>JASDDO010000014.1:529253018-530453018 GCA_030015575.1 Agapanthus africanus
TAGCAGGTTTACCGCCGTTTCATGCAGGATTGCTAGAGTAGTGCTGCACCGTCGACTGAATTGACCAGAAAGGAGGTTTCTTTTCTTTAAACTGAGGCACGTGTACTGAGTCTTCAGCAGTTGAAGATTCAGTTAACAGCTGCATCAGTCCTTTCTTTGCTTTTGGTTCGGGCGACCCTGTTGTTTAACTGTAATGTTTCTTGAGTGGACTCGAGTGTGTACGGAGGTGACACTATGGAGATATCGCTTTTGCTTTCCCTACATTTGGAGGAAGTACGAGGAGGATATTCCACTCATGATCTGGAGATGGCCGCTGTGGTTATGCGTTGGATATTTGGAGACACTACTTGCTTGAGAGTCGTGTCGGATTCTCCACGGACCACTAGAGCTTAATGTACATCTTCCTGCAGCAGATTTGGATTGTTGTGATGGTCTTCTGCAGATTTACAGTTTTTGTGTGATCGTCGAGTATAGCTTAGTTCGTCTCTACGGAGGGGACAGCTTGCTCATGTCCGCGCCCGACCACTTTTCTTAAGTCGTTTTCGCGAGACACTGCCCGTCGAAGCTCGTACGTCAGAGGTACTTGAGCATACTCGGCTGGGTAATGATTCAGAGACCTTGATTTTTGACAATGATGTGCTAAGTTAGGGATGCGTTTGTGTACCTGGTTTCATCGGGTAGAGACGTGAAATCCTAGGGCATGCACATCTGTCAACTCTCTTTATGCATTCAAGTTCCACCAGCTTTGGCGTGACTTGTGGGATAGTTACGAGTGGACAGGGATATAACGAGAAGTTTCAGGTTTCGTTTCAAGGTGTCTGTCTTGTTGTGTGTTTTGGGTCGAGCATCTGAGACCGGCTGGAGAATTGCAATCCTTTTACCGTTCCGAAGAAGGAATGGGAGCAGATCTCCATGAATTCCGTTATGGTTTCCACCAAGTTCAGTCAGAGTGTGACTCCATTCAGATTCTTGTCATCCGGGTATACTCAGTTTGCTCAGTTGTTTTGTCAAGTTTGTGTTTGTTTTGTTTGGTCGTCAGCAGCCTGGGATCGTCACTCGCCATCGTTAGGGTTCTCCTTCGATAGCTGTATCAGGAGACACTCCAATTGGCCACCCTTAGGCTTAGGGGTTAGGTCGTGTCGATCGCCAGCCTGTTGTTTTCTGACTCTGCGTATGTAGGATTTTGGACCCCAGCTATGTCTAGAGAATTCGGAGTTAGTCCAGTTGTGTTCAGGTCAGGATGAGAACTGTCCATTGCAAACAGATGTCTTATGCGACTATGTTGGTCGCAGGCTTGAGTACGCAGTGGCAAATCATGGATTCCTACGGACCTTCCGATGAATGACGTGTGGGATTTTGGGAAGTTGTCCCAGGATTTTAGGTCCTTCTAGATCCTATAAGGGAGTTAGTTTTGTTGCCTTCAATTTGGCACTTCCGCCCAGATTATTGGATTTTTACCCCGTATTCCTTGTGATGATACTTTACAATTACCTTCTTGACCTTTCTCATATGTTTGCACCAGACCTTTTAGCTGGACGCGATCTTTCGTTCACCCGCAACCATGTGTGTTAATGGCTCGACAGGTGGAGAACCGTCGGTCAAAGGTCGTGCCATCTGTGAAGGGTTTCTCGGGCATAGCCGTGTAGTGAGATAGTCACTTGGGAGGCTGCGGGCGAGATTTGAGGATTTTAATCTTCTTTTGAAGGTACACGTAACAGTATAAGTTTTAAATTCGGGGACGAATTTCTTTTAAGGGGGGGGGAGATTGTAACACCTTAGAATGTGTTTTGTAGCTATTTATATTTTAATATATAGTTTTTTTTATAAAAAGTTTACCAAATTGGTTTTTAAATATTTTATCCTAATTATTGTGTATTTTATTGGAATTTTATTAGGCACACACACACTTGTGCATGTGAACTAGACTTGTTTTTGGGGTTAGACCATGTTTGGCAAACATGATAAACTAACCCATTCTCTTTAGGTTAGTGTCATGGTTGTATTTAGTAGTGATAGTTTTAAAAAATGGAAAATGAATTTTCTTAAAAGGGTTTTTATTTTGTGTGGTTTGACTTTGTGTGAGAGAGGGAGAGGGGAGCATGGGGTGAACCTTACCTCATTAATGAGGAAAGGGGTGAGAAGAGGAGGGGGGTGTTTGCTTTCTCTCATTTCTCATTCTCTTTTCTCTCTCTTTTCACTCACTCACACACACCCACACACACTGCCGAGAGAGAGAGAGAGAGGCAGCAGAAGCAGCAGTAACAACAACAACAACAACAATAACAAGGCTAGTAGCAGCAGCTCCAGCTCCAACACCAGCATCACCAGCATTAGCTTCATCATCATCATCATCATCTCAGCAAGCAGCAGCAGCATCATCATCAAGAACAACAACAACAACAACAGCTGCAATAACAACAGCAACATTATCATCATCATTACCATCAACAGCAGCAGCAGAAACAGAAGCAGCAGCCACTCCAGCACCTGCACACACCTCTTCTCTTGCTTCCTTGGGTTCTCTAGGGTATATTTTCTGAACCCTATTGCTTGTTGTGTAGCTTGTGTATGGTTTTGTGTCGATTAGTGCTAAATAGCTAAGTTTAGTGCTAATTGTGGTGTTTAAGTGGAATTGTGGATAATTGTCGATTGTGTTAGCTACCTTAGGTTAATTTAGTGCTAATAGGGCCACTTCAACTGAGAAATCCCCTGATTACACTAAAATACCCTAGGTTTTCCTTTTTGTGCAAAATTGGTGTTTTAAAGTGATATTTGTGACATCTGGTACCTGCTGTGATCCGAGGTGTTTACTGGTAAATTAAACATAGTGGTAGTGTTGTACTAGGGGACCTGGAGAACCACCCTCAAAATGAACCCCAGACCATCGGCCAGGGCCGGCGAGAGCTTGAAGAGGGGCCGGCGACGCCGGCCAAATAGTTGAGTTAGGGTTTGGGTTTTGTTCTGTAGGTGTCTGCTGTGGTTAGGGTCCCTCTGGTCTTGTTGAATTGTTTAGTTTTCACAGTAGTCAAAATCTGGGATCATATGTCGGTTTTGGTGTCCGTTGTGTTTGCGCGATACGCGCGATACGTGAGTGGGTTCTGTGATCAAGCGTATCGCGGCGTGTCGCGATGGTTTCTAGACGCGTACACACACGATTCAGCGTATCGTGCACACGCGCGCTTAGTTCGCGACGCGAGTTTCTCGTTTCGTTTCGATATCGCGTTTCGCGGGATATTTGGCTTATATGTGATTTCCATGTCTTATTTGCAGGTTTGCAGGCAGGAGCTACAGACACCATCTACAGAGAGAGCAGACGGTAGGATTCACCTAGCGTGGAGTATAGGTGAGTAGATATAACATCTACAGGGGAATCGCCCGCATGGCGTTATGCGTCTGGGCTAGGATTCAATTTCCTGTCGCACATTCTACGTCATTGTAGAATTGCGCATTTACTGCATTTCCTAGATATAGCTATATACTGTGACCAGCAGCCGTAGGACACTGCACACATTATTGACGGTTCATGTTGCACGAGCACGGATTGTATGCTACACACACACCGTCAATAATTGCCATGTCACACACTACCCCTTATAGCTACCATTGCTTGCCACACTTGACATATAGCTTATCGGTATATCTATAGTGTATCATACCTTTAGTGATAGGTATATTTTCACTTTGCGATACAGCTACAGGTATACCTCCTGCATAATTTACCTATACCGGGAGGGATTTCCTACATATGTTACTTATACCCAGGGGGGGTATACGACATCAGTTCCTATAGGTAGATACCTATACTTTGCTACACCTGTATGTTAGATACATATTCAGTTGTTGTCGCATATTCACATTTACTGATGTTACTTAGCTGTACCTTATCATGATTTCGCATACATCTGGTTCAGCTTTATACTTGTGTTTACCTGCTCGCATTCAGATATATCGCATACATTTATTCTTGGATTTGCGTACTGTTTTTCTGGATTTTATATGATGTTTTCGGGATTTGGGAACCGCGGGAGTTCATGAAATTATGCATACATGAACAACCCGGTTTCCTTGATATGATATTTCGAGCGTCCCCCATGAGTTTTATCGGTGCTGATTACCTACTCCATACGAGGTGTGGTTGCCGTATGAGAGTACATGGTGGGGCCCGGTATGGTTCCCCTCGGCAAGAAGATCGATGGGTTTGCCGATTGAGCCTGGAGGCGGGCGAGTATCTACCGGTGATTGTTTGGACCTGGCAGTTGTCTGGAGGCTACTGGCCAGAGTAGAGAGATGGATGCGGGATGACCTGTACTGTCGAGGCCGAGGGCCGACACTGCAGACGGACCCCGTGGGCTGATCCGGACTGACGGATGCCCCATATACGAGGATTTCTGTGCCGATGCTTGGCACATGGTTTCATGATATTTCTTTAACCCCCTTTTTGTATATATAACAGGGGACTTAGCCGTTGTTATATATACCCTTACACCAATATTAGTGGAATGGGACGCTAATATATGTGTATTGCCCCCATCATATTTATTTCTGTACTTATACATATCTTTAGGATGTTAGATTCATATTGAGTTGGACTTGGGATACTAGGTAATTCATTGGGACTTGGACATTGGATATACCTATGTGATTGGTGACTTGTACATTCGGGATATAGGAGATTACTCGACATTGTACATTGAGGAGATGTGAGACTTATTTGATGTGAGTGCCCAATGTGGGGCCTGGTTTGAGGATTTGGGATTGGAGTATCTTGGTGGATTGTGATCCTGCCACGACGTCAGGTTTCCGTGGAAAATGACATATTCCACCTACACCTCACCATTACCTATCTTGTGCACAGATTCATACATTGGTAATACTTGTAGTGTACCCTTATGATAGTTGCATATTTGCTTTCTCACATCTCTACTGCATACTATTGTCATGTTACTATCGCTTCACTTATTGATTGTACCTGCTAGTGTACTCTCTTTATTCCAGCATTGCATGACATATTATTACTACTGTAATCGCATATCTTAGATTCATGCTGTACGTGCATTCCTGCGATTACCTGCATATGTTTTATACTATTCACGAGTTGGCAACTCACCCCCGTTGTGCCACAGGTGTTTCAGGTTTTTCCCCAGAGTAGTCGAGGCAGGCTATTCCTCTATTCAGTTATCCAGCTACCACCTTTTACTACTGATACCGCATCAGCTTACAGTACCTTTTTGCTTAGGTGGGTTAGACGGTTATCTGTATTTCACATTGTATATTCGTTGTATTTTGTACTCTCCATCAGCTATTGTATATTTGACATAGAGACTGGGTGAGGACGTTAGTGTGTATTATTGTGGATTTGGTGACTTTTATATATACAGCTTCTATCTCTTCTGTTATTAATTTCGGTTGTATTCATTGTGGCTGGTTTCTACAAATGGGTGTTGCTAAATTTTTAAAGAAAGGAAGTAAGACTTTTAAAGAATTTGGGTTGCGATTTCAAATGTTTCAAAACTTATATTATCTTTCCGTATTTTTATGGTTTAGATTTCTGGGTTTTGGCTTTCTTTTACTATGTTGCGTCTTTAGGCGTTGCGTAGTATTAGGGCCGTCACGGGCCATTTTTGGGTCGTGACAGAGTACCTACCGGTGACAGTACCCATGACTCGGCGGGGGATCACGGAGACACCGCTTGGAGTCATGTACGTATGCATACGTCGAAAGGCGAGGGTCAGAGCTAGGCACTCGTGCTTTCGGGATAGCGTATGATACGTGATCAGGATTTTTGTGTCGATGCTTGGCACATGGTTTTCATGATATTTCTTTAACACCTTTGTATATATAACAGGGGATTTAGCCGTTGTTATATATACCCTTACACCAATATTAGTGGAATGGGACGCTAATATATGTGTACTGCCTTCATCATATTTATTTCTGTATATATACCTTTAGGATGTTAGATTCTTACTGGAGATTTGACTTGGGTTATTAGGTGATTCATGGAGATTGAATATTGGACATACCTATGTGATCGTTGATTTGTACATTCGGGATATAGGGGATTACTCGATATTGTACATTAAGGAGATGTGAGACTTATATGATGTGAGAGCCCAGTTTGGAGGCCGATTTGAGGATTTGTGGATTGGAGTGTCTTGATGGATTGTGATCCTGCCACGATGTCAGGTTTCCGTGGAAATGACGTATTCCACCCTATACCTCACCCTTATCTATTTTATGCACAGTTTCATATATTGGAAGTACATGTTAGTGTACCCTTATGATAGTTGCATATTTGCTTTCTCATATCTCTATTGCATAGTTATTGCATACTATTATCATGTCATCATTGCTTCACATATTGATTGTACCTGCTAGTGTACTTTCCACTATTCTGCATTCACATGACATGTTATTACTGTAATCGCATATCTTAGATTCATGCTGTACGTGCATTCCTGCGATTACCTGCATATGTTATCTACTATTCACGAGCTGGCAACTCACCCCCGTTGTGCCACAGGTGTTTCAGGTTATTCCCCAGAGTAGTCGAGGCAGGCCATTCAATACCCATATATCATCTTTTGCTACAGATACCGCATCAGCTCACAATACTATTTTGCTTAGGTGGGTTAGATAATTATCTGTATTTCATATTGTATATTCGTTGTATTTTGTACTCTCCATCTACTATTGTATTGTGGACTTAGAGACTTGGTGAGGACGTATTTGTATATTATTGTGGATTTGTTGTCTTTTATATACAGATTTCTCTCTCTAACTGTCTTTATTTCTTCGCTACGGCGTCGTATATTTATGATGTTATTGTTTTTCCGTCTTGAGATAGTTTTTATAAAATGGGGGTGTTGCCAAATTTTAAAGAAAGAAAGTAAGACTTTTAAAGAATTTGGGTTGCGATTTCAAATGTTTCAAAACTTAAATTATCTTTTCCGTATTTTTATGGTTTAGATTTCTGGGTTTTGGCTTTCTTTTACTGCGTTACGTCTTAGGGCGTTGCGTAGTACTAGGGCCGTCACGGGCCAATTTCTGGTCGTGACAAAATTGGTATCAGAGCGCTAGGTTTTACCTTTCGGAGTGTAGGATGACCTTAGTATGATGGAGTAGGTAGCTTAAGCAGGGTAACGTAGTGTGTGTATGTCTGCAGCATACCCACGGTGCGGTACTTTGCATTAAGTGACCTAAGTACAAATTGTTTGAAATTCCTTCCTTGATGATTCATATTCTTGAGATTCGATTTCCTTATTCTTATCGAATCTTATATCTATATATAGCTTTGCCGCCGATGACTATGGGGTCTCAGAGTGATGCAGCGAGGGCCGAGGTCAGAGTTGGCTCGGGTGAGACGAGTACTGACCAGGATGGCACTCTCGTTGCACAGGTGCAGACGGATCAGCCTACGACTTATACTATTGATAGGCTTGTGGCAGAGATGCAGGACTTCCGCCAGACGATGAGTTCTTTGGTTGATGTCGTTCGGGAGCTACGACAGGAGGTTGTCATCCCTGTTACTCAGTTGTCACTTACGATCAGCGTGCAGCAGTCCGTCACCTACATAGCACCAGTGGTTGCAGCTCCAGTTGACGAGGCACATATTCCAGAGGCTCAGAGAGTTCCAGGACAGTGGAGGACTCGTACCAGTGTACCAGCCCAGAGACAGAGGTTTGGTCATCGAGACAGATTTCGTGGCCCCGAGGGAGTAGCAGAGGCTTAGGACGAGGACAGTCGTTCAGCTCTCATCCCCAGGATGGTCAGCAGTCAGCGCGTGGATGTTTTCGATGCGGAAGCCTTCAGCACTTCGTCAGGGATTGTTCCTTAGCACCTCGTCAGGATCGTCATCAGAGAGGCCGTGGACGTGGAAGATTTACTCAGAGGGCTCAGTCTACCAGAGGAGTTCATCCAGCTGCGAGTAGAGGGCAGGCACAGGAGTTTGCTTCTACTCATCGGGACGCGCAGGCGTCCAATGTGGAGTTTTCAGGTACCCTTGATTTATATGTTCTTTTCATGTATTCGTTTGTTTTCTTGCTTGTACCGTGGTTGGGTAGATTAGTCGTAGTGGAGTTAACTTCTGTCAGCGATTCTTTTGTTGCGCGACACGTATTTCAGTTTTGTGCCAATCAGATAGGAGATAGAGATTCGTCCGTCGTTTTGATCCTTCTAGAGATGTTGGATTTGACATTCTCCTGGGCACGGACTGTTTAGTTACGTGTTAGGCGTTTGTGGACTACCGTGAGGAAACAAGTTAGGTTTTGTTTTCCCCGGCAAGTCAGTTCTTGTTGTGCAGGTGGATAGTTGTGCCGCCCCTCACAGCTCGAATTCAGCCTTTTTCGCTAGTCGGCTTTGAGGAGATGTCGTGGATTCTTGGCGTTCATTCGTGATACCGGAGCCACAGTGGGATCGTTGGACCGGGTTCCTTTCGTGCGAGAGTTATTCCGACGTTGTTCCGGATGAGCCGGCGAAGCTTGGGAGCTAAAGGATCAGCTGCAGAGTTGTTTGTTGGGAAGTTTTGTGCGTCCGAGTGTTTCGCATTTGGAAGCTCCTATTTCTGTTGTCAAGGAGAAAGACAGCAGTTTAGGATTGTGTATCGACGGGTCGTTAACTGAACCGGCTTACGGTGCGGATGGGTATCCTTCACCTCGCCGTGACGATTTCTTCGATCAGCTCCAGAGTGCGAGACATTTTCTAAGTTTGTTCGGGATCAGGTCATCATTATTGCGGATTCGGGGTGATGGCATTCCGAAGACTGCCTTATGCGTGCTACAGGCCTTGTGTGTGTCAGTGAGTCGTTGGATTCCCTGATGCCCTAGCAGCATTCGTAGATATGATGAACCAGATTTCTGCAGGCCGTTCCTCGACCAGTTTTGTTGTGTTGTTTACGACATTCTGGTATATCTAATGTGTCTTGAGGGACAGTAGTAGCACTTGAGGATTTGTTATGCAGATACTGGAGAGAGCACCAGCAGTTTGCTAAATTCTCGGAGTATTTCTTCAGGCTTGTTTTGTGTTGACTCCTAGGTCTTGTAGTCACGGAAGACGGTTTCGTATGGTTCCGAGGGAGATCGTGGCCGTACAGCTTAGGCCCAGACTTGTGTGCAGGACGGGGATCCGCAGATTTTTGGGCTTAGCAGGTTTTTACCGCCGTTTCGTGCAGGATTGCTAGAGTAGTGCTGCACCGACGACTAAATTGACCAGAAAGGAGGTTTCTTTTCTTTGGACTGAGGCATGTGTACGGAGTTTTCAGCAGTTGAAGATTCAGTTAACAACTGCATCAGTCTTTCTTTGCTTTTGGTTCGGGCGACCTTGTTGTCTAACTGTAATGTTTCTTAAGTGGGCTTGATTGTGTACTGAGGTGACACTATAGAGATATCGCTTTTGCTTCCCTACATTTGGAGGAAGTACGAGAAGGATATCCCACTCTTGATCTGGAGATGGCTTGGTGGTTTTGCGTTGGAGATTTGGAGACACTACTTGGTTGAGAGTCGTGTCAGATTTTCCACGGACCATCAGAGCTTAATGAACATCTTCCTGCAGCGGATTTTGATTGTTGTGTTAGTCTTCTGCAGATTTACAGTTTTTGTGTGATCGTTGAGTATAGCTTAAGTTCGTCTCTACGGAGGGGACAACTTGCTCATGTCCGCGCCCGACCACTTTCCTTAATCGTTTTCGCGAGACACTGCCCGCCGATGCTCGTTCGTTAGAAATACTTGAGCATATTCGGCTGGGTAATGATTCGGAGACCTTGATTTGTGACAATGACGTGCTAAGTTAGGGACACGTTTGTGTACCTGACACCGTCGGGTGGAGACGTGCAATCCTAGAACATGCACATCTGTCAACTCTCTATATGCATTCAAGTTCCACCAACATTTAACGTGACTTGTGAGATAGTTACGGGTGACAGGGATGTAAGGAGAAGTTTCAGGTTTCGTTTCAAGGTGTCTGTCTTGTTGTGTGCTTGGGTCGATCATCTGAGGCCGGCTGGAGAGTTGCAACCTTTTACCGTTCCGGAGTTGGAATGGGAGCAGATCTCCACGAATTTCGTTATGGTTTCTACCCAAGTTTAGTCAGGTTGTGACTCCATTCGGATTCTTGTCGTCCGGTTATACTCAGTTTGCTCAGTTGTTCTTTGTTAAGTTGTGTGTTTGTGTTGTTTGTTGTCAGCGGTTGGGGATCGTCACTCGCCATTGTTAGGTTCTTCTTCGATATCAGTTATCAGGAGATACTCCAATTGGCTACTTTGAGATTTAAGGGTTAGGTCGTGTCGATCGCCAGCCTGTTGTTTTTCTGACTCTGCGTAAGTAGGATTTTGGACCCCAGCTAGTCCAGAGCTTCGGAGATAGTCCAGTTGTGTTCAGGTCAGGATGAGAATTGTCCATTGCAAACAGATGTCTTATGCGACTGTGCTGGTCGCAGGCTTGAGTGCGCAATGGCAAATCATGTATTCCTACGGACCTTCCGATGAATGACGTGTTGGATTTTGGGGAGCTTGTCCCAGGATTCTAGGTCCTTTTAAGATCCTATAAGCGAGTTAGTTCCGTTGCCCTTAATTTGGCTCTTCCGCCCAGATTATTGAGTTTTCACCCCGTATTCCTTGTGATGATACTTTACAATTACCTTCTTGACCTTTCTCACATGATTCGGCACCAGACCAATTAGCTTGGACGCGATCTTTCGTTCACCAGCAGCCATGTGTGTTAATGGCTCGGCAGGTGGGAGAACATCGGTTAAGAGTCTTGCCATCTGTGAAGGGTTTTTCTTGGACGTAGCCGTATAGTGAGATAATCACTTGGGAGGCTGCGAGCGAGATTTGAGGGTTGTAATCTTCTCTTTGAAGGTACGCGTAATAGTATATTTTTAAATTCGGGGACGAATTTCTTTTAAGGGGGGAGATTATAACACCTTAGAATGTGTTTTGTAGCCAATTATATTTTAATACATGGTTTTTAATAAAAAGTTTACCAATTTGGTTTTTAAATATTTTATCCTAATTATTGAGTATTTTATTATATTTTTCCTAGGCTTGCACACACTTGTGCATGATAACTAGGTTGTTAAGTGTGGTTTAGCCATTTCTTAATCTAGTTTAATATTGTATTAGGTGTTTTGGGTTTAATAGTGTATGGTTGTTTTAAAAATGAAAATGAATTTGAAATGGAGTTTTAAATATTGTTTGAATGGTTGACCTTGAGAGAGAGAGAGTGCATGATGGGGCATCATGACTTTGCCCATGCCTTCATTAATGAGAGAGAGAGAGGGGAGGGGGTTGACTTGGTTGTGTTCTCTCATCCTCTCACTCCCATTCTCTCACACACACACACACTCACCTGACAGAAGACACAGCAGCAGCTCAAGACACAGCAGCAGCAGCAGCTTCAGCTCCAGCATCACCATCATCAGCTTCAGCATCCATCAGAAGCAGCAGCAACAGCAGCAACAGGAACCCCAGCACTTGCAGAAGCTCTTCTCCACTTCTTCACCTGCTCTCTAGGGTTCATTGGGGTATAATTTCTGAACCCAATCCCCTAGTTGCTTAGATTCTGTGTTAATTGGTGTCGGTTAGTGTTAATTAGCTAGTTTAGAGCTAATTTTGGTGATTTGTGAAATGTTGTGGCAAATTGATGATTTTGTTAGCAAACCCTAGCTATTTAAGTGTTGTTAGGGTCACCTTAACTGAGTTTAACCCAGATTACACTAAAATACCATAAGGTTTCTAAATTGTGCAAATCAGTGTTTTTAAAGTGATATTTGTGACTTCTGAGATCTGCTTTTGACCCGGGACCTTCAGGTTAACATTGAGAAAACTGGGGCATGTACACTAGGTCTAGATACCACCACCCGAGCACGAAACCCTAATTCCCAAGGTAGGCCGCCAATTTCATGCTTTTGGCCGCAATTTGCGGCCAAGTAGGGGGCATGGGTGTTGGGGTTTTGTGTAGGGCTCTCTTTTGTGTTGTCTAGGGCTTTGGCATGTCTAGTTTTGTAATATTTGACCTGTAGAGAAATCTGGGACAATATACCGTTTTCATATCCGTTGTGTTTGTTGGAGATAGTGCCCTCAGAGTCAATTATTGGATCACAGGCACGTGATTGCAATGATTGAGGGAGGACCTGTCCCAGTAGGACAGTCTTACTCGAGATGATAGTATGCTATCTGGTTTATCTTTATCATCGTGTACTGCTTTAGGTGACCTGACAGGTCGCTACTACACGTTGGTAGAGCCCCTAGGATTCTTGCTTGACTGCCAGCAGTATGAGGGCGATCATATACGTAGGAGCTGGTAGTCTATAAGCACATCCTTAAAAGGTCCGTAGTCGTGGGAGTTTCGAGACAGGGCATCGATACTCCAGAGTAGACTGGTGTATACAGTTGAGACCCCGACAAGGGGCGGTGGCCGGTCTCACAAGCCACTGGTGTCAGTTGGTTCACCTAAGATGTATACAGGTGCTCATTGGGTTATGAGTACACCGGACAGGACTCGCCGGAAACATGCTAGTTGGTCTTATACCTGACGTCAGATAGCAGTTCCCTGGTGACATGTGTACAGGTTAGTTCATCGACCTGGGGATCGTCATTTGTCTCGTGTGAGTTCCCACTGTACTTTGATTACTACCCTACCACGCTCAAAGGAGACGTGCAAACAGGTTTTAGTTGGGTACAGTCCCGAGCCACATGGAGGCAGTGAGCGGATCTTCAGGGGTTCGTCTCTCCCGGTATTGGGGGTGAGGTCGCGCTGTGTCTAGGAGAGCCATTACACAAAGCTCTCGGCCGAGGCAGGAGATTTACTGGTACGTATTCCAGTAGTATCTCAGGGTGTTCTGGGCTGCACTCCGACACGACTTGTACCGCTTTTGGGGGTCTGACTTTTACCAACCCCCTAGGCCCGCCATGCGATGCTCATAGACGAACGGACCGGACTGTACGGATATTGTCACTGACAGGCTCAGTAGGGTGTCAGGATGAGTTCACTCATCAACGTCCCTTTTGGTCAATAGCTGGTGGCCCGCTACGTATTGGCTTATACCTCTGACGTGCTAGTGGTTAAATCCACAACCAAGGTGTTGACGTGTCTTTAGAGTCCCCCACATTCAGTTACTCAAGTTTCGGGCGAAACGCTGTAGAGGCCGTATGGAGATATGGCAAGGTCCGATCAGATACGTGCGGTATTGCACGGATCAGGATCAGACAGTTAGTACTAGAGGCCGTATGGAGTTATGGCAAGGTCCGATCAGATACGTGCGGTATTGCACGGATCAGGATCGGACAGTTAGTACTAGAGGCCGTATGGAGATATGGCACGGTTCGATCAGATACGTGCGGTATTGCACGGATCAGGATCGAACGGATATTATTAGCCGGCTTTGGTTTAAGCCAGATCCTAGTATAGTACAGTGTAGATTTTGTCTCATTGCATTTGTATTTCGGTCGGAATACAGATGCGGGTGTGTATACACAGTATCGGGGTTTTCTGTAATTTATTACGGGACCAGTTTTCTGGAGTTGCCAGTTTGCTTTCCGTTTCGGCCAATTTCCTTTGTATCGTTCATTGGCCGAAGATTGGTGGAGGAGGGCTTATTTGCAATTGTGCAAATAAGCATTTGTAGAGGGTGTTCTTTGCATTTTGTTGTATCATGATGGTGCACCATCCATTGACTTGACTTTTTGCTTCATGATTGTGGTTGACTCCTTTGGTTCATGATTGCTTGACTTTGTGATGAGATGGTTGTTGTTGGAGTGTTGGGTTTTGTTGTGATCATTTGATTTTCTCATCATCACTTGCTTTCCACCCACCCCCTTGTCTTTGCTCTCTCTCTCTCTCTCTCCAATCACACAAGGGGCCGGCCACTATTGTAGGATGGGGATTCATTTTTCATGTGTGGCATTTGGCTTTCTAAGGGTTCTAAGAAAAGCTCTCTAGTTCATCTCAAAAAATCAATTCCTCCACCATCTCAAAAGGCAACATCCAAAACCCCAAAATGAGACACAAGTTCCACACTATATTCTACAGCAAATCTTGGGCACGTCGACTCGCCAGCTTCGTGCCCGAGTTGCCTCGGTATAGAGGTGGGAGCCCGTAAAAGAAGCAGGCGACGTGGTGCCCCTTCCGGCGAGGAGATGAAGACAGGACACTCCGCGGGAGATCGGGACGACGACGAGAAGACCGGAGGACACGGATCACTCGGTATATCTCTCTTCCCCATCTTGTTGTTAGCTAGGACTAGTTAATGGTTCAATCCGGGTTCTAGTGCGCGGTGGTGCCGGTTCAAGAAAATTTAAAGTTAGCCATCGCTTCCGCATTTGGCCTCGGGATGGAGGCCGGGGCGCCGCCGTGCACTTACAGTGTTTGCGCGATACGCGCGATACGTGAGTGGGTTCTGTGATCCAGCGTATCGCGGCGTGTCGCGATGGTTTTAGACGCGTATACGCACGATTCAGCGTATCGTGCACACGCGCGTTTGGTTCGCGACGCGAGTTTCTCGTTTTGGTTCGATATCGCGTTTTGCGAGATATTTGGCTTATATGTGATTTCCATGTCTTATTTGCAGGTTTGCAGGCAGGGACTACGGACACTGCTTCAGGGGGGAGCAGATGGTAGGATTCACCTAGCGTGGAGTGTAGGTGAGTAGATTTAACATCTACAGGGGAATCGCCCGCATGGCATTATGCGTCTGGGCTAGGATTCAAATACCTGTCACACATTCTACGTCATTGTAGAATTGCGCCTTTACTTTATTTCCTTGATATAGTTATACTGTGACTAGCAGCCGTAGGACACTGCACATATTATTGACGGTTTATGTTGCACGAGCACGGATTGTATGCTACACACACACCGTCAATAATTGCCATGTCACACACTACCCCTTATAGCTACTATTGCTTGTCACACATGACATCTAGCTTACCGGTATACCTATAGTGTATCATACCTTTAGTGATAGGTACATTTACACCTTGCGATACAGCTACAGGTATACTTTTTACATATTTTACTTATACCGGGGGGATATCTTACTCATATTCTTCTTATACCCAGGGGGGTATACGACATCAGTTCTTATAGGTAGATACCTATACATTGCTACACCTGTATATTACACACATATTCAGTTGCTGTTGCATATTTACATTTACTGATGTTACTTAGCTGTACCTTATTGGTTTCGCATACATCTGGTTTCAGCTACATATTCTCATTTATATGCTCGTATTTCAGATATATTGCATATATTTATTCCTGGATTTGCGCATTGTTTATTTGGATTTTACATGATGTTTTCGGGATTTGGGAACCGCGGGAGTTCATGAAATTATGCATACATTGAAAAACCCGGTTTCCTTGATATGATATTTGCGCAGCCACCATGAGATTTATCGGTTCTGATTATATACTCCATACGATGTGTGGTTGCCGTATGAGGGTACATGGTGGGGCCCGGTATGGTTCCCCTCGGCAAGAAGATCGATGGATGTTGCCGATTGAGCCTGGAGGCGGGCGAGTACCTACCGGTGACAGTACCCATGACTCGGCGGGGGATCACGGAGACACCGCTTGGAGTCATGTACGTATGCATACGTCGAAAGGCGAGGGTCAGAGCTAGGCACTCGTGCTTTCGGGATAGCGTATGATACGTGATCAGGATTTCTGTGTCGATGCTTGGCACATGGTTTTCATGATATTTCTTTAACACCTTTGTATATATAACAGGGGATTTAGCCGTTGTTATATATACCTTTACACCAATATTAGTGGAATGGGACGCTAATATATGTGTACTGCCCTCATCATATTTATTTCTGTATATATACCTTTAGGATGTTAGATTCTTACTGGAGATTTGACTTGGGTTATTAGGTGATCCATGGAGATTGGATATTGGACATACCTATGTGATCGTTGATTTGTACATTCGGGATATAGGGGATTACTCGATATTGTACATTGAGGAGATGTGAGACTTATATGATGTGAGAGCCCAGTTTGGGGGCCGATTTGAGGATTTGTGGATTGGAGTGTCTTGATGGATTGTGATCCTGCCACGATGTCAGGTTTCCGTGGAAATGACATATTCCACCCTATACCTCACCCTTATCTATTTTATGCACAGTTTCATATATTGGTAGTACATGTTAGTGTATCCTTATGATAGTTGCATATTTGCTTTCTCATATCTCTATTGCATAGTTATTGCATACTATTATCATGTCATCATTGCTTCACATATTGATTGTACCTGCTAGTGTGCTTTCCACTATTCTGCATTCACATGACATGTTATTACTGTAATCGCATATCTTAGATTCATGCTGTATGTGCATTCCTGCGATTACTTGCATATGTTATCTACTATTCACGAGTTAGCAACTCACCCCCGTTGTGCCACAGGTGTTTCAGGTTGTTCCCCAGAGCAGTCGAGGCAGGCTATTCAGTACCCATCTATCATCTTTTCCTACAGATACCGCATCAGCTCACAGTACTATTTTGCTTAGGTGGGTTAGATGATTATCTGTATTTCATATTGTATATTCGTTGTATTTTGTACTCTCCATCTACTATTGTATTGTGGACTTAGAGACTTGGTGAGGACGTATTTGTATATTATTGTGGATTTTTTGTCTTTTATATACAGATTTCTCTTTCTAACTGTCTTTATTTCTTCGCTACGGCGTCGTATATTTATGATGTTATTGTTTTTCCGTCTTGAGATAGTTTTTATAAAAAGGGGTTGTTGCCAAATTTTAAAGAAAGAAAGTAAGACTTTTAAAGAATTTGGGTTGCGATTCCAAATGTTTCAAAACTTAAATTATCTTTTCCGTATTTTTATGGTTTAGATTTCTGGGTTTTGGCTTTCTTTTACCGCGTTACGTCTTAGGGCGTTGCGTAGTACTAGGGCCGTCACGGGCCAATTTCGGGTCGTGACAAGTTCGGCGGACATCCTCTTGCATGACTGCTTCCTGCGTATGGGGCTCGCCCCAGCAGACCTGAAACCGACCTCTCACGTCCTCTCGGGGTTCACCAACCACTCCGTCTCGGCGCAAGGGGTGGTCACCCTGCAGTTCACCATCGGGGAGCCCGGCCACATGCGCACACTGCCTGTGGACTTCATCGAAGCAAAAGTTCCGTCGGCCTACAATATCCTTCTCGTCCGCCCGACACTGAACTCCTTCCGGGCCCAGATCTCGACCTACTACCTGGCGATAAAATTCCCTCTCGATCGGGGCGGGATAGGTCGGGCATACGGGAGCCAGCGTGTCGCGAAGATAGGCCTCACCGAAACGTCCTCGCCTGAGCAGCATGCCACGGCGCCGAGGCGTGCGATGACATCACAGGATCCCTGGATACCCGAGACGAGCGGAAGGAGGTACGTGGAGCACCGGCCGAGCCTCTGACCGAGGTGCCCCTAACAGAAGGAGACCAGGAAAAGACCGTCCAGGTCGGGTCGCTCCTGACAGGGACTCAGCGGGATGACCTGATCAGGTTCCTCAGAAGCAACTCCGACGTCTTCGCCTGGGCGCCTGCTGACATGCCTGGGATCGACCCCAAAGTCATCTCCCACAAGCTCGGAGTCGATCCTGCGGCCCGCCCCGATCAAACAGAAGGCTATCGAAGAGGAGGTTGATCGACTCCTCGCCGCCAACTTCATCAGAAATGTGCCTTACTCGGAGTGGCTGGCAAACGTAGTTTTCGTCAAGAAGTCAAGCGGGAAGTGGAGTATGTGCGTCGACTTCACCGACCTCAGTACGGCCTGCCCCAAGGACAACTTTCCGCTTCCCTGCATAGACCAGCTCGTCGACAGCTCGGCCGGCCACGAGCTGTTGAGTTTCATGGACGCCTTCTCCGGCTACAACCAAATCCGTATGAATCCTGAAGACGATGATCGGACCGCATTCACAACGGACCGGAGAGTGTACTGCTACAAGGTGATGCCTTTCGGCCTCAAGAACGTCGGGGTCACGTACCAAATGCTGGTCAACCACATGTTCAAGCCACAGATCGACATGAATATGGAAGTCTACGTTGATAACATACTCGTCAAGTCCATCTCGGCGGCTGACCATGCCAAAGACCTGAACGAGGCTTTCGGGGTGCTCCACAAATTCAACATGAAGCTAAACCCCACAAAGTGCGCATTCGGAGTCACCGGGGGAAAGTTCCTCGGGTTCATGGTCACTCACCGCGGAATTGAAGCCAACCCAGAAAAGATCGACGCTATCCTAAACATGGCCGCGCCCAAGACCAACGTCGAGATCATGCGGCTCACGGGGCGGGTCGCCGCTCTGAGCCGTTTCATGTCCAGATCGGAGGAGAAGTGCCTCCTGTTCTTTAAGGCGCTGAGGAAAATTCCGAGGTTCGAGTGGTCGGAGGAATGCCAAGCCGCTTTCGACCAATTGAAGAAGTACCTCGCAACACCGCCACTGCTCACCCGACCAGTGGAGGGGACGAGCTGTCGCTGTATCTGGCCGTATCCGACCAAGCCGCAGGTTCGGTGCTCATCCGGGAGGCCGAGGGAACTCAGAAGCCGGTGTACTATGTGAGCCATGTGTTTAAACACGCAGAAACAAGGTACCCCGCCATAGAAAGGACCATCTTAGCAATCGTGGTAGCCTCACGGAAGCTGCGGCACTACTTCCTAGCACACACCATCATCGTCCTCACCGAGCGCTCGTTGGGAGCTATCCTAGCATCACCGGAGTCCTCGGGCCGCCTAGAAAAATGGAGGTGGGAACTATCTCAGTTCGACATAAGATATCGCCCGAGGCAAGCCATCAAGGAGCAGGCCCTGGCCAATTTCATCTTTGAATGCACCATCCCTAGCCAGAAGCCAGAGTCCGCACCGCCACTCGCAACCCAGAGTCCCATCCCGGAAGGCCCTGGCTCGGTTCCGGAATGGGTCAGCTACGTCAACGGATCTTCCACCGAGGAAGGCTGCGGTGCCGGCCTCATTATCCGGGGCCCAAACGAAGCAGAGATGGAGTATTCTCTGAGACTCGGTTTCAAAGCATCGAACAACGCGGCAGAATACGAGACCTTCCTGGCCGGATTGCGTATGGCCGTCGGACTAGGGCTGAAGATAATTTGAATCCGCAGCGACTCGGGCCTTGTTGTCGGTCAAGTGACCGCCCGTTTCGAAGATCGAGAGCCTCTGATGACGAAGTACCTAGACGAAGTGAGGAAGCTCCGAAGAAACTTCGACGAAGTCCAGATAGAACAAATACCCAGGCAATTGAACGCCCAAGCAGACGCCCTGAGCAAGCTGGCTTCGTCGTACTCGGCCAACAATAGGCGGTCTATCCTCTTCGAAACCTTTCCTCGACCCAGCATGGGAGACGGAGCGATGACCTCCACGTATACACGGCGCAGGAGAGCGACCAGGACTGGAGGAAGCCCCTCGTGGAGTTCCTGAAAGACGGCGCCCCCCCGGAGGACCGGGTAGCCGCCCGCCGTCTCCGGGCCAAAGTCCTCCACTTTTTCTGGAGGAACGGGAATCTCTACAAGAAGGCCTTCACTCAGCCCCTGCTCCGATACGTCGACCCCCACGAAGCTGACTACGTCATTCGAGAAATCCACGAAGGGGTGGGCGGTGCGCACCAGAGGGCTCGAACCTTGGTACAAAAAGCGTTACTCCAAGGGTACTACTGGCCCACCATGCACGAGGATGCCCTGAAGCTGGTCAGGAGATGCAAGAGCTGCCAGCTCACGGCAGCATTCCCCGCCTTCCGGCTATCGAGCTGACCGCCCTGACATCCCCATGGCCATTCGCTCAGTGGGGGTTGGATATGATCGACCAGTTCCCTACTGGAACAGGCGGGCACAAATACGTCCTCATCGCGGTAGACTACTTCACCAAGTGGATCGAGGCCGTTCCCATCAGGAAACCGGACGCCGCCGCAACCATCAAGTTCCTGTAAAACAACCTGATATTCCGGTTTGGCATCCCGAGATGCATCGTCACCGACCACGGGACGAACTTCGAGAACGAGAAAGTGAAGGATTTCTGCAAGGAGTACCACATCCTCATGAAGTTCGCCGCGGTCGCGCATCCCCAATGCAACGGGCAGGCCGAGGTCGCCAACCGAGACGTCCTCCGGGGCCTCCGGACCCGCCTAGAAGGGCGACAAGACAGCTGGGTCGAAGAACTGCCCCGGGTCTTATGGGCCCTGCGCACGTCAAAAAAGACTCCCATCGGGGAGACCCCCTTCAGCCTCTGCTACGAGACAGAAGCGATGGTCCGAGCGGAGATCGAGCTACCCAGTCACCGGGTCGAGCATTTCGACGATGACGCAAACACCTCGGCGCTACGGACCAACCTCGACATCCTGTTGGAAAAGAGGGATCGGGCTCAGATCAGAGCTGTCGCCTATCAACAACAAACGGCCCGATACTACAACGCTCGGGTCAAACACCGCTCCTTCAAGACCGGGGACCTAGTCCTGCGGCGGAACGAATTCACCGACCAAAAAAGGTTTCACAAGTTCTCCCCAAAGTGGGAAGGTCCCTTTCTCGTCTCTGAGGCCCTCCCCGGCGGAGCCTACCGCCTACAAGACGCGGACGGACGAAAGCTTCCGCGACCTTACAACGCCGAGAAGCTCAAGCTATACCAGTGAGGTCAAAGCCAGCGAGTGTATAAAATTCCTGTCCATACAAATAAAGAAATGTCGAATCATTCCGAGTAGAGTTCTATCTTTACAATTCAAGACCCTCGCCAAGAGGCGGCCGTGCAACCCACCGCCCGGGATCAAAAAACCCTCCCAGAGGCAGTCGAGCCTGAGGATCCCTCGCTTAGCTATCCCCAGCGGGCAGCTTCCCTGCCACAACGCCGGCGATCAAAAAGCCCTCCCAGAGACAGTCGAGCCCGAGGATCCCTCGCTCTGCTATCCTTCAGGAAAAAAGCCCTCCCAGAGGCAGCCGAGCCCGAGGATCCCTCGCTCGGCTATCCCCAGCAGGCAGCTTCCCTGCCACAATGCCGGGGATCAAAAAGCCCTCCCAGAGGCAGTTGAGCACGAGGATCTCTCGCTCGGCTATCCTTCAGGACAAAAGCCCTCGCTAAGAGGCACCGGGCAGTAACCCTGCTCGGCCAAGGGTTCTTGGTAGGCTTCTACAACCCCTCCCGCGCTAAGGACCAAAGTCCTCCCAGAGGCAGTCGAGTCCTTGCTCGGCTATCCCCGGCTGGTAGCTTCCTACCACAACCGACAGGGATCAAAGTTCTCACCAAGAGGCACTGGGCAGTAACCCTGCTCGGTTCCCGTCCTGAAGGATCAAAGCTCTCGCAAGAGGCAACCGGGTAGCTTCCCTGCTCGGTCATTTCAGGCTGGTAGCTCCCTACCCGTCACGCCAGGGACCGAAGCCCTCGCAAGAGGCATCCGAGCGGCTTCCCCGCTCGGTCATCCCAGGCCGGTAGTGGCCTACCCACGACGCCAGAAATCGAAGCCCTTGCGAAGAGGAGACCGCGCAGCTTCACCGCCCGGTTATCCTTGGCGGGCTCCTTACAGCCCCACCAACGCTGAGAATCCGAGGCCCAAAAAAAGGGGCAACAAGTCCATCAAAGTCTAAGCAATCCCCCCTCGGCTCCGGGGGCCATGGGGATGCCTGCCCGGCAACGCCTGGCAAGTGATCGAAATCAACCCGACGAACGATCGCTAGACAGATTGCCGACCCAACAGCGCAAGCAGAGATATTTCTACGAAGATAAAAACAAACCGATGAAACAAGAATTCTCTTTTATTACCAAGGGCAAAGTTTTAAAAGGGTATTCTGGGCTCCCCAGCCTTACAAACTGCCCTGAGGCTTACTTCGGTCCCCTCACCGCTGGTATTACGACCTACCGGGGGCTTTACCACCGGAATAGATCTTCAGAAAGAAGATTGGTGTAGATGGACATGTTGAAACCTATAAGGCTAGACTTGTTGCAAAAGGTTTTCGTCAAAGACCTGTGATCAGTCGAAAATACTGCATTTTTAACACGGCAATTTCCCTATCATTTGCACTCATATAGAAGTGTTCGGCATTCATATAACACATATTAGCAAATCGGTCGTAAAATATCAGATTGCATGTGTTAGACTTTAAAACCGGCACTATAAGGGAAATTGACTGCATTTCATAGCATGGCATCATTCCTATATATCGCAACTTGTGTTTCGAAGTCTGTGCAGGACATTACAGAAGATCGATCAAATTTACAAACGAAGACGGTTAAAAAGACGCCAACTCAAGGATCTGAAATCTGGAGATAATATAGAAGGAATTCAGGAATTCAACATATCATAAAATACATCAAAAGACAGAACAAAGCAACACTGAAAAGATGAAGCTCCAAAGCAGCCATATGGCCGTGGAACCGTGGCCGGAGCCGCCTTGCGCCGTGGTTCCGCGGCGGCTTGTCCTCTTCAGCACCTCAAAATTGCTTCATAATTCTCATCTCAGCTCCTACATCTCAGAAAACCACTGCAAATTCCTGAAAGCTCCAGAAGCTTCTGCCAGATCAGCAAGCCATTAGGTTCCTAACTAAACACCTAAGCTTCTTCAACAAGGTTCACTTAAACTCTATTAAGCATCTAGAACCTTCCCCCTAACCTCCTAGCTTAGGATAGAAGCTAATCCCCTAACTAACTACTTCTTGAAGCCTTTTCCTCTAACTAACTTTTGGAGGGAAAACTCAAATTTGAATCCCTAAACCTAGGGTTTGGGAAACCTATAAATAGACCCCTAGGCTCACTTGTTCATGGTTGTTCAATCTTTACTCTCTCATCTTCTTCCACAAGTCTAGTGACAAGACTTGTGCGAAACCCTAACCCTAATTTCAATCCAAATTCAAGATCCCGAGTACCAAATCAAGTGAGAAGCCTTCAACCTTTTAGGAGCGGAGCCAATCTTCAATCGAGAAAGTGATCCAAGCCGATCCGCGACTCACGGAGACGAGCGAAGCCAAATCGACGATCGAGTTCTTCCTCTTGTAGTTCTTGAGCGATTGTAATGAAATTGTTGATATAAATAAAAGGTGAAATTCTTTAATCTTGCTTTCTTTAAATTCTTGCATCATGATTCGATCTCAATTTGTAATTGTAGTTCTTGTTGTGATGTTTGAGTAAAACTCCGCTCGTAAAGGAGTCGAGACGATCAATAGAATGATGATATAATAAATCTTAAAACGATTCTTAAGTCCTATGAGTTTTGTAAACCCTAGCAAGTTCAAGAATTGATGACATAGTTTCGTTGCGATGCTTTCTTGATTGTTATCGCTCGAAATTAGGGATCTACGATCGTTTCTTGAATTTACTAGAGGCTAGAATGTGAATGATATCGACGAAGGAACAAGGGATAAATGATGAAACCCTAGTTTCACTAGAAATCCATAATTCTCGTCGATCATCATCGATCTAGTATCAATTCTTCGAAGGATAAGAATACGTCATCGTGAGATTGCATCACATCTATAGATCCGATCGATTCCTACGAGCCTCATTTAGATTCTTGATATTTGGTTGGAAAAATCATCACAAATTACAACTTATTGATTTTAATGCTTTCTTAGATCTAGATAATTTTCTCTTTCTTGAATTACAATTACAAATCATGAATTGTTTTCTTTTCTTTTCCTTAAAGTTTCAATTCATCTAATTCGAAACACGAACGATTACACTTTCCCTGTGGACAATCCGCACTCGCTAACGATCTACATCCGACACCGTAGTTGATTGCGGTCAAATAATTTTTGGTTGTGATTTCTATGAACCTGGTTTGGACTATGATGAAACCAATTCTCCAGTGGCTATGCTCAAATCCATTCGGATCCTTCTTACCATTGCTGCCTTCCACGATTATGAGATTTGGCAGATGGACGTAAAAACCACTTTTCAAAATGGAAATTTGGAAGAGTGCGTCTATATAGACCAGCCAGAGGGTTTCATTCAGAGTGGGAGCAGCAGGAAAGTGTGCAAGTTGCTTTAGTCCATCTATGGACTAAAGCAGGCATCGTGGAGTTGGAACATCTGTTTTGACGAGACAGTCAAAGAATTTGACTTTATCAAAAATCCAGATGAGCCATGCATCTATAGTAAGATTGTAGCAAGAAATGTTGTATTCCTCGTCTTGTACGTGGATGACATTCTCTTGATAGGAAATGACATTCCTATACTACAATTAGTCAAAGGATTCTTGTCACAAAGGTTCTCCATGAAAGACCTGGGTGATGCCTCCTACATTCTGAGGATCCAGATCTATCGTGATAGATTTAAGAGGATATTGGGACTTTCTCAGTCCAGGTATATCGACACCATACTGAAAAGATTTAGTATGGAGGATTCAAAGCGCGGTAATCTACCGGCTTGTCACGGAATCATGCTCTCCAAAGAGATGTTTCCCAAGACTGATTTGGAAAGGGATCGCATTGTTGGAGATAGTGCCCTCAGAGTCAATTATTGGATCACAGGCACGTGATTGCAATGATTGAGGGAGGACCTATCCCAGTAGGACAGTCTTACTCGAGATGATAGTATACTATTTGGTTTACCTTTATCATCGTGTACTGCTTTAGGTGACATGACACGTCGCTATTACACGTTGATAGAGCCCCTAGGATTCTTGCTTGACCACCAGCAGTATGAGGGCGATCATATAAGTGGGAGCTGGGGGTCTACAAGCATATCCTTAAAAGGTCCCTAGTCGTGGGAGTTTCGAGACCGGGCATCGATACTCCATTAGTAGACTAGTGTATACAGGGCGGTGGCCGGTCTCACAAGCCACTGGTGTCAGTTGGATCACCTAAGATGTATACAGGTGCTCATTGGGTTATGAGTACACCGGACAGGACTCGCCGGGAACATGCTAGTTGGTCATATACCAGACGTCAGATGGCAGTTCCCTGGTGACATGTGTGCAGGTTAGTTCATCGACCTGGGGATCGTCATTTGTCTCGTGTGAGTTCCCACTGTGCTTTGATTACTACCCTACCACGGCTCAAAGGAGTCGTGCAAACAGGTTTTAGTTGGGTACAGTCCCGAGCCACATGGAGGCAGTGAGCGGATCTTCGGGGGTTTCGTCTCTCCCGGTATTGGGGGTGAGGTCGCGCTGTGTCCAGGAGAGCCATTACACGAAGACCTTGGCCAAGGCAGGAGATTTACTGGTAGGTATTCCAGTAGTATCTCAGGGTGTTCTGGGCTACACTCCGACACGACTTGTACCGCTTTTGGGGGTCTGACTTTTACCAACCCCCTAGGCCCGCCATGCGATGCTCATAGACGAACGGACCGGACTGTACGGATATTGTCACTGACAGGCTCAGTTGGGTGTCGGGGTGAGCTTCCTCATCGACGTCCCTTTTTAGTCAATAGCTGGTGGCCCGTCACGTATTGGCTTATACCTCTGACGTGCTAGTGGTTAAATCCACAGCCATAGTATTGACGAGTCTTTAGAGTCCACCACACTTTCAGTTACTCAAGCTTTCGGGCGAAACGCTGTAGAGGCCGTATGGAGATATGGCAGGGTCCGATCAGATACGTGCGGTATTGCACGGATCAGGATCGGACAGTTTGTACTAGTGGCCGTATAGGTATATGGCAGGGTTCGATCAGATACGTGCGGTATTGCACGGATCAGGATCGAACGGATATCACTAGCCGGCTTTGGTTTAAGCCGGTCCTAGTTTAGTACAGTGTAGATTTTGTCTCATTGCATTTGTATCCGGACGGAATACAGATGCGGGTGTGTATGCACAGTATGGGGTTTTCCTGTAATTTATTACGGGACCAGTTTTCTGGGGTTGCCAGTTTGCTTTCCGTTCCGGCCGGTTTTCCTTTGTTCTTTCCCGGCCGGACTTTTCTGATGGAGGGGGTAATTTGCAGTTTTGCAAATTACTTTTGTGGAGGGGTTTTCTTGCATAATGGATTGATTATGATAGCTTTCTTTTCTTTGCACCATGACTTGCTTTGACTTGTGATTTGATGAGGGTATGGTTTGATTAAAGTGAAGCATGCTTGTATGTTTCTTTGTCCCTTGATGTGGTCACCCCTTCTTCACTCCTACACTCACCTCCCTTCATCATAAATATCCATTCTTTTCTCTCCACCATTCCTAGTTGCAATGGCCGGCCACTTCATGATGAGGAGAG
The DNA here is from genome assembly GCA_030015575.1 of Agapanthus africanus. Lineage (NCBI taxonomy): Eukaryota > Viridiplantae > Streptophyta > Magnoliopsida > Asparagales > Amaryllidaceae > Agapanthus > Agapanthus africanus. The sequence continues at coordinate 529,279,143 of JASDDO010000014.1, forward strand.
AAAAATGAGAGATTCATTTTGTGCTTCATTTTGTTCATCTCATTTGGCTTGCAAAATTGGTAGCTTCATTTCCCTCCAAAGTTCAATCTTCATTCCTCCATCCAAAGGCAACAAACCCCAAAGAGACAAGTAGCCTCTACACTACACTTCCTACAGCAAATCTTGAGCATGTCGAGTTGCCGGCTTCATGCCCGAGTTGCCTCGGTATAGAGGCGGGAGCCCGTAAAAGATGTAGGCGACGTGGTGCCCTTCCGGCGAGGAGGCGACGACCGGAGATCCCGCGAGGAGAACGGAGTGGAGATGAAGACCGAAGGACTCGGATCAGTCGGTATATCTCTAACCCGTATTCTAGTTAGCTTAGACTTGTTAATGGTTACGATCCGGGGTTTAGTGCGCGGGGGTGCCGGTTTGCAAAGTCCGCAAAATTTAAGTTTACCACCGTTTCCGCGTTTGGCCGTCGGGTTGACGGCCGGGGCGCCGCCGTGCACTTACATTGGTATCAGAGCCTCGCCATTAACATAGTCTAGCTTGGTGTAATGTGTTTTACGTTTCCGATCGAACAAAATCCCGAAAACTCGTATTTCAAGCACGACAGTTTTCTGTTGAAATTTTTTGGTCTCTAAATATTTTTCAAGTTGCAGAAAAATGATGTGCAGGAAAAGATAACGCCACTGTAGAAAAACGACAAAATGATTCCCTGTTTGGAGCGCGGAACCGCGGCCAAAACCCCCTTTGGGCCGCGGTTCCGCCGCACTATGGTGGGTCCACTTCGTCGATTTTCTTCAGTTGTTTTCTGGGCTTAAAATATGGGTTTTGGAATATTAAAATTGGGCCCAGGTTTTCTGTGAGTGCTACAGTTTTTGTTTGGGGGCCCACTTGTTAATTTTTGATCGATCGGATATTTTAAACACATTTTTCACAGTATTTACATTATATCTGCGACCGTGAATGTCACTCGATCGGTAAATCCTGTCTAACTGCTATAGCCCGGTTAGACGGATTTGCGAACGTGACTTTCACGTTGATGTTCTATGTTTATGCTGTGATGTTGCGGATCGGTCGTGGGGGATAGCCTGGATGCAATGCTAGTACTGTATTGTTGTATTATGTACATTTGATATTGCGGGGCGAGCGTCCGACATGTGGACTGCCGTCACTGCCTGTCTGTATTATTCTTTTGGGGCACGACCTGGTTGCGGTCGATGTACCCGGTGTATGTATATTTTACATTCTGTACTAGGATTACCCCGCGGTGGGGTGCACGGATGGTCGGGTTCTAGAGGGCAACAAGCCCGCATCTCATGGCATTGAGACGGAAGGGGCTTCACTCTGGGATTGGCGGGCTATTCGCCGCACTCGTAGGGGGTACAGGTTGACCCAGGAGGGGTGCCCAAGTTGCCGGATTCCGTGGAGTGCTGGGTGGTCCATTCACGGAGCTGAAGGGGGCTGCCTCGCTTCAGGTTTTGGCGGGTGACTTGCCGCGCCCGTAGGGGTCTAGGATTTCATTGCACAGGCTATCCACACGACCAGGGGAACGTCGGGTTTCAGTAGTGGCTCTGTGAAACCCGGGGATCCCAGATATCTGTATTGTTCTGTGATACTGTACATTTCTGTGATGTTGCATTTCTTTTCACGCCTTGAGCGAAATATAATATATTGGTATATATATTAGTAGATGTTGTATATGTTTTTCACCCGCGCTAGTCCAGTCCCCGCTCTGCCGTTAGTAAGCTAACCTAACGGGTGATGACGGGACCCAGTGGCGAATGCGGATGGCATATACGTACGTCAGTATATTTTCGTTCTTTCTGGTGTGATCAATTGATGGGACTGCATTGATTCGGATCAATGCAAGTTAAACAAACCTATTCTGATGTTGTTGGAACACTTTTCAAAAAGCTGTTATTGCAAGGACGTTCTCTTTTGTTTTGCATCGTGGTATTCATTTGGAATATCCTGCTCCTCAGTCGACGAGGCAAGGGCCGAGATCCCCTCACCGGGAGTGACCCCTTGGACAGAAGTTTGCGTCAGGGCAGTAACTTCACTATAGCCGATTACTTTTGCTTTGCATCGCGGTATTCATTTGGAATATCCTGCACCCCATTCTACGGGGAAAGAGCCGAGATCCCTTCACCGGGAGTGACCTCTTTAGTAAAGGTTTTCGTCACTATATTTTCTAAAAGCTATCCGTTCCTTCAACGATATCAAGTTCACTACGTTAAAGGTTTTCGCCAGAAACCATTCGTAGCCCTCCGTCGTTTCATATGGGTAGTCAATAGTATTCAAGCTGTGTTTGTTGGCCAAAGTCAAGGCACAGTGTTTGGTAGCTGTTGGTTATTCATATGCAGCATAGATAGATGCGTTGGTTTGGAACAGTCGTATAGCCTTGTTGGCCAAAGTCAAGGGCTTGTGCGGGTGGATTCGAATCAACCTGGAGAATGACGAGTAGAACTTGACATGTGACTTATGATTTGTTGGCCAAAGTCAAGGTCATAAGAGCATGGGGCAGAAATCACATCGGGAGTTTCAAAAGAACTGAAACTTGCCAGATATGCGCATACCTTCTGGAGTGTGATACCGTGAGCGGATTCCGTCACGTTATCATGCGATGAGAGTTGGATCCCGATTCCCACTGATGAGTTGGTTTACTCCTCGGGTGACCCCGACTAATTCTTCTTTCAGGTTTGGAGGAGAATTTGAGGTACAGTGGGAGGTTTCCAGATTAGAAAAAGTGATAACCATTCTGATCTAGGTTAGAGTGCACGCTGAGTGTTTCTTTTCTCTCTCTCTGGCAGCGACCATTGACCCGACCCTAAGATTATGACTCAGTGACCAAGTTGACCGAACCTACTTAACACTGGCTTTTGGATTGTCAGAGTTGCAAACCTCATTGCCACTCCTGCTTTTACCCTTTTCTCCAGGACACCCCGTTTTACTACGAACGTCCACTTCCATTGGACAAAACCATCGTATGGTTAGATACGAACTCGAAGGAATTCGAGGATGGTTTCCGGTTCTGGAGAAAACGGATAGGATTATTCAGTTGTCTTTTCTTTTCACCCTCTCTCATGTTGCGAGTACTCCTTGGTTTAGGAGTAGTACACCTATTATGCAAATTGGATAGTCTTCTTCCAAACCATAGGCTGGAGCCGACCGGTAGGGAATGAAGAAAACCAGTTAGCCTAAACGATGTACAGAAGGTATTAAGTTCAGACAAAGCAAGGGATTAGTAAGAGGGCAAAGTAAATTGCAACAGATATTCACGACCAAACCATATATTTCTTCGCCAATCCTAAATCACCTTTATATTTCTCCAGGACACTCCGTATCACTACGAAGATCCCATTTTATTGGATAATCCATCGTATGGTTATATACGAACTCGAAAGGAACTTGTTCCAGTTCGGAGATGGATCCTGGTCCAGGAGAAATAGGAATAAAGTACATTCAAGTGTCTTTTATCTTCACCTTCTCTCGCGTTGCGAGTGCTCCTAGGATTAGGACAGCACACCCTTTATGCTTACTGGATAGTCTTCTTCCAAACCATAGGCTGGTGCCGAACGGTAGGGAAGGAAGAAAACCAATTGGCCTAAAGGGGTGTGCAGAAGGTAATGACTAAAGACATATGAAGGGATTTGGAGAGGTGGCAAAAAAAAAAAAAAAAAAAAAAAATTATACGGTTATAGTTGTGAATCTGGATAATGGTAGAGGCATTGCTAGGAATACCAGGATACCCCATCGAAACATTTCAATGTTTTTATTCAACTGTGTACTGTTAATGGAAAACTGATTTCCCGATTAGACACTTACTCCAGGGTATGTATTTATCAGGTATGATTCTCACATCTGTATGGTTTTACAGATAATGAGTGGGAGTGAGTTATTGGGAATTGGGTGATCATCCTCATTTTTGAGGAAGTCACCTGGGTTGTTTGCAAGTTAGCAATTATTTGGTTTTGAATATCCGCGGTTATGCACCAATTTCAAATTGATATATCTGTACGTCTATTTTCATAGAGTGAGATATACCTTTTGATATTATGTCGATGACATTTACCTATATCAGTGGATGGTTAGGTAAGGAGCATTAAACAGCGGTGTAATTCTTCTTAACCAAAAGTACAGTTTTCAACCTACGACACACAGTGAATGAGTCACTAGACTCAAGGGACTTATACAGAGTATTGTATGTTGTCCAGTGTCCATCAGGACAGAGGGGTTGGTCCTCGTACTGTATTCTGTTTACTTTTGACTTCTCTAGTTCTTAGACATGTGTTTCGTAGAAACACAGGGTCTAAGTTTTGAGGAGTTATAGGTATTTGAATAGAGTAGAGAACCAGGTATAGCAAGTATCGGGATTCTTCAAGGTGATCGAAGATGTAGATACTTGTGTATGGTATTCAGTTAATAGTAATGATAAAGAGAAATTACTTCTCTTTCAGGTTACTCATAATTGGAAGTATTCCTAAGTTGAGTAACGCTGATCGACCTCCTTCCATTTAGTTGACATGCACTGGAGAAAGCTGCATGATTTGAATCTGGTTCAATTAAATCAGTGCCTCTGGTTCTATATTGGATGTAGAACAGTTCATATCTTAACGTTGTTAAGGTACGGGGAGTTGTCCGGCTTATGCTTAAAACCAGACACTGGACAACTCAAGGCACGTTTTTGTAATGGCTGTTTGTGGGTTGACCCAGGCTATGACGCGGGTTGACTTTCTACCATCTGGATGAACAATAGCAATATTGTTCTAGACTCGCCACAGTTTTATTAAAAATGGATTTTTTCAAAAACAGCAGTGGGAGTATGGTAGAACTGGAAGTGATTCCAGAACCGCAAACGATTACTGAAGATTTGATAAGGAACCTGAAGATTCAATCTGATTTGACATTCCATTGGCCACTCCGCAGATAAGGTGGGTAACTTCAGGCACCCGAGAGGTACTTCGGTAGCCTCAAGGACGGTGACAGGGAAGTTCTTGTTTACCCACACTTGCCATTGTTGTTGTTCCAGGCTGGGAGACCCGGCAGGAGGATGAGTATAGCGTCGTTCTGAACTAGCTTCAGAAGTGTACGTGTATATGACTCTGCCAGAGGGTTGTCGTAGTCAGTGGGAGCAGCGGAAGCATTGGTGGACATCAAGCTTATGTCTATTTATAGACTAAAGCAGATGTAGCAGAGATAGATCATCTATTTCTGATATGACAGTCATAGGTTTGACGTCATCAGAATAGGGGATGGATCTGTTGAGAAGGTAGTAGGAAGTGGTATTCCTATACTACGATCGGTTATACTTTGTTCGTCACACAGTGGTTTCTCCACAAAGGACTTGGACATTATATCAGACATACTGGTTACTAGATCTATGGTTTTAGATCTAGATTTGGGTGGTTTCCCAATCTGAGTACTTAGACAGCATTCTGAGAGTATTTAGAATGGACGACTCCTGGCACGGTAGTATACCTGCAGGTAATGGAGTCACCCTCTCTAAAGGTGTCTTATAGACTAAAGTAGAGAGGGATGTGCATGATTGGCAGATCACTTGCTTAAGCAATTGAGTCAATCATGAGATGTCAAGTACCACACCAGATGTTGTTCTTGCACTTGATGCAATAAGCTGATATTGATCCAATCCTGGAGGAACAGTCGGGAGGCAATTATCATTCCAGGCTTCCGAGGTGACATGGACGACAAGGAGGTTGTCAGAGTTATATTTTTCCTTCTGACGAGGGGCAGTATTTTGGACAGGTGGTCCAAGGCAATACTGAGGATGGCATGGCGCAGGATACTGATTAAGTTCAGTTGAAGATACAGTCTAAGAAGTTTGGATTTGGAGTTCATTTATGAGCTACGTCCTATCAGACATCCAGACATTCTAAGGCAGGTATTGCTCATTTCAGGAGATGGCTTTCTCCGCGAACTTGAGATATAGAGAGACATAGAAAGAAACATCAAGGCGGATCCACTAACTGAGGCTATTCCTCGAACGCAATAGTTTCACAAACGGTTTTTTGTGAGACTGGCTAGTAGAGGAGTTGGGTGTTCGGTATCACACGGGCTGTGAGTATGCGACATCGCAATAATTAAGCTTGAGTGCAAGTGGGAGATTGTTGGAGATAGTGCCCTCAGAGTCAATTATTGGATCACAGGCACGTGATTGCAATGATTGAGGGAGGACCTATCCCAGTAGGACAGTCTTACTCGAGATGATAGTATACTATTTGGTTTACCTTTATCATCGTGTACTGCTTTAGGTGACATGACACGTCGCTATTACACGTTGATAGAGCCCCTAGGATTCTTGCTTGACCACCAGCAGTATGAGGGCGATCATATAAGTGGGAGCTGGGGGTCTACAAGCATATCCTTAAAAGGTCCCTAGTCGTGGGAGTTTCGAGACCGGGCATCGATACTCCATTAGTAGACTAGTGTATACAGTCGAGACCCCGACGAGGGGCGGTGGCCGGTCTCACAAGCCACTGGTGTCAGTTGGATCACCTAAGATGTATACAGGTGCTCATTGGGTTATGAGTACACCGGACAGGACTCGCCGGGAACATGCTAGTTGGTCATATACCAGACGTCAGATGGCAGTTCCCTGGTGACATGTGTGCAGGTTAGTTCATCGACCTGGGGATCTTCATTTGTCTCGTGTGAGTTCCCACTGTGCTTTGATTACTACCCTACCACGGCTCAAAGGAGTCGTGCAAACAGGTTTTAGTTGGGTACAGTCCCGAGCCACATGGAGGCAGTGAGCGGATCTTCGGGGGTTTCGTCTCTCCCGGTATTGGGGGTGAGGTCGCGCTGTGTCCAGGAGAGCCATTACACGAAGACCTTGGCCAAGGCAGGAGATTTACTGGTAGGTATTCCAGTAGTATCTCAGGGTGTTCTGGGCTACACTCCGACACGACTTGTACCGCTTTTGGGGGTCTGACTTTTACCAACCCCCTAGGCCCGCCATGCGATGCTCATAGACGAATGGACCGGACTGTACGGATATTGTCACTGACAGGCTCAGTTGGGTGTCGGGGTGAGCTTCCTCATCGACGTCCCTTTTTAGTCAATAGCTGGTGGCCCGTCACGTATTGGCTTATACCTCTGACGTGCTAGTGGTTAAATCCACAGCCATAGTATTGACGAGTCTTTAGAGTCCACCACACTTTCAGTTACTCAAGCTTTCGGGCGAAACGCTGTAGAGGCCGTATGGAGATATGGCAGGGTCCGATCAGATACGTGCGGTATTGCACGGATCAGGATCGGACAGTTTGTACTAGTGGCCGTATAGGTATATGGCAGGGTTCGATCAGATACGTGCGGTATTGCACGGATCAGGATCGAACGGATATCACTAGCCGGCTTTGGTTTAAGCCGGTCCTAGTTTAGTACAGTGTAGATTTTGTCTCATTGCATTTGTATCCGGACGGAATACAGATGCGGGTGTGTATGCACAGTATGGGGTTTTCCTGTAATTTATTACGGGACCAGTTTTCTGGGGTTGCCAGTTTGCTTTCCGTTCCGGCCGGTTTTCCTTTGTTCTTTCCCGGCCGGACTTTTCTGATGGAGGGGGTAATTTGCAGTTTTGCAAATTACTTTTGTGGAGGGGTTTTCTTGCATAATGGATTGATTATGATAGCTTTCTTTTCTTTGCACCATGACTTGCTTTGACTTGTGATTTGATGAGGGTATGGTTTGATTAAAGTGAAGCATGCTTGTATGTTTCTTTGTCCCTTGATGTGGTCACCCCTTCTTCACTCCTACACTCACCTCCCTTCATCATAAATATCCATTCTTTTCTCTCCACCATTCCTAGTTGCAATGGCCGGCCACTTCATGATGAGGAGAGAAAAATGAGAGATTCATTTTGTGCTTCATTTTGTTCATCTCATTTGGCTTGCAAAATTGGTAGCTTCATTTCCCTCCAAAGTTCAATCTTCATTCCTCCATCCAAAGGCAACAAACCCCAAAGAGACAAGTAGCCTCTACACTACACTTCCTACAGCAAATCTTGAGCATGTCGAGTTGCCGGCTTCATGCCCGAGTTGCCTCGGTATAGAGGCGGGAGCCCGTAAAAGATGTAGGTGACGTGGTGCCCTTCCGGCGAGGAGGCGACGACCGGAGATCCCGCGAGGAGAACGGAGTGGAGATGAAGACCGAAGGACTCGGATCAGTCGGTATATCTCTAACCCGTATTCTAGTTAGCTTAGACTTGTTAATGGTTACGATCCGGGGTTTAGTGCGCGGGGGTGCCGGTTTGCAAAGTCCGCAAAATTTAAGTTTACCACCGTTTCCACGTTTGGCCGTCGGGTTGACGGCCGGGGCGCCGCCGTGCACTTACACGCATGTCTATTATACCCTACGCTTCTGCGGTAGACTCTATAATGTATGAGATGTTGTATACCAGACCAGATGTTGCTTACGCACTAAGCGTGGTAAGCCAGTATCAGTCAAACCCTGGGGAGAAGCACTGGATAGCAGTAAAGAACATTCTCAAGTACCTGAGAAGGACTAAGGAGATGTTCTTGGTGTACGATGGAAAAGACCTCTAGATCGAGGCCTTTGCTGACTCCAGATTCCAGAGTGACAAGGATGACTCTAGGTCTATGTCGGGTTATGTCTTTACCCTCAATGGAGGGGCGGTCTGTTGGAAGAGCTCCAAGAAGTACACCGTTGCTGACTCAACGATAGAAGCAGAGTATATCGCCGCTTGTGACGCTGCAAAAGAAGCAGTCTGGATGAGGAAGTTCTTAACAGAATTTCAGGTGGTTCCGTCCATTGTTGATCCAATACCTCTGTAATGTGACAGCAACGGGGTTATAGCTTTAGCGAAGGAACCCAGGTCCCATCAGAAGTCCAGACATATCTTGAGGTGGTATCACCTGATCAGGGAGATCGTGGATAGGAAGAGTTGATACGGAGAATAACACTGCAGATCCACTCACAAAGGCCATCCCTCAGACGCAGTTCGAGAGGCTATTCGAGATGATAGGTCTACGATATGCCAACACATGGACTTAGTGCAAGTGGGATATTGTTAGTGATATATGCAATAGAGGCCATTATTGTATAGTACTAATTTGTATATTACATTTTAGAAGTTTGGGATATACACGGATTTTATGACAGTCTTGCTCAATATGGTAGTATGCTACTTCGTTTATTTCTATCTTAATATGTGTATATATTTCTTTTAACATATCGCTAATACATATTGATAGAGCCCTTTGGATATTTTCTTGACTACCAGCGTTGTGATGGCAGTCACAATAGTGGGGGCTGGGTAGTCTATAAGCACATCCTTATACAGGTCTCTAGTTGTAGGATTATCGAGACAGGGCATCGATATTCCAGAGTGGACTAGTGTATACGCTTCTCATCCCAGAAAGGGAGATGGTGTGTCCCACAGCCATTAGTACGTCGTACTGGAGATAGTATGCATGTGCTCATTAGGTTATGAGTTGTATTGGACGGACTCATGGGGAACAGCTGGTTGGTACTATACCTATCGTCAGGTAGAAGTTCCCAGGTGACATGAGTACAACATAGTCCGTTGACTTGACACTGCTACTTCGTCTCGAGTGTGTTCCTACTGTTCTTAGATTACTAACCTACCACGGCTCTAATGAGTCATGCAAACAGGTAGTAGTTGGATGCAGTCCTGAAGCACTTGGAGGCAGTGGCGGTTAGATAGGATTCGTCTCTCCCAGTATTGGGGGTTGATGCCGTGCTGTGTTCGAAAAGCCATTACACAAAGTCTCTGGCCAGGGCAAGCAAGATTTACTGGTAGGTATTCCAGTAGTTTCTCAGGGTGTTTTGGGCTCTTCTTTGACATGACTTATTGTGCTATTAGGGGTCTGACGGTTACCGGCCCCTAGGCCCGATATGCGATACTCTTAGACGAACATACCAGACTGTACGGAGATTTTCACAGATAGGCTCAGTAGGAGTTTGGATGAGTTTGCTCATCGGCCTTCTTATCGACAGATACCTGGGTAGCCGTTACGTGCAGCTAGTATCGCTGACGTGCTTTTGGTTAAACCTACTGCCAGCGTACTGTCGTGTCTTTAGAGTCCCACACAGAGGGTTTCCCTGCTTCGGGTGAAACGATGTAGAGGCCGTATGGTTTTACGGCAGGGTTTCGATCGCATACGTGTACATGTGCACGGATGATGTTCGGGTAGACAATACTAGTAGGCTTTGGTTTAAGCCGGATCCTAGTATTATATTATTGGATTGTTATCATCTCAGTGTATTTGTATTTTTCGAAATACGAATACGGGTATGTATATACGGTGAGGGCATACTTGTAATTTGGTAAGGTATGCTTCTAGAAGGGGACACCTCATTATCTTATTTATCCATTTTTGCAAATGGATTAATGAGGTGTTATTTGGAGACATATTGTGGCATGGGTGTGAAGCATGGCTCATTGATGACTCACTAGATAACTCATTGTGTGTGTGATCACTATTGAAGCATGGTGAGTATTTTCAATTGTAAAATAATTCCATGCTTCATTATTGTTTGCATGAGCCATTCTTCACACTACACTCTCAAGCTCATTTGTATTTTTCCTACTCTCTCTCCAAGTTTCCTCCTTCTTCCTCAAGTGAACCTTAACCCTCACATGTGTTGTGAAACAAGGGTTCAAAAAGATAAAATAATCCATTAGCTTCTTTACATCAACCTAGGCTACTTAGATTAGCAAACTAAGTACCCTTGTTACCTCGGTTTAGAGGTAGAAGCTCAAGGTAGGCACTCTTGGGTGGATCTTCTTTGACGTCAAGAGGCTGACGAGGAGGCGCGATCCATACACACTCCAAGGAGCTCACGAAGAGGAGGAGTACAAGAAGAAGATTGACTAGTTACTTGAGGTAAACTTTCTAACATAGTAGTTAAACCTCATAGTTTTGTGCTATCTAGGGTTTATGGTCGATCCTGGGTTCAAGTCGGTGTTGCGATTCATATAAAAATCGTTTTTTGCAAATTTCGCCTTCCCGCGAACCCGCGGGGTGCGCGACATCGACTTACACTTTACCCCCGATTATCGCTATACCGGTGATTATGCCGAGAGGTTCGGCCGGTATATGGGGGATGAGAGCCGCATCCTAAAGAAATATCCACTTCACATTGAGTAGGTCGATCAGCACCGGCGCTCATTTGCCCTCTTCTGGGATCAGGCTCGGGTATTAATATATATTTTCATTTGACTTATCCAATATATTTATTTTTATTTAACACTTACAATTTAATTACATTATTTTTTTGTATTTGCAGTTGGATTACGACTATCAGCCTATACCCGATCCTGATCACCCTGAGAGAGTGCTCGATTTTCATACTCTGTACCAGGGCCTGATGAAGAACATGCAATCAAAGGTCTGAGACAATAGGAACGAGCTGAAGATCGACTGCTATTCCCTGTGGATGGTGACCCTCGAGGCAGAGAGAGCGGCTCTCCTATATACTCCGGCCTTTGCGAGAGTCGACGTAGATACATGGCTTCTCTTGTGCCAATATTTCGACTCTCAGCGCAAACATTCTTGTAATTTAAATTTAATTCATTGTTTGGTATATAATTTATTTTTTTTTCTGTTGCTTAATTAGAAAACTAAATCTGAATGTGTTGTGCAGAAACATGCCGATCAAAATAAGGAGAATTGGAATTCGGCGAAGAGGGGTCACCCCACTTATACAGGAAGCTCAAGGAACATTACTCATGCCATGGAGGCATCGGTAAATTACAATAGATATATTTTGATATAATGTAATATTAAGAGTTATATTATAATATAAGTAAATTTTTGGCGAATTGCAGAGAGCTCAGGCCCTGGCGCAGGGTGGTACACCGAGCGTGCTGACCGCGTATCTTGCCGTCCACGGCACCTCGACAGATCCCGCCACGGGCAAGCTTCGATTCCCCGACACTGCTACCCAGGAGTATTGCGTAAGTGTTAATATTTATTCTAACAGGTTTGAAATTTTTGTTTTGAAAAGTTCAAATTTAAATGATATACTTATATTTTAATGGTTAATGTGGTTGTAGGAGCGGGTAGTGGAGCAGGCGGAGGCATCGGGGATTGATTTTACTAGACAGACCAATCCGATGCTACTGACCCCAGTTCTAGACGCCGTACATGGAGGGCACCATGGAGGTTGGGAGAGTGGCCGGGGACTGGGTCCTAGCAGGGCCTATATGAGGTTGGACTCCACTCCGGCGATTACTTCCCCTACCCTCCGTGAGCGACGTCTAGAGCATGATGTAGCCGTCTTGAAGACCATCGTCAAGGAGTTGAAGGAGATGTTGTTACGTATACTACTTAATAGTAAAATATTATATCACATTATAGATAGTAACATATGCAATATTAGTAGTCTGAGATTATTTGGTTGTAGACTTAGCATTGATTAATCATACTTACATAAAACTGTCTAATTAAAATAAACTACGGTTTTCCAAACTAGATACCCAAACGAGGCCTAAGGCCCTAAGTATTCTTAGATTGTGGTTTCGCAATAACCTGATAATGATACGAATTCTACTAAAATCTAATATACCGTTCTTACTCGTTTATTACACACAAAATTTACCAGATGCGATAGGCTGCTTCTACTGCGGCTCCACAAGCCACTACCTTGGCTGCGGTTGCGCAGACCACTCCTGCAGCTCCACAGCCTGCTCAGACTCCTGCACAGTACGCTCTTTCATTGGTCGAGTTTTTGACGAATCAAGGCTGCACCGAGGAGAAGATGCGTCAGATTATGGCATTTATCAGAGGTGGAGGAGCTGGACCGAGCTAGGGTAGCTTTTTTTTTTATATTTTGAGGATGTACTGTAAGTGCACGGCGGCGCCCCGGCCGTCAATCCGACGCCGGAATGCGGAAACGAAAAACTTTGCAAACTAGCAAACCGGCACCACCGCGCACTAAAACCCGGATCGGGCCATTAAACTAGTCCTAGCTAACTAGAGAGGGGGTATAGAGATATACCGAGCGATCCGTGTCCTTCGGTCTTCTCGTCGTTGTCCCGATCTCCCCGCGGAATCTCCGATCTCCACCACGTCGCCGGAAGGGCACCACGTCGTCTGCTTCTTTTACGGGCTCCCACCTCTGGACCGAGGCAACTCGGGCACGAAGTTGGCGAGTCGACGTGCTCAAGATTTGCTGTAGAATACGTGTAGAAGGCCATGTCTCATTTGGGGTTATGGAGTTGCCTTTGGTGGAGGAAAGGAACTAAATGGAGATGAATGATTTTGTAGCAAGCAAAAGAAAAATGTGATGAACATTTTTCCATAACCAAAATGAAGAACCCCTACCCACACCACAAGAATGTGGCCGGCCTCCCCTAGGAGAATGGGGAGAGAGAGAGAGAGGGAGGAAAGGTCAAGTGGTGGGAAAGTATCATGCATGAGAGAGAAAAGAGTGATGATGAGAAAGAATCATCACAACAAAAACCTCACTCCAAAATCCAATCATTTCCCATCACCATCAAACAAAGGTGAAACAATCATGAACCATGGAAGTCAAATGGTGGAGCAACAATCATGACACTACAAAATGCAAAGACAACCCTCCAAAATGCTTATTGGCACAAATGCAAATAAGCCCTCCTCCACCAAACTTCGGCCAATGAAAGATACAAAGAAATATGGCCGAAACGGAAAGCAAACTGGCAACTCCAGAAAACTGATCCCGTAATAAATTACAGGAAAACCCCGATACTGTGTATACACACCCGCATCTGTATTCCAACCGAATACAAATGCAATGAGACAAAATCTACACAGTACTGTACTAGGATCCGGCTTAAACTAAAGCCGTCTAGTATTATCCATCCGATCCTGATCCGCGCAATACCGCACGTATCTGATCGAACCCTGCCATATATCCATAGGCCTCTAGTACTAACCGTCCGATCCTGATCCGTGCAATACCACACGTATCTGATCGAACCCTGCCATATCTCCATACGGCCTCTACAGCGTTTCGCCCGAAACTTGAGTAACTGAATGTGGGGGACTCTAAAGACTCGTCAATACTATGGCTGTGGATTTAACCACTAGCACGTCTGAGGTATTAGCCATACATGACGGGCTACCAGCTATTGACCAAAAGGGACGTCGATGAGCGAACTCATCCTGACACCCTACTGAGCCTGTCAGTGACAATATCCGTACAGTCCGGTCCGTTCGTCTATGAGCATCGCATGGCGGGCCTAGGGGGTTGGTAAAAGTCAGACCCCCAAAAGCGGCACAAGTCGTGTCAGAGTGTAGCCCAGAACACCCTGAGATACTACTGGAATACCTACCAGTAAATCTCCTGCCTTGGCCAAGGACTTTGTGTAATGGCTCTCCTAGACACAGCGCGACCTCACCCCCAATACCAAGAGAGACGAACCCCTGAAGATCCGCTCACTACCTCCATGTGGCTCGGGACTGTACCCAAATAAAACCTGTTTGCACGTCTCCTTTGAGCGTGGTAGGGTAGTAATCAAAGTACAGTGGGAACTCATACGAGACAAATGACGATCCTCAGGTCGATGAACTAACCTGTACACATGTCACCAGGGAACTGCTATCTGACGTCAGGTATAAGACTAACTAGCATGTTCCCTGCGAGTCCTGTCCGGTGTACTCATAACCCAATGAGCACCTGTATACATCTTAGGTGAGCCAACTGACTCCAGTAGCTTGTAAGACCGGCCACCGCCCCTCGTCGGGGTCTCGACTGTATACACTAGTCTACTCTGGAGTATCGATGCCCTGTCTCGAAACTCCCACGACTAGGGACCTTTTAAGGATGTGCTTATAGACTACCAGCTCCCACGTATATGATCGCCCTCATACTGCTGGCAGTCAAGCAAGAATCCTAGGGGCTCTATCAACGTGCAATAGTGACATGTAAGGTGACCTAAAGCAGTACACGATGATAAAGATAAACCAGATAGCATACTATCATCTAGAGTAAGACTGTCCTACCGGGATAGGTCCTCCCTCAATCATTGCAATCACGTGCCTGTGATCCAATAATTGACTCTGAGGGCACTATCTCCAACAATTTCCCACTTGCACTCAAGGCTAATTATTGCGATGTCGCATACTCACAGCCCGTGTGATACCGAACACCCAACTCCTCTACTAGTCAGTCTCACAAATCCCGTTTGCGAAACTATTGCGTTCGAGGAATAGCCTCAGCGAGTGGATCCGCTTTGATGTTTCTTTCTATGTCTCTCTATATCTCAAGTTCGCGGAGAAACCCATCTCCCGAAATGAGCAACACCTGTCTTAGAATGTGTTTGGATGTCTGATGTGACCTAGCTCATAAATGAACTCCAAATCCAAACTTCTTAGACTGTATCGTCAACTGAGCTTAATCAGTATCCTGCGCCATGCCTCCCTCAGTATTGCCTTGGACCACCTGTCCAAAATACTGCCTCTCGTCAGAAGGAAAACTATAACTCTGACAACCTCCTTGTCGTCCAGGTCACCTTGGAAGCCTGGAATGATAACTGTCTCCCGAATGAGGCTGTCGTTATCATATCCCTAGAACATCCACTTATGTTCTAAAACTGCTTCCGACTGTTTCTCTAGGAAAGGATCAATGTCAACTTATTGCATCTAGTGCAAGAACAACATCTGGTGTGGTACTTGACATCTCATGATTGACTCAATTGCCTAAGCAAGTGATCTGCCTATCATGCACATCCCTCTCCCCTTTAGTCTGTAAGACACCTTTAGAGAGGGTGACTCCATTACCTGCAGGTACACTACCGTGCCAGGAGTCGTCCATTCTAAATACTCTTAGAATGCTGTCTAAGTACCCTGATTGGGAAACCACCCAAATCTAGATCTAAGACCATAGATCTAGTAACCAGAATGTCTGATATAATGTCCAAGTCCCATATGGAGAAACACAGTGTGATGACCAAAGTATAACCGATCGTAGTATAGGAGTTTCTTTTCCTATTCTGTGTATGTCATCCAAATACCATGACATCTCACCCTACTACCTTCTCAACAGATCCATCCCCTATTCTGATGAAGTCAAACCTATGACTGTCACATCAGAAATAGATGATCTATCTCCGCTATATCTGCTTTAGTCTATAAATAGACATAAGCCACCTGTCCACCAATGCTTCCGCTGCTCCCACTGACTACGACAACCCTCTGGCAGAGTCATATAGATGTACACTTCTAAAGCAAGTTTAGAACGACGCTATACTCATCCTCCTTCCGGGTCTCACAGTCTGGAACAACAGCAATGGCAAGTGTGGGCAAACAAGAACCTCCCTGTCACCGTCCTTGAGGCTACTGTAGTACCTCTCGGGTGCCCGAGGTTACTCACCAAATCTGCGGAGTGGCCAATGGAATGTCAAACCAGATTGAATCTTTAAGTCCCTTATCAAATCTTCTGTAATCGTTTGCGGTTCTGGAATTACTTCCAGTTCTACCATACTCCCACTACTGTTTTCTGAAAAAATCCATTTTATTAAAACTTTGGCGAGTCTAGAACAATATCGCTATTGATCTTCCAGATGGTAGAAAATCAACCCTCGTCATAGCCTGGGTCAGCCCACAAACAGCCATTACAGAAACATGTCTTGAGTTATCCAGAGTCTGGTTTTAAGCATAGGCCGGACAACTCCCCGTACCTTAACATCGTTAAGATATGAACTGTTCTATATCCAATATAGAACCAGAGGCACTGATTTAATTGAACCAGATTCAAATCATGCAGCTGTCTCCAGTGCATGTCAACTAAATGGAAGAAGGCCGATCAGCGTTACTCAACTTAGGAATGCTTTCAATTATGAGTAACCTGAAAGAGAAGCAAGTTCTCTTAATCACTACTATCAACTGAATACCATACACAAGTATCTACATCTTCGATCACTTTGAAGAATCCCGATACCTGCAATACCTGGTTCTCTACTCTATTCATATACCTATAACTTCTCAAAATTCGGACCCTGTGCTTCCACGAAACACCTGTCTAAAAACTAGAGAAGTCATAAGTAAACCGAATATAGTACGAGGACCAACCCCTCTGTCCTAATGGACGCTGGACAACATACAATACTCTGTACAAGTCCTTTGAGTCTAATAACTCATTCCCTGTATGTCGTAGGTTGAAAACTGTACTATGGTTATGAAGAATTACACCGCTGTTTAATGCTCCTTACCTAACCATCCACTGATATAGGTAAATGTCATAGACATAATTTCAAAAAGGTATATCTCACTCTATGAAAATAGACGTACCGATATATCGATTTGAAATTGGTGCATAACAACGGATATTCAAAACCAAATATTTGCCGACCGGCAAACAGCCCAGGTGATTTCCTCAAATATCACCAATTACAACGAATCCCGATATAATGAGGATGATCACCCAATTCCCAATAACTTACTCCCACTCATCATCTGTAAAACCATACAGATGTGAGAATCATACCTGGTAAATACATACCCTGGAGCAAGATCTGATTGGGAAATCAGTTTTCCTTTAATAGTACACAGCGAAACTGAAACATTGAAATGTTTCGATGGGGTATCCCGGTATTCCTAGTAATGCCTATTCCATTATCCAGATTCACAACTGTAACCGTGTAATTCTTTGCCAGCTTTCCAAATCCCTTTATATGTCTTTAGTCATTACCTTCTGCACACCCCTTTAGGCCAAATGGTTTTCTTCCTTCCCTACCGTTCGGCACCAGCCTATGGTTTGGAAGAAGACTATCCAATAAGCATAATGGGTGTACTGTCCTAATCCTAGGAGCACTCGCAATGCGAGAGAAGGTGAAGATAAAAGACAACCGAATGAACCTTATTCCTATTTCTCCTGAACCAGGATCCATCCCCGAACTGGAACAAGTTCTTTTCGAGTTTGTATATAACCATACGATGGATTATCCAATAAACTTGGGATCTTTATAGTGATACGGAGTGTCCTGGAGAAATACAAAGGTGATTTAGGATTGGCGAAGAAATACTTGGTTTGGTCGTGAATAGCAGTCGCAATTTACTTTGCCCTCTTACCTATCCCTTTCTTTATCTTAACTTAATACCTTCTGCACACCATCGTTATGCTAATTGGTTTTCTTCATTCCCCACCGTTCGGCACCAACCTAAGGTTTGGAAGAAGACAATCCAATTTGCGTAATAGGTGTACTATCTCCTAAACTAAGAAGTACTCGCAACCTGAGAGAAGGTAAAAGGAAAAGACAACTGAATAGTCCTATTCGTTTTCTTCAGAACCGGAAACCATCCTCGAATAAATTCCTTCGAGTTCGTATATAACCATATGATGGTTTTGTCCAATGGAAATGGACGTTCGTAGTAATACGGGGTGTCCTGGAGAAAAGGGTAAAAGTAGGAGTGGCAATGAGGTTTGCAACTCTGACAATCCGAAAGCCAGCGTTTTAGAAGGTTCAGTCAACTTGGTCACTGAGTCATAGTCTTAGGGTCGGGTCAACGGTCGCTGCCAAAGAGAGAGAGAAAAGAAACACTCAGCATGCACTCTAACCTAGATCAGAATGGTTACCAATTTATCTAATCTGGAAACCTCCCACTGTAACCTCAAATTCTCCTCCAAACCTGAAAGAAGAATTAGTCGGGGTCACCCGAGGAGTAAACTAACTCATCAGAGGGAATCGGGATCCAACTATCATCGCATGATAACATGACGGAATCCGCTCACGTCATCACACTCCAGAAGGTATGCGCATATCTGGCAAGTATCAGTTTCTTTAGAAACTCCCGATGTGATTTTTGCCCCATGCTCTTATGACCTTGGCGTGAGGTCAAAATATCATAAGTCACATGTCAAGTTCTGCCCATCATTATCCAGGTTAATTTGAACCCACCCGTACATACCCTTGACGTAGGCTAAAATAGTAGTATGACTGTGCCAAACCAACGTATCTATCTATGCAACAGATAAATATCCGGCAGCTACCAATCACTATGCCTTGGCGTGAGGTCAAAATACATAGCTTGAATACTACCGAATATTTAACCGAAATGATGGAGGGCTACGAATGGTTTCTGGCGAAAACATTTAACGTAATGAACTTGATATCGTTGAAGGAACTGGATAGCTTTTATGAAAATATAGTGACGAAAACCATTGCTAAAGAGGTCACTCCCGGTGAAGGGATCTCGGCTCTTTCCCCGTAGAATGAGGTGCAGGATATTCCAACTGAATACCACGATGCAAAGCAAAAGTAATCGGCTATAGTGAAGTTATTGCCCTGACGCAAACTTTTTGTCCAAGGGGTCACTCCCGGTGAAGGGATCTCGGCCCTTGCCTCGTCGACTGAGGAGCAGGATATTCCAACTGAATACCACGATGCAAAACAAAAGAGAACGTCCTTGTAATAACATCTTTTTGAAAAGTGTTCCAACAACATCAGAATAGGTTTGTTTTTAACTTGCATTGATCCGAATCAACGCAGTCCCATCAATTGATCACACCACAAAGAACGAAATATAATGATGTACGTATATGCCATCCGCATTCGCCACTGGGTCCCGTCATTACCCGTTAGGTTAGCTAACTAACGACAGAGCGGGGACTGGACTAGCGTGGATTCAAAACATATACAACATCTACTAGTATATATATCAATATATAATATTTCGCTCAAGGCGTGATAAAATGCAACATCACAGAAATGTACAGCATCACAGAACAATACAGATATCTGGGATCCCTGGGTTTCACAGAGCCACTACTGAAACCCGACGTTCCCCTGGTCGTGTGGATAGCCTGTGCAATGAAATCCTAGACCCTTACGGGCGCGACAAGTTACCCGCCAAAACCTGAAGCGAGGCAGCCCCCTTCAGCACCGTGAATGGACCACCCAGCACTTCACGGAATCCGGTAACTTGGGCACCCCTCCCGGGTCAACCTGTACCCCCTACGAGTGCGGCGAATAGCCTGCCAATTCTAGAGTGAAGCCCCCTCCGTCTCAATGCCATGAGATGCGGGCTCATTGCCCTCTAGAACCCGGCTATCCGTGCACCCCTCCTTGGGGTAATCCTAGTACAGAAAGTAAAATATACATACAACGGGTAAATCGACCGCAACCTGGTCGTGCCCTAAAATAATAATACAAATAGGCAGTGACGGCAGTCCACATGTCGGACGCTCGCCCCGCAATATCAAATGTACATAATACAACAAAAACTGTACTAGCATTGCATCCAGGCTATCCCCCACGACCGATCCGCATCAACGTGAATGTCACGTTCGCAAATCCGTCTAACCGGCCTATAGCAGTTAGACAGGATTTACCGATCAAGTGACATTCACGGTCGCAGATATAATGTAAATACTGTGAACTAATGTGTTTAAAATATCCGATCGATCAAATTTTACCAAGTGGGCCCCAAGCATTACTGTAGCAGATGAAGAAATTCTGGGCCCAAAAAGAATGTTCCAAAACCTCTATTTTCAACTCAGGAGGCCTCTGTAAAAAATTGGTGCATTAAACAGTCAAAGTCGCGGCGGAACCGCGGCCCAAGCATGGGTTTGGCCGCGGTTCCGCGGCGGATTAGTGAGATCACGCGACCAAAATTTTACAGAAGGCTTATAATTCCCTGCACAGTATTCTGCAACACCCTGAAAAATTTTTAGAGCCAAAAATATTTCGACAGAAACTGATGCTATTCGAAAATGCGGTTCTGGAATTTTGTTCGATTGGAAATGTAAAACACATTAGACAAAGCTAGACTAGGTTAATGGCGAGGCTCTAATACCACTGTAAATGCACGGCGGCGCTCCAGCCGTCAATCCGACGCCGGAATGCGGAAACGAAAAACTTTGCAAACTAGAAAACCGGCACCACCGCGCACAAAAACCCTGATCAGGCCATTAAACTAGTCCTAGCTAACTAGAGAGGGGGTAGAGAGATATACCGAGCGATCCGTGTCCTTCGGTCTTCTCGTCGTCGTCCCGATCTCCCCGCGGAATCTCCGATCTCCACCACGTCGCCGGAAGGGCACCACGTCGCCTGCTTCTTTTATGGGCTCCCACCTCTGGACCGAGGCAACTCCGGCACGAAGTTGGCGAGTCGACGTGCTCAAGATTTGCCGTAGAATACGTGTAGAAGGCCATGTCTCATTTGGGGTTATGGAGTTGCCTTTGGTGGAGGAAAGGAACTAAATGGAGATGAATGATTTTGTAGCAAGCAAAAGAAAAATGTGATGAACATTTTTCCATAACCAAAATGAAGAACCCCCACCCACACCACAAGAATGTGGCCGGCCTCCCCTAGGAGAATGGGGAGAGAGAGAGAGAGGGAGGAAAGGTCAAGGGGTGGGAAAGTATCATGCATGAGAGAGAAAAGAGTGATGATGAGAAAGAATCATCACAACAAAATCTCACTCCAAAATCCAATCATTTCCCATCACCATCAAACAAAGGTCAAACAATCATGAACCATGGAAGTCAAATGGTGGAGCAACAATCATGACACTACAAAATGCAAAGACAACCCTCCAAAATACTTATTTGCACAAATGCAAATAAGCCCTCCTCCACCAAACTTCGGCCAATGAAAGATACAAAGAAATATGGCCGAAACGGAAAGCAAACTGGCAACTCCAGAAAACTGATCCCGTAATAAATTACAGGAAAACCCCGATACTGTGTATACACACCCGCATCTGTATTCCAACCGAATACAAATGCAATGAGACAAAATCTACACAGTACTGTACTAGGATCCGGCTTAAACTAAAGCCGTCTAGTATTATCCGTCCGATCCTGATCCGCGCAATACCACACGTATCTGATCGAACCCTGCCATATATCCATACGGCCTCTAGTACTAACCGTCCGATCCTGATCCGTGCAATACCGCACGTATCTGATCGAACCCTGCCATATCTCCATACGGCCTCTACAGCGTTTCGCCCGAAACTTGAGTAACTGAATGTGGGGGACTCTAAAGACGCGTCAATACTATGGCTGTGGATTTAACCACTAGCACGTCAGAGGTATTAGCCATACGTGACGGGCTACCAGCTATTGACCAAAAGGGACGTCGATGAGCGAACTCATCCTGACACCCTACTGAGCCTGTCAGTGACAATATCCGTACAGTCCGGTCCGTTCGTCTATGAGCATTGCATGGCGGGCCTAGGGGCTTGGTAAAAGTCAGACCCCCAAAAGCGGCACAAGTCGCGTCGGAGTGTAGCCCATAACACCCTGAGATAGTACTGGAATACCTACCAGTAAATCTCCTGCCTTGGCCAAGGACTTTGTGTAATGGCTCTCCAAGACACAGCGCGACCTCCCCCCAATACTAAGAGAGACGAACCCCTGAAGATCCGCTCACTACCTCCATGTGGCTCGGGACTGTACCCAACTAAAACCTGTTTGCACGTCTCCTTTGAGCGTGGTAGGGTAGTAATCAAAGTACAGTGGGAACTCACAGGAGACAAATGACGATCCTCAGGTCGATGAACTAACCTGCACACATGTCACCAGGAAACTGCTATCTGACGTCAGGTATAAGACCAACTAGCATGTTCCCGGCGAGTCATGTCCGGTATACTCATAACCCAATGAGCACCTGTATACATCTTAGGTGAACCAACTGACACGAGTGGCTTGTGAGACCGGCCACCGCCCCTCGTCGGGGTCTCGACTGTATACACTAGTCTACTCTGGAGTATCGATGCCCTGTCTCGAAACACCCACGACTAGGGACCTTTTAAGGATGTGCTTATAGACTACCAGCTCAACCGTATATGATCGCCCTCATACTGCTGGCAGTTAAGCAAGAATCATAGGGGCTCTATCAACGTGCAATAGTGACATGTAAGGTGACCTAAAGCAGTACACGATGATAAAGATAAACCAGATAGCATACTATCATCTCGAGTAAGACTGTCCTACCGGGATAGGTCCTCCCTCAATCATTGAAATCACATGCCTGTGATCCAATAATTGACTCTGAGGGCACTATCTCCAACAGTATGCACTTATATGATACATATTGTATATATTTTGGACGATATTGGTGTCGTTTGCTTGTTCACGATGATTTAGATTGATATCGTATTCTCTTTGTTTATTTCTTTTATATATTATGCGTGAGATGTTGATTATGAATACTGCGGTATTTGGTTATATGATGTATACATTATTGTGCATAGGGCGGGGAAAAACAGGAAGCCCATTTAAAAAAATAAATCTGATATTTTGTCCTTACAGATTAATCCGTAGAGCCATCGGTTGCACCTAAGGATTAATCCATAGGTGTAAAGTTTGCCCTTACACAGTTAGCCGTAGGGACAAAATATCAGGATACCAGATATTTTGTCCCTATGGACTCAGTAACAGGTGTTAAAATTGCTCCTACGAATGTATCTGTACGGGCATTTGTCTGGAACTACGGATAACTCTGTAGGGGTCTTTATCTAGACCAACGGATAACTCCATAGAGACTTTTATCTGGACCTACAGAGAACTCCGTAGGGGTAAGTATCGGGCCCTATGGAGTAATCTGTAGGGGCAAGTTTTTTATTTTATAAACCAATAAATTAAATAAATATTTTGTCCCTACGGAGTAATCCATAGGGATATGTGTCCCTACGGAGTAAGACGTAGGGGCAATTATTACTCCGTAGGGGCATGTTCAGGGCGGAGACATGTACCTGCGGCCTTTTCCCTTATGGGGGATTTTTATGGCCCTACGGATATATCCATAGGGGCAGTGATTTGCCCCTACGGCTAAATCCATAAGGGCAACCCATTATTCTAGTAGTGGGAAGACTTGGTCGCTTGATCTTTTAAGTGTAGAATTGACCTGAAAGTGCTAGTTTTGAGTTAGAAATCTGTCTTCCGAGTCCTGTACTTGTTTCTTGTAAACACTTAGTAGACATGGTTCAGTAGCACTGATTTATATGTAAAAGAGATAGTATTTGAGCGGTATAAAATGCAATAAAATATGTTAAACAAATACCCCCGAACCTATCTTTTGCTCGTCCTCGAGCAAACCACTTTTTTCTAAAAGGAAAAGAAAATCCTATCTCACTTTCGCAGGAATAGCGATTACACTTATCACATGCAATAAGCCATTAAACCCCTAAATTGTCCTAGAGGACGAGTGTTGTCTCGTGAGGGTTTTCAGCGAATTACACTCAAAAAATCTCATCAAGCCAGTTTCGTAAGTTAATTTCGATTCTAATCTAAATGTCCAGTCTTTAGGTTAAAAATTCTATTACTCTAAGTTAGAAACATTTAACACTATTTTTCACGCCTCAGTATTATTTAACTTATGCTCATATACATCTTCACGTGCTCGTGCAGTAGTGTCGTATAGACTTGAAACTTTAATTCAAAACTATCATGTCTCCTACTATTAGATAATGTTTTATTTAAAGTGTTTTGGTACTTGTAAACAAGTATTAGGCCGATGACTCCCAAACTAGATAATCTTAGGGCACTGGGTGAGAAAATACCTCGAAGGATTCAGACTCTCGCAACCAAGACTTATTGTTACTATTCTTCTTTTGTCTCTAATACTTGATTAAGTTTGGTCACCCATGTGATGAGTTATTCGGTCGATGGCTCCCAAACCAGATGGTTTTAGGGTATCGGGTGAGAAAACACCCCAAAGAACCTACTCTTGAGTTACCAAAACCTAACAATCAAAGACTTATTCGCTCTCTTTTTTTTGGCATCCTTCAGTAGTCAAAACTACCTACTATACACATCTTTTTGCGAATTTTTATACTCTTTTTTATTTTTATTTTTATTTGGACATTATCATGATTCGGAGACATTTTAAGTTATCATCTAATTCCAAGACTAACGACACGTGTAGGTGTAATGTGTGAAGATATAAATTTGCTACCGTTAAACTCTAGAAGGGTTATTTTTTGGGTTTTTTTTCTAAGCCTAGGGTCTAATTATTTCTAACTTATCGAATTAAACCGTCAGACTTTGAATCTAGGTTTTCCTACTAGCTAACTTGACTCAAAAGTTTTGATGTTTTGAATTTTTTTTGTTTTTTTTATTTTATTGTTTTTATTGTTTTTTATATGCAATGCGGTTCAGAAAGGAAACGTGCAAAAGAACGAGGAGAATGCAAAAAATAAAGAAAACTAGAATGGAAATGTGCAATGCAATTGGCAAACCTCGACCAGGGGCTTTGACAGTGTCCTCACCGTCATGTCAAGCAATGTGAATTCCAAGGTAGGTGGAGAAAGAAAACTAAGATTAGTATATACAAGGCTTTGCAAAGCCCAAAAGTCAATACCAACCACTCAAAGATTTGATCATTATGTGTATGCGATCGGCAAAATAAAATATAACAAATGATCTCAGCAAATGTCATCGACTGAATGTGTTCATGAATGATGTAAAACTTATAATGCTTATGTGAATAGCTGGGCTCAAGATCAGATGGTTCAGTCATAGCTAAAACAGATGGCTTACAATGTTGGCTAAAGTCACGGGAAGATGATTACATTTGATGGGATGCTGATGTTGTGTTGATGAATCTAACTCATCCAAGAACTGGAGTTCATCCGCAAAGATTTATTCAAAGGTTTGATCAAAATATTCCTCTTCGTAGTCATATGTATCCTCCTTAGAGGATTCTTCAATTTAAAAGGATTTTAGAAGAGGTTCATAATCGGTGTTAGAAGAAACGAGCTCGGATGGTACTGTGAAAGATTCAAACTCAGAATGTGAATCATCGGCAAAAGTGAATCTCTCATAGGAACTTTCCTTGTCTGAATCTATCATATTGAACAAGACTCCTTCGAAGCCATTCTCGATGGTCAAAATCTCATTGATTAAGTTTACTTCAAAGGTACGATCGCGGTTGTCACTAGGTTGATGTTCTACATTGAAGACGTTGAGGTCAACAGTCATGTTTCCAAAAGAAAGTGTCATGGAACCATTGCGATAATTGATTAGGGCATTTGAAGTCGCAAGGAAGGGACGTCCCAAAATAACTTGTATTTGACTATTCAGGTTTGCTACCGGATGCGTTTCTAAAATATTGAAGTCGACAGGGAATATGAATTTCCCGATTTTGATCAACACATCTTCCAGTTCCCCCTTCGCTTTCATGGTAGAACAATCAACCAACTGTAAAGTGACCTTGATGGGTTTCAACTCACCCACCCCAAGCTGTTCGTAGTATTGGATATAGGTGCCCTAAAGGAAATTTTTGTATTTGTACGTGTACCTATATGGATAGAAAATTCTTGCTCTAGATGATAATATGCTGTCTGATTTTCTTTATCTTTCATGTGTATATATTTTACTTGCTATTACGTATTGCTAATACATGATGATAAAGCCCTTAGGATCTTTGCTTGACTATTAGGATTATGATGTGATCATACTAATGGGGCATGGATAGTCCATAAGCACATCTTTATGTTAGGAATATGTATGCCCTAGAGGCTATTATTGTATATTATAGTGGATGCTTGGACATATATATAGAAGACTTTCTTGCTCGACATGATAGTATACTATCTAGTTGCTCTTTATCTTAACAAGTACACTTGTTTTAGTTTACTGTCTCTTTGATACATATTGATAAAGCCCTTAGGATGTTGGCTTGACTACCAGGACTATGATGCAGATTATACTAGTGGGGCTTGTGTAGTCCACAAGCACATCCTTTAACAGTTCTTAGTCGAGAGAGTATCGAGACAGGGCATCGATATTCCGAAGTAGACTAGTGTGTATATTTTTTGACACTGTATAGGGCGATGGTTGATCCCATAACCATTGGTGTTTGACATCAAAAATTATACACAGGTGCTAATTGGAGAATGGGTACACCGAACTGGACTCGCCGGGAACTCCTAGATGGTACCATACCTATCGTCAGATAGCAGTTCTCTAGTGACACTTATACAGATTAGTCTGTAGACCTGAGATCGTCATAGTGTCTTGTGTGGTTTTTACTGTGCTTTGATTTCCTCCCTACTATGGCTCAAAAGAGTCGTGCAAACAGGTGGATTTTGGGTACAGTCCCGAGTCACATGGAGGCAGTGAGCGATAAGTGGGGTTTCGTCTCTTCCGGTATTGGGAGTTGATGTTGCGCTATACTCGATTGGTTATAACAGCAAGTCCCTGGCCATGGCTGAAGAGATTTACTGATAAGTGCTATCAGTAGTTTCTCAAAAGGTTATTGGCCACACATCGGGATGACTTATTGAGTTAGTGGGGTTTAACGATTCCACCCCATAGACTCGATATGCGACATATCAGAAAAAAGACCGGACTATACGGTAAGTGTTGCTTATAGGCTCTACGGGAGTTTGGACAACTTTGCTTGTTGATCTTCTATTTGTTCAATACCTGGATAGCCGTTACGTCCAGCTAGTACCGCTGACGGCTTGTGGGTATCTGATGTGATCATTACCTACTGCTGGCGTATTGATGAGTCTTTAGAGTCCCATATAGAGGTTTCCTAGCTCAAGCGAAACGAAGTAAGGTACGTATGAAGATATGTGCGGGAGCTTGATTGAATACGAGTATATGATACCGTATTCTAATCTAGCAATATTTCATATATGATATAACCGGATTATTGAATCAAATGTTGATTCAATGATTTGATTCATATATATGTTTATATATATATATATATAAACTAATATTGAATATTAGCCGGTTGTATGTGATATAACTGGATTATTGAATTAAGTGTTGATTTAATAATTTGATACACACACACACTGAAGGGTTACCTATGACGGCAACAAGGTTTCCGGAGGCATCGTCCATGCCAAATTAAAATTTTACCGATTTAAATAACCCTAACAAGATTCGTTTACTAGAAATAATACGGGAAACATATGCAAACACTTTGCAACTAATAGTGAGCAAGGAATACAACCTTTGTAGACCGGTCCTTCCACTTCAAATAGCTCCATGTAGTAGTCCCCTCCGCTGCGATCTCAAGCTCCGGACTCTAGAGAGGCTCCGTTGAAGAAACGAACGTGCTTGCTTCGAAGACTTCGAGGCCGAAGATAATCTATATCGGGGAGACACAAACTCAAGCTATTCCTTCACTAGGTCATGAACTTTGTGGAGAGAACACCCTATACTACATGGCAAGTAGTAGAGGATGATGAAGTAGGAAGTGGGCTCACTTTAGAATTGATTTTCTCACACTTTTTCTCAAACCACCATTGAAGCTAGCAAGCTTTTTTAGGAGGAGGAAGAAGAAGAAACTAGAACTCTTGTGAATAATTCATCCAAATGAATTATATCACCCATGGTTGAGTTAATCCCTCATGCTTAACTCATGTAGAGAATAAACTCATGGCTATGGTTAAGGGTTGGGTCAAGGAAAAATATCCTAAGGAATGACAAAAGAGTTGACCTTGACAAAGTTCTACAAGCTTCTCCAAGCTTGGAAACTTTGACCAAGTCTTTTGCTCTTTTGTAATAACTTAAGATATAATCAAAACCCTAATTTAACCCTAGCATGGTATAAGTCTCATACACCCATCTTTCATGTATCATCAACCATGACACAATGCATGTACACAAACATACATATCACATATGTACAATGTGCACACAAAGTGAGAAAAACAATCTTAAGTGAGCAAATACTAGTTAATGTAATGTAATATATCAAATATATAATTATACATTAAATTATTAAATCAACTCTTGATTTAATAATCCGGTTATAACCGACTAATATCATGTGTAACAACTTATCGAATCAACACTTGATCCGATAACCCGGCTATATCGCATACAACCGATCAATGTCACAAATCGCGAGAATAGAATACGGTATCTCATATCGTATCAATCTCGGTCCCGCACATATCACATATGTTCTCCTACTCCATTTCGCTTGAGCCAGGAAACCCCTGTGTAGGACTCTAAAGACTCGTCAATACGCCGGCAGTAGGTGATGATCATATCAAACACCCACAAGCCGCAAGCGGTCTGCTAAACGTAACGGCCACCCGGGTATTGAGAGATCAGAATATCAACAAGCAAGCCTACTCACACTCCTACGAATCCAATCAGTAACACTACCGTACAGTTCGGTCTCTTCGTCTGATATGTCGCATATCTCGTCTAGGGGTGGTAAACGTCATACCCCAGTAACTCGATAAGTCGTGTCGATATGAGGCTCATAACGGGTCAAGAAACTACTGATAACACTTACCAGTATATCTCTGAAGCTGCCTTGGCCAAGGACTTCCTGTTATTGTAAGTGCACGGCGGCGCCCCTGCCGTCGATCCGAAGCCGGAAACGCGGAAACGAAAAACTTTGCAAACTAGCAAACCGGCACCACCGCGCACTATCAACCTGGATCGGACCATTAACCTAGCTACTAGCAAACTAAAAGATGGGTGAAGAGATATACCAAGCGATCCGTGTCCTTCGGTCTTCTTCTCCACTCCGATCTCCCGCGGAATCTCCGTCCGTCACCTCCTCGTCGGAAAGGGCACCACGTAGCCGATTTCTTTTACGGGCTCCCACCTCTGGACCGAGGCAACTCGGGCGCGAAGTTGGCTAGCCGACGCGTCCAAGGAATGCTGTAGACTAGTGTAGAAACTTTGTCTCTTGGGGTTGTGAAGTTGTCATGATGGAGGAATGAAATGAACTTTGGAGAGAGCTTGTGAACTTTGATACAAAATGAGAATGAGAATAATTTTCCATACACCAAATGAAAACCTCATTCTATCCCATGAAGTGGCCGGCCCCTCTATGAAATATGGTGGAGAAAAACTCAAGAAGGGAGGTGAGTGTAGGATAGCTCAAGGTGACCATAAGAGATATGAAGAAAACTAGGAATAAAAGTCACACCATTTCAAATCTTTTCTTATCTCATTCAATGCAAGAAATGATGAAAGAAAAGAATGGAATCAAAAGATGCTATCATAATGAAACCACAAATGCAAGAAAACCCTCTCACAATAACTTATTTACAAACTTGCAAATAACCCCCTCCATCGGAAAGTCCGGCCGCGAAGGAACAAAAGATAACTGGCCGGAACGGAATGCAAACTGGCAACTACAGAAAACCGATCCCGTAATAAATTACAGGAAAACCCCGCGACTGTATATACTGTAGGGTTCCTAGGCACTCTTGTGAAGGTTCTTAAGGCATCAAACATGCCCGGATTAAATTTTAGACGTGCCGAACAACCCAAAGCCGGGATCTTTGCTAGATTATTAGGGTTTAATATGCAATAAGATAACTTTTATCTAAGTGTGAGGGATTACAACCTTTGTAGTCCGCTCCTTCACTTCACAAGCTCCGAGTAGAAGTCCCTTTGCCGCGATCCACGATCTCCCAGACTCATGAGAGGCTCCACGACTCGAACGATCCATTCTAGCTTGTCGTAATCCAAATCTACGATGATCTAGCCTGAAGTTGCTTCGACTCAAGCTATCTCACTCAAAAGAGAAGAACACCCTAATCCCAAGGGCTAGATGAGATGAGGATGAGAGAGTAGTGATTTTGCTTTCTTTTTATATCATTTTCTCATATTTTATCATCACTTAAGGATTTTCAAGAGAGCTTCTTCAAGAAGAAGAAGAAGAAGATAATGGAAAAAGAATAATGAATTATCCTTTTGTGATGAATAGAATATAATCTATATGATTGAATTGTGAACCATGGTCAAGGATGAATGGATGAGAATGTGTAGAGAAATAACTAGAGTTAGGGTTTGGTTAAGTTAAGAAATGTGTCATCCAAAATAATCATTACAATGACAAAAGCAAAAACTTCTAGAAGATGCATGAAGCTACTAACCTTAATCAAACCCTAACCTCAATTAATCATCCTTAAACATGTTTAACAATTAATCATAACATGTCACAATAATATATATCACATATATATTTTATATTTGCAACAAAAGAAATAATACAATTAACATATATCGCATATATATCAATGTATCATCCCGCGAGAAAATGAAATAATAAAGTAAGCCAATATTAGTTAATATAATAATATATCATATATATTATTATATATTAAATCATCGAATCAACACTTGATCCGACGATCCGGCTATATCGAATATAACCGACTAATATATCATGTACCGATTTATCGAATCAACACTTGATCCGATGTCCCGGTTCATATCTTAATATCGCGAGAATATAATACGGTATCCCATATCGCATTATTCTCGGTCCTGCACATATCACATATGTGCCTCTACTCCGTTTCTCCTGAGCCAAGAAACTTCTGTGTAGGACTCTAAAGAATCGTCAATACGCCGGTAGCAGGTGATGATCACATCAAACACCCACAAGCTGCAAGTGGTCAGCTAAACGTAACAGCCACCCAGGTATTGAGCGATCAGAAGATCAACAAGCTAGCCTGTGCGTTCTCCTGTGAATCCGATCAGTAACACTCCCGTACAGTCCGGTCTGTTCGTCTGATATGTCGCATATCAAGTCTAGGGGTGGTATATGTCAGACCCCAGTAACCGATAAGTCGTGTCGATGTATGGCTCATAACGGGTCGAGAAACTACTAGTAACACTTACCAGTAAATCTCTATATCAGCCCTAGCCAGGGACTTCCAGTTATAGCCAATCGAACACAGCACAACATCAACTCCCTATACCGGGAGAGACGAATCCCTTCCTATCGCTCATTGCCTCCATGTGATTCGGGACTGTACCCAAAAGCCACCGTTTTGCACGCCCTCTTGGACATGGTAAGGTGGAAATCAAAGCACAGTGGGAATCACACAAGACTCTATGACGATCTCGGGTCTTCAGACTACCCTGTACCTGTGTCACCGGAGAACTGCCATCTGACGTGTGGTATATCACCATCTGGGAGTTCTCGGCGAGTCCGTCCAGTGTACCCAGTCTCCACTGAGCACCCGTACACCATCTCTGATGTCAAACACCGATGGATATGGGATCATCCATCGCCCATCATATGGGTCAAGATGCGTATACGCTAGTCTACTCTGGTGTATCGATGCCCTGTCTCGATATACCCTCGACTAGGAACAGTTATAGGATGTACTCATCGACTACCGCGGCCCCACTAGTATGATCTCATCATAGTCCCAGTAGTCGAGTATAGATCCTAAGGGCTTTATCAACATGTGAGAGTAAAACAGTAAACCAATACAAGTCAACATGTTAAGATAAAGTGAAACCAAATAGCATACTATCATGACGAGCAAGAAAGTCATCTCTATATATAACCAAGCATCCATTATAATATACATCAAATGTACAACAATGGCCTCTAGGGCATATACATAACTAACAATCTCCCACTTGCACTAAGGCCAGCTGCTGTAGTATCTCATACCTAGCATCCCGAATAATTTCTCAAACTGTATATGGGGAATAGCCTTCGTGAATGGATCCGCAGTGTTGTCCTTCGTATCTACTCTCCTGACCTCGATCTCCCGGCGATCAACTATCTCCCTGATCAGGTGATACCGCCTCAGAATATGTCTGGACTTCTGATGGGACCTGGGTTCCTTGGCCAAAGCCACAGCTCCATTGTTATCGCAATACAGAGGTATTGGATGCTCAATGGATGGAACCACACCAAGTTCACTAATGAACTTCTTGATCCATACAGCCTCTTTGGCAGCATCGTTGGCAGCGATGTATTCAGCCTCCATCGTTGAGTCTGCAACGGTATCCTGTTTGGAACTCTTCCAACATACCGCCCCTCCATTGAGGGTGAAGACAAAACCCGAATGCGACTTAGAGTCGTCCTTATCACTTTGGAAGCTGGAATCGGTAAAGGACTCCACCTGGAGTTCTCCGTTACCATACACCAAGAACATCTCCTTAGTCCTTCGCAAGTACTTGAGAATGTTCTTCACAGCAGTCCAGTGACTCTCTCCAGGATCTGCTTGATACCGACTCACTACACTTAGTGAGTATGCTACATCGGGTCTGGTACATAGCATCGCATACATGATAGAGCCTACTGCCGAAGCATAGGGTATCCCTTGCATGCGAGCTCTCTCCAAATCAGTCTTGGGAGACATCTCTTTGGAGAGAGTGAGTCCAGAGATCGTGGGCTGATTCCCACGCTTGGATTCTTCCATACTAAACCTCTTTAGTATGGTGTCAATGTACCTGGATTGGGACAATCCCAGTATCCGTTTAGATCTATCTCTATAGATCATGATTCCCAATATGCAGGAGGCATCACCTAGATCTTTCATTGAGAATCTCTGTGATAAGAAGAGCTTGACTGATTGCAGCATAGGAATATCATTTCCTATCAAGAGTATGTCATCCACGTACAATACGAGGAAGACTACCTTACCTTCTGCTACCTTCTTATAGATACAAGGTTCATCTATATTTTTGATGAAGTCAAACTCTTTGACTACAACATCAAAACAGATGTTCCAACTCCGCGATACTTGCTTTAACCCATAAATGGATTTAAGCAGCTTGCACACCTTTCCGCTGCTCCCATTATCTACGAAGCCCTCTGGCTGAGTCATGTACACGCACTCTTCTAAATCACCGTTTAGAAAGGCGGTCTTAACATCCATTTGCCAGATTTCGTAGTCATGGTATGCTGCAATGGCAAGTAAGATCCGGATGGACTTAAGCATAGCCACTGGAGAAAAGGTTTCGTCATAATCCACACCTGGTCGTTGACGAAATCCCTTTGCTACCAGTCTAGCTTTGAAAGTCTCAACTTTTCCATCTACACCAAATTTCTTTTTAAAGATCCACTTGCTCCCAATGGGTTTTACCCCTTCAGGAGCATTTTCCAAAGTCCATACTTTGTTGGTGTACATGGATTCCATCTCAGATCGCATTGCATCCAGCCATTTCACAGAGTCACCACTCGTGATGGCCTGCTCGAAACTAGTCGGTTCATCATCATCCATGATGCAGTCCTCGCTTCCACCATCAATGAGAAAACCGTAGTATCTCTCAGGTGGACGAGAAACCCTACTAGATCGGCGGAGAGGCTGGGGTTCGTCTGGTACTACTGAATCCTCTGGTTCCACTAAATCATCTGTTGTAGTTTGTTCTGCGGGAACTTCTTCCAGTTCTACCTCAGAGCCACTAATTTCTTTTTCAAGAAATTCCTTTTCTAAAAAGGTGGCATGTTAAGCAACAAACACCTTTTGTTGTTCACTGTGGTAAAATAGATATCCATACGAATTGCTTGGATATCCTACAAACTTACAAAGAACTGATCGTGCCTCGAGTTTGTCCGGATTTTGCTTTTTAACATAGGCCGGACAACCCCATATCTTAACTCTTTTAAGAGACGGTCTCTTCCCATTCCATATCTCATATGGAGTGGTAGGCACTGATTTAGTTGGAACTCTATTCAATAGAAATATGGCTGTCTCCAGCGCATACCCCCAAAAGGAAATAGGTAACTCAGCTGTACTCATCATAGAGCGCACCATATCTAATAGGGTGCGATTCCTCCGCTCCGATACACCGTTGTGCTGTGGTGTATAAGGAGGAGTACGCTGAGAGAGAATCCCATTCTCTTTTAGATAATCTAGGAACTCACCGCTTAAGTATTCACCTCCTCGATCAGATCGAAGAATCTTAATACTTTTGCCCGTTTGATTCTCTACTTCATGCTTATATTCTCTGAATTTCTCAAAAGCTTCAGACTTGTGTTTCATCAGAAACACATGTCCGTATCTAGAGAGATCATCAGTGAATGTAATGAAGTAGGAAGAACCGTTCCTGGCATGCGTAGACATGGGACCGCATACATCACTATGTATCAGTCCTAAGAGTTCGGTAACTCTTTCTCCGTGTCCACTAAACGGAGCTTTGGTCATTTTTCTTTTGAGACATGAATGGCAAGTATCATAAGATGATAATTCGAACGGATTCAAATAACCATCCCTATGTAACTTAGCCAGTCGTGTCGCATTGATATGACCAAGTCTACAATGCCACAAGTAGGATTCGTTCATATCTGAACTTTTCCTTTTGTGTGTGTTTTGTACATTTAGGACTGTATTCTGATTTAGAATGAATATGCCATTATGTAACGAGCCTGATACAATCAACTTTTGATCTAGGAATATGTTCATAAC
Organism: Agapanthus africanus; assembly: GCA_030015575.1. NCBI lineage: Eukaryota > Viridiplantae > Streptophyta > Magnoliopsida > Asparagales > Amaryllidaceae > Agapanthus > Agapanthus africanus. Next base: position 529,314,215 of record JASDDO010000014.1, read on the forward strand.
ATTATCCTGTACTACAAAATTATATCCCTCTTTACTCAATAAAGAAACTGATATAATGTTGCACATCATGTTCGGTATATAATAACACTCATTCAGAATCAGTGTATTACGACTTGGTAATACAAGGTGATATTCGCCAACTGCTTTGGCTACAATACTTGCACCGTTCCCTACTTGAACGGAATGATCACCTTTTCCCAGTTCTCTACCTTTACGTAGCCCATGTAACTGTTTACATATGTGGGATCCTGATCCGGTATCTAATACCCAGGACGTAGGGTGAACTGAGAAACAGTTCTCAATAACTAACACACCTGAAGAAGATGCATCAACATGCATGTTCTTTTGGGCGGCGTGAGAATCTAGATATTCTCCTGTTTCCTGTTCAATCTTATAACTCTTATAAGAAAGAACGGGTTCAACGTTCCCTTGCTTAGTACAATAATCGGGTTCAGTCAATACATCCATATTATTATCTTGATTATGGCCTGAAATGGTCGCTACCTGGAGAGAGAGAGAAGAAAACACTTTAGCGTATGCTCTTGCAAGATTAGATTGGTTATTATCTTATCTAATCAGGATGTCTCCCACTGTTTTTATCAAATCTACCTTAAAACCCTAAAAGGTAAGATTAGCCGGGATTAATTACACCCTACAATTTCGTCAATCTTTCAGCCAGATCAGTGTCGGTACTTTGAGGGAGGTTCCCTGTGCTTTCGCACGGACCTAATTAAAGTAAACCTCGTTTTCCCAGAGGCGTAACCTCGTTAACACTTTTCTAGACACCTACTTGAATGACTAATTGTCCTGTGTAAAACTCTCCCAGGAGTAACTCTTACTCACAGTGGGTATCAGGATCCAACTATCTCATAGGAGGTATGCAATCTCATTGCAAATTTCAACACTTGAAATTCCCGATAATGCTTTTGCCCCTAGCAACTTATGACCTTGGCTAAGGTCAACAAATCATAAGCGCTAGTCAAGTTCAACCCGTCATTTCTTGATTGAATTAAACCCACCCGTACGACCCTTGGCTAAGGTCAACAAAGTCGCACGACTACCCTAACTCAATCACATCTCATGTTTTAGCAGATAAATACTAATTAGCTACCGTACACTACGCCTTGGCTAAGGTCGACAAACGCAGCACGAATACTAACTAGTCTCTATCTGAAATGACGGAGGGCTACGCAGGTTTTTCAGAAAACCCTGAGCGTAACGAACTTGATATCGTCGTAGAATCGAGTGAAGTTTTTGAAAAGGAGTGTTTTGAGGCTTATCTTAGTTTCGCTAAAGGGGTCACTCCCGGTGAAGGGATCGTCGGCCCTTTCCTCATCGAATAAGGTACAGGATATATCATATATACCACTGTGCAAAGCAAAACACTAAAAGCAATCAAAAGACAAACCGCGTTTTGTAGCATCTGCCAGTTTTGCTAAAGGAGTCACTCCCGGTGAAGGGATCTCGGTCCTTTCCCCATCGAATAAGGTGCAGGATATATCGTATATATCACTGTGCAAAGCAAAACTGTAGCTACCCTTTTTATTAAGTTTTGATTCTACAACATCTTTAGGTTTCTTTTCTTTTATTAATCTCATTAATAAAAATCCCATCAGCTTATGCTTCCTAAGCATCACAGAAGAAACGAAAGCAGTAATATTTATATATCAGCATATATATATAGTATAAGCATTCTTCTCAGGCAGTAATATGATCTCATCACAGAACATTGCAGCAGAAGAACACATATGAAATATTGGATATACTAGGACGTCCGTGTTTTCAATACGAGCCTGTATAAAACACGGATTCCACGGTCGTGACGAATAGCCAAACCCACATCCCAAGACCCCTACGAGAGCGGCAAGTAACACTGCCAATTCTAGGGTTAGGAGACCCGGTCTCGACTCCTCGAGATGGCCTCCCACTGGACCCTAGAACCCGGTTACTTGTGCTCCCCACCTTGGGTCTTCCTAATGCGGAAAAGTAAATAATATACACTGGTGACAGCAACCGCATCCTGGAAGTGCCCCAAATAAAAGAATATTACATTACAAATGAATTTTACATGAATGAAAATAAAAACCCTCATCTCACATAAAACCCCCGGCTATTCAGAACGCGACGATCCAATATAACATATCATAGCAACACATAATATCTCATATCATCAACGTAAGTAAATATGCGCATCCCAATTGTCGTTGACATATAGCAACGAAACCGGCGATATCACATATTACACTTACGGTCACAGAAAAGAAAGTGTAAAACTACAATATTTGGAATCCACAATCACTTTAGACATCGTAAATCCGAAATATCACATATTCCGCATTTCATGCCTAACTCTATGAATTCCACATATTGTATCACATTCCAGATAAATAGACAGAATTAAACTTTCCGAACAGATAATCAAATACCCAAAATTTCCTAAACTGCTCAACACTTGAGCGGGGTTCAAATAATCCCAGAATATGACACAGTACCGGTGATCCAGCCGTAGAAGGGTCAAGCCAACGCCTCACATGTGGCACGCCGTACTGCCCCAAACCCGAAGGTTCAAAAGGCAGTTCAAGACGGTCACATAATCGAGTTAAGGTTTCTTGTCTTCTAGAGGGTCCACCAGTTAACTTGTACAATTTTCCGAAAGATTTAAACCCGAATAAATTTCAACACTTGAAAGTTTGCCGTACCGGGAAACAGTAAGTTAATGATATCCGTTCAAATAGTTTAACAGTTTCTAAATATCCGGAAAGAAATACGAATTTAAAATTTCCGATCGAGTCTACTATTACAAAACAAACCCCAGAATTTTAAACACCTCGAACAGAATAAAAATATCCAGAATGGTCAGCAAGTACCTACGGGTAAAACCATGAAGCCACGTGTCCCAATCCTACAGTGCCGCCGCGGAAGCGCCGCGAGAACCCCATTTCTGCCGCGGATCCGCGCTCTGTTGGTGGAATTGTGGGCACGTGTTTCATGGTAATTCTTAGAATTCCCTGCTGATTTTTTTACATATTTTTAATTCAGAAAAATCCCAAAATTTAAAAAATTTCCAGAGAGGGGTCAAGTTTCGTCGTTTCGGGTTCGATCGGAGTTTTAACTTCGTAAACACATCGCCTAATGCTCTAGCTAGGCTCTGATACCACTGTAGGGTTCCTAGGCACTCTTGTGAAGGTTCTTAAGGCATCAAACATGCCCGGATTAAATTTTAGACGTGCCGAACAACCCAAAGCCGGGATCTTTGCTAGATTATTAGGGTTTAATATGCAATAAGATAACTTTTATCTAAGTGTGAGGGATTACAACCTTTGTAGTCCGCTCCTTCACTTCACAAGCTCCGAGTAGAAGTCCCTTTGCCGCGATCCACGATCTCCCGGACTCATGAGAGGCTCCACGACTCGAACGATCCATTCTAGCTTGTCGTAATCCAAATCTACGATGATCTACCCTGAAGTTGCTTCGACTCAAGCTATCTCACTCAAAAGAGAAGAACACCCTAATCCCAAGGGCTAGATGAGATGAGGATGAGAGAGTAGTGATTTTGCATTCTTTTTATATCATTTTCTCATATTTTATCATCACTTAAGGATTTTCAAGAGAGCTTCTTCAAGAAGAAGAAGAAGAAGAAGATAATGGAAAAAGAATAATGAATTATCCTTTTGTGATGAATAGAATATAATCTATATGATTGAATTGTGAACCATGGTCAAGGATGAATGGATGAGAATGTGTAGAGAAATAACTAGAGTTAGGGTTTGGTTAAGTTAAGAAATGTGTCATCCAAAATAATCATTACAATGACAAAAGCAAAATCTTCTAGAAGATGCATGAAGCTACTAACCTTAATCAAACCCTAACCTCAATTAATCATCCTTAAACATGTTTAACAATTAATCATAACATGTCACAATAATATATATCACATATATATTATATATTTGCAACAAAAGAAATAATACAATTAACATATATCGCATATATATCAATGTATCATCCCGCGAGAAAATGAAATAATAAAGTAAGCCAATATTAGTTAATATAATAATATATCATATATATTATTATATATTAAATCATCGAATCAACACTTGATCCGACGATCCGGCTATATCGAATATAACCGACTAATATATCATGTACCGATTTATCGAATCAACACTTGATCCGATGTCCCGGTTCATATCTTAATATCGCGAGAATATAATACGGTATCCCATATCGCATTATTCTTGGTCCTGCACATATCACATATGTGCCTCTACTCCGTTTCGCCTGAGCCAAGAAACTTCTGTGTAGGACTCTAAAGAATCGTCAATACGCCGGTAGCAGGTGATGATCACATCAAACACCCACAAGCTGCAAGCGGTCAGCTAAACGTAACAGCCACCCAGGTATTGAGCGATCAGAAGATCAACAAGCTAGCCTGTGCGTTCTCCTGTGAATCCGATCAGTAACACTCCCGTACAGTCCGGTCTGTTCGTCTGATATGTCGCATATCAAGTCTAGGGGTGGTATACGTCAGACCCCAGTAACCGATAAGTCGTGTCGATGTATGGCTCATAACGGGTCGAGAAACTACTAGTAACACTTACCAGTAAATCTCTATATCAGCCCTGGCCAGGGACTTCCAGTTATAGCCAATCGAACACAGCACAACATCAACTCCCTATACCGGGAGAGACGAATCCCTTCCTATCGCTCATTGCCTCCATGTGATTCGGGACTGTACCCAAAAGCCACCGTTTTGCACGCCCTCTTGGACGTGGTAAGGTGGAAATCAAAGCACAGTGGGAATCACACAAGACTCTATGACGATCTCGGGTCTTCAGACTACCCTGTACCTGTGTCACCGAAGAACTGCCATCTGACGTGTGGTATATCACCATCTGGGAGTTCTCGGCGAGTCCGTCCAGTGTACCCAGTCTCCACTGAGCACCCGTACACCATCTCTGATGTCAAACACCGATGGATATGGGATCATCCATCGCCCATCATATGGGTCAAGATGCGTATACGCTAGTCTACTCTGGTGTATCGATGCCCTGTCTCGATATACCCTCGACTGGGAACAGTTATAGGATGTACTCATCGACTACCGCGGCCCCACTAGTATGATCTCATCATAGTCCCAGTAGTCGAGTACAGATCCTAAGGGCTTTATCAACATGTGAGAGTAAAACAGTAAACCAATACAAGTCAACATGTTAAGATAAAGTGAAACCAAATAGCATACTATCATGACGAGCAAGAAAGTCATCTCTATATATAACCAAGCATCCATTATAATATACATCAAATGTACAACAATGGCCTCTAGGGCATATACATAACTAACATATACATGCCCGCATTTGTATTCCCACTGAACACAAATTGCAAAGAGACAAAATCTACACTGTCTAATACCAGGATCCGGCTTAAGCCAAAGACGGCTAGTAAAATCTGTCCGATCACGATTCGTGCAATACCGCACGTATCTGATCGAACCCTGCCATATCTCCATACGGCCTCTACAGCGTTTCGCCCGAAACTTGAGTAACTGTGTGTGGTGGACTCTAAAGACTCGTCAATACCATGGCTGTGGATTTAACCACTAGCACGTCAGAGGTATTAGCCATACGTGACGGGCTACCAGCTATTGACCAAAAGGGACGTCGATGAGCGAACTCATCCTGACACCCTACTGAGCCTGTCAGTGACAATATCCGTACAGTCCGGTCCGTTCGTCTATGAGCATCGCATGGCGGGCCTAGGGGGTTGGTAAAATTCAGACCCCCAAAAGCGGTACAAGTCGTGTCGGAGTGTAGCCCAGAACACCCTGAGATACTACTGGAATACCTACCAGTAAATCTCCTGCCTTGGCCAAGGACTTTTCATGTACTGGCTCTCCTAGACACAGCGCGACCTCACCCCCAATACCGGGAGAGACAAACCCCTGCAGATCCGCCCACTGCCTCCATGTGGCTCGGGACTGTACCCAACTAAAACCTGTTTGCACGTCTCCTTTGAGTGTGGCAGGGTAGTAATCAAAGTACAATGGGAACTCACACGAGACAAATTACGATCTCAGGTCGATGAACTAACCTGTACACATGTCACCTGGGAACTGCTATCTGACGTCAGGTATAATACCAACTAGCAGGTTCCCGGCGAGTCCTGTCCAGTGTAATCATAACCCAATGAGCACCTGTATACATCTTAGGTGAACCAACTGACACCAGTGGCTTGTGAGACCGGCCACCGCCCCTCGTCGGGGTCTCGACTGTATACACTAGTCTACTCTGGAGAATCGATGCCTTGTCTCGAAACTCCCACGACTAGGGACCTTTTAAGGATGTGCTTATAGACCCCAGCTCCCACGTATATGATCGCTCTCATACTGCTGGTAGTCAAGCAAGAATTCTAGGGGCTCTATCAACGTGCAATTGAGACTCGTAAGGTCACCTAAAGCAGTACACGATGATAAAGATAAACCAGATAGCATACTATCATCTTGAGTAAGACTGTCCTACTGGGACAGGTCCTCCCTCAATCATTGCAATCACGTGCTTGCGATCCAATAATTGACTCTGAGGGCACTATCTCCAACAATCTCCCACTTGCACTCAAGGCTAATTATTGCGATGTCACATACTCACAGCCCGTGTGATACCGAACCCCCAACTCCTCTACTGGTCAGTCTCACAAAGCTCGTTTGTGAAACTATTGCGTTCGAGGAATAGCCTTAGTGAGTGGATCCGCTCTGATGTTTCTTTCTATGTCTCTCTTTATCTCAAGTTCGCGGAGAAAGCCATCTCCCGAAATGAGCAATACCTGTCTTAGAATATGTCTGGATATCTGATGAGACCTAGCTCATAAATGAACCCCAAATCCAAACTTCTTAGACTGTATCGTCAACTGAACTTAATTATTATCCTGCGCCATGCCTCCCCTCGGTATCCACCTGGACCACCTGTCCAAAATACTGCCCCTCGTCAGAGGGAAAACTATAACTCTGACAGCCACTCTGCCATCCAGGTCACCTTGAAAGCTTGGAATGATAACCGTCTCCTAAAGGAGGCTGTCGTTATCATATACCTAGAACATTCACTTATGTTCTAAAACTGCTTCCGATCATTCCTCCAGGATTGGATTAATATCAACTTATTGCATCTACTGCAAAAACAACATCTGGTGTGGTACTTGACATCTTATGATTGACTCAATTGTCTAAGCAAGTGATCTGCCAATCATGTACATCCCTCTCCCCTTTAGTCTGTAAGACACCTTTAGAAAGGGTGACTCCATTACCTGCAGGTACACCACCATGCCAGGAGTCGTCCATTCTAAATACTCTTAGAATGCTGTCTAAGTACCCTGATTGGGAAACCACCCAAATCTAGATCTAAAACCATAGATCCAGTAACCAGATGTCTAATATAATATCCAAGTCCCATGTGGAGAAACCACTGTGTGACAACCAAGGTATAACCGAGCATGGTGGAGAAACCACTGGTGCTGCTCCTGCACCTCCTTTCCCTCCCCTCTTCAAGCTCCAAAACACCTCTAAAACAACCCCAAAACCCAATCTCCATTTCATTAAATGTGTGCACAATCCCTAGATCTACACTTGGTGCTAAAGAAGCAAGGATTTTGGCCACTAGGGGCAACTCAAGAAAATTCTTGAGTTGCCAAATGAGGTATTTTCTGGACCTTAAACTTAGTTTATGCATTTCCTTTACCCTCATATTAAGATCGAATCGATATTGTGTGATATTGTGGACTTGTGGATAACCTAGTTAGGGTTGTGATGATTTATGAGTTGTAATATGGAATTGAGGTCAGTAGAGGTTATACCATCACCCTAGTGTATGAATTGGAAATCCAAAACCTGAAGCTTAAACCATAATACGGATTTTAGAAACCGATATCGGGGAATTTATGAAATCTGTGAAGGGTATATTGAATCTGCTATCACCCGAGACACCCTAAATTAAAATTGATTGGACAGTGACACGTGCAGGCACCCAGGAAGCTAACCCCAAGACCCCAGCTCCCACTTCTTCTTCCCGGCCGCCAATTTATCCCTATTGGCCGCAAATTGCGGCCTGGGTCCCACCATTTTGGCTCGTATTGGTTCTGTAGCTCCTACATGTTCATGTTAGACCCCTGGTATATATAGATTTGTATAAAGTGACCTAGGGTAAAATCTGGGACATATTTCCTAAGTTGCTGTTTTAGATTCATGTTTCCGTATTCCGTATTTTTAATTCTGCAATTGTGGATTGTGTTTTGCCTCGACTATTTGGCGTTTATACGACAATATAGAGGATGTGTTGATGGTTTTGAAGGCGTGCCATGGGTTTTAACCTATAGGCCTCTTATCGTATCATTTTGGATTTCATGTGCCGTTTTAGCTTTGATTTGGTTTTAATGCGCATATACGATATTTTGATGTGTAGGTACCCCATGAAGACTTCGGGACGACAAGCAAGCGCGTGGCGATGTCCATAAATGAAGACGCTAGGTGAGTAGATTATATCTACTGGGGGAAGTCGGGTGGATGGCGTATAGCACCCCCGCAGTCCGTAGTTGTTATTATATATGATAGTTAGGTGTATTATGGATAGTGTAGGGTTAGAAGTGAGTAGTATAGTTCATAGTCGCGAACCCTAGAATAGAATTACACCTACACGCACACCCTTGCATATTACTTACGCTGGCACTGTGTTGATGATATTGGATGACTTTGGAGATGAGTCAATGAAATTGGGCTTTGTGCCGCTGTTAGTAATTTGTATGCCCTAAAGGCCATTATATGGATAGTGGAAACTTGGACATATTATCTATGGAGATAGATGAATTTCTTTCTCAAAATGATAGTACGCTATCTTGTTTACTTTATCTGTACATGTAGATTTAATCATTTACACATGTTGATAAAGCCCAAAGGATATATGCTTGACTACTGTGATTATGATGCGGATCATACTAGTGGGGCACATGTAGTCTATAAGCATATCCTTGAACTGTTCCTAGTCGAGGGTGTATCGAGACAGGGCATCGATATTCCAGAGTAGACTAGCGTATACTATTCTTGTCCCATATGATGGGCGATGGATGATCCCATATCCATCTGGTGAGGAGACACCAAAGATTGTATGCGGGTGCTCAGTGGAGACTGGGTACACTGAACGGACTCACAGAGAACTCCTATGTGGTATTATATCTATCATCGGATAGCAGTTCTCAGGAACACAGGTACAGGTTAGTCTGTAGACCCGAGATCGTCATAGAGTCTTGTGTGTCCTCCCACTATACTTTGATCTCCACCCTACCACGGCTCTACCGAGTCGTGCAAACAGGTGGTCTTTGGGTACAGTCCCGAGGCGCATGGAGGCAGTGAGCGATAGGAGGGGTTTCGTCTCTCCCGGTATTGGGGGTTGATGTTGTGCTATGCTCGATTGGCTATAACATGAAGTCCCTGGCCAGGGCTGCTGAGATTTACTGATAAGAGTTATCAGTAGTTTCTCGATCTGTTATGAGCCATACATCAGCATGACTTATTGAGTTACTGGGGTCGACGATACCATCCCTAGACTCGATATGCAGCATATATGACAAAGAGACCGGACTGTACGGTAAGTGTTGCCAGTTGGCTCGACGGGAGTTTTTACAGCTTCGCTGGTTTTCTTCTGATCGTTTCAATACCCGGGTGGCCGTTATGTTTAGCTGACCTCTTGCGGCTTGTGGATGTTTGATATGATCATCATCTACTGCTGGCGTATTGACGAGTCTTAGAGTCCCACAATGAAGTTTCCTGGCTCAGGCAAAACGATGTGGTGTGCATATGAGATATGCGCGGGACCCGATTAAATACGGTTATGTGATAACGTATATTAATCGGGCATTTTTCTATTTGTCCGATCGTATGAGATATGACCGGTTTGGTAAAATCAAGTGTTGATTTAACTAATTACATTTAGATTAATCTTTTAAGTAAATCCTTTTGTATGCATGCATGTATGCACATGATGATGTGCATGGACACATACATGCATACATAGTATCATGGTTGATGATACAAGAATGATGGCAATATAAGACTTATATTGAAGCTTTTAATTTGTATTTATCATTTTAAGTTAATATAAAGAATATCCACTAATTCTCCTTTATTATTTAGTGGGTAAACTTTAATTAACTTAATAAAAAGAATTTCCACCCATGCTTAATTTTTAGGAAAAGAATTTCCACTCATAATTATGGTGGTAATGGAATAATGGTGATTATTCCTTTCTTAACACTATAAATAGCTTCATATGTGATATGAAACAAGAAGCACACAACAAGAAAAAAAATTGAGTGCAAGGGTGTGAAAAATACAAGTTATCATATGTGATATGAAAGAAAGCTCAAGCCACCATTATCTTCTTCTTCCTCTCTAGATTTCTCTCTTGAGTGAAGATTGACAAAAGAAAGGATTTCAATTGAAGAACATAAACCACATCATCATACTACACACCTCTAGCCGATTTGTGTAGGGTGTTTACTCTACTTCGTTTGCGAAACAAGTAAGGTAAGGAGCTTTGGGCAAAGGGACTTCGGGTGGATCATCGTGGACAAGGAAGGCTACCATCGATCCGTTCCAAACTCTCATAGTGCCAAGGAGTCACCGAGGGAAGATCTACAAAGGTTGTAATCTTTCCTCTTAGTGATAATTTTACAATTGCATGTGATGTTTAATCCCTAAAACTTCTAGTTTCGATTCTTGTCGGGTTAACTTAACACCTCTAAATTTTTGATTATGGCATGTGTGATGCTACCAAACTCTTGACGAGGTGCTAGGCCAGCCCTACAGTGGTATCAGAGCCAAGCTAGAGCTTTAGGTGATGCGCAGGCGAAATTAAAAGTCCGATCGAACCACGAAACACCAATTTTGACAGCTCTCTGGAAATTTTTTAAAATATTGGATTTTTCCAAATTTGAAGGTCCTAAAAAAATCAGCAGGCAAATCTAAGAATTACCATATAAAATTTTTTCAGTGATCTCACTAAAGCGCCGCGGATCCGCCGCATAACCATGCTTTGTGCGGCCCTTCCGCGGCCCTTTTGGGGAATTAGGAACAATGTTTTCTACAGTGGACCTGATAAATTCTAAAGATGCCTCTGAAATGTTTAAAACTCACTCAAGTGTTGAGTGTTCTGGAGAAATATTGGTTTTGGTGATTCGATTGGAAAAGGTTTAATTTTGTTCAGATTTTCAGATTTTTAGAACTTGTTAAAATGTTTGAACGAATATTAGAAACACAGTTTTTCCCGTATTGGAAAAATTCCAAATGTTGGATTTTTCCCTAGTTCAAAATCTTCGAAAAACATGCAAGCATATCTGTGGACACTCTAGAAGAACATAACCTTAACTCGATTATGTGACCGTCAAAACTATCACTGAACCTTAGGGTTTGTGGTAGTTTAGCGTTGCCACATGTGAGGCGTTGGTTTGGCCCTTCTACGGTTGGTCCATAAGGTGCTGTGGCATGTTCTAGAAACTTTTGAACTCGGCTCAAGTGTTGTGCAGTTTGGGAAATCTAGGGTGTTTGTATATTCGATCGAAAAGTTTAACATAGTCTATTTATCTGAAATATGATACTATATGTGGAATTCATATAGTTAGGCATGAAATACGAAGTATGTGATATTTCAAATTTATGATGACTAAGGTGATTGTGGATTCCAAATGTTGTAGTTTTTCATTTTATTTTCTGTGACCGTAAGTGTAGTATGTGGTGTATCGCCGTTTTCGTTGCTATACGTCAACGACAATCGGGATACGCATACTTACTTGCGTTGATGATATGAGATATTATGTGTTGCTGAGATATGATGAGCAGGATTGTCGTGACTGAATAGCCGGGGGTTTTTTGTGAGATGAGAGTTTTATCTTTCATTCATGTAATAAATCAATTGTATATTATTTACTTTTCCGCATTAAGATAGACCCATGGAGGGGAGCACAAGTGATCGGGTTCTAGGGTTCAGTGGGAGGCCATCTCGAGGAGTCGAGACCGGGTCTCCTAAACTCTAGAATTGGAGGGATCACTTGCCGCTCTCGTAGGGGTCTAAGGGTGTGGGCTTGGCTATTCATCACGACCGTGGAATCCGTATTTTCTATTGTTGGCTCGATACAAAATACGAACGTCCTAGATATCCTTTTATATGCTTCTGCTGTTGATATTCTGTAATGTGATTACTTAGTATCTGAGACGAATGGATTATTATTATATATATGATATATAATAAACGTTGCTTATATTTTACACCCGCGCTAGTCCCGCCCCGCTATGCCGTTAGTTAAGTAACCTAACGGTGCATAACGGGACACTGTGGCGAATGCGGATGATATAAGTATATGTTCTATTCTGTGATGGCTTAGGAACTTAGATGATGGGATCACATTAATGAGATTAATGTAAAGAAAAGAAACCTAATGATTTTGTAGAATCAGATCTGAAACAAACTCGGTTTTTTATGAAAAATGCAAGTTTCAAGAAGATGCGGAGCTTAAGCCACTCCTTTTCTTAACCGTTTTGATTCTACAACGAGATCAAGTTCAAAGCGTTAAAGGTTTTCTTAAAAACCATCCGCAACCCTCCGTCATTTTAGGAAGTAGAGTACTTAGTATTCGTGCTGCGTATGTTGATTATAGTCAAGGCGTAGTGTACGGTAGCTAAGTGATGTCTTCCTACAAAGCATATGATGCGATTAGTTAGGACATTCATGTGATTATGTTGATCATAGTCAAGGGTCATATGGGTGGGTCTAGTTAATCACGAAATGACGGGTAGAATTTGACTAGTACTTATGATATGTTGACCATAGCCAAGGTCATAAGTGACTAGGGGTAAAAACCATATCGGGAATTTCAAGAGTTGAAATTTGCAATGAGATTGCATACCATCTATATGATAGTTGGATCTCGATCTCACTGTAAGTAAGTGTTACTTCCAGGAAAACTTTCCTGGCTAGTTTTTTTTTCAGGTTTTGAAAGAAAATTTGATTAAAAGCAGTGGGAGATATTGATTAGATAAAATAATAACCAATCTAATTCTTTGAAAGAGCAATTCGCTAAGTGTATCTTTTTCTCTCTCCGAATGGCAGTTACAGATGTCAGGACTTAAGCTTCTACTTAAGAAAAATAAACTTACAGGACCAAATTATAAAGAATGGTTGAGGAACTTGAACATTGCACTCTCATATGATAAGGTATCATATGTCCTCAATACTGAAGCCCCACCCGTCCCAGGACCTGAATCATCTGTCGCGGATAGGGAGATCCGGAAAACTTGGGAAATTGACTGCAACACGGCCAAGTGCCTCGCGCTTGCTTCTATGGACAATATCCATCAGAAGCAACACGAGAATATGGATGTGCAATCCATCTTTCTTCACACAAAAGAGTTGTATGAAGAGCAAACTCGTACTTTGAGATACGGGGCATCTAGAAAGCTGTTTCAGATGCGAATGGCCGCCGGTGCATCAGTTGGAGACCATGTTTTGAAAATGATTGGTCTTATTGAAGAACTTGAGGGACTGGGATGGACTATGGATAATGAGCAATATACGGATATTGTTCTACAGTCTCTCCCCCCTGCCTTTGCTCCGTTCATAGTAAATTTCAATATGAATGTTTTGGAGAAATCATTGCCTGAACTTCTCAATATGTTGAGGAGTGCAGAGAACACATTGAAAACGGCGAGGACTCCTGCTCTGCTTGCTGGGCCATCTTCCTCTTCATTCCCAAAAGCTAAGGCCAAGGGAAAGAAAAAGAAGAAGTCCATCAAACAGAAAGGTGGAGTTAGAAAGGCGAAGGGGAAAGACAAAGTGGGGGCTATGGGAAGTGGAAAAGGAGAATGTTTTTACTGTAAAAAGTCAGGACATTGGAAACGCAACTGTGCTGAATATCTTGCTGATCTCAAGAAGAAGAAGCATGCTGATGCTTCCACTTCAGGTGTGTTTGTAACTGAAAACTGTTTTTCTTTAAACTCTGCATCCTGGGTATTGGATACCGGTTCTGGTTCTCACATCTGCAATTGTATGCAGGGATTGAGAAATAGTAGAGTTTTAAAAGTTGGAGATCATACTCTGCGGGTTGGAAATGGTTCCAATATACATGCTGTATCCGTGGGAGAGTATCATCTAGGGTTGCCTTCAGGAAGTATTATGGTTTTGAATCCGTGTTATTTTGTACCAAGTATGCTGTGTAACATTATATCCGTTTCTTTGTTGGACAATGAAGGATATCATTTTATGTTGCAAAATAATGTTATGAACATTAACCTGAATCAAGAGTTGATTGGGTTTGGTACATTAAATAACGGTATTTACATCCTGAACCAACACACAGTTTTCAATATACAACATACTAGTAAAAGAAAGTTTTCAGATATAAATGAAGCTTTTCTTTGGCATTGTAGACTTGGTCATATTAATGAAACAAGACTAAACAAGCTACATAAAGATGGATATTTGAATCCGTTTGAATATAAATCTTATGCGACTTGCCAGTCTTGTATCAAAGGTAAAATGACCAAAACTCCGTTTAGTGGACACGGAGAGAGAGCTGGTGAACTCTTAAGCCTCATACATAGTGATGTATGCGGACCAATGTCTACACTTTCAAGAGGCGGTTTTTCATACTTCATCACTTTTACTGATGATTTCTCAAGATTCGGACACGTGTTTTTGATAAAGCACAAATCTGAAGCTTTTGAGAAATTCAAGGAGTATAAACTTGAAGTAGAGAAGCAAACAGGCTTGAGCATCAAGAAACTTCGATCGGATCGAGGTGGAGAGTATTTAAGTACAGAGTTTCTAGACTTCTTAAAAGAGAATGGGATTCTCTCTCAGCTCACTCCTCCTTACACACCGCAGCACAATGGTGTGTCAGAACGGAGGAATCGTACCCTATTGGATATGGTACGATCCATGATGTGTGATGCTGAGTTACCGCTTTCCTTTTGGGGATATGCATTGGAGACAACAATGTATCTATTGAACAGGGTGCCAACCAAGACCGTGTCTACCACTCCATATGAGATGTGGAATGGAAAGAGACCATCTCTTAAAAGGTTTAGGATTTGGGGTTGTCCGGCTTTTGTTAAAAAGCAGAATCCAGACAAACTCGAGACACGATCGGTCATGTGTAAATTTGTGGGGTATCCAAAACATTCGTATGGATATCTATTCTACCACAAAGAGGAACAAAAAGTGTTTGTTGCTCAGCATGCCACATTTTTGGAAAATGAGTTCTTTACGGAAAGTACTAATGGCAATGTGGTAGAACTAGAAGAGGTTCTAGAGACACAAATTAATCAGGAGGAATTGGTTGAAACTGATGTTGCAGTAGAACTTCAAGAACCTCAGCCGCTCAGGAGGTCTAGTAGAACTTCTCACCCACCAGAGAGATACTATGGGTTTCTCATAGATGGTGATAGAGAAGATTGCATCATGGATGATGATGACCCTACTAGTTTTCAGCAAGCTATCACGAGTGGTGACTCAGTGAAATGGCTGGAAGCAATGAGATCTGAAATGGAGTCAATGTACACCAACAAAGTATGGACTTTGGACGTTGCGCCTCCTGGGATAAAACCCGTTGGGTGCAAATGGATCTTTAAGAGAAAGATTGGTGTAGATGGACAGGTGGAGACCTATAAAGCAAGGATAGTAGCGAAAGGTTTTCGTCAAAGACCAGGCTTGGACTATGATGAAACTTTCTCTCCGGAAGCAATGCTTAAATCCATTAGTATCCTACTTGCTATTGCTGCTCACTATGATTATGAAATATGGCAGATGGACGTGAAAACTGCATTTCTAAATGGTGATTTAGAAGAATGCGTTTTTATGGATCAGCCAGAGGGCTTCATTGATAGTGGGAGCAGCGGGAAAGCATGTAGATTGCTTAAATCCTTCTATGGATTAAAGCAGGCCTCAAGGAGCTGGAACATCTGCTTTGATGATACAATCAAAGAGTTTGATTTTGTCAGAAATGAAGATGAACCATGTATTTATAAGAAGATTGTAGGGAGTACTGTCACATTCCTCGTATTGTACGTAGATGACATTCTCCTGATAGGAAATGATGTTCCTATGCTACAATCGGTCAAACTATTCTTATTACAAAGGTTCTCCATGAAGGACCTGGGTGATGCCTCGCGCATTTTGGGCATTAGGATCTATAGAGATAGATCCAAGAGGTTATTGGGACTGTCCCAATCAAAGTACATAGACACCATTCTAAAGAGGTTTAGTATGGAAGATTCCAAGCGTGGTGCCTTGCCTGCTAGTCATGGAATCACTCTCTCTCAGGACTTCTGTCCGAAGACTGATGAAGAGAGAGCTCGCATGAGCGTTATACCCTACGCTTCAGCCGTGGGATCTATAATGTATGCGATGTTGTGTACTCGCCCTGATGTAGCTTATGCACTGGCTGTAGTAAGCAGGTATCAATCCAACCCAGGGGAGAAACATTGGATAGCAGTGAAGAACATTCTTAAGTACTTGCGAAGGACTAAAGAATTGTTCTTGGTGTATGGTAATGGCGATCTCCAGATGGAGGCCTTTACCGATTCAAGCTTCCAAAGTGACAAGGATGACAGTAAATCAATCTCAGGGTTTGTATTTACCCTAAATGGAGGAGCGGTTAGTTGGAAGAGTTCCAAACAGGACACCGTTGCAGACTCCACGATGGAAGCTGAGTATATTGCTGCAAGTGATGCTGCTAAGGAAGCCGTCTGGATGAAGAAGTTCATTGCGGAACTAGGAGTAGTTCCAACCATTGTTGATCCAATACCATTATATTGCAATAATAATGGAGCTATAGCATTATCTAAAGAACCAAGGTCCCATCAGAAATCTAGACACATCCTAAGGAGATATCATCTGATCCGGGAGATAGTGGATCGCCAGGAGATCGAGATTCGGAGAGTAGATACAAAGGATAACACAGCGGATCCATTCACCAAGGCACTTCCACAGCCGCAGCATGAGCGACTGTTTGAAATGTTGGGTATGAGATACGCCAATAACTGGACTTAGTGCAAGTGGGAGATTGTTAGTAATTTGTATGCCCTAAAGGCCATTATATGGATAGTGGAAACTTGGACATATTATCTATGGAGATAGATGAATTTCTTGCTCAAAATGATAGTACGCTATCTGGTTTACTTTATCTGTACATGTAGATTTAATCATTTACACATGTTGATAAAGCCCAAAGGATATATGCTTGACTACTGTGATTATGATGCGGATCATACTAGTGGGGCACATGTAGTCTATAAGCATATCCTTGAACTGTTCCTAGTCGAGGGTGTATCGAGACAGGGCATCGATATTCCAGAGTAGACTAGCGTATACTATTCTTGTCCCATATGATGGGCGATGGATGATCCCATATCCATCTGGTGAGGAGACACCAAAGATTGTATGCGGGTGCTCAGTGGAGACTGGGTACACTGAACGGACTCACAGAGAACTCCTATGTGGTATTATATCTATCATCGGATAGCAGTTCTCAGGAACACAGGTACAGGTTAGTCTGTAGACCCGAGATCGTCATAGAGTCTTGTGTGTCCTCCCACTATACTTTGATCTCCAACCTACCACGGCTCTACCGAGTCGTGCAAACAGGTGGTCTTTGGGTACAGTCCCGAGGCGCATGGAGGCAGTGAGCGATAGGAGGGGTTTCGACTCTCCCGGTATTGGGGGTTGATGTTGTGCTATGCTCGATTGGCTATAACATGAAGTCCCTGGCCAGGGCTGCTGAGATTTACTGATAAGAGTTATCAGTAGTTTCTCGATCTGTTATGAGCCATACATCAGCATGACTTATTGAGTTACTGGGGTCGACGATACCATCCCTAGACTCGATATGCAGCATATATGACAAAGAGACCGGACTTTACGGTAAGTGTTGCCAGTTGGCTCGACGGGAGTTTTTACAGCTTCGCTGGTTTTCTTCTGATCGTTTCAATACCCGGGTGGCCGTTATGTTTAGCTGACCTCTTGCGGCTTGTGGATGTTTGATATGATCATCATCTACTGCTGGCGTATTGACGAGTCTTAGAGTCCCACAATGAAGTTTCCTGGCTCAGGCAAAACGATGTGGTGTGCATATGAGATATGCGCGGGACCCGATTAAATACGGTTATGTGATAACATATATTAATCGGGCATTTTTCTATTTGTCCGATCGTATGAGATATGACCGGTTTGGTAAAATCAAGTGTTGATTTAACTAATTACATTTAGATTAATCTTTTAAGTAAATCCTTTTGTATGCATGCATGTATGCACATGATGATGTGCATGGACACATACATGCATACATAGTATCATGGTTGATGATACAAGAATGATGGCAATATAAGACTTATATTGAAGCTTTTAATTTGTATTTATCATTTTAAGTTAATATAAAGAATATCCACTAATTCTCCTTTATTATTTAGTGGGTAAACTTTAATTAACTTAATAAAAAGAATTTCCACCCATGCTTAATTTTTAGGAAAAGAATTTCCACTCATAATTATGGTGGTAATGGAATAATGGTGATTATTCCTTTCTTAACACTATAAATAGCTTCATATGTGATATGAAACAAGAAGCACACAACAAGAAAAAAAATTGAGTGCAAGGGTGTGAAAAATACAAGTTATCATATGTGATATGAAAGAAAGCTCAAGCCACCATTATCTTCTTCTTCCTCTCTAGATTTCTCTCTTGAGTGAAGATTGACAAAAGAAAGGATTTCAATTGAAGAACATAAACCACATCATCATACTACACACCTCTAGCCGATTTGTGTAGGGTGTTTACTCTACTTCGTTTGCGAAACAAGTAAGGTAAGGAGCTTTGGGCAAAGGGACTTCGGGTGGATCATCGTGGACAAGGAAGGCTACCATCGATCCGTTCCAAACTCTCATAGTGCCAAGGAGTCACCGAGGGAAGATCTACAAAGGTTGTAATCTTTCCTCTTAGTGATAGTTTTACAATTGCATGTGATGTTTAATCCCTAAAACTTCTAGTTTCGATTCTTGTCGGGTTAACTTAACACCTCTAAATTTTTGATTATGGCATGTGTGATGCTACCAAACTCTTGACGAGGTGCTAGGCCAGCCCTACAGCCGCGAGATCGGTGATGTGATATGATTCGTATTTGGGATACGAAATGTGATTCTTGCGGGCTTGGGATGTGTGTTTACCCCCGCATGCATACTTTATTGATGGTATCGATTTATACTAGACATAGAATAGTACCCCAGATTATATGATATGTTGATAGTGATACCTGAAGTGTGATGAGATAGTGTGATATTGACCCGTACCCAGCTATTGGGATGCCGTACGACGATTTACCGTATGAGCTTTACATTGATGATAGATCCGCACTCATGACTTGAGGATGTCATATGATATACTGTATCGTACGCGATACTATTGAGGCGGAATCACCGACTATTATATCTATATATATATCGACTCAGATGTTAGGCGGTTTCCTTACCTGTAGCTCAGCTTGTTAGTTCAGCTGTATAGTTTAGTGTAGTTGTTAGATTAGATTAGACTCCTACCTATTTCAAAACTAGCGGGTCGTGGGTATTTTAAAAGACAGGTCAAGGGATCTACGGACATTTCAAAAGGCGTATCTTTTCATAAAAACACCGTAGCCCCTATTTTCAAAACCCCATGATTCGTGATATTTCAAAAGGCACCATTTGTAGGACTTATATTAGATTAATGCAGATTAGTTATAGTTGCGTCTAGATTCAGCTCCCACTTTTTTTTGTGGTTCGTTTTGCATCGCATTCTTATATTATGTTTCATACTCCATTATTGATATCATGCTGTTAGGACACCAGCACCATTACCGATGTTGCGTATGTACCACGTACACTTACTTGCCGGCTCACACACATCTTCATCGGTAATTTCCATGTCACGTACACCTTAGAAAATACTATTGCTTGACATAACCTATTAGCTAATAGTTTAGACATTGTAGTTATTACCTGCTACTTCATGCATACTGATATTCATTGTTATGCCGCATTCATGGATTCTCATGCATATATTCACTATTTTACGTGTTACTGAGGTTTTGGATTTGAATTTCCGTGAGATTTTCTGGATTTGGAGGAAAACCGCAAAAACACAGATAAACATTTTCTCTCTTTTAAAATAAAAAGTGCGATTTTCCCATGATGTATGAGTCGTCCACTATGAGTTTGCTGATGGATTTGGAAACCCGATTCGATGAGACGGATGAACCGTTTCGGGTACATGGTGGACCCGGTGCGGTACCCCGGGGCAAGATGAATGTGGTGATGACGTTGAGCCTGGCAGGGGAACACTACCGACCGGTGATTTTACCTGACGCGTCGGATATCCGGAGGATACCGTCGTGGTCTTGAGATTGATGGTAGGGGCCGGTCTGGACTGACGGCGCCCTAGATTTTGTGATTGGGATACAGAGATATCGGGATATTTGGATTACGTTTTGTGCCGATGTTAGGCACTGTTTTATGCTGATTTCATTATGATACCACATTTTAAAAATACAAAGGAAATCTCACTAAAGTATGAAAACAGTTTCTTCATTTACATGTATTATGTTCTCATGCATTCATACCTCATTCTTATGTTATATTGCTACCTGAGGCACTGACACTGGCACAGGAGATTACACTCGGGTTAGATATTTACCCTAGCCTTGTTATAGGCTGCATGTTTTATATTGATGATTTTGTACTGATCGTTTTGCCCTAGGATTATGTCTTGCGTTCGGTTTCTGCTTGTAGTTATTCTCTATTCACGAGTTGGCAACTCACCCCCGTTGTGCCACAGTTCTTGCAGGTTTTGCCGTACAGGTTCCTTTGCGGCATTTCTGGCACATTGCTTCCTTGCGGGTGAATTGCATTCGGTAGGTGGTTCCTTTTGCATCAAAACCACCATTGTACCTATATTATTCTTTGTATCTAGAATTTCCATCAACCAAATTTGTTTATTGTTTCAGACTCAGACTTTAGTGATGTTTTATATGGCCTTAGAGTCGCGCTTAGTAGTATTGCGGTTTTCATGCTTACTGTGTTTCTTTTGGATCGATCCTCGCCTTTCGGCGTTGTATATTATATTGCATGTGTGGTTGTGACCGTCAATTGACGAAGAGCTAGCTCCCGCTTGGGGATGCCTTTTATCATTGTATATATGTTATGCTTGTTGTATCCCGTTCGGGGCCAGTATTTACAAAAGAAACTCTGCCGAAATTTTTAGAAAAGACTTTACCTTTTAAAAATGCAACTTCGGCTTAATTATTTAAAAACCTCGACTTCAAACATATTTTCCTTCACTTCTTTAAACCAGTTTTCTTCACTTACTCTTAAAATGGTTTTAGATTTCTGGGCTTTGGCTTACTTGGATCAGATGGAGTCCTATAGATTTCATATGGTTCGAGGGCCAGTCACGTGCTCTTTCGGGTCGTGACAAAGTTGGTATCAGAGCGCTAGGTTGACCTTGGTTCGAGTCTAAGTTTGACTATGTGGAGCCTAGGGCGTTTATATATATTCGGAACTTAGGCTTGACCTTACGGAACTTAGACTTAGTCGAGGGGGTATTAGACTCGAACTTTCGTCGTATAGGATGACCCTTGGTTGATGGAATAGGTGACTAAAGTAGAGTGACGTACCGTTGGTATGTTCCGCGGCATACTTACGACACGCCACTCCGCTTAAGAAACCTTAGGATGTACATATTTTCGAGATCAGTGATTCTCTTTATATCCATGATTATACATCCATTTGAGATCCCCGATTCTATTAGTCCATGATCATACCTTCATTGATGCTGTTCCTTCTTATGATCGTGTATCCACTCTGGATCTGTTGTTTCCTTTCTTTCCATTGATCTGCTCTCTTCGATACTCGATTGAGGTTCCTGTCGCCATGTTTGAGCGCAGTTTGGGCTGCTGCTAGGGTTACGGTCAGTGCGAGCTCGTCTGGTACGAGGGCTGACCATTGTGTTTTCTGGTGACATGGGAACGTCTCGAGTTAGTATTGATGACTGTGACCTCAAGTGGAGGCGAGTGCTTGGTTTTGCACCGGATGATCGGGCCATTGTTAGAGCTGCCAGTTGAGAGAGGACTGTTGATGTACATCATACCTCAGAGATTATGATGTCGCCTACCGTGCAGACAGAGGGACCGGCTGTTGCTGAGATTGACGGGATGTCGCTTTCGGAGCTTACGAGCTTAGATTGTCGGAGCTTCCTGACAGATATGAGACAGATTATAGCTTGTCTACTCGATTTGAGAGACGAAGGTGATTCGTCCGATTTATGCACCGGAGCGGGCCCAGTTGAGTTGAAGATTTCCAATGTGGAGAGTCTTACTCAGATCTAGAGCAGACCGATTCAGAGATGACCGCCAATGTGTCGTCTTTCCTGGAGGATTGAGGCGCTGTTCGGCGTGCAGGTGAATCAGCCAGTTGCTGCTGCAAATGACGAGATATCGCCCAGATGGTTGGAGCTGC
Source organism: Agapanthus africanus (assembly GCA_030015575.1). Taxonomy (NCBI): domain Eukaryota; kingdom Viridiplantae; phylum Streptophyta; class Magnoliopsida; order Asparagales; family Amaryllidaceae; genus Agapanthus; species Agapanthus africanus. The sequence continues at coordinate 529,336,791 of JASDDO010000014.1, forward strand.
TGCAGCGTGAGCATATACTTAGAGAGATGATAGCGAGCGCCAGTCACCTGAGGATGAATGACTAGGATATTTGGTTCGTCCGTTTACCGATGCGAGGTCATCAGATAGATTGATTCCAGCTAGAGACGACTTCACGCAGATTCGTTGAGAGTCGATTGAGACGATCGAATGTCAGGAGCCCATTTTCCAAGTTTAAAGTATACGGAAAGACATGCAGGTGATTCTATGGACCCTCTAGAAGAATGAAACCCTAACTCGGCTTAATGACCGTGTGAAAGCCTTTGAACCTTAGGGTTTATGGCAGTTCCGCGGCGCCATTAGTGAGGCTTGGGTTTGCCCTTCTACGGCTGGACCACCGACGCTGAGGCATGTACTCGATACAATTAAACTGTACTCAAGATGTTGATCTCTTGGGGGATTATAAGGTTCTGACGAGTCGATCGAATGTTTCGACATTATTCGGATATCATGTGATGGGATGCATTGCTTGGGAGACTCCAGATACGAGTATTGTCGTTCGAGCATAGTCCATGCAGCCACGATGAGACGAGTCCGAATCAGTCGACATTGAAGCAGAGTGAAGAAAAGAGTTCGCAAGAGATTTCGACGAGATGACGTCCCACTCCGCTGACATTAGAGATGTGATACGCACCCAGAGGCGTTGTATATGGATATATCTTCCAGAAAGAAGCGCGATAAGTATGCAGCCGTTCCGGAACAAGAATTTGCTTCAGCAAGGGATGATGACTTCTGGGCAATTCGGCAGGGATGAGATTTGAGAGAGACTTCGACATGACCTTTCTGGAATACTATACGAGAAGACCTGACCCAGGAGTGGTCATATTGCGCACAACCAGCAGGCCAGAGTTAGCATTGTCGACGAGGTAGTTGACCAGATTCGGATAAAGGAACTTACCCAGATGCGTTGCGAATCGATCAAGGACGGACGAGTATTGAGTATTCCTCCGATGGTTGGGACGTGTTCCCGAGGACCTGTTCGGCCTGACATCTTCTACAGAATGATGAAGCTACATAGTACGCGATTTCGAGTCCGTGTGAGAGACTTTAGATTGACCGTGGCCGAGAACAGTGCAGTGCGTAGATATGCATGGCGTGACGTCATAGTGGACGACGAAAGAGACAGGTGGAACCAGAGGTTCGGGCGAGACGCTGACGAGCTGTCATTGCTTCCCGTCGAGACCAGAGGTCAGATATGCTTACAGAGGCATTGGGATGCAACCGGATTCCGAGAAATATTGTGCTGAGGACACAGATGTCTATCGAGTGAGAAGAGATTATGCAGGAGAGCCAGCCTCTGTACAGTTCGGCATAGGAAAGATCGGAAGAGACCATGAGCAGGATTCCTTCCAGGACATTGCTGCAATTATGTTTGCACCCAGGATCAGATATGTGACGTGCATTCAGAGAGCCAGAGGCCGACGCCAGTGATGGGCTGCTTCACGAGTGGTCGTGAGGATTGACCGATAGGTGACCAGAGAAGTGCCAGAACGGAATCGTCCCCGTTAGCACACCTGACAGGGCCGATGAGCCGATTGACTGCGAGATAGGTAATCCTCAGAGAAGATAAGGACCCAGAGTCAGAGGGCGCCAGACCGTGAGCAAGAGGCAAGTAGATATCTTGCGCTGCTAGCAATGGATGCACCGACTCCTTCTCGACCTCGAAGGAGGAACTACCGACGACGGTACTATGATTTGTGATTTTGTGATTCGATTATCACGTATCCGTCATTTTGGATTTCGGTATTTTGGGCGTTCTGTTTGCATGATTTAGTTTTGATGACTGAGTTTCATGATATTTGTTTCATGCACCCACTGGATATTTATATTTTGCGCATAGTTATTACATTCGAGGTTTTGATTGTGAATTCACGCCCACCTTATACAGTGATTTGATTTACACTTCCAGCAGAGTTTTCATGCACCTTTAGTGTTTTGATATATGATTTTGGTGCACGCCAGATGCACTAAATCGGGATTCTTCGTGCATGTTACATGCACCTGATTTGGTTGCTGTCAGGCACACACGTTGCCTATGACAGATATTTCGTGCACACCCGTTGCACCTAGATGTTGTTTTGTACACCTGTATGACACATATATGGATTTTGATTCCTTGCGCACCAGACGCATAAGATATTCTCTATGTATTGATGTCTTCGGTGCCCCGACAAATTGGAGTATTACAAAAATTGTTTTAGTATTGGGGGTTTAAATTTAAATTCGGGGACCGAATTTCTTTAAGGGGGGTAGATTGTAACATTTCAAAAAAAGATAAAATGTTAATTTTGGGAATTTTTATAATTTAATATTATTTTACTGAATATTTTAATATTTTGGAATTATTAAATACAAATAAATGGGGAAAAATTTTGGAAAATTTTGGAAAATTCTAAAATAGGGTAAATTAGAGAATTATGACATTTTAAAGTTTTTGTGATTAATTTGACACTAATTTAGTGCTAATCGCGATTAAAAATCGCTAATCGGTTTTTAGCTTTTTGTGCAACACATGCACATATCACTTTTTCACACTTGTGCATTTTCTTGCCATGCCTTTCTTTTGGGTTTACTATTTGAGTGAGAAGGGTTTTAAAAGGAAAAAGAAAAGGAAAAGAATAAAGAAATGGGTAGTTGGTGAGAGAGAGAGAGGTATGGGCTTCATTGACTAAGGACTTAACCATTTCTCCCCTCATTTCCCTCCCTCTTCTCCCTTCTCCTGCTGCTGCTCCTGCACCTCCTTTCCCTCCCCTCTTCAAGCTCCAAAACACCTCTAAAACAACCCCAAAACCCAATCTCCATTTCATTAAATGTGTGCACAATCCCTAGATCTACACTTGGTGCTAAAGAAGCAAGGATTTTGGCCACTAGGGGCAACTCAAGAAAATTCTTGAGTTGCCAAATGAGGTATTTTCTGGACCTTAAACTTAGTTTATGCATTTCCTTTACCCTCATATTAAGATCGAATCGATATTGTGTGATATTGTGGACTTGTGGATAACCTAGTTAGGGTTGTGATGATTTATGAGTTGTAATATGGAATTGAGGTCAGTAGAGGTTATACCATCACCCTAGTGTATGAATTGGAAATCCAAAACCTGAAGCTTAAACCATAATACGGATTTTAGAAACCGATATCGGGGAATTTATGAAATCTGTGAAGGGTATATTGAATCTGCTATCACCCGAGACACCCTAAATTAAAATTGATTGGACAGTGACACGTGCAGGCACCCAGGAAGCTAACCCCAAGACCCCAGCTCCCACTTCTTCTTCCCGGCCGCCAATTTATCCCCATTGGCCGCAAATTGCGTCCTGGGTCCCACCATTTTGGCTCGTATTGGTTCTGTAGCTCCTACATGTTCATGTTAGACCCCTGGTATATATAGATTTGTATAAAGTGACCTAGGGTAAAATCTGGGACATATTTCCTAAGTTGCTGTTTTAGATTCACGTTTCCGTATTCCGTATTTTTAATTCTGCAATTGTGGATTGTGTTTTGCCTCGACTATTTGGCGTTTATACGACGATATAGAGGATGTGTTGATGGTTTTGAAGGCGTGCCATGGGTTTTAACCTATAGGCCTCTTATCGTATCATTTTGGATTTCATGTGCCGTTTTAGCTTTGATTTGGTTTTAATGCGCATATACGATATTTTGATGTGTAGGTACCCCATCAAGACTTCGCGACGACAAGCAAGCGCGTGGCGACGTCCACAAATGAAGACGCTAGGTGAGTAGATTATATCTACTGGGGGAAGTCGGGTGGATGGCGTATAGCACCCCCGCAGTCCGTAGTTGTTATTATATATGATAGTTAGGTGTATTATGGATAGTGTAGGGTTAGAAGTGACTAGTATAGTTCATAGTCGCGAACCCTAGAATAGAATTACACCTACACGCACACCCTTGCATATTACTTATACTGGCACTGTGTTGATGATATTGGATGACTTTGGAGATGAGTCAATGAAATTGGGCTTTGTGCCGCGAGATCGGTGATGTGATATGATTCGTATTTGGGATACGAAATGTGATTCTTGCGGGCTTGGGATGTGTGTTTACCCCCGCATGCATACTTTATTGATGGTATCGATTTATACTAGACATAGAATAGTACCCCAGATTATATGATATGTTGATAGTGATACCTGAAGTGTGATGAGATAGTGTGATATTGACCCGTACCCAGCTATTGGGATGCCGTACGACGATTTACCGTATGAGCTTTACATTGATGATAGATCCGCACTCATGACTTGAGGATGTCATATGATATACTGTATCGTACGCGATACTATTGAGGCGGAATCACCGACTATTATATCTATATATATATCGACTCAGATGTTAGGCGGTTTCCTTACCTGTAGCTCAGCTTGTTAGTTCAGCTGTATAGTTTAGTGTAGTTGTTAGATTAGATTAGACTCCTACCTATTTCAAAACTAGCGGGTCGTGGGTATTTTAAAAGACAGGTCAAGGGATCTACGGACATTTCAAAAGGCGTATCTTTTCATAAAAACACCGTAGCCCCTATTTTCAAAACCCCATGATTCGTGATATTTCAAAAGGCACCATTTGTAGGACTTATATTAGATTAATGCAGATTAGTTATAGTTGCGTCTAGATTCAGCTCCCACTTTTTTTTGTGGTTCGCTTTGCATCGCATTCTTATATTATGTTTCATACTCCATTATTGATATCATGCTGTTAGGACACCAGCACCATTACCGATGTTGCGTATGTACCACGTACACTTACTTGCCGGCTCACACACATCTTCATCGGTAATTGCCATGTCACGTACACCTTAGAAAATACTATTGCTTGACATAACCTATTAGCTAATAGTTTAGACATTGTAGTTATTACCTGCTACTTCATGCATACTGATATTCATTGTTATGCCGCATTCATGGATTCTCATGCATATATTCACTATTTTACGTGTTACTGAGGTTTTGGATTTGAATTTCCGTGAGATTTTCTGGATTTGGAGGAAAACCGCAAAAACACAGATAAACATTTTCTCTCTTTTAAAATAAAAAGTGCGGTTTTCCCATGATGTATGAGTCGTCCACCATGAGTTTGCTGATGGATTTGGAAACCCGATTCGAGGAGGCGGATGAACCGTTTCGGGTACATGGTGGACCCGGTGCGGTACCCCGGGGCAAGATGAATGTGGTGATGACGTTGAGCCTGGCAGGGGAGCACTACCGACCGGTGATTTTACCTGACGCGTCGGATATCCGGAGGATACCGTCGTGGTCTTGAGATTGATGGTAGGGGCCGGTCTGGACTGACGGCGCCCTAGATTTTGTGATTGGGATACAGAGATATCGGGATATTTGGATTACGTTTTGTGCCGATGTTAGGCACTGTTTTATGCTGATTTCATTATGATACCTCATTTTAAAAATACAAAGGAAATATCACTAAAGTATGAAAACAGTTTCTTCATTTACATGTATTATGTTCTCATGCATTCATACCTCATTCTTATGTTATATTGCTACCTGAGGCACTGACACAGGCACAGGAGATTACACTCGGGTTAGATATTTACCCTAGCCTTGTTATAGGCTGCATGTTTTATATTGAGGATTTTGTACTGATCGTTTTGACCTAGGATTATGTCTTGCGTTCGGTTTCTGCTTGTAGTTATTCTCTATTCACGAGTTGGCAACCCACCCCCGTTGTGCCATAGTTCTTGCAGGTTTTGCCGTACAGGTTCCTTTGCGGCATTTCTGGCACATTGCTTCCTTGCGGGTGAATTGCATTTGGTAGGTGGTTCCTTTTGCATCAAAACCACCATTGTACTTATAATATTCTTTGTATCTAGAATTTCCATCAACCAAATTTGTTTATTGTTTCAGACTCAGACTTTAGTGATGTTTTATTTGGCCTTAGAGTCGCGCTTAGTAGTATTGCGGTTTTCATGCTTACTGTGTTTCTTTTGGATCGATCCTCGCCTTTCGGCGTTGTATATTATATTGCATGTGTGGTTGTGACCGTCAATTGACGAAGAGCTAGCTCCCGCTTGGGGATGCTTTTTATCATTGTATATATGTTATGCTTGTTGTATCCCGTTCGGGGCCAGTATTTACAAAAGAAACTCTGCCGAAATTTTTAGAAAAGACTTTACCTTTTAAAAATGCACCTTCGGCTTAATTATTTAAAAACCTCGACTTCAAACATATTTTCCTTCACTTCTTTAAACCAGTTTTCTTCACTTACTCTTAAAATGGTTTTAGATTTCTGGGCTTTGGCTTACTTGGATCAGATGGAGTCCTATAGATTTCATATGGTTCGAGGGCCAGTCATGTGCTCTTTCGGGTCGTGACAATATTCCTCATTCTCATTAGGGTTTGGAAAAAGTCAACGGTCAACAAGTCAACCAAAATCAAATGGTCAACAACCCTAATGAGAATTCTCTGCCTCTGTCAACTGTGCATACACACTCGCATCCGTGTTCCGAAAAACATGAATACACTGAGACAAAACCAATCCCAAAACAAATACTAGGATCTGGATTAAACCAAAGTCCGCTAGTAATAACTGCCCGGACACCAAACGTGCACAAGTGCACGGATGCGAACGAACCCCGTTGCAAAACCATGCGACCTCTACTCAGTTTTGCCCAAAGGCGAGTAACCCTCTGTGTGGGACTCTAAAGGCTCGACACTACGCTGGCAGTGGGTTTAACCACAGGCCGCAAGCGGTACTAGCTGTACGTAACGGTCCCCAGGTAGATGCCGACAAGAAGACAGATGAGGTGAACCCATCCGAACTCCTACTGAGCCTGAATGTGACAATCTCCGTACAGTCCGGTCTGTTCGTCTAAGAGTATCGTATGGCGGGCTTAGCGGGGCGGTAAACATTAGAACCCTAATAGCGGTACAAGTCATGTCGGAGTGTAGCCCAGAAAACCCTGAGAAACTACTGGTAACACTACCAGCAAATCTCGCTTGCCATGGCCAGGGACGACTATGTGTAATGGCTCTCCTAGACACAACGCGATATCAACTCCCAATACCGGGAAGGACGAATCCTGTCTAACTGTCACTGCCTCCAAGTGCTTCGGGACTGCACCCAACTACTACCTGTTTGCACGCCTCAATAGAGCCGTGGTAGGGTAGTAATCTAAGATTAATGGGAACGCACTTGAGGCGAAGTGACAGTGTCAAGTCAACGGACTAAGCTGTACTCATGTCACCTGGGAACTGTTAACTGACGATAGGTATAATACCAACCAACAGTTCCCGATGAGTCCTGTCCAGTGTACTCGTAACCTAACGAGCACCTGTATACTATCTCCAGTACGACGTACTGATGGCTGTGGGACAGACCATCTCCCCTATTGGGAAGAGAAGCGTATGCACTAGTCTACTCTGGAGTATCGATGCCCTGTCTCGATAATCCTACGACCAGGGACCAAAATAAGGATGTGCTTATAGACTACCTAGCCCCCACTAGTGTGATCGCCATCACAACGCCGGTAGTCAAGCAAAGATCCTAATGGCTCTATCAATATGTTTTTAGCGATATGTTAAAATAAACATATACACATATTAAGATAGATACAAACCAAGTAGCATACTACTATATCGATCAAGACCGTCGTAAACCCGTGTATATATCCCAAGCTTCCAAAATGTATTATACATACTAGTACTATACAATAATGGCCTCTAGGGCATACATATCCAACAATCTCCCACTTGCACTAAAGGCTAGTAGTTGGTGTACCGCATACCTAACGTCTGCTCTATGGCCAGCTGCTAGCGTACCGCATACCCAATAGCTCAAAAAGTCGCTCGAACTGTGTTTGAGGGAGGTTCTTTGTGAATGGATCCGCCGTGTTGTCTTTTGTGTCCACTCTCCGTACCTCGATCTCCTGGCGATCAATGATCTCCCTGATCAGGTGATACCGCCTTAAGATGTGTTTGGACTTCTGATTGGACCTTGGTTCCTTCGCTAAAGCTATAGCCCCATTGTTATCGCAATACAAAGGTATTGGGTCAACAATGTACGGAACCACCTGAAGTTCACTAATGAACTTCTTCATCCATACCGCCTCTTTTGCAGCATCGCTTGCAGCAATGTATTCAGCCTCCATCGTCGAGTCTGCGACGGTATCCTGTTTGGAACTCCTACAACACACCGCCCCTCCGTTGAGGGTAAACACAAAACCTGAGACAGACTTGCTATCACCTTTGTCACTCTGGAAGCTTGAATCGGTAAAGGACTCGACCCTGAGGTCTCCATTACCGTAAACCAGGAACATCTCCTTAGTCCTTCTCAGGTACTTGAGAATGTTCTTCACTGCCGTCCAGTGGTCCTCACCTGGGTTTGACTGATACCGTCTCTCCACGCTCAGCGCGTAAGTTACATCTGGTCTTGTACATAACATCACATACATTATAGATCCTACCGCCGAAGCGTAGGGTATAGTGCTCATGCGAACCCTCTCCTCGTCAGTTTTAGGAGACATCTTCTTGGAGAGGGTGATTCCGTGCAATGCGGGTATATTTCCGCGCTTGGAATCTTCCATACTAAATCTCTTTAGTACGGTCTCTATGTACCTGGACTGCGAAAGTCCCAGTAGTCTCTTGGATCTATCTCTGTAGATCTTGATCCCCAGAATGTACGAGGCATCACTCAGGTCCTTCATGGAGAACCGTTGTGACAAGAATAGCTTGACCGATTGTAGCATAGGAATGTTATTTCCTATCAAAAGAATGTCGTCCACGTACAAGAATAGGAACACGACAGTTCGTCCTACAATCTTCTTATAGATACAAGGTTCATCTTCGTTCTTGATGAAATCAAATTCCTTGATTGCCTCATCAAAACAGATGTTCCAGCTCCGCGATGCCTGTTTTAATCCATAAATGGATTTAAGTAACTTGCACACCTTCCCGCTGCTCCCACTGTCTATAAAACCTTCTGGCCGATCCATGTAAACACACTCTTCCAAACAGCCGTTTAGAAAAGCCATTTTTACGTCCATCTGCCAGATTTCATAGTCATGGAAGGGAGCAATGGCAAGTAGGATCCGAATGGATTTGAGCATAGCCATTGGAGAAAAAGTTTTGTCATAGTCCACACCAGGTCTTTGACGAAAACCTTTTGCAACGAGTCTAGCCTTATAGGTTTCCACCTGCCCATCTACACCAAGTTTCCTTTTGTAGATCCATTTGAATCCAACGGGTTTTACCCCAGGTGGAGAAATATCCAAGGTCCACACTTTATTGGTGTACATGGACTCCATTTCGGATTGCATAGCTTCCAGCCACTTATCAGAGTCCCTATTGATAATGGCCTGCCTGAAACTGGTAGGGTCATCTTCTTCCAAGATGCAATCCTCTCGATCCCCGTCTATGAGAAAGCCGTAGTATCTCTCGGGCGGATGAGAAATCCTACCAGATCTGCGGAGTGGCTGAGGTTCGTTGGGTGTAACTGAATCTAGCGGTTCCTCCAAATCTTTAGTTAAAGTTTGTGTTTCTAGAATTTCATCCAGTTCTACCGTGCCGCCACTAATATTTTTAACAAGAAATTCTTTTTCCAAAAATGTGGCATTCCTGGAAACAATTATCTTCTGTTCCTCTGCATGGTAGAATAGATACCCACTAGAATCTTTTGGGTATCTCACAAACTTACATAAAACTGCCCGTGCCTCAAGTTTGTCTGGGTTCTGCTTTTTGACATAAGCTGGGTAACCCCAAATCTTAATACGTTTAGGATACAAACTCTTCCCACTCCATATTTCATACGGAGTCTTAGGCACGGATTTGGATGGATCTTGATTCAATAGATTTGCTGCTGTTTGAAGTGCATATCCCCAGAATGAAAGAGGCAAGTTAGCACTACTCATCATGGAGCGAACCATACCCAATAGGGTACGTTTCCTCTGTTCCGATACACCGTTGTGCTGTGGTGTATAAGCAGGAGTAAGCTGAGAGAGAATACCATTCTCTTTTAAGTAATCTAGGAATTCCTTACTTAAGTACTCCCCTCCCCTATCCGATCGGAGGATCTTGATACTTTTGCCAGTCTGGTTCTCCACTTCGTTTCTGAATTCCTTGAATTTCTCAAAAGCTTGAGATTTTTGTTTCATCAGATACACATATCCGAACCTAGAGAGATCGTCAGTGAATGTGATGAAGTACGAGAACCCATCCTTTGCATGTATAGACATTGGACCACATACATCACTGTGTATGAGTCCCAAAAGCTCTGCTGCCCTTTCTCCATGTCCGGTGAACGGAGATTTGGTCATCTTTCCTTTGAGATAAGACTGACAAGTTTCATAAGATGAAAACTCGAACGTATTCAAGAGTCCATCTTTATGAAACTTACTTAGTCTTTTCTCTCCGATATGACCAAGTCTACAATGCCACAAGTAGGATTCATTCGTATCTGAATTCTTCCTCTTGCGTGTGTTTTGTATATTGAGAACTGTATTCTGATTTAGAACGTAGATACCATTACACAGTGTACCTTCTGCAACCAGTACCTTATGAAGGTAAATGTTCATGATATTTCTATCAAGAACAAAGTTATATCCATCTTTATCGAGTAAAGAAACTGATATGATGTTGCAAACCATGGAAGGTAGATAGTAGCAATCGTTCAAAATCATAATATTGCCATTTGGCAACACTAGGTGATATTCACCGACGGCTGCAGCATTAACTTGTGCTCCGTTCGCTACCCTGAGCGACATATCACCATGTACAACTCTCCTACTTTTTCTCAGTCCCTGCAATAGATTAAAGATATGAGATCCTGATCCGGTATCAAGTACCCAGGAGGTAGAGCTGACCGTAAAGCAGTTCTCAATTACAAGAACACCTGAAGTAGATGCAAAACTATGCTTCTTCTTCAACTGGGTATCCTTGGAATCCATACAATCCTCTTTCCCTTGCTCATACTTATGACTGTTGTCATAAGTTAGAGCCGAACCAATGTTCCCCAGCCCCGAATAAGAATTCGGATCGGTCAAGCGATACATTTTATTATCTTGATTAGGGCGTGAAATGGTTGCTACTTGGAGAGAGAGAAAAGAAACACTCAGCGTGTGCTCTTGCAAGATTAGATTGGTTTATTGATTTATCTAACCAGGATGGCTCCCACTGTTTCCTCAAATTCTTCTTCAAACCCTAAAAGAAGAACTAGTCAGGATTAATCGCACGTTACAATACTTGCTTAACCTTTCAGCCAGGCTAGTGTTGGTACTTTGAGGGAGGTTTCCAACGCTTTCGCGAAGTTCCTTAATTAAATAACCTCTTTTCCCTGGAGGCGTAGCCCTGCTAACACCGTTGTAGACACCTACTTGGTTTATAGCATTGATTGTTAAGTGAAATAATCTCCCGAGAGTAATCCAACTCATCGGTGGGTTCGAGATCCAACTATAATTGTGCGATGACCTAGATGGAATCCACTCTAGTCACCACACTCCAGAAGGTATGCTAAATCTGCAAGTTTCAGTTTCTTTAGAAACTCCCGATGTGGATTTTTGCCCCTAGGACCCAAGTGACCTTGACACAGTCAACAAATCAAGGAGTCCTACTCAAGTTCAACCCGTCATTATCTTGATTGCATTAAACCCACACGCATAACCCTTGACACAGTCAACAAGGTTACACGACTGTCCTAACCAATCACATTGTATCCAGCAGATAAGCAATACTCAGCTACCATTCACTGCGCCTTGACACAGTCAACAAACGCAGCACGAATACTAAATATAACTTATAAGGAATGACGGAGGGCTACGGCTGGGTTTTTGGTGAAAAACCCGTTAACGTAATGAACTTGATATCGTTGAAGGAACCTGATAACCTTTTTAAAATTACAGTGACGATAACTTTTGCTAAAGAGGTCACTCCCTATGAAGGGATCTCGGCTCTTTCCTCGTCGAATGAGGTGCATGATATTCCAAACTGAATACCTCGATGCAAAGCAAGAATAATCGACTATAGTGAAGTTATTACCCTGACGCAAACTTTTGTCCAAGGGGTCACTCCCGATGAAGGGATCTCGGCCCTTGCCTCGTCGAATGAGGTGATGGGCATTCATAACCGAATACCTCTGTGCAAAACAAAAGAGAACGTCCTTGCAATAACAGCCTTTTGAAAATTGTTCCAACAACGTCTTTTAGGTTTTTTTTTCTTTGCATTAATATAATGCGTCCCATCAATTAATCCTACCATTGCAGAAAACAACGAAAATATGACGTACGCTTATGCCATTCGCATTTGCCACGGGGCCCCGTCATTACCCGTTAGGTTACTTAACTAACGACAGAGCGGGGGCTGGACTAGCGCGGATGCAAAACATAAGAAATGCCTACTAGATATCATATATAGATATATACATTCGTCAGATGCAATGATAGCCATTCCAGATCACATATGAACACATTGGATATGCTAGGAATCCGTGTTTCGTTCGAGCCTGCAACGAAAGACGGATTACACGGTCGCGATGAATAGCCAAACCCCACCCTAGAACCATACAGGTGCGACAAACTACCCGCCAAATACCCGAAGTGAAGCAGCCTCCCTCAACAACGTGAGTAGGCCACTCAGCACTTCAACGTACCCGGTAGTTTGTGCACCCCACCGTGGGTCTATCCTAGGAGCAAAAACAGTAAAAGAAATAATATACAATGGCGGCTACAACCTCATCCCGGATGTGCGGCCATAAAAATAATATTACATCAATTTACATATTACATCAAATGAAAGATAAAGAAACTCTCATCTCACAAAACCCCGGCTATTCATCCGCGACAATCCAACATGTTCATATACACAATCCAACAAAATTACAGATCACAGATATGCACAACCCCCACTAATCGACATATAGCGATTAGCCGACGTTCAGTGCATATATCACATTACAGATATAACTAATTTAGCTAAAGTTTATAGAAATTCGATCAAAGTACCAATTTGTAACTACCCATAGTAAAATCCAGAACTCAGACAAATCTGGGCAGAAACAAAAATTCCCAGAATACACAAAACCACAACAGAGAACCCCAGAAGAATTTTGGCGCGCCACCGAGTCAACTCGGCCGCGGAACCGCGGCGGATCGCTTGGATCGGCCGCGGATCCGCGATCCAATGAACGGTTCAGGCGCCCAAAATTCTACAGATTTCTCAGAAAACCCTGCTTGTATTTTTCATGTCTGTGGAAATATTTTTAGGCCAGTTTTGAAAATCGACAGAAAATACAATATTTTGGTGTGTTTTCGGGATTTTTTCCGGATTGAAGTTCTAAACACTTTGCTAACAGTTAGTTGTTGTTTAGCTAGGCTCTGATACCACTATTAGGTCCACGTTACCCATCCCGGTTCTTTCGGAGAGGCGGAATAGGTAAAAATCAAAATTTTTCTCACTAGGTAACATGGACCATACATGAAGGATCTTTGCTAAACAAAACTAACAAATAAACTACAAGTTTTAGCTACTATGTAGAATGGTTATACCTAGTTCTTGAACTCCTTCTCTTCTTTTGTGGTTCTCCTCCTTACTTGCTCCTTGTAGTGGTTTGAATGGCTTCTCCTCGTCGTCTCCTCTTTGCCGTAGATGGATCCAACTGAAGGCCTCGAACTTGAGCTCCTGTCTCAACCTAGAGATAACTAAGGTGCTTGGTTTGCTAAACCTAGAACCTTAGAATGAGTAGAGAAGAGTTATGGTGGTTTTGTCTCAAAAGTTTATGATTTCCAACTCATGGAACACTTAAACTTTGAGAGAGGAAGAGGGAGAGCTTTCTTTCAAGAGAGAGAAAGAATATGATAGAATGAGCTCTCATCTTGCAACCATGCTCACATATTTTGGAATAATGATAATAATAATAATCATTAAGAATTGTAATGGTTAGTTTATGAATGACCACTATCATTACCTTCATTTAATGCATTTTGCAAAGAACAAGAAGCATCATTAAAATGAAATGATGATGGTCAACAAGACCACAATGGTCAACCGGTCAACAAGGTCAACAAGTCAACAAAAGTCAAATTGTCAACAATCCTAACCATAGCACAATTATCCTTAATTAATATTATTAACCATATTCCTCATTTTCATTAGGGTTTGGAAAAAGTCAACGGTCAACAAGTCAACCAAAGTCAAATGGTCAACAACCCTAATGAGAATCCTCTGTCTCTACCTCTGTCAACTGTGCATACACACCCGCATCCGTGTTTCGAGGAATACGAATACACTGAGACAAAACCAATCCCAAAACAAATACTAGGATCTAGCTTAAACCAAAGCCCGCTAGTAATAACTGCCCGGACACCAAACGTGCACAAGTGCGCGGATATGAACGAACCCCGTCGCAAAACCATGTGACCTCTACTCTGTTTTGCCCAAAGGCGAGTAACCCTCTGTGTGGGACTCTAAAGACTCGACACTACGCTGGCAGTGGGTTTAACCACAGGCCACAAGCGGTACTAGCTGTACGTAACGGTCCCCAGGTAGATGCCGACAAGAAGACTGATGAGGTGAACCCATCCGAACTTCTACTGAGCCTGAATGTGACAATCTCCGTACAGTCCGGTCTGTTCGTCTAAGAGTATCGTATGGCGGGCTTAAGGTGGCGGTAATCGTCAGATCCCTAATAGCAGTACAAGTCGTGTCAGAATGTAGCCCAGAACACCCTGAGAAACTACTGGTAACACTACCAGCAAATCTCGCTTGCCCTGGCCATGGACGACTATGTGTAATGGCTCTCCTAGACACAGCGCGATATCAACTCCTAATACCAGGAGAGATGAATCCTGTCTAACCGTCACTGCCTCCAAGTGCTTCGGGATTGCACCCAACTACTGCCTGTTTGCACGACTCAATAGAGCCGTGGTAGGGTAGTAATCTAAGAATAGTGGGAACACACTTGAGGCGAAGTGACAGTGTCAAGTCAACGGACTAAGCTGTACTCATGTCACCTGGGAACTGTTAACTGACGATAGGTATAATACCAACCAACAGTTCCCGATGAGTCCTGTCCAGTGTACTCGTAACCTAACGAGCACCTGCATACTATCTCCAGTACGACGTACTGATGGCTGTGGGACAGACCATCTCCCCTGCTGGGACGAGAAGCGTATGCACCAGTCTACTCTGGAGTATCGATGCCCTGTCTCGATAATCCTACGACCAGGGACCAAAATAAGGATGTGCTTATAGACTACCCAGCCCCTACTAGTGTGATCGCCATCACAACACCGGTAGTCAAGAAAAGATCCTAGGGGCTCTACCAATATGTTTTTAGCGATATGTTAAAAGAAACATATACACATATTAAGATAGATACAAACTAAGTAGCATACTACTATATTGAGCAAGACTGTCATAAACCCGTGTATATATCCCAAGCTTCCAAAATGTATTATACATACTAGTACTATACAATAATGGCCTCTAGGGCATACATATCCAACATTGGCTATTTATCACGACCGTGGAATCCGTGTTTTATACTGGCTTAACTTAAAACACGGAATTCCTAGTATATCCAATATTTCATATGTTATCTTCTGCTGCTGATATTCTGTGATGTGATCACTTTATATGCGTGAGACGAATGCTTTATTATTGTATATATGATATATAATAAACGTTGCTTACCCACGCTAGTCCCGCCCCGCTATGCCGTTAGTTAAGTAACCTAATGGTGCATTACGGGACACTGTGGCGAATGCGGATGGCATAAGCGTACGTTGTATTTTCGTTTTTTCTGTGATACTTAGGAAGTATAATTGACGGGACTTCATTAATGAGATTAATGAAAGAAAAGAAACTAAAATGATGTTGTAGAATCAAATTTTCAAAAAGGGTAGCTCTAGTTTTTGCTTTGCATAGTGGTATTCCTTGTAGAATATTTTTGTAGAATATTCAGCACCTCATTCGATGAGGAAAGAGCCGAGATATCTTCACCGGGAGTGACCTCTTTAGCGAAACTAGCAGATGCTACAACCCACTCGGTTTTGTTTTTGATTGCTATTTTAGTTCTTGGTTTGCATAGCGGTATTCCTTGTAGAATATCCAGCACCTCATTCGATGAGGAAAGAGCCGAGATCCCTTCACCGGGAGCGACCTCTTTAGCGGAACTAGTAAAAGCCTCAGAAACATTCCTTTTCAAAATCACTAGATTCTACAACGATATCAAGTTCATTACGCTCATGGTTTTCTTAAAGACCTGCATAACCCTCCGTCATTTCAGATTGGTACTATTTAGTATTCGTGCTGCGTTTGTTGACCTCCGTCAAGGCGTAGTGTACGGTAGCTGATTAGTGCTTATCTACCGCATGTGATGCGATTGGATTATGGTAGTCATATGGCCTTGTTGACCTCCATCAAGGGTCGTGCGGGTGGGATTAATTCAATCAAGAAATGAACGGGTTGAACTTGACTAGCGCCCTATGGTTTGTTGACCTTCGTCTGTTGGATATAGTGCCCTCTAAGTCAATTATTGGATCGCAGGTATGTGATTGCATTGAGGGAGGGAGGACCTATACCGATAAAACAGTCTTTCTCGAGATGATAGTATGCTATCTGGTTTGTCTTTATCATCATTTAGATATTGATAGAGCCCATAGGATTCTTGCTTGACTACCAGCAGTATGATGGCGATCATATACGTGAGAGCTGGAGTCTATAAGCACATCCTTAAAGTGTCCCTAGTCGTGGGAGTTTTGAGACAGGGCATCGATACTACGGGGTAGACTAGTGTATACATTTGAGACTCCGACGAGGGGCGGTGGCCGGTCTCACAAGCCATTGGTATTGGTTGGATCACCTAAGATGTATACAGGTGCTCATTAGGTTATGAGTACACCGGACAGGACTCGCCGGGAACATGCTAGTTGGTATTATATATATCGTCAGATAGCAGTTCCCTGGTGACATGTGTACATGTTAGTTCATCGACCTGAGGTCGTCATTTGTCTCGTGTGAGTTCCCACTGTTCTTTGATTTATACCCTACCACGGGTCAAAGGAGTCGTGCAAACAGGTATATTTTGGGTACAGTCGCAAGCCACATGGAGGCAGTGAGCAGATCGTCGGGGATTCGTCTCTCCCGGTATTGGGGGTGAGATCGCGCTGTGATTAGGAGAGCCATTACACGAAATCCCTGGCCAGGGTAATCGAGATATACTGGTAGGTATACCAGTAGTATCTCAGGGTGTTCTGGGCTGCTCTCTGACACGACTTATACTTCTATTGGGGGTCTGACGTTTACCGGCCCCCTAGGCCCTATATGCGATACTCATAGACGAATGTTCCGGACTGTACGGATATTGTCACTGTCAGGCTCAGTAGGGTTTATGGATGAGTTCGCTCGTCAGCTTCCCTTCCAATTAATACATAGGCAACCGTTACGTACAGCTTGTACCTCTGACGTGCTAGTGGTTATACCCAGTGCGAGTGTGTTGATGAGTTATTAGAGTCCCCCACAGACACTTTCCCAAGTTCGGGCGAAACGTTGTAGATGCCGTATGGTATTATGGCAGGGTTCGGAAAATGCACGTGCGTTTTTGCACATGTCATTTTTCGGGCAGATAATACTGGTAGGCTTTGGTTTAAGCCGGATCCCAGTATTATACTGTGTAGATATACTATCTTTGTCTCAGTTGCATTTGTATTCGGTCGTAATACAAATGCGGGTATGTTTATACTGTTACGGGGTTATCCTGAAATTCGTTTCAGGATCACTTTTGGAAATTGCCAGTTTCCAGTTTTCTATCACCCGTATTTAACATTCGGTTAAATGGGGATTTATCTTTTCGTCATTTGGGTGAGTCATGGTTCTAGAAGATTCTAGAAATGGTGACTAGGATTAGTGACTCATCATTGCATTAATTGTGAGGTGAGGTGTTAAGTGAGGTGGCTTAATTCATTTAATGTTTTGCAAGGTGGAATTTGCATTGATATGGTTTTGTTTTTGCTTGAGATCTTTTGAGTTATGATAAGTATCCTTGATATTATTCCTTATGATCACCCTCCTTGCTCCTACACTCACCCTCCCTCTTTATATAGTGGCCGGCCCCTCTTATGGGATCATGGATTCATTTTGGCAAAAAGATTATGATAGTTTAGTTCATGGAAATTTCATATAGTTCAATTTCCATTTACCCGATTCCAATTGGCAACTTCATTAACCGTTCGTCCATAGCTTTGGACGTAACGACACAAAGTGTTCTACTCGTTCTCTACATCAATCTTGGTCGTCTCTTTTGGCAAACTTGACGATCGAGTTGCCTCGGTTCAGAGACGGGAGCCCGTTTAAAGATCCGTCGACGTGGTGCCACCTGGACGACGAGACCGGAGATCAAGCGAGTTCGGATCAGCCGCAACAAAGCGTGGATCGTTCGGTATAACATTTCTACCCACTTTGTATTTTGTTAGTTTAGCGTTAATGGCAGATCCTGGGATATAGTATGCGATAGCGCCAGTTGTTAAAAGTTTTGTTCCGCATATTGGCGTCTGTTAGATGGCCGGGACGCTACCGTAGACTTACATTGGTATCAGAGCCTCACCATTAAGTTATACTAACTTGTGCTAACGCGTTTAAAACATCGATCGATCGGATTTTCAAAATCGCAATTTCCATGTGTTAAAGTTTCTGTTGATTTTTAAACTGTTCTAAAAATTATTTTGACCATACTAGAAAATCAAGCAGGCTTTTTTAAGCAATCCGTACAAATTTGATCACGTGATCCTACAGAAGCACCGCGGATCCGCGATCAAACCTAGGGTTTGACCGCGCATCCGCGGCGGTTTAGTGGGAACAGTGCTCCAAAATTGTATAGGGGCTTCTATACAGGGAATTGTAGTTTCTGGTACTGTTCTTTTGGGCCCAGTTTTTGTTACTGTACAGCAGATGTACGTGGGGCCCATTTCGGGAAATTTTGTCGATCGAAATTTAAACGTGATAGTTTACAGTATTTACATTATATCTCCGACCATGAATGTCATTTGATCGGTGAACCGCGTCTGATTGCTATAGTTCTTTTAGACGGGTTTGCGAACGTGACATTCGCGTTGATGTTCTGTGTTGTGCTGTGATGTTGCGGATTTGTCGTGGTGGATAGCAGTGTGCAATGGTAATGGTGTTTTGGATTTATTTGTACACTTGATATTGCGGGACGAGCATCCGACTTGTGGACTGCCGTCACTGCCTGTTGTATAATATTCTTTTGGGGCACGACCGGGTTGAGGTCGATGTACCCGTTGTACATATTTTTATTTCTGTACTAGGTTTATCCCGCGAAGGAGTGCACGGATAGCCGGGTTCTGGAGGGCAACGGGTCCGTATCTCATGGCTTTGAGAGGCAAATGGACCTCACTCTAGAATTGGCAGACTATTCGCCGCACTCGTAGGGGGTACCGTTTGACCCAAGGAGGGGTGCTCAATTTACCGGATTCCGTGAAGTGCCGGGTGTTCCATTCACTATAATGTGGGGGACTGCCTCGCTTCAGTTTTGGCGGGTAACTTGCCACACCCGTAGGGGTCTAGGTTTCATTGCACAGGCTATCCACACAACCAGGGGAACGTCGGGTTTCAGTAGCGGCTCTGTGAAACCCGGGGATCCCAGATTATCTGTATTGTTTCTGTGATGCTTATTACTTTTCTGTAATGTTGCATTTAATCACGCCTGGGGCGATTATTGTATATTATCATATATACTATTAGATGTTGTATATGTTTTACACCCGCACAAGTCCAGTCCCCGCTCTGTCGTTAGTTAAGTAACCCAACGGGTGATGACGGGACCCAGTGACGAATGCGGATGGCATATACGTATATTTTATTTTCGTTCTTTTCTGGTGTGATTGATTGATGGGACTGCATTGATTCTTATCAATGCAAGGATAAAACAAACCTATATTTGATGCTGTTGGAACAAATTATAAAGACGTTTCCTTTTGTTTTGCATAGCGGTATTCAGTTAGAATATCCTGCACCTCATTCGACGAGGCAAAGGCCGAGATCACTTCACCGGGAGTGACCCCTTGGGCAGAAGTTTGCGTCAGGGTAATAACTTAAATATAGTCAATCACAAGTTGCTTTGCATCGCGGTATTCAGTTAGAATATCCAGCACCTCATTCCACGAGGAAAGAGACGAGATCCCTTCACCGGGAGTGATCTCTTTAGCAAAGGTTTTCGCCACTATATTTTTATAAAAAGCTATCAGGTTCCTTCAACGAGATCAAGTTCATTACATTAAAGGTTTTTCGCCAAAAACCAGCCGTAATCCTCCGTCATTTCTTATGGATGGTCAGTAATATTCAAGCTATGTTTGTTGGCCTACATCAAGGCGTAGTGTTTGGTAGCTGCTGGGTATTCATTTGTTGCATAAATAGATGCTTTAGTTAAGGACAGACGTACAGCCTTGTTGGCCTACGTCAAGGGCATGTATGATGACCTAAATTAATCAGGACAACGACGGGCAGAACTTGACATGTGACTTTTGATTTGTTGGCCTACGTCAAGGTCATAAGAGCATGGGATAAAAATTATATCCGGAGTTTCAAACATACAAGAAACTTGCGAAACTTGAGCATACCTTCTGGAGTGTGCTAACGTGAGTGGATATCGTCACGTTATCATGCGATGAGAGTTGGATCCCGATTCCCACTGATGAGTTGGTTTACTCTTCGGGTGATTCCGATTGATTCTTCTTTCTGGTTTGGAGGAGAATTTGAGATTATAGTGGGAGGTTTCCTAATTAGATAAAGTGATAAGCATTCTGATCTAGGTTAGAGTGCACGCAGAGTGTTTCTTTTCTCTCTCTCTCTTTGGCAGCGACCTTTGACCGACCCTAGACTATGAGTCAGTGACCAAGTTGACCGAACCTTCTTAAATTACTGGCTTTTGGATTGTCTATAGTTGCATAAGTCATTGCAGCTCCTTCTTTTACCCTTTGTATTTCTCAGAATACCCCGTATTACTACGGACATCCACTTCCATTGGATAGATCCATCGTATGGTTATATACGAACTCGAAGGGATTTCTTCGAGGATGGATCCAGGTTCAGGAGAAATATGAATTGGATTATTCAGTTGTCTTTTATTATCACCTTCTCTCAGGTTGAGAGGGCTCCTTGGTTTAGGAGAGTACACCTATTACGCTTATTGGATAGTCTTCTTCCAAACCATAGGCAGGTGCCGAAAGGTAGGGAATGAAGAAAACCAATTAGCCTAAGTAGGGTGTACAGAAGGTAATAACTAAAGACAAAATAAAGGGACTAGAAAGAGGGTAAAGTAAATTGCGACTGCTAACATTCACGACCAAACCGCGTACTTCATCGCCACTCCTATTTCACCTTTAACTGAATAGGGTATTATTCAGTTGTCTTTTATCTTCATGTAACACCCTAGGATGTGTTTAGTGGCCAATTATATTTTAATATGTGGTTTTAATAAAAAGTTTACCAAATTGATTTTCAAATAATTTTTCAAATTTAATAAATATTTTTCTAAAATTTTCCCAAGCTTGCACAAACTTGTGCATGTAAAACTAGAGTAAAATTTGGGTTAAACCATGTTTAACAACCATGGTAGGTTAACCCCACCTTTAGTAAGTTAACATGATTTGAATTAAGGGTATTTTTTAAAAATATGAAATGGGATTTAAAATGCTTTTGGTTGACTTGAGAGAGAGATAATGCATCATGGCTAAGCCATGCTTGTATTAAATGAGAGAGAGAGGGGGGTGCATCATGGCAAGCCCATGCTTGCATTTAATGTGGCAAGAGAGAGAGAAATGGGGGATTGACCTTGTGCATTATCATTCTTTTGTTGCATCACACACTCTCATATCTCACTCACTCACTCTCTCACTCACACACACACACAGCAGCTACATCAGCAGCAGAAGCTGCAGGCACAGCAGCAGCAACAATAACAACAGCAATGGCAACAACATCAGCAGTGCAAGCAGCAGCTCAGCCCCAGCAGCAGTAGCAACTCCCCCAGCCACAGCACGGGCAGCAACAGCACACGTAGCAGCAACAACACCATCAGCAACGATAACAACAGCAACAGCAGTAGCAATAACAACAACAACAACAGTAACAGTAACAACAGCAACAGTAACAGCATCTGGAGCAGCAACAGCAGTAGCAGCTTCTTCTTCTCCTCTTCTTCTCCTGACCCAGCGTCGTAGGGTCAAGTGAGGTATAACCTCTGAGCTCCACTTGCTTGTATGCTAGACTTGTGCGTTGGTTTAGTTTAATTAGTGTAAATTGGTAGTTGTTAGCGCTAGATTGTGTGTTTTTAGCGATATTTGTGGTGTTTAGTGTAAGCTTTGCTTTGGTAAGGATAATTTTGGTTGGACTAAGTTAGTTAGGTGCTATTAAGGACAGGTAAACCTAGGTAAACCCCAGATTACACCAAAATACCCTGATTTTTGATGATTGTGAAAAATGTGACGTTTTAAAGAAAAAACTTAGCTTTTTGATATCTGCTGTTACCCCAGTGAGTCCAGAATAAAATTGAGTGGACCATAGCCTACTAGTGACACCCTGACCCCACCACCAGAGCCCGACCCCACCAGCCCAACTTCAGGCCGCCGGAAAAATCTTTCTGGCCGCAAATTGCGGCCAGAGCAGGGAGATAGGAGCTAGGGTTTTTTTGGTTGGGTATCTGCTATGTTCTGTAGGTCCATGGTATATTTAGTTTTGTAATATTTTAACCTGGGTAGAATCTGGGACGATATATCGTTTTCTGGTGTTGTTAGTTTATACGCGCGATACGCGAGTGAGTTTCGTGATTCAGCGTATCGCGGTGTGTCGGGCTGAGTCGTAGGCGCGTGCACACACGTTTCAGCGTATCGCACACACGCGCGTTGATTCGCGACGCGAGTTTCTCGTTTTGTTTCGATATCGCGTTTTGCGAGATTCTTGCTTATATAATTGGATTCCTTGTGTAAATTCCAGGTTCACAGGCGGGTACGTCAGACGTCGCCACGAAAGGGAAGCAGGTAGTCGGCTATACTTAGCACGCGACCAGGTGAGTAGATTTAACATCTACGGGGAAATCGCCCGTATGGCGTTAAGCGTCAGGGCGTAATAGGATTTGTAGTCATGAGTGTCCATATAGATATACTGGTAGTATAGAACACTGCACTGTCACTAACGGTCTAAGTTGCACGAGCACGATTTATATGTTACACCCACACCGTTAGTGATTGCCATGCCACTCACATTATAGGATTGATATAAACCGCATATCATATTGATTCTGCTTATTTGACGTTGTCTTGATTTGCCGCATACTAGCATATGTATATTCATATCCCTACTTGTGCCACATACATCACATATATTCATACTTGGGCACATATACATCACATATCTATACTTGTGCCATATACATCACATATGTTCATACTTGGGCACATCTACATCATATGTCTACAATAGTTCACATGTACATTGCTATGTTCACTTTGCGTACTTATCCATTCGCACATCCATACTATACCCACATTCATATGTTACATACATGGATGATATTGACTTGATTTAAAACTAAGGGACCGCAAACGATATTTTCAAAACTGGATCTTTTAAAAAGAGCGGTTCTCCCTTTCTTTTACTCGTAGTGTCATACGACACATTGCATGGATTTTCACATTGGATTTGATTTATGTGATTTCTGGATTTTGGAACCGGAGTACTATTTTAAGAAAATACGCACTGTTTAAAAACCCGGTTTCCCTTGATATGATATTTTAGTGCATCCACCATGAGTTTTCTCGGTTCCAGAGAGCTTATGTGAGTATACCCAATTCGAGGAGAGGTAGGCACCGATTGCGGGTACATGGTGGACCCGGTACGGTACCCCAGGGCGAGAAGACTCATATTGTTAGGCGGTGAGCCCGGCGGAGGGACTACTACCTACCGGTGATTGGTTGGACCTGGCGGTTATCCGGAGGATACTGACCAGAGTCGATTGATGGATACGGGACGACGCGTACTGCCGGGGCCGAGGGACGATTCCGCAGACGGAGCCCGTGGGCAGATCCGATGGACGGACGCCCCATATTGGAGGATTTGCGTGTCGATGCTGGACACGGCTGATTTATGATATTTTGAGTGCCGGTGATGGGCACTCCCGATTTTATAAGATTACAGGATTTGAGGACCGATATGGATGACGATGCTTGAGTTGTACTGGGTTTTGGTGTATTGATAGACACCAGTTATTGTTCCACGTTGATATTCCGTGTAGATATTATTCCTTTTCATACTCAGCATTCAGTACTTGACATCTCATCCTGTAGCTAGTATACCTGATAGAGTACACATGCTTGCATATCATTGCGTACCCTGCTCATCATATATAGGGTTGTTAGCTTGCATCGCCATGCCTGATTATCACATATCTTGCTCATCACATAGAGATGATTATTAGATCGCACTTGTTGCATGATATTGAGCATCCAGTTCATCATATAGATGTTTATTTGTTGGCATAGGTTAGAGTATCGCAGCACGTGCATACTCGCGATTACCTTTATATGTTATCTACTATTCACGAGTTGGCAACTCACCCCTGTTGTGCCACAGTGCTTGCAGGTTGCCCTTTGGAGTAGCCGCGGCTAGCTGTTTACCGCATCTTTTGACACAGATACCATTACTGAGGCGTGTTGGCCCTTTTGCTATTAGGTGGGTTTTGTACGGTATCTGTTTACCTTTCAGTTGTATATTGATGTATCTAGTATTCTCCATTTACCTTCATGTATTGACTTAGAGACAGTTGTGAAGACGATGTATATGATTTTGTACTCTGGTGATGAGCTCGCTGTGAGCCGACTTTATATTCAAGCAGTCTTATCTTTTACGATTTTGTCTTTGCTTTACTGCTCATTCTTCGCTACAGCGTCGTATATCAAATTGTGATGCTCTATTCATTTCACATGTTACTTCTACTACACCTTGCCTTTTTCCCGACTTGCGGGAAAATTTTTTATAAAGGAAATGTTGCCAAAATTATTAAAATATAACTCTTGAACTAAAAAGGATTTCTACTAAATTACTTAAGCTTTTCTAAACATTTTACAAATGCTTCTACTAAAATGTTTTAACACTCTATATTTAAAATGGTTTTGATTTCTGGGTTTCGGCTTACTTAGTCGCGTTACGCCTGTAGACGTTATGTGGTTAAGTGCCGGTCACGCGCCGAACTTTGGGTCGTGACACATCACCTTCTCTCAAGTTGTGAGTACTCCTAGGATTAGGAGGGTACACCTATTATGCTTACTGGATATTCTTCTTCCAAACCATAGGCTGGTGCCGAACGGTAGGGAAGGAAGAAATCCATTTAGCCTGATGATGGTGTACAGAAGGTAACGACTAAAGACAAATAAAGGGAATTGGAAAGATGGCAGGGAAATATACGGTTAAAGTCATGATTTGGATTATGGAAGAGGCATTACTAAAGAATACCAGGATACCCCTACGAAACATTTTATTGTTTCAGTGCAATGTTAATGGAAAACTGATTTCCCGATTAGATACTTACTCCAGGGTATGTATTTACCAGGTATGATTCTCACATCTGTATGATTTTTCAGATGTTGAGTGGGAGTATGTTATTGGGAATTAGGTGATCATCCTCATTATATCGGAATTCGTTGTAATTGGTGTATTTGAGGAAATCGCCTGGGGACAGTTTTCAACCTACGACGCATAGGTTTTGAGTTATTCAACTCAGCGGACTTATACAGAGTATTGTATGTTTTCCAGTGTCCATCAGGACAGAGGGGTTGGTCCTCGTACTATATTCTGTTTACTTGTAACTTCTCTAGTTTTTAGACAAGTGTTTCGTAGAAATACAATGTCTAAGTTTTGAGAAGTTGTGGGTATAGGAATAAAGTAAAGAACCAGGTATCGCAAGTATCGGGATTCTTCAAAGAAGTCGAAGATGTAGATTCTTGTGATTGGTATTCAATTGATAGTAATGGTTTTGAGAAACTTGTTTCTCTTTCAGGTTACTCATAATTGGATGGATTCCTAAGTTGAGTAATGCTGATTAGCCTCTCTCCATTAAGATGATATGCACTGGAGACAGTTGCATGATTAGAATCTGGTTCCAATTAAATAAGTGCCAAAGTTTCTATATTGGATATAGAATGGTTAATATCTTAACGATGTTAAGGTTCGGGAAGTTATCCAGCTTATGCTTAAAACCAGACACTGGATAACTCAAGGCACGTTTCTGTAATGGCAGTTTGTGGGTTGACCCTAGCTTTGACGAGGGTTGATTTTCTACCATCTGGGAGATCAATATTGATATTGTTCTTGACACGCCACAGTTTTAATAAAATGGATTTTTTTTCAGAAAACAGAAGTGGGAGTATGGTAAAACTGGAAGTGATTCCAGAACCGCAAACGATTACGGAAAATTTAATAGGACCTATATATTCAATCAGGTTTGACATTCCAATAGCCACTCCGCAGATATGGTGGGTAACCTCAGACTCCCGAAAGGTACTCCGGTAGCCTCAAGGGAGGTGGCAGGGAGGTTCTTGTTTACCCAGACTTGAAACTACTGTTGTTCCAGACTATGAGACCCGGCAGGAGGATATGTATAGCGTCGTTCTAAACTAGGTTTAGAAGTACACGTATATATTATTATGCCAGAGGGTTGTTGTAATCAGTGGAAGCAGCGGAAGCATAGTGGGCAAGTAGCTAGTGTCTATTTATAGACTTGAGCAGAAATAGCGGAGATAGATCTTCTATTTTTGATGTGACAGTCATGGGTTTGACTTCATCAGAATAGGGGATGGATCTGTTGAGAAGGTAGTAGGGTGTGATGTCCTGGTATTTGGATGACATACACAGAGTAGGAAGTAAAATTCCTATACTACGATCGGTTGTACTGTGGTCGTCACACAGTTGTTTCTCCACAAAGGATATGGATATAATATCAGACATTCTGGTTTTAGATCTAGAATTGGGTAGTTTCCCAATGTAGGGACTTTGACAGTATTCTAATAGTATTTTAGAATAGATGACTCCTGGCATGGTGGTGTACCTGCAGGTGATGGAGTCACCCTCTCTAAAGGTGTCTTACAGACTAAAGGGGAGAGTGACATGCATGATTGGCAGATCACTTGCTTAGGCAATTGAGTCAATCGTGAGATGTCAAGTACCACACCAGATGTTTTTTTCGCACTAGATGCGATAAGTTTATATTAATCCAATCCTGAAGAAACATTAGGAAGCAGTTTTACGGATTTGATGACAGCGGCCTCCTTCGGGAGACAGTTATCATTCCAGGCTTCAAAGATGACATGGATGACAGAGTGATTGTCAGAGTTATAGTTTTCCCCCGATGAGGGACAGTATTATGGATTGGTAGTCCAAGAGGATACCGTGGGAGGCATAGTCCTGGACACTGATTAGTTTTAGTGATCGATACAGTCTAAGAAGTTTGGATTTGTAGTTCATTTATGAACTAGGTCCCATCAGATATCCAGACATATTCTAAGACAGGTATTACTCAATTCGGGAGATGGTTTTCTCCGCGAAGTTGAGATATAGAGAGCTACAAAAAGAAACACCGAAGCGGATCCACTCAATGAGGCTATTTCTCGAACACAATAGTTTTGCAAACGATCTTTGTGAAACTGATTAGTAGAGGAGTTGGATGCTCGGTATCACACGAGCTGTGAGTACATGACATCGTAATAATTAGCCTTAAGTGCAAGTGGGAGATTGTTGGATATAGTGCCCTCTAAGTCAATTATTGGATCGCAGGTACGTGATTGCAATGATTGAGAGAGGACCTATACCGATAAAACAGTCTTACTCGAGATGATAGTATGCTATCTGGTTTGTCTTTATCACCATGTAGATGTTGATAGAGCCCATAGGATTCTTGCTTGACTACCAGCAGTATGATGATGATCATATACGTGAGAGCTGGGGTCTATAAGCACATCCTTGAAGTGTCCCTAGTCGTAGGAGTTTCGAGACAGGGCATCGATACTCCTGAGTAGACTAGTGTATATATTCGAGACCCCGACGAGGGGCGGTGGCCGGTCTCACAAGCCATTGGTGTTAGTTGGATCACCTAAGATGTATACAGGTGCTCATTGGGTTATGAGTACACCGGACAGGACTCGCCGGGAACATGCTAGTTGGTATTATATATATCGTCAGATAGCAGTTCCCTGGTGACATGTGTACAGGTTAGTTCATCGACCTGAGGTCGTCATTTGTCTCGTGTGAGTTCCCACTGTGCTTTGATTTATACCCTACCACGGGTCAAAGGAGTCGTGCAAACAGGTATATTTTGGGTACAGTCCCGAGCCATATGGAGGCAGTGAGCCGATCGTCGGGGATTCGTCTCTCCCGGTATTGGGGGTGAGATCGCGCTGTGATTAGGAGAGCCATTACACGAAATCCTTGGCCAGGGTAATCAAGATATACTGGTAGGTATACCATTAGTATCTCAGGGTGTTCTGGGCTGCTCTCTGACACGACTTATACTGCTATTGGGGGTCTGACGTTTACCAGCCCCCTAGGCCCTATATGCGATACTCATAGACGAATGTTCCGGACTGTACGGATATTGTCACTGTCAGGATCAGTAGGGTTTATGGACGAGTTCGCTCGTCAGCTTCCCTTCCAATTAATACATAGGCAACCGTTACGTACAGCTTGTACCTCTGACGTGCTAGTGGTTATACCCAGTGCCAGTGTTTTGATAAGTCATTAGAGTCCCCCACAGACACTTTCTCAAGTTCGGGCGAAACATTGTAGATGCCGTATGGTATTATGGAAGGGTTCGGAAAATGCACGTGCGTTTTCGCACGTGTCATTTTTCGGGCAGATAATACTGGTAGGCTTTGGATTAAGCCGGATCCCAGTATTATACTATGTAGATATAGTATCTTTGTCTCAGTTGCATTTGTATTCGGTCGTAATACAAATGCGGGTATGTTTATACTGTTACGGGGTTATCCTAAAATTCGTTTCAGGATCACTTTTGGAAGTTTCCAGTTTCCAGTTTTCTATCACCCGTATTTAACATTCGGTTAAATGTGGATTTATCTTTTCGTCATTTGGGTGAGTCATGGTTCTAGAAGATTCTAGAAATGGTGACTAGGATTAGTGACTCATCATTGCATTAATTGTGAGGTGAGGTGTTAAGTGAGGTGGCTTAATTCATTTAATGTTTTGCAAGGTGGAATTTGCATTGATGTGGTTTTGTTTTTGCTTGAGATCTTTTGAGTTATGATAAGTATCCTTGATATTATTCCTTATGATCACCCTCCTTGCTCCTACACTCACCCTCCCTCTTTATATAGTGGCCGGCCCCTCTTATGGGATCATGGATTCATTTTGGCAAAAAGATTATGATAGTTTAGTTCATGGAAATTTCATATAGTTCAATTTCCATTTACCCGATTCCAATTGGCAACTTCATTAACCGTTCGTCCATAGCTCTGGACGTAACGACACAAAGTGTTCTACTCATTCTCTACATCAATCTTGGTCGTCTCTTTTGGCAAACTTGACGATCGAGTTGCCTCGGTCAGAGGCGGGAGCCCGTTTAAAGATCCGTCGACGTGGTGCCACCAGGACGACGAGACCGGAGATCAAGCGAGTTCGGATCAGCCGCAACAAAGTGTGGGATGATGGTTGAAGACCGAAGGACCTGGATCGTTCGGTATAACATTTCTACCCACTTTGTATTTTGTTAGTTTAGCGTTAATGGCAGATCCTGGGATATAGTATGCGATAGCGCCAGTTGTTAAAAGTTTTGTTCCGTATATTGGCGTCTGTTAGATGGCCGGGGCGCTACCGTAGACTTACATTGGTATCAGAGCCTCACCATTAAGCTATACTAACTTGTGCTAACGCGTTTAAAACATCGATCGATCGGATTTTCAAAATCGCAATTTCCATGTGTTAATGTTTCTGTTGATTTTTAAACTGTTCTAAAAATTATTTTGACCATACTAGAAAATCAAGCAGGCTTTTTTAAGCAATCCGTACAAATTTGATCACGTGATCCGACAGAAGCAGCGCGGATCCGCGGTCAAACCTAGGGTTTGACCGCGCATCCGCGGTTTAGTGGGAACAGTGCTCCAAAATTGTACAAGGGCTTCTATACAGGGAATTGTGGTTTCTGGTACTGTTCTTTTGGGCCCAGTTTTTGTTACTGTACAGCAGATGTACGTGGGGCCCATTTCGGGATATTTTGTCGATCGAAATTTAAACGTGTTAGTTTACAGTATTTACATTATATCTCCGACCGGGAATGTCATTTGATCGGTAAACTGCGTCTGATTGCTATAGTTCTTTTAGACGGGTTTGCGAACGTGACATTCGCGTTGATGTTCTGTGTTGTGTTGTGATATTGCGGATTTTTCGTGGTGGATAGCAGTGTGCAATGGTAGTGTTGTTTTGGATTTATTTGTACATTTGATATTGCGGGACGAGCGTCCGACTTGTGGACTGCCGTCACCGCCTGTTGTATAATATTCTTTTGGGGCACGACTGGGTTGAGGTCGATGTACCCGTTGTACATATTTTTATTTCTGTACTAGGTTTATCCCGCGAAGGAGTGCACGGATAGCCGGGTTCTAGAGGGCAAGGGGTCCGTATCTCATGGCTTTGAGAGGCAAAGAGACCTCACTCTAGAATTGGCAGACTATTCGCCACACTCATAGGGGGTACCGTTTGACCAAAGGAGGGGTGCTCAATTTACCGGATTCCGTGAAGTGCCGGGTGTTCCATTCACTATAATGTGGGGGACTGCCTCGCTTAAGGTTTTGGCGGGTAAGTTGCCGCACCCGTAGGGGTCTAGGTTTCATTGCACAGGCTATCCACACGACCAGGGGAACGTCGGGTTTCAGTAGCGGCTCTGTGAAACCCGGGGATCCCAGATTATCTGTATTGTTTCTGTGATGCTTATTACTTTTCTGTAATGTTGCATTTAATCACGCCTGGAGCAATTATTGTATATTAGCATATATACTATTAGATATTGTATATGTTTTACACCCGCACTAGTCCAGTCCCCGCTCTGTCGTTAGTTAAGTAACCTAACGGGTGATGACGGGACCCAGTGACGAATGCAGATGGCATATACGTACATTTTATTTTCGTTCTTTTCTGGTGTGATTGATTGATGGGACTGCATTGATTCTTATCAATGCAAGGATAAAACAAACCTATATTTGATGTTGTTGGAACAAATTACAAAGAAGTTTCCTTTTGTTTTGCATAGCGGTATTCAGTTAGAATATCCTGCACCTCATTCGACGAGGCAAAGGCCGAGATCCCTTCACCGGGAGTGACCCCTTGGGCAGAAGTTTGCGTCAGGGTAATAACTTAAATATAGTCGATCACAAGTTGCTTTGCATCGCGGTATTCAGTTAGAATATCCCGCACCTCATTCCACGAGGAAAGAGACGAGATCCCTTCACCGGGAGTGGTCTCTTTAGCAAATGTTTTTCGCCACTATATTTTTATAAAAAGCTATCAGGTTCCTTCAACGAGATCAAGTTCATTACATTAAAGGTTTTTCGCCAAAAACCATCCGTAATCCTCCGTCATTTCTTATGGATGGTCAGTAGTATTCAAGCTATGTTTGTTGGCCTACGTCAAGGCGTAGGTTTGGTAGCTGCTGGGTATTCATTTGTTGCATAGATAGATGCATTAGTTTAGGACAGACGTACGGCCTTGTTGGCCTACGTCAAAGGCATGTACGATGACCTAAATTAATCAGGACAACGATGGATGGAACTAGAAATGTAACTTATGATTTGTTGGCCTACGTCAAGGTCATAAGAGCATGGGATAAAAATTATATCGGGAGTTTCAAACATACAAGAAACTTGCAAAACTTGAGCATACCTTCTGGAGTGTGCTAACGTGAGTGGATACCGTTACGTTATCATGCGATGAGAGTTGGATCCCGATTCCCACTGATGAGTTGGTTTACTCTCCGGGTGATCCCGATTGATTCTTCTTTCTGGTTTGGAGGAGAATTTGAGATTACAGTGGGAGGTTTCCTAATTAGATAAAGTGATAACCATTCTGATCTAGGTTAGAGTGCACGCAGAGTGTTTCTTTTCTCTCTCTCTTTGGCAGCGACCTTTGACCGACCCTAGACTATGAGTCAGTGACCAAGTTGACCGAACCTTATTAAATTACTGGCTTTTGGATTGTCTATAGTTGCATAAGTCATTGCATCTCCTTCTTTTACCCTTTGTATTTCTCAGAACACCCCGTATTACTACGGACATCCACTTTTATTGGATAGATCCATCGTATGGTTATATACGAACTCGAAGGGATTTCTTCGAGGATGGATCCAGGTTCAGGAGAAATATGAATTGGTTTATTCAGTTGTCTTTTATTATCACCTTCTCTCAGGTTGCGAGGGCTCCTTGGTTTAGGAGAGTACACCTATTACGCTTATTGGATAGTCTTCTTCCAAACCATAGGCAGGTGCTGAAAGGTAGGGAATGAAGAAAACCAATTAGCCTAAATAAGGTGTACAGAAGGTAATAACAAAAGACAAAATAAAAGGACTAGAAAGAGGGCAAAGTAAATTACGACTGCTAACATTCACGACCAAACCGCGTACTTCATCGCCACTCCTATTTCACCTTTAACTGAATAGGGTATTATTCAGTTTTCTTTTATCATCACCTTCTCTCAAGTTGCGAGTACTCCTAGGATTAGGAGGGTACACCTATTATGCTTACTGGATATTCTTCTTCCAAACCATAGGCTGGTGCCGAACGGTAGGGAAGGAAGAAAACCATTTAGCCTAATGATGGTGTACAGAAGGTAACGACTAAAGACAAATAAAGGGAATTGGAAAGATGGCATGGAAATATACGGTTAAAGTCATGATTTGGATTATGGAAGAGGCATTACTAAAGAATACCAGGATACCCCTACGAAACATTTTATTGTTTCAGTGCAATGTTAATGGAAAACTGATTTCCCGATTAGATACTTACTCCAGGGTATGTATTTACCAGGTATGATTCTCATATCTGTATGATTTTACAGATGTTGAGTGGGAGTAAATTATTGGGAATTAGGTGATCATCCTCATTATATCTGAATTCGTTGTAATTGGTGATATTTGAGGAAATCGCCTAGGGACAGTTTTCAACCTACGACGCACAGATTTTGAGTTATTCAACTCAGCGGACTTATACAGAGTATTGTATGTTTTCCAGTGTCCATCAGGACAGAGGGGTTGGTCCTCGTACTATATTCTGTTTACTTGTAACTTCTCTAGTTTTTAGACAAGTGTTTCGTAAAAATACAATGTCTAAGTGTTGAGAAGTTGTGGGTATAGGAATAAAGTAAAGAACCAGGTATCGCAAGTATCGGGATTCTTCAAAGAAGTCGAAGATGTAGATTCTTGTGATTGGTATTCAATTGATAGTAATGGTTTTGAGAAACTTGTTTCTCTTTCAGGTTACTCATAATTGGATGGATTCCTAAGTTGAGTAATGCTGATTAGCCTCTCTCCATTAAGATGATATGCACTGGAGACAGTTGCATGATTAGAATCTGGTTCCAATTAAATAAGTGCCAAAGTTTCTATATTGGATATAGAATGGTTAATATCTTAACGATGTTAAGGTACGGGAAGTTATCCAGCTTATGCTTAAAACCAGACACTGGATAACTCAAGACACGTTTCTGTAATGGCAGTTTGTGGGTTGACCCTAGCTTTGACGAGGGTTGATTTTCTACCATCTAGGAGATCAATAGTGATATTGTTCTTGACTCGCTACAGTTTTAATAAAATGGATTTCTTCAGAAAACAGAAGTGGGAGTGGGGTAAAACTGGAAGTGATTCCAGAACCGCAAACGATTACGGAAAATTTAATAGGACCTATATATTCAATCAGGTTTAACATTCCAATAGTCACTCAGCAGATATGGTGGGTAACCTCAGATACCCGAGAGGTACTCCGGTAGCCTCAAGGGAGGTGGCAGGGAGGTTCTTGTTTACCCAGACTTGACACTACTGTTGTTCCAGACTATAAGACCCGGCAGGAGGATATGTATAGCGTCGTTCTAAACTAGTTTTAGAAGTACACGCATATATGACTATGCCAGAGGGTTGTTGTAATCAGTGGGAGCAGCGGAAGCATAGTGGGCAAGTAGCTAGTGTCTATTTATAGACTTGAGCAGAAATAGCGGAGATAGATCATCTATTTTTGATGTGACAGTCATGGGTTTGACTTCATCAGAATAGGGGATGGATCTGTTGAGAAGGTAGTATGGTGTGATGTCCTGGTATTTGGATGACATACACAAAGTAGGAAGTAAAATTCCTATACTACGATCGGTTGTACTGTGGTCGTCACACAGTTGTTTCTCCACAAAGGATATGGATATAATATCAGACATTCTGGTTTTAGATCTAGAATTGGGTAGTTTCCCAATGTAGGGACTTTGACAGTATTCTAATAGTATTTTAGAATAGATGACTCCTGGCATGGTGGTGTACCTGCAGGTGATGGAGTCACCCTCTCTAAAGGTGTCTTACAGACTAAAGCGGAGAGGGACATGCATGATTGGCAGATCACTTGCTTAGGCAATTGAGTCAATCGTGAGATGTCAAGTACCACACCAGATGTTGTTTTCGCACTAGATGCGATAAGTTTATATTAATCCAATCCTGAAGAAACATTAGGAAGCAGTTTTACGGATTTGATGACAGCGGCCTCCTTCGGGAGACAGTTATCATTCCAGGCTTCAAAGATGACATGGATGACAGAGTGATTGTCAGAGTTATAGTTTTCCCCCGACGAGGGACAGTATTATGGATTGGTGGTCCAAGAGGATACCGTGGGAGGCATAGTCCTGGACACTGATTAGTTTCAGTGATCGATACAGTCTAAGAAGTTTGGATTTGTAGTTCATTTATGAACTAGGTCCCATCAGATATCCAGACATATTCTAAGACAGGTATTACTCAATTCGAGAGATGGTTTTCTACGCGAAGTTGAGATATAGAGAGCTACAGAAAGAAATACCGAAGCGGATCCACTCACTGAGGCTATTTCTCGAACACAATAGTTTTGCAAACGAGCTTTGTGAAACTGATTAGTAGAGGAGTTGGATGCTCGGTATCACACGAGCTGTGAGTACACGACATCGCAATAATTAGCCTTAAGTGCAAGTGGGAGATTGTTGGATATAGTGCCCTCTAAGTCAATTATTGGATCGCAGGTACGTGATTGCAATGATTGAGGGAGGACCTATACCGATAAAACAGTCTTACTCGAGATGATAGTATGCTATCTTGTTTGTCTTTATCATCATGTAGATGTTGATAGAGCTCATAGGATTCTTGCTTGACTACCAGCAGTATGATGGCGATCATATACGTGAGAGCTGGGGTCTATAAGCACATCCTTAAAGTGTCCCTAGTCGTTGGAGTTTCGAGACAGGGCATCGATACTCCGGAGTAGACTAGTGTATACATTCGAGACCCCGACGAGGGGCGGTGGCCGGTCTCACAAGCCATTGGTGTTAGTTGCATCACCTAAGATGTATACAGGTGCTCATTGGGTTATGAGTACACCGACAGAACTCGCCGGGAACATGCTGTAGGGTTACTAGGCACACTAACAAGGCTCTACAAGGCATCGACCATGCCAAAATTAAAATTTTATGTGCCGCGCAACCCTAAGAAAGATCGTTAACTAGAGTTTAGGCGAAACTAATGGCATGCAGACAACTTTACACTAAAGGGAATGCGATATACAACCTTTGTAGATCGGTCCTCCACTTCATTTGCTCCTTGTTGAAGTCCCTTCACTGCGATCAAGGTTCTCCCGGGCTCTTGCATGGCTTCACGACGCGAAGGATGCGACCTTGCTTGAAGTCTCCGAGGCCGAAGATGATCTACGTCGAGGGAATTCCGACTCAAGCCCCTACTTCACTAACTTGTGAATTAGTGAAGTAAACACCTTATACTAAAGTGCTAATCTAGTAGAGGATGGAGAAATAGGAAGTGGGTTCTCTTTAGAATTTTGTTTCTCACTTTGTTTCTCACTTTGGATCAAACCCTAGTTTTCTTTTTTCTTCTCACAAATGAAGAAGAAGAAGAAAAGAAAGAGATGAGGATAATGATCAAGTGAGTATGCTAACCATGGTGAGAGAGTATCATATACTAACCCTTGTAGAGACTTTACCATAGCTAAGTGTAAATGGTTAGGTTAAACAAAGATCTAAGGTAAAACAAAACAAGTGGACTTTTTCAAAGCAACCACAAGCTTCTACAAGCTTCATGCTTATGAAAGAAATTCCACTAATTTGTAATTACCTTAAATAAATGTAAACCACCATTTAAAAATAGAATGGTGTGAGTCTTGTACACCCATGTTTAGTGTATTATCAACCATGATACAATACAAAACACTTTTAATATATATATCATATATATATATATATATATATATATATATATATTCAAGCGTGGAAGCGTGAGAAAAACCCTAAAGTGAATAAGTGTTAGCAAATGTAAATTAGTATATCTAATATACAATTATACACTTAATTATTAAATCAACACTTGACTTAATAATCCGGTCATATCTCATTTAACCGGCTAACATCCATCGTATCGACTTATCGAATCAACACTTGATTCGATAACCCGGTAATATCATATATAACCTGACCGATACAAAAAGTCACGAGAATAGAATACGGTATCATATACTCGCATTTATTCTCGGTTTCGCACATATCACATACGTGCTCCTATTTCATTTTGCCTGAGCCAGTAAAACCTCTGTGTAGGACTCTAAAGACTCGTCAATACACCGGCAGTAGGTGATGATCACATCACGCACCCACAAGCCGTCAGTGGTACTAGCTGGACGTAACGGCTACCCGGGTATTGAGCGATCAGAAGATCAGCAAGCAAGTGCGCTCCAACTCCTGTGAAAGCCTGCCGGCAACACTTCCCGCACAGTCCGGTCTCCTCGTCTGATATGTCGCATATCAAGTCTAGGGGTGGTAAACGTCAGACCCCAATAACCGATAAGTCATGCTGATGTGAGGCTCATAACGGGTCGAGAAACTACTGGTAACACTTACCAGTAAATCTCTAATCAGCCCTGGCCAGGGACTTCCCTGTTACGGCCAATCGAGCACAGCGCAACATCAACCCCCGATACCGGGAGAGACGAAACCCCTCCTATCGCTCATTGCCTCCTTGTGACTCGGGACTGTACCCAAAAACCACCGTTTTGCATGCCCTCATGGATGTGGTAAGGTGGAAATCA
The DNA here is from genome assembly GCA_030015575.1 of Agapanthus africanus. Classification (NCBI taxonomy): domain Eukaryota; kingdom Viridiplantae; phylum Streptophyta; class Magnoliopsida; order Asparagales; family Amaryllidaceae; genus Agapanthus; species Agapanthus africanus. Next base: position 529,374,143 of record JASDDO010000014.1, read on the forward strand.
AAGCACAGTAGGAATCACACAAGACTCTATGACGATCTCGGGTCTACAGACTAACCTGCACAAGTGTCACCAGAGAACTGCCATCTGACGTAAGGTATAATACTATCTGGGAGTTCTCGGCGAGTCCGTCCAGTGTACCCAGTCTCTACTGAGCACCCGTATACCATCTCTGATGTCAAACACCAATGGATATGGGATCATCCATCGCCCATCTCATGGGTCGAGATGCGTATACGCTAGTCTACACTAGTATATCGATGCCCCGTCTCGATACACCCATGACTAGGGACCTTGAAGGATGTACTTATGGACTACCATGTCCCCACTAGTATGATCCGCATCATAGTCCAGGTAGTCAAGTACACATCCTAAGGGCTTTACCAACATGTAACTTTAAGACAGTATAAAGAGACAAGTATACATGTTAAAGTAAAGTGCAACCAGATAGCATACTATCATATCGAGAAAGAAAGTCCTCTCTATATATGTCCAAGCATCCAATATAATATACATCATCTGTACAATACTGGCTCTAGGGTATACATACAACTAGAAATCTCCCACTTGCACTAGGGCCAGCTGCTGTAGTATCGCATACCGAGCATCCCGAAGAGTCTCTCAAACTGTATCTGGGGAATGGCCTTCGTGAGTGGATCCGCTGTGTTATTCTTCGTGTCAACCCTCCTGACCTCGATTTCCCGGCGATCAACTATCTCCCGGATCAGGTGATACCGCCTCAGAATATGCCTGGATCGCTGATGGGACCTGGGTTCCTTGGCCAAAGACACCGCTCCATTGTTATCGCAATACAAAGGTATTGGATGCTCAATGGATAGAACCACTCCAAGTTCAGTAATGAACTTCTTGATCCAGACAGCTTCTTTGGCAGCATCGTTGGCAGCGATGTATTCAGCCTCCATCGTCGAGTCTGCCACGGTTTCCTGCTTGGAACTCTTCCAGCTAACCGCCCCTCCGTAAAGGGTAAAGACAAATCCCGACTGTGACTTAGAGTCGTCTATATCACTCTGGAAGCTCGAATCGGTAGAGGACTCCACTTGGAGTTCTCCGTTACCATACACCAAGAGCAACTCTTTAGTCCTTCGTAAGTACTTGAGAATGCTCTTCACAGCTGTCCAGTGACTCTCTCCAGGATCAGCTTGATACCTGCTCACTACACTTAGTGAGTATGCTACATCGGGTCTGGTACACAACATTGCGTACATGATAGAGCCTACAGCCGAAGCATAGGGTATCCCTTGCATGCGAGCTCTCTCCAAATCAGTCTTGGGAGACATCTCTTTGGAGAGAGTGAGCCCTGAGATCGTGGGTAAAAACCCACGTTTGGACTCTTCCATACTAAACCTCTTTAGTATGGTGTCAATGTACCTGGACTGGGACAATCCCAATATCCTTTTAGATCTATCTCTATAGATCCTAATCCTCAATATGCAGGAGGCATCTGCAAGATCTTTCATTGAGAATCTTTGTGATAAGAAGAGCTTGACCGATTGCAGCATAGGAATATCATTTCCTATCAAGAGTATGTCGTCCATGTACAATACGAGGAAGGCAACCTTACTCTCTGCCACTTTCTTGTAGATACAAGGTTCATCTACATTTTTGACGAAATCAAACTCTTTGATAACGACGTCAAAGCAGATGTTCCAACTCCGCGACGCTTGCTTTAATCCATAAATGTATTTAAGCAGCTTGCACACCTTCCCGCTGCTCCCACTATCTACGAAGCCCTCTGGCTGAGTCATGTACACGCACTCTTCTAAATCACCGTTTAGAAAGGCGGTCTTAACATCCATTTGCCAGATTTCGTAGTCATGATATGCAGCGATGGCAAGCAAGATCCGGATGGATTTAAGCATAGCCACAGGAGAAAAGGTTTCGTCATAGTCCACACCTGGTCTTTGACGAAAACCCTTTGCAACAAGTCTAGCTTTGAAAGTCTCCACTTTCCCATCTACACCAAGTTTTTTCTTGAAGATCCACTTGCTCCCAATGGGTTTTACTCCTTCAGGAGCAACTTCCAAAGTCCATACTTTGTTGGTGTACATGGATTCCATCTCGGACCGCATTGCATCCAGCCATTTCACTGAGTCCCCACTCGTGATGGCCTGCTCGAAGCTAGTTGGGTCATCATCAACCATGATGCAATCTGTAGGGTTCCTAGGCACTCTCAAAAGGTTCCACAAGGCATCAACCATGGCAAAATCAAAATTTTCTTGTGCCGAGAAACCCTAATGCTAGATCGTTAACTAGAGGCAAAGGCGAAACTACAACTAGTTAACAACTTAACTAAGAGTGAACCGAAAATACAACCTTTGTAGATCTGCTCCACCATTTCTTTAGCTCCGTGTTGACGTCCCTCCGCTGCGATCATCGGGATCCCGGACTCTAGCGATGGTTTCGTCGGAGAAATGATCGGGCTAGGTCATTGACTTCGAGGCCGAAGATGATCTACGTCGAGGCGACTCAAACTCAAGCTCCATCTTCACTAGGTCAAGGAACTTGTGAAGAAAACACCCTCTACTACATGGAAAGTGATAGAGGATGAAGAAATAGGAAGTGGGTTCACTTTGGATTTGGATTTCTCACTTGGAATCATCACTTGACATTTTTCAAGCAAGCTTTTTCTTTCTTCATCTTGAAGAAGAAGATGAAGAAGAAGAAAAGAATAATGAATTAATTCCAAAAAGAAAAATGAAGTGATGGTTATCATTTTGCAACCATGGTTAAGTGTAGAGAATAAACTAGGGTTAGGTGAATGGTTAGGTTATGGAACAAAACAAAATGGCATGACTTTTTCAAAGATGCTTTGAAGCTTCATGAAGCTTCAAGCCAAAATAACAAAAAGCCACCATTTAGTTTTGTCAAAAATAAATAAAGAAAGAAAATAAGACCTTAACCATGGTTTAAAACATACACACCCAAGTTTGCATGTATCATCAAACTTGATACAAACTAGTGCACAAAACTATATCATATATACAATGTGCACATCAAGTGAGAAAATCCATCTTAAGTGAACAAATACTAGTTAATGTAAAGTAATATATCAAATATATAATTATACATTAAATCATTAAATCAACACTTGATTTAACGATCCGGTCATATCGCATATGACCGACTAATATCCAATGTATCGACTTATCGAATCAATCCTCGATTCGATAACTGTGTTATATCGCATACAACCAATCGATACATTCATCCCGAGAATAGAATACGGTATCACATACACGCATTATTCTCGGTCCCTCACATATCTCATATGCGCTTCTATTTCGTTTCGCTTGAGCCAGGAAACCTCTGTGTAGGACTCTAAAGACTCGTCAATACGCCGGCAGCAGATGATGATCATATCAAGCACCCACAAGCCGCAAGCGGTCTGCTAAACGTAACGGCCATCCGGGTATTGAGCGATCAGAAGATCAACGAGCAAGCCAGATCACACTCCTGTGAATCCAACCAGTAACACTTACCGTATAGTCCGGTCTGATCATCTGATATGTCGCATATCTTGCCTAGGGGTGGTAAACGTCAGACCCCAGTAGCTCGATAAGTCGTGTCGATATGAGGTCTATAACAGTTCAAGAAACTACTGGTAATACGTACCAGTAAATCTCAGCAACCCTGGCCAGGGATTTCCGGTTATAGCCAATCGAACACAGCGCAACATCAACTCCCTATACCGGGAGAGATGAATCCCCTCCTATCGCTCATTGCCTCCATGTGATTCGGGACTGTACCCAAAAACCACCGTTTTGCACGCCCTCTTAGACATGGTAAGGTGGAAATCAAAGCACAGTGGGAATCACACAAGACTCTATGACGATCTCGGGTCTACAGACTAACCTGTACCAGTGTCACCAGAGAACTGCCATCTGACGTAAGGTATAATACCATCTGGGAGTTCTCGGCGAGTCCGTCCAGTGTACCCAGTCTCTACTGAGCACCCGTATATCATCTCTGATGTCAAACACCAATGGATATAGGATCATCCATCTCCCATATGTATGGGTCGAGAAGGTATACGCTAGTTTACTCTGGTATATCGTTGCCCCGTCTCGATACACCCACGACTATGGACCTTGAAAGATGTACTTATAGACTACCATGTCCCCACTAGTATGATCCGCATCATAGTCCAGGTAGTCAAGTACACATCCTAAGGGCTTTACCAACATGTAACAGAGAGACATTGAGTATACACGTTAAGGTAAAGAGTAACCAGATAACATACCATCATGTCGAGCAAGAAAGTCCTCTCTATATATGTCCAAGCATCCACTACAATATACATCCTATGTGCAGTAATGGCCTCTAGGGCATACATACAACTAACAATCTCCCACTTGCACTAGGGCCATCTGTATAAGTGGTTGTAGTATCTCATACTCAACCATCCCATAAAAGTCTCTCTCTGGGAAAAGGCCTTTGTGAGTGGATCTGCCGTGTTGTCCTCTGAGTCTACTCTCCTAACCTCGATCACCCTGGAGATCAACTATCTCCATGATCAGGTGATACTGCCTTAGAATATGCCTGGATCACTGATGGGACGGGCGTTCCTTGGCATAAGCCACAACTCCATTGTCACACAATGGGAGGAACCAAGTTCATCTCATGAACTATTATACACCGAGACTGCCTCTTTGGTAGTATCTTAAGTAGCGATGTACCCAGCCTTTATCGTCTAGTATGCCACGGTATCTAGCTTGGAACTCTTCCAACATACCGTCCCTCGACTGAGGGTAAAGACAATGCCTGTGACTGACATTCAGTCGTCCTTATCACCCTGGAACCTTTCCAGTGATTCTCCCCAGGATCGATTGATACCATCTTACTACAACTAGTGAGTATCCTAACATCCAATTAGATCTATCTCATAGATCCAAAACCTAGGATTTAGTAGGTATCACTTTGATCCTATATGGAGAATCCTTGTGATAAGCGGAGATTGACCGAGCGTAGCATAGGAAACTCCTTCCCTATCAAGAGTATGTCATCCACGTACTCTACGAGGATCACCACCATACTCCCTACTACCTTTTTGTATATACAAGGTTCATCTACCATTTTGATGATGTCAAAATCTTTGACTACCACATCAAAACAGATGTTCCAACTCCGCGATGCCTGCTTTATCACATAAAACATCTTGCATACGTTTCTGCTGCTCCCACTGTCTACGAAGTCCTCTGGCTGTGTACTTATAGACGCTCTCTTCCAAAACATCATTTAGAAAAGTAGTCATGACACCCAACCACCAGATATCATAGTCATGGTATGTAGCCGTGGCAAGTAGGATCTGGATGGACTTAAGCATAGCTACTGGAAAAGGTTTTATCATTATCCACGACTGGTCTATGATGCAAACCTTTAACAAGTCTAGCTTTTGAAAGTCTCAACTTTTCTATGTACACCAAGTAATCTTCTCAAGATATACTTGCTCCTGATGGGGATTTAACCCTTCAGATTGAGCAACTAAAGTCCATACTTTGTTGGTGTATAAGGATTCCATCTCAGATTGCTAAGCATCCAGCCATTCTTACAGAGTCCTTACTCTCGATGGCCTGCTCGAAACTAGTTGGGTCATCATCTCATGATGCAATCTTCGTTCCCACTGTCATAGAGAAACCGAAGTATCTCTCCGGTGGGTGAGGAACCCTACTAGATCGGCGGAGAGGCTGGAGCTCGTTGGAAACTATTGAATCCTTTGGTTCTACCAAATCATCAGCTGCAGTTTGTATAGCTGGAACCATTCCAGTTCTACATAACTGACCTTGCTTCGAGCCTGTCCAGATTTTGCTTTTAGACATAGGCCGGACAACCCCAAATCTTAACTAACTTAAGATATGGGCTCTTCCCTTTCCATATCACATATGAAGCGGTAGGAAACTGATTTGATTGGAACCCTATTCAATAGGTATGCAACTTCATAAGTGCATAACTCCCAAAAGGAAATAGGTAACTCAGTAATACTCATCATAGAGCACACCATATCAAATAGGGTGTATCTGCTCCGCCTCGATACACCGACGTGCTGTGGTGTATACGGAGGAGTAATGCTGATAGAGAATCTCATTCTCTTTTAGAATAGTCCAGGATTTCCGTGCTCAAGTATTCTCCTCCTTGATCTCATCAAAGGACATAATACTTATACCCGTATTGGTTCTATACTTCTAACTTATATTCTGTGAATATCTCAAAAGGTTCGGACTTGTGTTTCAATAGGAACATATGTCTGAATCTTGAGAGATTATCAGAGAATGTAATGAAGTACAAAGAACCGGTCTTGGCATGTGTAGACAGGGGACCTAACATACATCATCATGTATCAGTCCCAAGAGTTCATTAACTCTTTCTCTGTTTCCAATAAACAGAGCTATGGTCATCTTATCTTTGTGACATGACTGGCAAGTTTCACAAGATGTAAATTCAAACTAATTTAAATATGCATCTAAATGTAACTTCAGCCAGTCGGGTCGCATTGATATGACCTAGTCTACAATGCCTCAAGAAGGATTCGTTCATTTCTGAACTCTTCCTCTTGTGTATGTTCTATATACTAGGAACTGTAGTTTGATTTAGAACGTCAATGCTTTTAGATAACGTGCCTGAACCGATCAACTTTTGAAATAGAAAATGTTCAAAACATTATCCAACAATACAAAATTTTATCATTTCTTTACTAATAAAGAGACTGATATGATTTTGTATATCAGGTTCGGTATCTAATAACATTTGTTCAGAATCAATGTATTCTGGTAATACAGGGTGACAGTGACCAACAGACTTGGCTGCAACACTTGCACCATTTTCTGCCTTATGAAACTTATCACCCGTTCTCAGTTCTCTACCTTTCTGTAGCCCATGTAACAAATTACATATCTGGGATCCTGATCCGGAATCAAATACCCAGGACATAGAGGATACAGAGAAACAGTTCTTTGTAATGAACACACCCGAAGGAGATGCATCATATGCAGTTTCTTCGTTTGGGCGGCATAGGAATTCTGGTATTCCCCAATTTCCTGCTCTGTCTTATAACAATTATAAGTTGGAGCGGGATCAACGTTCCCCAGCTCAGTATAACATGCGGGTTCGGTCAATATATCTGTTTTATTATCTTGATTAAGGCGTGACATGGTCGCTACCTGGAGAGAGAGAGAGAAGAAAACACTCTGCGTGCAATCTTGCAAGATCAGATTGGTTATTATTTTATCTAATCAGGATGGCTCCCACTGTTTTTATCAAATCTTCCTTCAAACCCTAAAAGGAAAGACCAGCCGGGATTAATTACACGCTACAAGTTCGCCAATCTTTCAGCCAGGCCAGTGTCGGTACTTTGAGGGAGGTCCCCCGTGCTTTCGCATGAACCTAATTAATGTAAACCTCATTTTCCCAGAGGCTTAACCCCGTTGACACCTTTCTAGACACCTACTTGATCGGCTAATTGTAATGTGTAAAACTCTCCCAGGAGTAACAATTACTCGCAGTGGGTATCGGGATCCAACTATCTCATAGAAGGTATGCAGTCTCATTGCAAATTTCATCACTTGAAATTCCAGATAATTTTGCCCCTAGCAGCTAAATGACCTTAACATAATCAACAAATCATAAGTGCTAGTCAAGTTCAACCCGTCATTTCCCGATTGAATTAAACCCACCCGCACGACCCTTAACATAGTCAACAAAGTCGCATGACTACCCTAATCCAATCGCATCATATGCTTATACAGATAAGCACTAATTAGCTACCGCACATTACGCCTTAACATAGTTAACAAACGTAGCACGAATACTAACTAGTACTTATCTGAAATGAGGGAGGGCTACGACAGGTTTTTCTGAAAACTTATTGCGTAATGAACTTGATATCGTTGTAGAATCAAATGATTTTAAAATAGAGTGTTTTTGAGGCTTTTCTAGTTTTGCTAAAGGGGTCACTCCCGGTGAAGGGATCGTCGGCCCTTTCCTCATCGAATAAGGTGCAGGATATATCACATATACCGCTATGCAAAGCAAGAACTATATGAGCAATCAAAAGACAAACCGAGGGTTGTAGCATCTGCCAGTTATTGCTAAAGGAGTCACTCCCGGTGAAGGGATCTCGGTCCTTTCTGTAGGGTTGCTAGGCACGCGCACAAGGGTCTACGAGGCATCAACCATGCCCGAATAAAAATTTAGCCGTGCCGAACAACCCGAATACGGAACTTTAAACTAGAGATTAGGCGAAAACTTGCATGCTAAACACTTTAACACTAAGTGAGAGGGATTACAACCTTTGTAGATCCGGTCCTTCACTTCATATGCTCCGTGTTGTGGTCCCTTCGCTGCGATCATCGGGATCCGGACTCTCGAGAGGTTCCACGAAGAAAAAGACGCAAGCTTTGCTTCCGATCTTCGATACTATGATGATCTACCTCGAAGTTTCTTTAACACAAGCTAACACTCATGAAATGATGTGAACACCCTCATCTAAATGGCAAGGGAAGATGAGGATGATGAAGTAGGAATTTTGCTCTATTTATTTATCTTTTTCTCATATTTATTCATCACCTTTTGAAAAACAAGCAAGCTTTTCCATGGAAGAATGAAGGAGGAAGAAGATGATAAAATCATTTGTGATGAATAGGAAAAGGAGATATGATAGAATTATGCAACCATGGTTCACTTAACCAATGTAGAGAATTGACTAGGGTTAGGGTTTTGGGTAATTAAAAGAATGAGTCATTTGTAAATATCTTACACATGACAAAAAGAAAACCTTCTAGAAACATCTAGAAAGTTTAACCCTAATCCGAACCCTAATCAAGTTTAAACTCCACTAAACGAGTTGCATTAGTTATCATATCATGTTACAATATTATATATCACATATATAATATTTACCGTAACAAAATAAAATAATACAATTAACATATATCGCATATATATCAATGTATTACCCGAGTGAGAAAAAGAATCTTTTAGTGAGCAAATATTAGTTAATGTAATTTAAAATATCAAATATATTATTATACATTAAATTATCGAATCAACACTTGATCCGACAATCCGGCTATATCGCATATAACCGACTAATATTTATCTGTACCGATTCATCGAATCAACACTTGATCCGATGACCCGGCTGATATCAAATATCGCGAGAATACAATACGATATCACATACCGCATTATCCTCGGTCCCGCACATATCACATATGTGCTCCTACTCCGTTTTGCCTGAGTCAAGAAACCTCTGTGTAGGACTCTAAAGAATCGTCAATACGCCGGCAGTAGGTGATGATCATATCAAACACCCACAAACTGTAAGCGGTCAGCTAAACGTAACAGCTACCCAGGTATTGAGCGCTCAGAAGATCAACAAGGAAGCCTGTACATTCTCCTGTGGATCCAAACAGTAACACTCCCGTACAGTCCGGTCTCGTCGTCTGATATGTCGCATATCTCACCTAGGGGTGGTAAACGTCAGACCCCAGTAGCTTGATAAGTCGTGTCGATTTGAGGTCTATAACAGTTCGAGAAACTACTGATAACACTTACCAGTAAATCTCAGCAACCCTGGCCAGGGATTTCCGGTTATAGCCAATCGAACACAGCACAACATCAACTCCCTATACCGGGAGAGACGAATTCCCTCCTATCGCTCATTGCCTCCATATGATTCGGGACTGTAACCAAAACCACCTTTTTGCACGCCCTCTTGGACGTGGTATGATGGAAATCAAAGCACAGTGGGAACCACACAAGACTCTATGACGATCTCGGGTCAACAGACTACTCTGTACCAGTGTCACCGGAGAACTGCCATCTGACGTATGGTATAATACCATCTGGGAGTTCTCGGCGAGTCCGTCCAGTGTACCCAGTCTCCACTGAGCACCCGTACACCATCCTTGATGTCAAACACCGATGGATATGGGATCATCCATCGCCCATCATATGGGTCAAGATGCGTATACGCTAGTCTACTCTGGTGCATCGATGCCCTGTCTCGATACACCCTCGACTAGGAACAGTTATAGGATGTACTCGTCGACTACCATGGCCCCACTAGTATGATCTCATCATAGTCCCAGTAGTCGAGTACATATCCTAAGGGCTTTATCAACATGTAACATAGAGACAATCAGAGTACACGTTAAGATAAAGTACAACCAGATAACATACTATCATGTCGAGCAAGAAAGTCCTCCCTATATATGTCCTAGCATCCACTACAATATACATCGTATGTACAGTAATGGCCTCTAGGGCATACATATAACTAACACTTTCCTTATCGAATAAGGTGCAGGATGTTCTACAAGGAACACCACGATGCAAAGCAAGAACTGTAGCTACCTGTTTTTGAAAATTCGATTCCACAACATCTTAGGTTTATTTTCTTTCATTAATCATATTAATGAAGTCCCATCATTTAAGTCACCTAAACATCACAGATAAATACGACGTACACTTATGCCATCCGCATTCGCCTCGATGTCCCTTTGTGCACCGTTAGGTTAGGTAACTAACGGCAGAGCGGGGCAGGGCTAGCGCGGGTGTAAAACATAAGTAACTCCTATATAATATATCATATATACTATATACAGTATCCATCACAGCATATCAAATGATCACATCACAGATATCGCAGCAGAAGAACCATATGAAATATTGGATATACTAGGACGTCCGTGTTTTCAATACGAGCCTGTATAAAACACGGATTCCACGGTCGCGATGAATAGCCAAACCCACACCCCTAGACCCCTACGAGAGCGGCAAGCAACCCTACCAATTCTAAAGTTAGGAGACCCGGACTCGACTCCTCGAGTTGGTCTCCCACTGGACTCCAGAACCCGGTTACTTGTGCCCTCCTCCTTGGGTCTATCTTAGTGCGGAAAAGTAAATAATATACAAATGGTGACATCTTCCGCAACCTGGAAGTGCCCCAATAAAAGAATATTACATACAAGCTTTTACATGAATGAAAATGAAAAACACTCATCTCACATAAAAAAAAACCCCGGCTATTCAAACACGACGATCCAATATAACATATCCAGCAACACATAACATCATATGTCATCAATGTAAGTAAACATGCGTATCCCAATTGTCGTTGAGATATAGCAACGAAACCGGCGATATCACATATTACACTTACGGTCACAGAAAAGAAAGTGTAAAACTACAACAGTTGGAATCCGCAAACTCTTTAGACATCGCATGCCTAACCAAATGAATTCCTTAGACATCGCATGCCTAACAATTATAAACCCCGCATTTTAGTCTCATTATCGAAAACTCTTTTCAACATCAAGTCGGGCAATTCAACAAGATTCCCGACATCCTGATCGAATGCTCGTCGCAAACTTTAGTAGGCGGCCGCACCCCCGATACCGTCGACGAAGTGCACTAAGGCGGAACACCGCTGCCGCGAGCACCCGAATGGATGCTTTCGGCGACGGGGTTTTCCTACAGTCACTTGGTCGGGGCTATGGGGTGTAGCTGTCTATTAAGTTTACCCGGCGAGTATCCGTGTACGCTACGTGATTGCGACGGACTTTTGATCACATCAAAATTCCGTGGCAACCGATCATTTAAGACTAAAGTGCTATGTTTATAACATTCATATCAGTTATCTCATAACTACTTGTGGATTCCAAGTATTGTATCCCATTCCAGATAAATAGAAAATGTTAAACGTTCCGATCGAACATTCAAACACCCACGTTTTCCCGATACAGATCAACACATGAAATAAGTTTAAAAACATTCACTTTATGCCTCAGTACCAACGGTCCAGCCGTAGAAGGGTCAAGCCAACGCTTCACATGTGGCACGCCGTACTGCCCCAAACCCTAAGGTTCAAAGGGCAGTTCAAGACGGTCACATAATCGAGTTAAGGTTTGTTGTCTTCTAGAGGGACCATCGCGTTACTTGCACTACTTAGAACGTCATTAAACTACAGAAAAATCCAACAATTGGAAATTTCCCGGCAGGGGAAAAAGTGGGTATTTTGATCCGGTCGAACTTTTTAACATATTCTAAAATTACCTGGAAAAACCAATAGACGAAGTTAAACATCCCGATCGAAACACCGAGTCCCCAATACAACCCAGAAAACTCAACTGTTGAGTAAACTTTAAAAATTCCTAGAAAATACAACAACCAATATAGGACATTACTGTGCAAAGCACGTCCCAAGAAGCAACTATTTGGCCGCGGAACCGCCGCACATACTAGGGTGGGGCCGCGGTTCCACGGCGCTTTAGTCGAGTTAGGTGCACGTGCTTTACAATAACTCCTAGAAAACCCTGCTGTAATTTTTGGTAATTTTTAATTCACAAAAATCCAAAATTCCAGAAAATTTCCAGAGAGTGATTTTGAGTTGGGGTTTCGGGTTCGATAGGGTTTCTAACTTCGTCTACGCATCGACTAAGGCTCTAGCTAGGCTCTGATACCACTGTAGAGTTCCTAGATACTCTCAAGAGGTTCCACAAGGCATCAACCATGCCAAAATCAAATTTTTCTTGTGCCGAGAAACCCTAATGCTAGATCGTTAACTAGAGGCAAATGCGAAACTACAACTAGTTAACAACTTAACTAAGAGTGAACCGAAAATACAACCTTTGTAGATCTGCTCCACCATTTCTTTAGCTCCGTGTTGACGTCCCTCCGCTGCGATCATCGGGATCCCGGACTCTAGCGATGGTTTCGTCGGAGAAATGATCGGGCTAGGTCATTGACTTCGAGGCCGAAGATGATCTACGTCGAGGCGACTCAAACTCAAGCTCCATCTTCACTAGGTCAAGGAACTTGTGAAGAAAACACCCTCTACTACATGGCAAGTGATAGAGGATGAAGATATAGGAAGTGGGTTCACTTTGGATTTGGATTTCTCACTTGGAATCATCACTTGACATTTTTCAAGCAAGCTTTTTCTTTCTTCATCTTGAAGAAGAAGATGAAGAAAAAGAAAAGAATAATGAATTAATTCCAAAAAGAAAAATGAAGTGATGGTTATCATTTTGCAACCATGGTTAAGTGTAGAGAATAAACTAGGGTTAGGTTATGGAACAAAACAAAATGGAATGACTTTTTCAAAGATGCTTTGAATCTTCAAGCCAAAATAACAAAAAGCCACCATTTAGTTTTGTCAAAAATAAATAAAGAAAGAAAATAAGACCTTAACCATTAACCTAAACCATGGTTTAAAACATACACACCCAAGTTTGCATGTATCATCAAACATGATACAAACTAGTGTACAAAACTATATCATATATACAATGTGCACATCAAGTGAGAAAATCCATCTTAAGTGAACAAATACTAGTTAATGTAAAGTAATATATCAAATATATAATTATACATTAAATCATTAAATCAACACTTGATTTAACGATCCGGTCATATCGCATATGACCGACTAATATCCAATGTATCGACTTATCGAATCAAACCTCGATTCGATAACTTGGTTATATCACATACAACCAATCGATACATTCATCGCGAGAATAGAATATGGTATCACATACACGCATTATTCTCGGTCCCGCACATATCTCATATGCGTTCCTATTTCGTTTCGCTTGAGCCAGGAAACCTCTGTGTAGGACTCTAATGACTCGTCAATACGCCGGCAGCAGATGATGATCATATCAAGCACCCACAAGCCGCAAGCGGTCTGCTAAACGTAACGGCCACCCGGGTATTGAGCGATTAGAAGATCAACGAGAAAGCCCGATCACACTCCTGTGAATCCAACCAGTAACACTTACCGTACAGTCCGGTCTGATCGTCTGATATGTCGCATATCTTGCCTAGGGGTGGTTAACGTCAGACCCCAGTAGCTCGATAAGTCGTGTCGATATGAGGTCTATAACTGTTCGAGAAACTACTATTAGTGTGTATGCCCTAGAGGCCATTACTGTATCATACTAGCTTGTATATTACTTGATGGAAGCTTGGGATATTCACAGATGTATAGACAATCTTGCTCAAAATGGTAGTATGCTACTTGGTTTGTCTCTACTTTAATATGTGCATGTGTTTCTTTTAGCATATCGCTTATATACATATTAGTAGAGCCCTTAGGATCTTTTCTTGATTACCAGCATTGTGATGGCGCTCACACTCGTGGGGGCTGGGTAATCCATAAGCACATCCTTATACAGGTCCCTAGTCGTAGGACTATCGAGACAGGGCATCGATACTCCAGAGTAGACTAGCGTATGCGCTTCTCATCCCAGCGGGGGAGACGGTCTGTCCCACAGCCATCAGTACGTCGTACTTGAGATAGTATGCGGGTGCTCGTTAGGTTACGAGTACACTGGACAGGACTCGTCGGGAACTGTTGGTTGGTATTATACCTATCGTCAGTTATCAGTTCCCAGGTGACATGAGTACAGCTTAGTCCGCCGACTTGACACTGTCACTTCGCCTCGAGTGTGTCCCACTGTACTTAGATTACTACCCTACCACGGCTCAAAGGAGTCGTGCAAACAGGTAGTAGTTGGGTGCAGTCCCGAAGCAATTGGAGGCAGTGACGGTTAGACAGGATTCGTCTCTCCCGGTATTAGGGGTTGACATCGCGCTGTGTCTAGGAGAGCCATTACACAAGTAGTCCCTGGCCAGGGCAAGCGAGATATACTGGTAGGTTTCCAGTGTTATCTCAGGGTGTTCTGGGCTACACTCCGACACGACTTGTACCGCTATTAGGGGACTGACGTTTACCGCCCCCTACGCCCGCCATGCGATGTATCAGACGAACAGACCGGACTGTACGGAGATTGTCACATACAGGCTCAGTAGGAGTTCGGATGGGTTTACCTCATCGGCCTTCTTATCGACATCTACCTGGGGACCGTTACGTACAGCTAGTGCCGCTTGCGGTCTGTGGTTAAACCCACTGCCAGCGTAGTGTCGAGTCTTTAGAGTCCCACACAGAGAGTTTCCCTGCACTGAGCGAAACGTGTAGAGGCCGTATGGTTTTACGGCAGGGCTACGATCACTTACGTGCACTTGTGTGCGTATGCTGTTCGGGCAGGCAATACTAGTGGGCTTTGGTTTAAGCCAGATCCTAGTATTGCACAGATGGATTTGATTTGTCTTCTGTGCATTCGCATTCTACGGAATGCGGATGCGGGTGTGTATGCACAGTTTTGAGGAGCTGATTGAATGATTTAGCGTGCTTGCGCTTTCTAAAAGATAGATCAAAAATATTTGTAACCGCAATCAAGAACGGCGTCGCTTTGCAGCTAGCCGGTGAGTACGGGTTGGTCCACAGGGATGTTGTGAATTTTCGATTCGTTCTTACGAGTTAATTCCGAAGGGTGTTCGGAGTTATTAAATCTAAAAACCTAATTATTCTAGTTCAATTAACTAAATCTATTCTTGCTAGGGCTAGGTTTAGGGATGATTTGGAAATGGTAGTAAATCTCAACGCTTTCTTTACCCGAATGAAGATCTGTGAGGAGTTATGGTAATTATCAATAAAGTGGATTAGATCCGTTCGGGAAGGTGTTCCTTCCTCTAGGTTCTTGTCCTTCCTTTAGAGATCCTTACCCTAACCTCCATGGAAAACATCACACCCGGGCCTTTATACTACGGTATCACCGCTACCTCGAGGGATAGAGTGCCGCAGGGAGCGGTATGTGCATGTATGCATGGAGTCCTATCGTAAATATTTGATGGGTAAGAAAGGGATGAGAGATCTCATCCCTCAAAATCCTTCCCAAAAGCTAAACCCTAAACAAGTTCCTAGGGCATGAAATTAAATCTACCTAGGGCAAGGAATTAAAATCTACTCTAGGGCAAGAAATTAAATTACTTACAGATGTATCCCTCCAATCATCCATGCAGGGTTGTCAGATCTGAATTTCTGAATGGAAAAGAAACACCGATGCTCTCCAAAAGATTACTCAATTTTATTAATGAAGGGAGGCATAAGAATTACAATGATTTAGAGTTCCTATTTATAGAGAATAGAAAACCCAAGGGTTACATCTGATTCGCATGTCTACAATTACAAAAATAGCCCTTAGGAAGACCGGTCAAAGACATAAAGAATTATGGTAAAAATTTTATTCTCTAACTGCTTCACTCCACCGCGGAATTGCGGCCCAAGGCCATGTTTGGCCACGGTTCCGCGGTCAACTAAGAAGATTGGGCTTTGAATTTTGGGCTGCAGCTTCTGGTCATTTTGGGCTTCCTGTATCTACATATCTTTTTCCATTTGGGCTTCTAGGTTGGTTCCAGATCTTCAGTGAACAATTTGCAATGGATTTTTAACCGTTCGCTTTGAGTCGATGTCTTGAATCTTGCTTTGTGAATTGTTCTTTATGTAGGCTTGATCAAGATTCTCTATTTGTTGGTCAAAGTCCACTTTTTCATCGTCTTTACATCGTTTTCACTGTTTTCGCTTCAAGAACCTGTAACCTGTAACATGTAGCAGACATGCGTCAAAAGCACCCGTTTATTTATAAAAAGAATAAGAATGGGGAATATAATAATGCAATATTCTGGTGTGAACAAATACCCCCAAACTTATCTTTTGCTCGTCCTCGAGCAAACTTATTTTTATTCACTAAAATCCTAACCGCACTTTCGCAGGGAAACGCGATTGCACTGAGCACGTGCAACAAGCCGTTAAACCTCTAGGTGTCCCTAGTAGGAGGAGTGTTGTCTCCTGAGGGTTTTCAGCGGATTACACCCACAAAATCCTATCAATTTGGTTTTTCGACTTTTGTTCTCCAATTAGGTTTTCTAACAAGGAATTCTATTATCGTCGACCCGCAAATTATCCACCCATATTCTTCACATTTCCTCATCATTTAACTTAAGATTATATATATCCTGCAGAATTACCTAGCTTTCGGCATTTCTTAAGTTTTCCTTCTAGGGTTACATCTCCACTTAGGAATTTTTATCAACTCTATTAAAGATACAAGTTCTATTCTTCACTCCTTTCTCTCATCTAAACTCCAATCACATATCCCCTACGTGTGTGTATAGATCACCCCTACACTTGGAAATTCAAATCAAGCAATCGTACTCTCGTCCGTTGTCCAAAGTACTAATTAGTTGGTGAATGAAATTTGCTTACACATCCTTCATGCGACCGTTAATACTTCTTGGGGTACCAACGACCGATTACAAAATGCGTTTGCACTTTAAAGCGTACTTCCTAGTCTTTGCAACACCCAAGGCTTTAGCAGTGACTCCCAAACCAGTTGGTCTAAGGCACTAGGTGATGAAGCACCCTCGCTAAATATTTTTTCTATTTTTTTAGCCTTAAATAATCCCAAAAACCAGTGTCTATTTTTTTTTCTTTATTCACATTTTTTTTCTTTTATTTTCTTCGTACTAAGGACTTTAGACAAGAGCATTTCAAGGTCTCCTCTACTATTCCAAGTTTCAAGGTGCGTGATTGTGCAGATTGTAGGGTATACATTTTCAGAATTTAGACTTAAGCTAGGAACTATTTTTCAAACTTATACTCTAATAAAAGCTTCAATACTTTTCCTTCGTTTTGACTTAGCCCAAGAAGTGAACCCAAAATTTGCCTATTTCTAAATAAAATACAAGGCATATACTTTCTACCGTTAAACTTTGAGGAATGTTATTTTTAGGGTTTTTAATTCACTAAGTCTAAGATCTAGTTGTTCCTAGCCAGTTGACCTATTTGTCAAATTCAAATCAAATATGGCCAAAATTGAATACAATAATTTTTATAATTTTTGAAAATTTTCAATTTTTATGGGTTTTTCAAATAAGTATGCAAATGCAAAAATATGTACAAATGAATGCGAAGGAAGAAAACGTACCGAGCATACCCCCAAACTTGAACTTGACAGTGTCCTCACTGTCATGCTAAACCAAGAGGGTCAAAATACTGGCACTCCCCTGTTTATTTATTTATAATTTTTTTTTATATTTTTAATGTTTTGAAATTTTTTTTTTATTTTTTTTTATAGAAAAAGAAAACAAAAATATATATACATATATACAAAGATTCCCCCAAACTTAAGCTTGGCCTTGCACAAGCCAAAAGTTAGCACCAACCATTCAAAAATCTTATCGTGGTAATGGTATAGTTGGTGCAAGAAAATGAGAAGCACGCGAGACCGTGTGAAAAGAAGAATGGTAGAATATGGTCTCGGTGGGGGAGAAGAATGGCGAAAAGAAGAAGGAAATGGAGTACGATCTTGAGGGTGTAAATTGAGTGAATAAATTAGTGCAGTATGTGATGACCGATATGTTATAAGCGATTGCGCTAACCTATCAACCCGTCGGGAAATGGGGTCAAATCCCTCAAGATTCGCAAGAAAACATGGGTACGCCGAACTTGGTATTTGAGATGAAAGCGTCATGGTCACTTGCACGGTCGGAACAATAGGAAGGACGAAAGGAAGTGAATTAGGGATAATATCATTCTTACCGTAGTGAACTGTGTCGAACTGGAAAGATTCTATCAATGGTTCGAAACGACTGTAAGCAACCGAGTCTGAAGGATTAACTAACTCATCTGAAAATGCAAAGGACTCAAACTCGGGCGGTAAGACTTCAATATCGTCCGAAAAAGTGAAACACTCGTAAGTGTCATCGGCTGTGGGAACTGTGTCAGATTCAAAGGAAAAGTTTTCAAGCTCACAGTCGTCAAGCGTGACATGAAGTGTGGTCGGAACGATGGAAAAGAGGGAGGGTGATTTAGGTAAAGGTTCAAGAGGATGAATTGGAAAATCCGACACATCAAAGAAAAATGGTTCACCCTCAATATGGTCCTCACCACTCTCCTCAATATTATCCTCATAATTCTCCTCAATATTCAACTCGTCCATGCCATTATCATCAAAATCAAGACGCATATGAGATTCGGGAGAAACATTTAATAACTCGGGATGATGATTTGAACATAAAATCTCAAGTAAATCGACAGGTTCATCATCCGAAATATTCCCGGCGTCTATATCCTCAATCAAGTGAAAATCAATTTCTTTAGACACCTCATCAAAAGCATGGATATCTATCGATTTAGGTTCTAGAGTGGAGGTGTAAAGATCGAAAGGATTAGGTGCGGTTTCGCTCGAAAGAGGTTCCTCACAATCTGGCAAATCAAACACTACAAATTCGCTCAACTCATCTTTATTTTCAACAGGTGAACTATTTAGGGCAATCAATGGAAAACAGGAGTTGTGGGCTTCAATTGGGTAAGGGTAGGTTTGATTTGAAAATCCTCTCTCATTCTCACTCTGTCCAACTGCCGCCTCATACATTAAAAAATTAGGAGCTAGCGGGACACTAGCTACCGGTTCACTAGGTTGCATAAGGGCGGCCATGGACGCTTCCACATTCCTCATCATTTTATTTGTTGCTGCGATATACGCCTCCAACGCCTCTTCCAAACTAGACTTAGGTGGTGAGGGGGTTTCAGTAAAAGATTCAAAATTGGTTGGATATGTGAAACTCCCTAATGGCTGTGTCGAAACAGTGTCTAGTGAAGGTGGGAAGGTTGGGTATGACTGGTAGGAAGTAGGTGGTTGGGTAGGGGTAGGGTCAACATATGGATAAGAAGGTGAATAGTCGTGTGGATCCCCAGAACTAGATGAGTGGAGAGGGGTGAAAGATCGACTGCGAGATTGAGCAATATGCTCAGCAATGGACATCGGCCTAGGAGTTACAGCAGGACTAGGAAAAGTGGTGTCAACATATGTAGGTGGTAAAGGTTGATTAGGTTGACACAAAGTGGGTTGAAAAGTCAAACTGTTTCTCCTAAACTCCTCTATGTGATCTTTCAGAGATTTTTTAGGCGTGGAGGGATCGTTTTTAAATTGACCGAACACATTGACATATGACGCAAAATTAGGTTCGGGATACCAAAGTTCGGCTAATGATTTTTTATGTGGGGTACCCATGTTAGAAGAAGAAAGGTTGAAGGAAAGAAAGTTGGGTGATGGTGCAAGGATTTATTTGCGGCAAAAGTTTGCAAGTTCTTGTAACAAAAATTTCCCTTTTTTTTTCTTTATTTGAAAATTGTTGCAAAAAGATTTTTAATTAAAGATATGCAACCGAAAATATATTACCTGCAATCAGATATTATCTTAAGCATATCACAAGAATCTTTATTTGGAAAAAATTGTTGCAAAAAGATATTTGAGAAAAGATATGCAACAAAAAAGATTACTTGCAATCAATTTCTATTTTGAGCGGGGCCCAAAAATCCTGCACAAGATCGTTATATGGAAGGAAATATATTTTATAGCTCACAGAATCTTGCAGGAATTTCCAGAAAATATATTTCAAAAATTACAGAGGAGAGAGACAGGAAACTTACAGAGGAAATTCCACAAGATGATGTCACTGTCGAGCCGCCCTTCCGCGGCAAATCCTGGTTCCCACCGCGGTTCCGCGGTGGGGTAGTCGGCGCGAGTCCCAAAAAAATTTCTGACGCTCTGATTTGACTAGATGGCCGCGTTTCCGCGGTCTAAGATGGGTATGCGCGGCGGAATCGCGGCGGGGCGGAATCGCGGCGGGTGGAGGCTTCAGGGTGCGGGAAAAATTCCACTGTTCTGTTTTGAAAATCCTTCTCTGTTCTGATCCCCTTATTTCTGTTTCGCCTTTTGGAAATTTCCAGATCGTCTTTGTAAATCCTGCAAAAATTCAACCACAAAGTATCCCTTCCAAAAATAACAGATTATATATTTTTTATATTTTTTTTGGATTTTTTAGATTTTTATGAATTTTTAAATTTTATGATTAACCCGAAATTGCGAAAAGAAAATTCTACGCCATCCCCGGCAACGGCGCCATTTGATTGAAGTGATTTAGCGTGCTTGCGCTTTCTAAAAGATAGATCAAAAATATTTGTAACCGCAATCAAGAACGGCGTCGCTTTGCAGCTAGCCGGTGAGTACGGGTCGGTCCACAGGGATGTTGTGAATTTTCGATTCGTTCTTACGAGTTAATTCCGAAGGGTGTTCGGAGTTATTAAATCTAAAAACCTAATTATTCTAGTTCAATTAACTAAATCTATTCTTGCTAGGGCTAGGTTTAGGGATGATTTGGAAATGGTAGTAAATCTCAACGCTTTCTTTACCCGAATGAAGATCTGTGAGGAGTTATGGTAATTATCAATAAAGTGGATTAGATCCGTTCGGGAAGGTGTTCCTTCCTCTAGGTTCTTGTCCTTCCTTTAGAGATCCTTACCCTAACCTCCATGGAAAACATCACACCCGGGCCTTTATACTACGGTATCACCGCTACCTCGAGGGATAGAGTGCCGCAGGGAGCGGTATGTGCATGTATGCATGGAGTCCTATTGTAAATATTTGATGGGTAAGAAAGGGATGAGAGATCTCATCCCTCAAAATCCTTCCCAAAAGCTAAACCCTAAACAAGTTCCTAGGGCATGAAATTAAATCTACCTAGGGCAAGGAATTAAAATCTACTCTAGGGCAAGAAATTAAATTACTTACAGATGTATCCCTCCAATCATCCATGCAGGGTTGTCAGATCTGAATTTCTGAATGGAAAAGAAACACCGATGCTCTCTAAAAGATTACTCAATTTTATTAATGAAGGGAGGCATAAGAATTACAATGATTTAGAGTTCCTATTTATAGAGAATAGAAAACCCTAGGGTTACATCTGATTCGCATGTCTACAATTACAAAAATAGCCCTTAGGAAGACCGGTCAAAGACATAAAGAATTATGGTAAAAATTTTATTCTCTAACTGCTTCACTCCACCGCGGAACCGCGGCCCAAGGCCATGTTTGGCCGCGGTTCCGCGGTCAACTAAGAAGATTGGGCTTTGAATTTTGGGCTGCAGCTTCTGGTCATTTTGGGCTTCCTGTATCTACATATCTTTTTCCATTTGGGCTTCTAGGTTGGTTCCAGATCTTCAGTGAACAATTTGCAATGGATTTTTAACCGTTCGCTTTGAGTCGATGTCTTGAATCTTGCTTTGTGAATTGTTCTTTATGTAGGCTTGATCAAGATTCTCTATTTGTTGGTCAAAGTCCACTTTTTCATCGTCTTTACATCGTTTTCACTGTTTTCGCTTCAAGAACCGGTAACCTGTAACATGTAGCAGACATGCGTCAAAAGCACCCGTTTATTTATAAAAAGAATAAGAATGGGGAATATAATAATGCAATATTCTGGTGTGAACAGGAGCGATGAAGGAGGAGGTGCCCCATTTGGGTTTTGGCAGATGGTTCGGCCAAAACCGTAATGTGGCACACTCATTAGGGTTTTGACAATTCGTTTGGTCAAAACCGTTATGAGTCGGAGACATCGTTTATTAATCCTTTTAGTGATAGATTAGTGATGGCTAATTGCATTGACCATTTGACCACTTAAACCCCTCTTGACTTTGTTGACCCGTTGACCGTGTTGACCATTGACCTTCAAGAGGGATCTACACTCTTCTTTTATTTTCCTTTTATTTCTTGTGTTATGATAATGGTCAATTCAATGTGCCATCAAGTCTTTCATGATAGGATTAGTAATGATGATTATTGTGTATTATTGCAACCATGGTTCATTTCCTTTGGGCTTAATCTTTTCATTATTCTCTTCTCATTCTCTCTCATGAAGTGAGAAGAAAGAAAAAGCTCCATGGTTGCAAACTTTCTCCTTCTTCCTCCTCCTCTTGATCTCTTCTTTTGATCTCATGTGTTGAGAGAAAAAGAATCCACAAAGATAAATACATCCATACATCTCCTCTACACATTCTAAGGCATTTAGATTAGCAATCTCCTTGCCCTAGTTGCCTTGTCTTGAGGCGAAGCTTAGTGTACAACTCTCGGGTGGATCGTCTTCGACTCAAGAAGGCCGCGGAGGAGCCCAAGGTCCGGATCGACGCTTGGAGCTTGGATGGACGAGTGGGACAGCGGGATGAAGACCCGAAGGACCGGTTCCGTGAGGTATACTTCCTACAACATAGTAGCTAAACCTCTAAGTGTTTACTAGTTTCTAGTTTAGCAAAGATCCGACTTTTAGTCCATGTTGCCTTGCGCCAAAATCATTGTTTTTCGCCGTTTCCGCCTCCCCGTAAGAACCGGGGTGAGCAACGTGGAGTTACAGTGGTATCAGAGCCAGGCTAAACATAAACTAGTAAGTTAGCAAAATTTTAAGAACATCGATCGGAAAAAAGTCGCAAAACACATCCGCAAATCCTCAAGTTTCTGTCGATTTTTATACTGTTCAAAAAGTGTTTTAAAATATATGAAAAATCGTCTCAGGGTTTTGTGAAAACACTGCAGAAAAATGATCCAGTGATTCGATCAAAAGACCGCGGTTCCGAGGCAATGACATGCCCATTGCCGCGGTTCCGCCGCCGTTTTGACTCGGCACTGGATCGGGTTTTGTGCAGTGTTTTAGTTTGGATGTTTTGGGATTTTTAATACATGTTTTTTCTACCCAGATTTTCCAGAGAGCAAATTGACTTTTCGGGTGGTTAAAAATCCGTATTTTTGATTGGTATTCCGTACACTTGGCTAATGGATATTTTCTGTGATGTGATATATGTATTGAACGTCCGCTAATCGCTATACGTCGATTAGTGGGGGTTATACATATCTGTGATCTGTAATGTTGATGGTTTGTGTATATGAACTCGGTGGATTGTCGCGGATGAATAGCCGGGAATGGGTGTGAGATGAGAGTTTCTTTTTCTTTCATTCATTGTAAAATTTGTAAATTGATGTAATATTATTTATTTGGCCGCACAACCGGGTCGGGGTTGTAGCCGTCATTGTATAATTTCTTTTTACTGTTTTTGCTCCTAGGATAGACCTAAGGTGGGGTGCACAAATTACCGGGTATCTCGAAGTGCCGAGTGGCCTACTCACGGTGATGAGGGAGGTTGCTTCGCTTCGGGTGCTTGACGGATAGTTTGCCGCACCCGTAGGGGTCTAGGGTGGGGTTTGGCTATTCATCGCGACCGTGTAATCCGTTTTTCATTGCAGGCTCGAACGAATCGCGGATTCCTAGTATATCCAAAGTGTTCATCTGTGATCTGTAATGTCTATCATTGCTATATATTTATATATGATAACTATTTAGGCGTTGCTTATGTTTTACAGCCGCGCTAGCCCAGCCCCCGCTCTGTCGTTAGTTAAGTAACCTAACGGGTGATGACGGGGCCCCGTGGCGAATGCGAATGGCATAAGCGTACGTCATATTTTGGTAGTTTTCTGCAATGGTAGGTTTAAATGATGGGACGCATTAAAAGAACTAATGCAAGAAAATAAACCAAGTAAAAGTCGTTGGAACACTTTCAAAACCACTCGGTTCTTTTCAAAAACCAACATTTTAAACGCGGAGCTTGAACCACTCCTTTTAAAAGCTATCTCGTTCCATCGACTATATCAAGTTCACTACGTTCACGGTTTCGCCAAAACCATTCGTAGCCCTCCGTCATCTCGGTTAAATATTCAGTAGTATTCAAGCTATGTATTTTGACCTTCGCCAAGGTATGGTGATTGGTAGCTGCTGAATATTTATCTGTAGCATAGATAGATGCGTTGGTTTGGGACAGTCGTACTACTATTTTGGCCTTCGTCAAGGGTATGTACGGGTGGGTTCAAATTAACCAGGACGATGATGGGTAGAACTTGACATGTGACTTATGATATGTTGGCCTTCGTCAAGGTCATAAGAGCATGGGGCAAAAATCCACATCGGGGGTTTCATAAGTACTGAAACTTGCTAGCGCTGCATACCATTTGGAGTGTGATGATTCTGGTAGGATTCCTTCGGTTTTATCACGCGATGATATTTGGATCCCGATCCTACTGTGAGTATATGCTACTTCTCGGGAAATCTCTCACTTAACGATCAATGCTATAAACCTAGTAGGTGTCTAGAAAGGTGTTAGCGGGGCTACGCCCACAGGGAAAAGAGGTTACTTAATTAAGGAACTTCGCGAAAGCGTTGGAAAACCTCCCTCGAAGTACCGACACTGGCCTGGCTGAACGGTTAAGCAAGAATTGTACGGTGAGATAGATCCTGACTAGTTCTTCCTTTATGGTTTGAGGAAGAATTCGAGAGACAGTGGGAGCCATCCTGTTTAGATAAATTAAAAACCAATCTAAACTTGCAAGAGCATAATGCTAAGTGTTTTCTTCTCTCTCTCTTAATTGCAGCGACCCAGTGACCGCACCTAGGTTACATCTAGATAATAAAATGACTGAATCTGACTTTTATGACTGGCAAAGGTCTGTCCAGATGTCCATTGCCCAGGACAAGCTGGAACACCTCTTGACTGATCCAACCCCTGCCGTCTCAGGTCCAGTTTCCCCTGTCACGGATATTGATATCCGTAGGACATCGGAAGAAGGCTGTGTGAAAGCCAAGTGCCTCGTGTTAGCCTCAGTTGATGGTATATACCAGAGGTAGCACGAGAAGATGGACTCAGCTTCTATCTTCCTCCATAACAAAGTTTTATATGGAGAGCAATCTCGTATCGCAAGATATGAAACCTCGAACGAATTGCTTCCAGCGAGGTTGGCTATCGGGTCATCTGTAGGGGGCAACGTCCTTACAGAGACCAGCTCTTTTTAGCTCTCGGACCTGAAGACCACGTTGAAGAACGGGTCAGATGGTGACTCAGTACAACAGTCTCTACCTACTACCCTAAAGGAAACTAGGGAAGTAGAAAGAAAGGAAAGGGCAGAAGTTTCAGGAACGGATGTAGTAAAAGAGGGATGTTCCTATTGTTACGGGAATGAACATGGGCAGAAGGATTGCAGGGCTTGTAAAGCCAGTAGCCAGAATTCGAAGCATGTTGAGGCTTCGGCTTCGGGTGTGTTTGTGATAGAGAACTGTATGTCAGTTAACCCTACTTCCTGGGTATTGGATACCGGATCAGGATCTCATATCTGTAATTCGTTACAGGCTTTGAGAAACCGTAGGGTTATCAGGAAAGGTGATATGACTCTCAGGGTTGCTAACGGAATGAGCATGTATACTGAATCCGT
The DNA here is from genome assembly GCA_030015575.1 of Agapanthus africanus. Taxonomy (NCBI): domain Eukaryota; kingdom Viridiplantae; phylum Streptophyta; class Magnoliopsida; order Asparagales; family Amaryllidaceae; genus Agapanthus; species Agapanthus africanus. Next base: position 529,400,149 of record JASDDO010000014.1, read on the forward strand.
AGGGGAATATCATCTAGGACTGACAACTGGGCAGATATTGATTCTGCGTGACTGTTTTTATGTACCAGGTGCGACTTGTAACATCATATCTGTATCCTTACTTTCTAAGGAAGGATATGATTTTACTTTTGTAAGCGATGTAGTAAACATCCACCTAAATCAAGTACTGATTGGGTCAGGTACATTGAAATACGGTATATACGTTTTGAATCAAGCTCAGGTCTTCAGTGTCCAGAACACACTTAAAAGAAAGTCTCCGGAATTAAATCAGGCTTTCTTATGGCATTGTAGACTGGGTCACATTAATGAGACACGGCTGACAAAGTTACATAAAGAAGGATACTTGGATCCGTTCGAGTACCAGTCTTATGCCACTTGTGAATCTTGTCTCATGGGAAAGATGACAAAGACTCCGTTCACTGGACATGGAGAAAGAGCAAGTGAGCTCTTGGGACTCATACACAGTGATGTGTGTGGTCCAATGTCTACACATGCGCGAAGTGGTTATTCATACTTCATTACTTTCACAGATGATTTCTCTAGGTATGGGCATGTCTTCTTGATGAAGCACAAATCCGAGGCCTTTGAGAAATTTCAGGAATACAAGAATGAAGTTGAAAAACAAACAGGCAAAAGTATCAAGACACTGAGATCTGATCGAGGTGGTGAATACTTGAGTGCCGAGTTTCTGGGCTACTTAAAAGAGAATGGAATTCTCTCTCAGCTTACTCTTCCATACACACCACAACAGAACGGTGTATCGGAAAGGCGGAATCGAACCCTATTGGATATGGTGTCACGACCCGAAAGAGCACGTGACTGGCCCTTGGACCATATGAAGTCTATAGGACCCCATCTGATCCAAGTAAGCCAAAAGCCCAGAAGTCTAAAACCATTTAAAGAGTAAATAAGGAAAACTGGTTTTTAAGGAAGTGAAGGAAAACATGTTTTAAGTCAAGGTTTTTAAATAACTAAGCCGAATGTGCATTTTTAAAAGGTAAAGACTTTTCTAAAAATTTCGGCAGAGTTTCTTTTGTAAATACTGGCCCCGAACGGGGTACAACAAGAACAATATATATACAATGATAAAAGGCATCCCCAAGCGGGAGCTAGCTCTTCGTCAATCGACGGTCACAACCACACAAGCAATATAATAATATACAACGCCAAGGGGCGAGGATCAAAACCCAAAAAGAAACTCAAAACAGCCAGAAAACCATAATACTACAAGCGCGACTCTAAGGTCGGAAAATACATCACTAGTGCCTAAGTCTGAAACAATATACAGGTTTTGGTTGATGGAATCTCTAGATACAATGAATAAATAATGTACAATGGCGGTTCTGATACAAAGAACCCACCTACCAAAGCAAGTCACCCGTAACGGAAGCAATGTGCCCGAAAAGCCGCAATGAAATCTGTACGGCAAAACCTGCAAGAACTGTGGCACAACGGGGGTGAGTTGCCAACTCGTGAATAGAAAATATCTACAAGCAGAGATCGAAAGTATGACCCATCCTAGGTCAATACGATCAGATATATATAAACCTCAACATGAATAAATCTGTAGCATGCTAAACTGGCAATGTAATCTTTATACATGAGTGTAGTGCCAAGTGCTCATGCCAGTGCCTCAAGTAATAGCATATCATAAATATGAGGTATGATCCATGTAATCAATCTGCATGTACGTGGATCCCGTCCACTCGTCACCCAATGACAATAACCATCATGCATGTAAATATCATCAGCATATGCATGGAAATATGAGGATATAAACCACCTGTGTCCCTCGCGACACGTCAAAATCATGGAACCGGAGTGCCCAGCATCGACACTCGGAAACATCATGAAAGCTGTGCCCAGCATCAGCACATAAATCCTCATATATCGGGCTCCGTCAGTCCGGATCAGCCCACGGGCTCCGTCTGCGGAATCGGCCCTCGGCCCCAGCAGTACGCCCATGTCCATCTATCGACTCTGGTCGGTATCCTACGGATAACCGCTAAGTCCAACCAATCACCGGTAGGTAGTGGTCCCACTGCCAGGCTCACCGTCTTCTACACAGCGAAACCGTTCTCGCCCCGGGGTACCATACCGGGTCCACCATGTACCCGCAATCGGCCTCATCCGCCTCCTCGAATCGGGTTTCACATGTCTCTCTCAGCACCGAGAAAACACATGGTGGGCGCACTGAAATATCATATCAAGGGTAACCGGGTTTTTAAAACAATTACATATTCTCTTTTGAAATACCCACGGTTCCCAAATCCAGAAATATCATGGAATCAACATATCTCAATGCGTATAATCAAAAGCATGATGTATGCGACATGTAAAGAAAGGTAAGCATATCAGTAAGTCATGCAACATGGAATAGTAATGTGCACCTGTCGAGGGAAACCGCTCCTTTTAAAATGAATCAGTTTTAACGAATATCTTGTGGTCCCCAAATCTCTAATCAAGTCAGAATCATCTAAGTATGTGTACAGGTATAAGTGTGCAATATGCCATGCAAGAATCGTATCAGGAATGCAACAGTACTACAGTGTAGTGGCATGGCAATTATCGATTATGAAGTGTGTGAGCCGGCAAATAGTGTACGTGGAACATACGCATCATCGATAATGGTGCTGGTGTCCTAACAACATGATGGTAATATAACAATAAGTACAAGTAATGCGATGCAAATAATATGAATATGCGCAATCGAATAATCAACGCAACAGTAAAGAATCTGCCTCAATAACTATATCATGCAGCCTTGCCTTTTGAAATAAGGCGAATCGGGATTTTAGTAAAATAAGGGCTACGGTGTTTTAAGAACAGATACTACAGTTTGAAAATATCCGTAGAATCCCTTTTTCCTATCTTTAAAATATCCCCGATTCGTTAGTTTTGAAATAGGTATGACTCGGGTCTAGTCTAACGCATACTATGCGAACTACAGACCTAACTATCAAGTCAATCCGGAGGGGTATGTAAACCACCTAAATCCGAGTCGATATACATATAATTATACAATAGTCGGTGATCTCGCATCAATAGTATCACGTACGATACAGTATATCATATAACATCCTCGAGTCGTGAGTGCGGATCTAACATCAATATAAAGCTCGTACAGTAAATCGTCGTACGACATCCCAATAGCTGGGGGACGGTCAATATCACATACATCTCACTACATATCAAGTATCACTACCATCATATCTCAAAATCTAGGGTACAGATCTAAGTCTAGTGCAATCGATACCATGTATATAAGTATGAATGCGGGGTAAAACACATGCTCAAAGGCCCGCTAAAGTATCCTGTCGTATTTCCCATACGAATCCTGTCATATCGCCGATCTCACGGCCTCAAATCGAATCTCATCGACTCAACTCACATCCCAAGTACTATCCTCATAATCCAGTATATGTACACATAGTCCCATACCCATGTGAACACATACAAATATAATATTCCCATACACATATGCGAAAGAAGGTATGTATGCAAGTGCGTGCATGCGTGTGTGTATGGGTGCAACCCCTACTCTAGGGTTTCGCAATACACTAAATCAATCCATCCTATCATCAATAATCTCAAAGAACATATAGTAAATATATGTGTGTATACGTATTCGTATACATCACCACGGACTGCGGGAGTGTTATACGCCATCCACCCGACTTTCCCCGTAGATATAATATACTCACCTGGTCTTCGCTCGCCGAAATCGATGACGCCATGCTCCTTCGCCTCGGAATCCTTGCGAGGGTACCTAGAATAATAAACAGTCGCAATACGTATTAACATCGAGGCAGAAAACCGATACAGCGCACAGTGTGCTCATAGGTTGGAACCTATGGCCTAAACGTGCAAATCAATCAAACAATCCCTGTTGTCGATGTACGAACACCCGACAACCAAATGCAAATCCAAATATCAATAAAGTGCATTTTAAAATACGGAAAACATTGCCTAAAACACACCAAAATGCTCCCAGATTTTCTCCAGGTGACAATTAGCCAAAACTGCATATAGGAGGGGTCTATTTTAGTGCAAAATGAGCCCTGGAACAAAACTGGAGCAATTCTACCCTACTCTGGCCACAAATTGCGGCCAGAATGATCAAATTTGTGGCCATGGGTTGGAATTAGGGGCTCGGGTCTTGGTGGTAGCTTCCTAGGTGCCTGCACGACTCACTGTCAGCTTAATTTTATTTTAGGGGTCCCGGGGTGATAGCAGATTCCTAAAAGCTTCACAGATTTCACAATATTTCCGATATCGGTTTTCTAAATCCGTATTCCGGGTTTCAAATATCAGGTTTGGGTCTCAATTCCATCACTAGGGTGTTTGTGCAGCCTCCACTAAGCTCAATTTCACACTACAACTCATAATTTCCTCAAACCCTAACTAGGTTTCCTTTAATTCCACAACACCACCCGATATCGATTCAATTTTAACATAGGGGTATAAGTAATGCAAAAACTAATCTAATGTTCCAGAAATTACCTCATTTGGCAACTCAAGAATTTTCTTGAGTTGCCCCAAGTGGCCAAAATCCATGCTTTCTTGGTCCATCGTGTAGGTCTCGAGCTCGTGCACACTTTTAATGAAATGAGAGTGGTGTTTTGAGGTGATCTTCAAGGTGTTTTGGAGGTTGGAGATGAAGGAGGAGGGAGAGGCAGCAACAACAACAGGAGCAAAGGGGAGAGGGGAGAGAAATGAGAGGAAGAATGAAAGGGAAATGGCTAAGTCAACACACCTCCACCTACTCTTTCTCTCTCTCACCATGCTTCATAAATTATTCCTTTTTCCATTTTATTTTCTCTTCAAATTCCTTTCTCACAAGAATAGTAACCCCAAAGTAAAACCAATGCAAGAAAAATGTAACACAAGTGCAGAAAAAGATATGTGCATGCTTTGCACAAAATTGCCAAAAATCCGACTAGCGATTTTTAATCGCGATTTGCGCTAAATTAGCATATAATTGATCACAAACACTTAAAAACGGCATAATTCCAATAAATACCCCAACTTAGAATTTTCCATGATTTTCCATAATTTTTCTCCATTTATTTGTATTTAATTATGCCAGAATATTAAAATATTCAATAAAATAATATTAAATTATAAAAATTCCCAAAAATAATATTTTATTATTTTGAAATGTTACAATCTACCCCCCTTAAAGAAATTCGGTCCCCGAATTTAAACTTAAACCTCCAAATACTAAAACATTTCGATACAAATCCAAGTCGTCGGGGCTCCGAAATCATCAATACATAAAACATAATAGCGCAATGCATGCGCATGAGTACAGAGAAGATAACTCAAAAGCAAAACTCCGTCAAGCTTCCCGAAATTATCGGAGTCATGGTAAAGACACAAATGTCAAATCCAAAACAAAACCAATATGATATAGATCAGAACTATACATGTAGACATCCAATATATACATGTGAATAGCTGATGTAAAAGCATGCCAAATCTTTTTAAGTCGCTGTGCGATACGCATAACACAACACAGTGGCGGACGTTTTCCATAAGATAATAACCATATATGTATATATCCTTCGTTTACCATGTACGTTCCGCCGTTTCGAAAACAATTTAGAAAGGGTTCCCTTGTTTTTAAAACATTTCGTGTCACGTCGGACACGTAGGTATACACTGAGACTATAGCTCGCTTTTTGGAAATCCCCTCGATAACTATCGATGCATGCAAAATATATCCAATATCATAAAAATGTACTGCTCCAAAAGGAATAAATCCCAAAATGCACATAACTCCATCCTGTGCGTCTGGTGCGCACGGAAATCAAAATCCATATATGTGCCATACAGGTGCACAAAACAACATCTAGGTGCAACGGGTGTGCACGAGTATCTGTCATAGGCAACGGTTGTGCCTGACAGCAAAACTAGGTGCATCAAACATGCACGAAGAATCTCGATTTAGTGTATCTGGTGCGCACCCAAAATCGTATCCCAAAACATGCGCCCAACATGCGCGAAAATCCAAATCAGTGCATCATTCATGCACGAATAAAAGCTAAATCCTGCGCGCTCAACATGCACGAAATCACCAATTCCAATAGTAAACGCCGAACATGCATAAGTCCAATCAAAAGCACGGAGTGCAAGAATCAATCATCAATATCAGGGTCAAAATCGACGATATAATGCGGCTCGATTAAAATCAGGTGTAGCGCGATGGGAAATCTCACAACCGTGTGCATCAGCATGCACAAATCAAATCAAAACACTAAAAATGCATGAAAACTATGCTGGAAGCGTAAATCAAATCACCGGCATAAAGTAGGCATGCAATCATAATCAATACCTCAAGAATAATAACTATGCGCAAGGTATAAATTCCCAGTAGGTGCAACCATGGTGCACAAAATATAAATCCGATGCAACAAAGGCACAAAAAACAAATCTGGTGCGATAAACGCAAGAAACATAGAACTGGTGCATCCCATGCACAAATACCCAACAATAACTCAAATGCGAAAGCTGCAACACCAAGCGTACCCAGGTGTAAAGAAAATCATAAACGTGTGCAACTGCGTGCACAAAGCACATATAAGCTATATCGAGTGCAAAAATCAAATCGTGAGCGTAACATATGAACCACATCCAATCAGTCGTATGAAATCCATAAAACTCAGTCATCAAGAATAAATCATGTGAATAGATCACCCAAAATATCGAAATCCAAAGTGACGGATACGTGATAGTCAAATCACCAAAACCACAAATCATAAATACTGTCGTCGGTATAACCTCCTTCAAAGTCGAGAAGGTGCCGGTATATCCAATCTAGCGGCATAAGATATCTTCTTGCATCTTGCTCACGGTTTGGCGTCCTCTGACTCTGGGTCCTTATCTTTTCCGTGGATTACCAATCTCGCAGTCAATCGGCTCATCGGCTCTGTCAGGTGTGCTAACGGGGACGATCCCATTCTGGCACTTCTCTGGTCATCTCTCGGTCAGTCCTCACGACCACTCATAAAGCAGCACATATCTGGCGCTGACCTCTGGTCCTCTGAATGCACATCACCCATCTGATCCTTGGTGCAAACATCATCGCAGCAATGTCCTGGAAGGAATCCTGCTCAAGGTCCTTCCGATCTTGCCTATGCCGAACTATACGGAGGCTGGCTCTCTTGCATAATCTCTTCTCACTCGATAGACACCTGTGTCCTCAGCACAATATTTTTTCGGAAACTGGTCGCATCCCAACGCCTCTGTAAGCATATCAGGTCTTTAGTCTCGACGGGAAGTAATGACAGCTCGTCAGTGTCCCGCACGAACCTCTTGTCCGCTTGTCTGTATTTCCATCCACTTCGACGTCACGCCATGCTATCTACTTACTGCACTGTTCTCGGCCACGGTCAATCCGAAGTCTCTCGCATGGACTCGAAATCACGTACTCTATAGCTTCATCATTCTATAGAAGGTGTCTGGCCGAACAGGTCCTCGGGAACGCGTCCCAACTATCGGAGGAATACTCAATACTCGTTCGTCCCTGATCAATTCGCAATGCATCTGGGTAAAGTCCTTTATCCGAACCTGGTCAACTACCTTGTCGACGATGCCGAACTCTGGCCTGCTGGGTGTGCACAATATGACCACTCCTGGGTCTAGGTCTTCTCGTATCGTTTTCCAGAAAGGTCCTGTCGAGGTTTCTCTCTCAAATCTCGTTCCTGCCGGACTGCCCGGAAGTCATCATCCATTGCTGTAGCAAATTCTTATTCCGGAACGGCTGCATACTTATCGTACTTCTTTCTGGAAGATATATCCATATACCACACCTCTGGGTGCGTATCACATCTCTGATGTCAGCGGAGTGGGACGTCATCTCGTCGAAATCTCTTGTGAACTCTTTTCTTCACTCTGCTTCAATGTCGACTGATTCGGACTCGCCTCATCGTGGCTGCATGGACCGTGCTCCAACGGCTATACTCGTATCTGGAGTCTCCCAAGCAATACATCCCATCACATGATATCCGAATGATGTCGAATCATCCGATCGACTCGTCAGAACCTCATAATCCCCCAAGAGATCAACACCTTGAGTACAGTTTAATAGTATCGAATACATGTGGTCCAGACATAGAAGGGCAAACCCAAGCCTCACTAATGGCGCCGCGGAACTGCCGCAAAACCTAAGGTTCAAGGCTTTCACACGGTCATTAAGTCGAGTTAGGGTTTCATTCTTCTAGAGGATCCATAGAATCACCTGCATGTCTTTCCGTATACTTTAAACTTGGAAAATAGGCTCCTGACATTCGATCGTCTCTATCGACTCTCAACGAACCTGCGTGAAGTCGTTTCTAGCTGGAAACAATCTATCTGATGACCTCGCATCGGGTAAGCGAATGAACCATATGTCGTAGTCATTCATCCTCGGTGACTAGCGACTCACCATCATATCTCTAAGTATAAGCTCATGCTGCAGTAGCTCCAATCATCTGGGCGATATCTCATCATCTGCAGCAACAACTGGCTCATTCATCCGTACGCTGAACAACACCTCAATCCTCCAGGAAAGGCGATACATTGGCGACCATCTCTAAATCGGTCGGCTCTAGATCTGAGTAAGACTCTCCATACTGGAAATCTTCAACTCCACTGAGCCTGCTCCGGCGCATAAATCGGACGAATCACCTTCGTCTCTCAAATCGGGGTAGACTAGCTATCAACTGTCTCATATCTGCCTGGAAGCTCCGGCGATCTCAGCTCGTAAGCTCCGGAAGCAACATCCTATCAATCTCAGCAACAGCTGGTCCATCTGTTTGCACGGTAGGCGACACCATAATCTCTGAGGTATGCTGTACCTCAACAGTCCTCTCTCAACTGGCAGCGCTAATAATGGCCCGATCATCCGGTGTAAAACCAAGCACTCGCCTCCACAAGAGGTCACAATCATCATGAACAAGCGATATCTCATTGGTCATCACATCCTGGCTGGCCTCTATCAGTGGCTCAATCCTTTGATACCGATCGGCACGTCCGAGAAATCTCATAAAAGCGATTTGTCAAATTCTCATGGCGCGAAAACACAATAAAACGAAGCCTCTATATGCAATCAAATGTCTCTGGAATCAGGCCCTGGTCAGTCCTCGTCCATGACGAGCTCATGCTGACGCAACTCGAGCCGTAGCTCACTGTGCCCGTGCAATCGGGGCAGCAAAAATCATGACCAGTATCGATGAGGATAGATCATAGGAATGAATAAAATACTGTGCAAGGAAATGTACATCCTAAGGTTTCTTAAGCGGAGTGGCGTGTCGTAAGTATGCCGCGGAACATACCAACGGTACGTCACTCTACTTTAGTCACCTATTCCATCAACCAAGGGTCATCCTACACGACGAAAGTTCGGGTCTAATACCCCCTCGACTAAGTCTAAGTTCCATAAGGTCAAGCCTAAGTTCCGTCTATAGATAAACGCCCTAGGCTCCACATAGTCAAACTTAGACTCGAACCAAGGTCAACCTAGCGCTCTGATACCAACTTTGTCATGACCCGAAAGAGCACGTGACTGGCCCTTGGACCATATGAAGTCTATAGGACCCCATCTGATCCAAGTAAGCCAAAAGCCCAGAAGACTAAAACCATTTAAAGAGTAAATAAGGAAAACTAGTTTTTAAGGAAGTGAAGGAAAACATGTTTTAAGTCAAGGTTTTTAAATAACTAAGCCGAATGTGCATTTTTAAAAGGTAAAGTCTTTTCTAAAAATTTCGGCAGAGTTTCTTTTGTAAATACTGGCCCCGAACGGAGTACAACAAGAACAATATATATACAATGATAAAAGGCATCCCTAAGCGGGAGCTAGCTCTTCGTCAATCGACGGTCACAACCACACAAGCAATATAATAATATACAACGCCAAGGGGCGAGGATCAAAACCCAAAAAGAAACTCAAAACAGCCAGAAAACCATAATACTACAAGCGCGACTCTAAGGTCGGAAAATACATCACTAGTGTCTAAGTCTGAAACAATATACAGGTTTTGGTTGATGGAATCTCTAGATACAATGAATAAATAATGTACAATGGTGGTTCTGATACAAAGAACCCACCTACCAAAGCAAGTCACCCGTAATGGAAGCAATGTGCCCGAAAAGCCGCAATGAAATCTGTACGGCAAAACCTGCAAGAACTGTGGTACAACGGGGGTGAGTTGCCAACTCGTGAATAGAAAATATCTACAAGCAGAGATCGAAAGTATGACCCATCCTAGGTCAATACGATCAGATATATATAAACCTCAACATGAATAAATCTGAAGCATGCTAAACTGGCAATGTAATCTCTATACATGAGTGTAGTGCCAAGTGCTCGTGCCAGTGCCTCAAGTAATAGCATATCATAAATATGAGGTATGATCCATGTAATCAATCTGCATGTACGTGGATCCCGTCCACTCCTCACCCAATGACAATAACCATCATGCATGTAAATATCATCAGCATATGCATGGAAATATGAGGATATAAACCACCTGTGTCCCTCGCGACACGTCAAAATCATGGAACCGGAGTGCCCAGCATCGACACTCGAAAACATCATGAAAGCTGTGCCCAGCATCGGCACGTAAATCCTCATATATCGGGCTCCGTCAGTCCGGATCAGCCCACGGGCTCCGTCTGCGGAATCGGCCCTCGGCCCCAGCAGTACGCCCATGTCCATCTATCGACTCTGGTCGGTATCCTACAGATAACCGCCAAGTCCAACCAATCACCGGTAGGTAGTGGTCCCACTGCCAGGCTCACCGTCTTCTACACAGCGAAACCGTTCTCGCCCCGGGGTACCATACCGGGTCCACCATGTACCCGCAATCGGCCTCATCCGCCTCCTCGAATCGGGTTTCACATGTCGCTCTCAGCACCGAGAAAACACATGGTGGACGCACTGAAATATCATATCAAGGGTAACCGGGTTTTTAAAACAATTACATATTCTCTTTTGAAATACCCACGGTTCCTAAATCCAGAAATATCATGGAATCAACATATCTCAATGCGTATAATCAAAAGCATGATGTATGCGACATGTAAAGAAAGGTAAGCATATCAGTAAGTCATGCAACATGGAATAGTAATGTGCACATGTCGAGGGAAACCGCTCCTTTTAAAATGAATCAGTTTTAACGAATATCTTGCGGTCCCCAAATCTCTAATCAAGTCAGAATCATCTAAGTATGTGTACAGGTATAAGTGTGCAATATGCCATACAAGAATCGTATCAGGAATGCAACTGTACTACAGTGTAATGGCATGGCAATTATCGATGATGAAGTGTGTGAGCCGGCAAATAGTGTACGTGGAACATACGCATCATCGATAATGGTGCTGGTGTCCTAACAGCATGATGGTAATATAACAATAAGCACAAGTAATGCGATGCAAATAATATGAATATGCGCAATCGAATAATCAACGCAACAGTAAAGAATCTGCCTCAATAACTATATCATGCATCCTTGCCTTTTGAAATAAGACGAATCGGGGTTTTAGTAAAATAAGGGCTACGGTGTTTTAAGAACATATACTACATTTTGAAAATATCCGTAGAATCCCTTTTTCCTATCTTTAAAATATCCCCGATTCGTTAGTTTTGAAATAGGTATGACTCGGGTCCAGTCTAACGCCTACTATGCGAACTACAGACCCAACTATCAAGTCAATCGGGAGGGGTATGTAAACCACCTAAATCCGAGTCGATATACATATAATTATATAATAGTCGGTGATCTCGCATCAATAGTATCACGTACGATACAGTATATCATATAACATCCTCGAGTCATGAGTGCGGATCTAACATCAATATAAAGCTCGTACAGTAAATCGTCGTACGGCATCCCAATAGCTGGGGGACGGTCAATATCACATACATCTCACCACATATCAAGTATCACTACCATCATATCTCAAAATCTAGGGTACAGATCTAAGTCTAGTGCAATCGATACCATGTATATAAGTATGAATGCGGGGTAAAACACATGCTCAAAGGCCCGCTAAAGTATCCTGTCGTATCTCCCATACGAATCCTGTCATATCGCCGATCTCACGGCCTCAAATCGAATCTCATCGACTCAACTCACATCCCAAGTACTATCCTCATAATCCAGTATATGTACACATAGTCCCATACCCATGTGAACACATACAAATATAATATTCCCATACACACATGCGAAAGAAGGTATGTATGCAAGTGCGTGCATGCGTGTGTGTATGGGTGCAACCCCTACTCTAGGGTTTCGCAATCCACTAAATCAATCCATCCTATCATCAATAATCTCAAAGAACATATAGTAAATATATGTGTGTATACGTATTCGTATACATCACCAAGGACTGCGGGGGTGCTATACGCCATCCACCCGACTTCCCCCGTAGATATAATCTACTCACCTGGTCTTCGCTCGCCGAAATCGATGACGCCATGCTCCTTCGCCTCGGAATCCTTGCGAGGGTACCTAGAATAATAAACAGTCGCAATACGTATTAACATCGAGGCAGAAAACAGATACAGCGCACAGTGTGCTCATAGGTTGGAACCTATGGCCTAAACGTGCAAATCAATCAAACAATCCCTGTTGTCGATGTACGAACACCCGACAACCAAATACAAATCCAAATATCAATAAAGTGCATTTTAAAATACGGAAAACATCGCCTAAAACACACCAAAATGCTCCCAGATTTTCCCCAGGTGACAATTAGCCAAAACTGCATATAGGAGGGGTCTATTTTAGTGCAAAATGAGCCCTGGAACAAAACTGGAGCAATTCTACCCTACTCTGGCCGCAAATTGCGGCCAGAATGATCAAATTTGCGGCCATGGGTTGGAATTAGGGGCTCGGGTCTTGGTGGTAGCTTCCTAGGTGCCTGCACGACTCACTGTCAGCTCAATTTTATTTTAGGGGTCCCGGGGTGATAGCAGATTCCTAAAAGCTTCACAGATTTCACAATATTTCCGATATCGGTTTTCTAAATCCGTATTCAGGGTTTCAAATCTCAGGTTTGGGTCTCAATTCCATCACTAGGGTGTTTGTGCAGCCTCCACTAAGCTCAATTTCACACTACAACTCATAATTTCCTCAAACCCTAACTAGGTTTCCTTTAAGTCCACAACACCACCCGATATTGATTCAATTTTAACATAGGGGTATAAGTAATGCAAAAACTAATCTAATGGTCCAGAAATTACCTCATTTGGCAACTCAAGAATTTTCTTGAGTTGCCCCAAGTGGCCAAAATCCATGCTTTCTTGGTCCATCGTGTAGGTCTCGAGCTCGTGCACACTTTTAATGAAATGAGAGTGGTGTTTTGAGGTGATCTTCAAGGTGTTTTGGAGGTTGGAGATGAAGGAGGAGGGAGAGGCAGCAGCAACAACAGGAGCAAAGGGGAGAGGGGAGAGAAATGAGAGGAAGAATGAAAGGGAAATGGCTAAGTCAACACACACCCACCTACTCTTTCTCTCTCTCACCATGCTTCATAAATTATTCCTTTTTCCATTTTATTTTCTCTTCAAATTCCTTTCTCACAAGAATAGTAACCCCAAAGTAAAACCAATGCAAGAAAAATGCAACACAAGTGTAGAAAAAGATATGTGCATGCTTTGCACAAAATTGCCAAAAATCCGATTAGCGATTTTTAATCGCGATTAGAGCTAAATTAGCATATAATTGATCACAAACACTTAAAAATGGCATAATTCCAATAAATACCCCAACTTAGAATTTTCCATATTTTTCCATAATTTTTCTCCATTTATTTGTATTTAATTATGCCAGAATATTAAAATATTCAATAAAATAATATTAAATTATAAAAATTCCCAAAAATAATATTTTATTATTTTGAAATGTTACATATGGTTCGATCCATGATGAGTAAGGCTGAGTTGCCGCGATCCTTCTAGGGTTATGCACTAGAATCAGCTGCATATCTTTTGAACAAGGTTCTCTCCAAGACTGTGTCTACCATACCATATCAGATGTGGTGTGGGAAGAAACCCTGTCTTAAGTATCTGAAGATATGGGGATGTCCAGCTTTTGTAAAAAAGCAGCATGCGGACAAGCTCGAGGCACGCTCAGTACTGTGTAAGTTTGTGGGATACCCAAAGAACTCCAGGGGGTATTTTTTCTATTACGCAGAGGAACAAAAGGTTTTTGTTTCTCGTCATGCCCACTTTCTGGAACATCAGTTTTTAGAAAAAGAAGCAAGTGGGGGCGTAGTAGAACTGGAAGAAATTCCAGAGCCACAAGCTATTACTGAAAGCTTGGAAGAACCAGAGGTTTCAAGAGAACCGGACATCCCAGTGCAACTTCGCAGGAGTAGTAGGCAGTCTCATCCGCCCGAGAGATACTACAGTTTTCTCATAGACGGGGATAGAGAGGATTGCACCATAGATTATGGTGAGCCTACTAGCTTCCATCAAGCCATTCAGAGCGGCGACTCGGTAAAATGGCTGGATGCAATGCGGGCCGAGATGGAGTCCATGTACACCAACAAAGTTTGGACTTTGGACTTTGCTCCAGAAGGGGTAAAACCCGTAGGCTGCAAATGGATCTTCAGAAAGAAGATTGGTGTAGATGGGCAGGTTGAGACCTATAAAGCTAGACTTGTAGCAAAGGGTTTTCGTCAAAGACCTGGTTTGGACTATGACGAGACCTTTTCTCCAGTAGCTATGCTAAAATCCATTCGGATCCTTCTTGCCATTGCTGCCTTCCACGATTATGAAATCTGGCAGATGGACGTAAAGACGGCTTTCCTAAATGGAAATTTGGAAGAGTGCGTCTATATGGATCAGCCGGAGGGATTCATTCAGAGTGGGAGCAGCGGTAGAGTGTGCAAGTTGCTAAAGTCCATCTATGGAGTTAAGAAAGCATCGCGGAGTTGGAACATCAGCTTTGATGATACTGTCAAAGAATTCGACTTTATCAAAAACCCAGATGAACCATGCATTTACAGTAAGATTGTAGGGAGAACTGTGGTATTCCTCGTCTTGTACGTGGATGACATTCTCCTAATAGGAAATGATATTCCTATGCTACAGTCAGTCAAAGGATTCTTGTCGCAGAGGTTCTCCATGAAGGACCTGGGCGATGCCAACTAAATTCTGGGGATCCAGATCTATCGTGATAGATCTAAGAGGATGTTGGGACTTTCACAGTCAAGGTACATCGACACCATACTGAAAAGGTTCAGTATGGAATATTCCAAGCGCGATAATTTACCGGCTTGTCACGGGATCACCCTCTCCAAAGAGATGTCTCCCAAGACTGATTTGGAAAGGGATCGCATGTCTATTATACCCAACGCTTCTGCGGTAGGCTCTATAATGTATGCGATGTTGTGTACCAGACCAGATGTAGCATACGCATTGAGCGTTGTAAGCCGGTATCAGTCGAACCCAGGGGAGAAACACTGGATAGCGGTAAAGAACATTCTCAAGTACCTAAGAAGGACTAAGGAGATGTTCTTGGTGTATGGCGGAAAAGACCTCCAGCTCGAGGCCTTTGCTGACTCCAGCTTCCAGAGTGACAAGGATGACTCTAAGTCCATGTCGGATTATGTCTTTACCCTCAATGGAGGGGCGGTTTGCTGGAAGAGTTCCAAGCAGGAGACCGTTGCAGACTCAACTATGGAAGCGGAGTACATAGCAGCTTGCGATGCCGCAAAGGAAGCTGTCTGGATGAAGAAGTTCCTCACGGAGCTTCAGGTGGTTCCTACCATTGTTGATCCAATACCGCTGTATTGCGACAACAACGGAGCTATAGCTTTAGCGAAGGAACCCAGGTCCGATCAGAAGTCCAGGCACATTTTGAGGCGGTACCACCTGATCAGGGAGATCGTAGATTGCCGGGAGATCGAGGTGAAGAGAGTAAATACGGAGAACAACACAGCAGATCCATTCACGAAGGCCCTACCCCTGACTCAGTTCGAGCGCCTGATCGAGATGATAGGTCTTCGATACGCCAGTACATGGCCTTAGTGCAAGTGGGAGATTGTTAGTGTATATGCCCGAGAGGCCATTACTGTATCATACTAGATTGTATATTACTTGATGGAAGCTTGGGATATTCACAGATGTATAGACAATCTTGCTCAAAATGGTAGTATGCTACTTGGTTTGTCTCTACTTTAATATGTGCATGTGTTTCTTTTAGCATATCGCTTATATACATATTAGTAGAGCCCTTAGGATCTTTGCTTGATTACCAGCGTTGTGATGGCGCTCACACTCGTGGGGGCTGGGTAATCCATAAGCACATCCTTATACAGGTCCCTAGTCGTAGGACTATCGAGACAGGGCATCGATACTCCAGAGTAGACTAGCGTATGCGCTTCTCATCCCAGCGGGGGAGACGGTCTGTCCTACAGCCATCAGTACGTCGTACTTGAGATAGTATGCGGGTGCTCGTTAGGTTACGAGTACACTGGACAGGACTCGTCGGGAACTGTTGGTTGGTATTATACCTATCGTCAGTTATCAGTTCCCAGGTGACATGAGTACAGCTTAGTCCGCCTACTTGACACCGTCACTTCGCCTCGAGTGTGTTCCCACTGTACTTAGATTACTACCCTACCACGGCTCAAAGGAGTCGTGCAAGCAGGTAGTAGTTGGGTGCAGTCCCGAAGCACTTGGAGGCAGTGACGGTTAGACAGGATTCGTCTCTCCCGGTATTGGGGGTTGACATCGCGCTGTGTCTAGGAGAGCCATTACACAAGTAGTCCCTGGCCAGGGCAAGCGAGATATACTGGTAGGTTTCCAGTGTTATCTCAGGGTGTTCTGGGCTACACTCCGACACGACTTGTACCTTTATTAGGGGACTGACGTTTACCGCCCCTAGGCCTGCCATGCGATGTATCAGACGAACAGACCGGACTGTACGGAGATTGTCACATACAGGCTCAGTAGGAGTTCGGATGGGTTTACCTCATCGGCCTTCTTATCGACATCTACCTGGGGACCGTTACGTACAGCTAGTGCCGCTTGCGGTCTGTGGTTAAACCCACTGCCAGCGTAGTGTCGAGTCTTTAGAGTCCCACACAGAGAGTTTCCCTGCACTGAGCGAAACGTGTAGAGGCCGTATGGTTTTACGGCAGGGCTACGATCACTTACGTGCACTTGTGTGCGTATGCTGTTCGGGCAGGCAATACTAGTGGGCTTTGGTTTAAGCCAGATCCTAGTATTGCACAGATGGATTTGATTTGTCTTCTGTGCATTCGCATTCTACGGAATGCAGATGCGGGTGTGTATGCACAGTTTTGAGGAGCGATGAAGGAGGAGGTGCCCCATTAGGGTTTTGGCAGATGGTTCGGCCAAAACCGTAATGTGGCACACTCATTAGGGTTTTGACAATTCGTTTGGTCAAAACCGTTATGAGTCGGAGACATTGTTTATTAATCCTTTTAGTGATAGATTAGTGATGGCTAATTGCATTGACCATTTGACCACTTAGACCCCTCTTGACTTTGTTGACCCGTTGACCGTGTTGACCATTGACCTTCAAGAGGGATCTACACTCTTCTTTTATTTTCCTTTTATTTCTTGTGTTATGATAATGGTCAATTCAATGTTCCATCAAGTCTTTCATGATAGGATTAGTAATGATGATTATTGTGTATTATTGCAACCATGGTTCATTTCCTTTGGGCTTAATCTTTTCATTATTCTCTTCTCATTCTCTCTCATGAAGTGAGAAGAAAGAAAAAGCTCCATGGTTGCAAACTTTCTCCTTCTTCTTCCTCCTCGTGATCTCTTCTTTTGATCTCATGTGTTGAGAGACAAAGAATCCACAAAGACAAATACATTCATACATCTCCTCTACACATTCTAAGGCATTTAGATTAGCAATCTCCTTACCCTAGTTGCCTTAGCTTGAGGCGAAGCTTAGTGTACAACTCTCGGGTGGATCTTCTTCGACTCAAGAAGGCCGCGGAGGAGCCCAAGGTCCGGATCGACGCTTGGAGCTTGGATGGACGAGTGGGACAGCGGGATGAAGACCCGAAGGACCGGTTCCGTGAGGTACACTTCCTACAGCATAGTAGCTAAACCTCTAAGTGTTTACTAGTTTCTAGTTTAGCAAAGATCCGACTTTTAGTCCATGTTGCCTTGCGCCAAAATCATTGTTTTTCGCCGTTTCCGCCTCCCCGTAAGAACCGGGGTGAGCAACGTGGAGTTACAACTACTGGTAACACTTACCAGTAAATCTCAGCAACCCTGGCCAGGGATTTCCGGTTATAGCCAATCGAACACAGCGCAACATCAACTCCCTATACCGGGAGAGACGAATCCCCTCCTATCGCTCATTGCCTCCATGTGATTCGGGACTGTACCTAAAAACCACCGTTTTGCACGCCCTCTTGGACGTGGTAAGGTGGAAATCAAAGCACAGTGGGAATCACACAAGACTCTATGACGATCTCGGGTCTACAGACTAACCTGTACCAGGGTCACCAGAGAACTGCCATCTGACGTAAGGTATAATACCATCTGGGAGTTCTCGGCGAGTCCGTCCAGTGTACCCAGTCTCTACTGAGCACCCGTATATCATCTCTGATGTCAAACACCAATGGATATGGGATCATCCATCGCCCATCTGTATGGCTCGAGAAGGTATACGCTAGTCTACTCTGGTATATCGATGCCCCGTCTCGATACACCCACAACTAGGGACCTTGAAGGATGTACTTATGGACTACCATGTCCCCACTAGTATGATCCGCATCATTGTCCAGGTAGTCAAGTACACATCCTAAGGGCTTTACCAACATGTAACAGAGAGACATTGAGTATACACGTTATGGTAAAGAGTAACCAGATAGCATATTATCATGTCGAGTAAGAAAGTCCTCCCTATATATGTCTAAGCATCCACTACAATATACATCCTATGTGCAGTAATGGTCTCTAGGGCATACATACAACTAACACAATCCTCGCTCCCACCATCAATGAGAAAACCGTAGTATCTCTCAGGTGGATGAGAAACCCTACTAGATCGGCGAAGAGGCTGGGGTTCGTCGGGTACTACTGAATCCTCTGGTTTTACCAAGTCTTCTGTTATAGTTTGTGTCGCTGGAACCTCTTCCAGTTCTACCTCAATGCCACTAATCTGCTTCATAAGAAAACTTTTTTCTAAGAAAGTGGCATGTCGAGAAACAAACACCTTTTGTTCCTCGGGGTGGTAGAAGATATACCCTTGTGAATTTTTGGGATATCCTATAAACTTACATATGACAGATCTTGCCTCGAGTTTGTCTGGATTTTGTCTTTTGACATAGGCCGGACAACCCCATATCTTATTGTAATTAAGATGTGGTCTCTTCCCTTTCCATATCTCATATGGAGTGTTAGGCACGGATTTGGTAGGAACTCTATTTAATAGGTCTATGGCTGTCTCAAGCGCATACCCCCAGAAGGAAATAGGTAACTCAGATGTACTCATCATTGAGCGTACCATATCTAATAGGGTACGATTCCTCCAGTCCGACACACCGTTGTGCTATGGTGTATAAGGAGGAGTAAGCTGAGAGAGAATCCCATTCTCTTTTAGATAATCCAGAAAATCATTACTCAAGTATTCTCCTCCTCGATCAGATCGAAGGATCTTAATACTTTTGCCCGTTTGGTTCTCTACTTCGTGCTTATATTCTCTGAATTTCTCAAAAGCTTCAGACTTGTGTTTCATTAGGAACACATGTCCGAATCTTGAGAGATCGTCAGTGAATGTAATGAAGTAGGAAGAACCGTTCCTGGTATGTGTAGACATGGGACCGCATACATCACTATGTATCAGCCCTAAGAGTTCGGTAACTCTTTCTCCGTGTCTCGTAAACGGAGTTTTGGTCATCTTGCCTTTGAGACATGACTGGCAAGTGTCATAAGATGAAAATTCAAAAGAATTCAAATATCCATCCTTATGCAACTTAGCTAGTCGTGTCGCATTGATGTGACCCAGTCTACAATGCCACAAGAAGGATTCGTTCAGTTCTGAACTCTTCCTCTTGTGTGTGTTTTGTAAATTGAGGAATGTATTTTGATTGAGAATGAATATGCCATTATGTAACGAGCCTGATGCAATCAACTTTTGATCTAGGAAGATGTTCATAACATTATCCTGTACGACAAAATTATATCCTTCTTTACTCAGTAAAGAAACTGATATAATATTGCACATCATGTTCGGTATATAATAGCACTCATTCAGAATCAGTGTATTATGACTTGGTAATACAAGGTGATATTCGCCAACTGCTTTGGCTGCAATACTTGCACCATTCCCTACTTGAACGGAATGATCACCTTTTCCCAGTTCTCTACCTTTCCGTAGCCCATGTAACTGTTTACATATGTGGGATCCTGATTCGGTATCTAATACCAAGGACGTAGGGTGAACTGAAAAACAGTTCTCAATGACTAACACACCCGAAGAAGGTGCATCAACATGCATGTTCTCCGTTTGGGCGGCATGAGAATCCAGATATTCTCCTGATTCCTGTTCAGTCTTATAACACTTATAAGATAGAACGGGTCCAACGTTCCCCTGCACAGTATAAAATGCAGGTTCGGTCAATACATCCATATTATTATCTTTATTAAGGCATGATATGGTCGCTACCTGGAGAGAGAGAGAAGAAAACACTTTAGCGTATGCTCTTGCAAGATCAGATTAGTTATTTATCTTATCTAATCAGGATGGCTCCCACTGTTTTTATCAAATCTTCCTTCAAACCCTAAAAGGAAAGACTAGCTGGGATTAATTACACTCTACAACTTCGCCAATCTTTCATCCAGGCCAGTGTCGGTACTTTGAGGGAGGTTCCCCGTGCTTTCGCACGGACCTAATTAAAGTAAACCTCGTTTTCCCAGAGGCGTAACCCCGTTGACACCTTTCTAGACACCTACTTGATCGGCTAATTGTCCTATGTAAAACTCTCCCAGGAGTAACAATTACTCGCAGTGGGTATCGGGATCCAACTATCTCATAGAAGGTATGCAATCTCATTGCAAATTTCAACACTTGAAATTCCCGATAATGCTTTTGCCCCTAGCGTGCTATGACCTTGACGCATGCCAAACAACCCATAGTCCGCTAGTCAAGTTCAACCCGTACAATTCATGATTGAATTAAACCCACCCGTACGACCCTTGACGCATGCCAAACAACGCCGTATGAATACCCTAATCCAATCGCATCTCATGCTACAGATAAGTAATAATCAGCTACCGTTCACTACGCTTGACGCATGCCAAACAACCGCAGCACGAATACTAAATATTACTTATCTGAATTGACGGAGGGCTACGCAGGTTTTTCAAAAAAACCATGAGCGTAATGAACTTGATATCGTCGTAGAATCATGTGAAATTTTGAAATGGAGCGTTTTTTAGGCTTTCATTAGTTTTGCTAAAGAGGTCACTCCCGGTGAAGGGATCTCGGCTCTTTCCTCATCGAATAAGGTGCAGGACATATCATATACATCACTGTGCAAAGCAAAACTCTAAAAGCAATCAAAAGACAAACCTAGTTTTGTAGCAACTGCCAGTTTCGCTAAAGAGGTCACTCCCGGTGAAGGGATCTCGGCTCTTTCCTCATCGAATAAGGTGCAGGATATATCATATATATCACTATGCAAAGCAAAACTGTAGCTACCCTTTTTATTAGAAAATTTGATTCTACAACATCTTTTAGGTTTCTTTTCTTTCATTAATCACATTAATGAAGTCCCATCATTTAAGTCACCTAAACATCATAGATAAATACGACGTACACTTATGCCATCCGCATTCGCCTCGATGTCCCCTCGTGCACCGTTAGGTTAGGTAACTAACGGCAGAGCAGGGCAGGGCTAGCGCGGGTGTAAAACATAAGTAACGCCTATATAATATATCATATATACTATATACAATATTTATCACAGAACATCAAATGATCACATCACAGATATCGCAGCAGAAGAAATATATGAAACATTGGATATACTAGAACGTCCGTGTTTTATTTTGAGCCTCTATAAAACACGGATTCCACGGTCGCGACGAATAGCCAAACCCACACCCCTAGACCCCTACGAGAGCGGCAAGCAACCCTACCAATTCTGGAGTTAGGAGACCCGGACTCGACTTCTCGAGTTGGTCTTCCACTGGACTCCAGAACCCGGTTACTTGTGCTTTCCTCCTTGGGTATATCCTAGTGCGGAAAAGTAAATAATATACAAAAGGTGACATCAACCTCGACCCGGAAGTGCCCCAATAAAAGAATATTACATACATTTAAATTTTACATGAATGAAAATAAAAACTCTCATCTCACATAAAATAACCCCCGGCTATTCAGAACGCGACGATCCAATATAACATATCCAGCAACACATAACATCACATGTCATCAACGTAAGTAAATATGCGCATCCCAATTGTCGTTGACATATAGCAACGAAACCGGCGATATCACATATTACACTTACGGTCGCAGAAAAGAAAGTGTAAAACTACAACATTTGGAATCTACAATCTCTTTAGACATCGTAAATCCGAAATATCACATATTTCGCATTTCATGCCTAACCGTGTGAATTCCACATATTGTATCACATTCCAGATAAATAGACAGTATTAAACTTTTCGATCGAATTATCAAATACCCAAGATTTCCTAAATAGCTCAACACTTGAGCGGAGTTCAAAAATTCCAGAATACGTCACAGTAGCAACGGTCCAGCCGTAGAAGGGTCAAGCCAACGCCTCACATGTGGCACGCCGTACTGCCCCAAACCCTAAGGTTGAAAGGGCAGTTCAAGACGGTCACATAATCGAGTTAAGGTTTGTTGTCTTCTAGAGGATCCGTCACATTTCTTGCACGTTTTTCCGAAATAATTAAACCCGAGAAAAATTCAACACTTGAAACTTTTTCGTGCCGGGAAAAATTGAGTTAGTGATATCCGTTCGAACATTTTAATACTTACTAAATTATCCGGAATAACAATAACGAATTTAAAATTCCCGATCGAATCGACGATTATAAAATAAACTCCAGATTACTCGACACTTGAGTTAAAATAAAAATACCCAGAAAATACTAATAACAGAACTAGGAATTACTGTGCAAAAATGAGTACCAATATCCCCTGTACTGCCGCGGATCCGCGGCCCAAGCGCGGTACGGCCCCGTTTCCGTGGCGGTTTAGACGTATTGTGTTCTCGTTTTTCACAACAATTCTTATATTCACCTGCTGAATTTTTTAGGTATTTTTAATTCTGAAAAAGCCCAGTTTTTAAAAATTGTACAGAGAGGGGTCTAAATTGACGTCTTCGGGTTCGATCGGGGTTTTATCTTCGTTAACACATCGCCTAATGCTCTAGCTAAGCTCTGATACTACTGTAGGGTTACTAGGCACACTAACAAGGCTCTACAAGGCATCGACCATGCCAAATTTAAAATTATATGTACCGCGCAACCCTAAGCAAAATCGTTAACTAGAGTTTAGGCGAAACTAATGGCATGTAAACAACTTTACACTAAAGGGAATGCGATATACAACCTTTGTAGATCGGTCCTCCACTTCATTTGCTCCTTGTTGAAGTCCCTTCGCTGCGATCAAGGTTCTCCCGGGCTCTTGCATGGCTTCACGACGTGAAGGATGCGACCTTGCTTGAAGTCTCCGAGGCCGAAGATGATCTACGTCGAGGGAATTCCGACTCAAGCTCCTACTTCACTAACTTGTGAATTAGTGAAGTAAACACCCTATACTAAAGTGCTAATCTAGTAGAGGATGGAGAAATAGGAAGTGGGTTCTCTTTAGAATTTTGTTTCTCACTTTGTTTCTCACTTTGGATCAAACCCTAGTTTTCTTTTTTCTTTTCACAAATGAAGAAGAAGAAGAAAAGAAAGAGATGAGGATAATGATCAAGTGAGTATGCTAACCATGGTGAGAGAGTATCATATACTAACCCTTGTAGAGACTTTACCATAGCTAAGTGTAAATGGTTAGGTTAAATAAAGATCTAAGGTAAAACAAAACAAGTGGACTTTTTCAAAGCAACCACAAGCTTCTACAAGCTTCATGCTTATGAAAGAAATTCCACTAATTTGTAATTACCTTAAATAAATGTAAACCACCATTTAAAAATAGAATGGTGTGAGTCTTGTACACCCATGTTTAGTGTATCATCAACCATGATACAATACAAAACACTTTTAATATATATATCATATATATATTCAAGTGTGCAAGTGTGAGAAAAACCTTAAAGTGAATAAGTGTTAGCAAATGTAAATTAGTATATCTAATATACAATTATATACTTAATTATTAAATCAACACTTGACTTAATAATCCGGTCATATCTCATATAACCGGCTAACATCCATCGTATCGACTTATCGAATCAACACTTGATTCGATAACCCGGTTATATCATATATAACCTGACCGATACAAAAAGTCGCGAGAATAGAATACGGTATCATATACTCGCATTTATTCTCGGTCTCGCACTGTAAGTGCACGGCGGCACCCCGGCTTCCATCCCGAGGCCAAATGCGGAAGCGATGGCTAACTTTAATTTTCTTAAACCGGCACCACCGCGCACTAAAACCCGGATCTTGCCATTAACTAGTCCTAGCTATCTACAAGATTGGGAAAAGAGATGTACCGAGCGATCCGTGTCCTCCGGTCTTCTCGCCGTCGTCCCGATCTCCCGCGGAATGTCCGGTCTCCACCTCGTCGCCGGAAGGGCACCACGTCGCCTGCTTCTTTTACGGGCTCCCACCTCTATACCGAGGCAACTCGGGCATGAAGCTGGCGAGTCGACGTGGCCGAGAGTTGCTGTAGAATGTGTGTAGAACCATGTCTCATATTAGGGTAGTGGATGCTGCCTTTGTGGTGGAAGAAAAAGAACTTGGAGAGAGGTGAGAAAAATGTAGCATCCAAAAGAATGAGATTAGCATTTTTTTCTCCCAACCAAAAGAGAAAATCCCCACCTCTACTAGTGGCCGGCCCATGCTCTTGTGAATGGGGAGAGAGAACAAAGACAAGGAGGTGGGTGGAAAGCATGTGATGATGAGAAAAACAAATGATCACAACAAAACCCAACACTCCAACAACAACCATCATGTCAAGCATGATGACTCCAAAAAGTCAAGCCATCATGAAGAAGTCAAGGTAATGGATGGTGCACCATCATGATACAATAATAATGCAAAGAACACCCTCAACAAATGCTTATTTGCACAAATGCAAATAAGCCCTCCTCCACCAATCTTCGGCCAATGAAGGATACAAAAGAAAATGGCCGAAACGGAAATCAAACTGGCAACACCAGAAAACTGGTCCCGTAATAAATTACAGGAAAACCCCGATACTGTGTATACACACCCGCATCTGTATTCCGACCGAAATACAAATGCAATGAGACAAAATCTACACTGTACTATACTAGGATCCGGCTTAAACCAAAGCCGGCTAGTGATATCCGTTCGATCCTGATCCGTGCAATACCGCACGTATCTGATCGAACCCTGCCATATATCCATACGGCCTCTAGTACTAACTGTCCGATCCTGATCCGTGCAATACCGCACGTATCTGATCGAACCGTGCCATATCTCCATACGGCCTCTAGTACTTGTTAGTTATATGTATGCCCTAGAGGCCATTACTGTACATTGGATGTATATTGTAGTGGATGCTGGGACATATATAGGTAGGACTTTCTTGCTCGACATGATAGTACGCTATCTGGTTGCTCTTTATCTTAACGTGTATACTTTCCGTCTCTCTGTTACATGTTGATAAAGCCCTTAGGATGTGTACTCGACTTCCAGGACTGTGATGCAGATCATACTAGTAGGGGCCTGGATAGTCCATGAGTACATCCTTGAAATGTTCCTAGTAGAGGGAATATCGAGACGGGGCATCGATATTCCAGAGTAGACTAGCGTATATCTTCTCGACCCATGCGATAGGCGATGGATGATCCCATATCCATTGGTGTTTGACATCGAAGATGGTATACAGGTGCTCAGAGGAGACTGGGTACACTGAACGGACTCGCCGAGAACTCCCAGATGGTATTATACCTCACGTCAGATGGCAGTTCTCTGGTGACACTGGTACAGCTTAGTCTGTTGACCCGAGATCGTCATAGAGTCTTGTGTGTCTCCCACTGTGCTTTGATTTCCATCCTACCACGGCTCTACTGAGTTGTGCAAACAGGTGGTTTTTGGGTGCAGTCCCGATTCACATAGAGGCAATGAGCGATAGGAGGGGATTCGTCTCTCCCGGTATTGGGGGTTGATGTTGCGCTATGCTCGACTGGCCATAACAGGAAATCCCTGGCCAGGGTTGCAGTGATATACTGGTAAGAGTTATCAGTAGTTTCACGAATGTTATGGACCTCACGTCGGCATGACTTATCAAGCTACTGGGGTCTGACGTTTACCACCCCTAGGCGAGATATGCGACATATCAGACGAACAGACCGGACTATACGGTAAGTGTTACTGGTTGGATTCACAGGAGTGTGAGCGGGCTTGCTCGTCGATCTTCTGATCGCTCAATACCCGGGTGGCCATTACGTTTAGCAGACCGCTTGCGGCTTGTGGGTGTTTGATATGATCATCATCTGCTACCGGCGTATTGACGAGTCTTTAGAGTCCTACACAGAGGTTTCCTGGCTCAAGCGAAACGAAATAGGAGCGCATATGAGATATGTGCGGGACCGAGAATAATTCGTGTATGTGATACCGTATTTCATTCTCGCGATAAATGTGTCGAATGGTTGTATGCGATATAACCTAGTTATCGAATCAAGGATTGATTCGATAAGCCGATACATTGGATACTAGCCGGTTATATGCGATATGACCGGATCATTGAATCAAGTGTTGATTTAATGATTTAATATATAATTATATATTTGATATATTACTTTGTATTAACTAGTATTGGTTCACTTTAAATGGATTTACTCACTTGGTTTGTGCACATTGTATATGTGATATATTTTGTGCACATGATTGTATCATGTTTGATGATACATTCAAGCGTGGGTTTGTGTAAAGAATTGACCATGGTTATATGAATGGTTAGGGTTTCATTTTATTTACTTATTCATTTATTTATTCTTTTTGTTTATTTTGGAAAAAGAAAATGATAAAGAAAATGGAATGGTGGCTTGATTTGTTTGTAGTTGAAGTTTCTTGAAACTTTGACTAAGTCACCATTCTTATCTCATCCTTAACCCTAACCATTCAAGTTAACCATGGTCCATTCTCTACAACTAACCAAGGGTTAATATATGATAAGTATTGATTTATTTATCTCATTATTAACACATATCATATCATCTTCTTCTTCTTCATCTTCTTCTTCCATGAAGAAAAGCTAGTGACCATCAATGGCAACTAGTGAAATCAAGTGAGAAATCCAATTCTAAAGTCTACCCACTTCCTATTTCTTCACCCTCTACCTCTTGCCAAGTTGTATAGGGTGTTTCCTTCACAAGTTTTCATGGCTTGGTGAAGTTGGAGCTTGTTCTTGTGATGCCTCGACGTAGATCATCTTCGGCATCGAACCGACGATCAAGCCCGACCATTCTTCAATGATGCCGATGCTAGAGTCATGGGTTCGATTTGGACAGCGGAGGGAGATCATCGCGGAGCTTAGGAAGTGGTGGACCGGATCTACAAAGGTTGTAGCCACTTCCCTTTAGCTATATTTCCGTTTACTTGCTTGCTTCGCCTAAATATCTAGTTAATGATCCGTAGTCTAGGGTTTCTCGGCACCGTAAAATTAGAAATTGCCATGTTTGATGCCTTGTGAGACCTCTTGGGAGTGCCTAGGAACCCTACAGTGGTATCAGGGCCTAGCTAGAGCCTTAGGCGATGCGTTGACGGAGTTAGAAGTCCGATCGACCCAAAACCCCAACTTTAAAATGCTCTCTGGACATTTCTGTAAAATGTGGATTTTTGTAAATTAAAAATATTCAGAAAAATCAGCAAGAAGATCTAAGGGTTACTGTAAAATTCGAGGGCCTGATTCCTTAAAAGCGCCGCGGATCCGCGGCATGAGCATGCTCATGCGGCGGTTCCGCGGTCAGTTTGTCTTGTTGTGCATCGAATTTTGCACCTTAATTCTTAGTTTGTAGTTCTGGTTTTCCTGGTAATATTTTAATATTTATTCCAGAGTTTTATTTTCTGGGTTGTATTGGGAACTCGGTGTATCGATCGGATTGTCTAATTTTGTCAGTGTGTTTTTCCGGATAAATTTTAGAATATGTTAAAAAGTTCGACCGGATATAAATACCCAATTTTTCCCCTGTCGGGAAATTTCCAAGTGTTGGATTTTTCCGTAGTTTAACGACGTTCTAAGTAGTGCAAGTAACGCGATGGACCCTCTAGAAGACAACAAACCTTAACTCGATTATGTGACCGTCTTGAACTGCCCTTTGAACCTTCGGGTTTGGGGCAGTACGGCGTGCCACATGTGAGGCGTTGGCTTGACCCTTCTACGGCTGGTCCGTTTGTACTGAGGCACGAACTGAATGTTGTTAGACTTATTTCATGTGTTGAGTTGTTTCGGGAAAACTTGGGTGTTCGAATGT
The DNA here is from genome assembly GCA_030015575.1 of Agapanthus africanus. Taxonomy (NCBI): domain Eukaryota; kingdom Viridiplantae; phylum Streptophyta; class Magnoliopsida; order Asparagales; family Amaryllidaceae; genus Agapanthus; species Agapanthus africanus. The sequence continues at coordinate 529,428,790 of JASDDO010000014.1, forward strand.
TCAATCGGAAAGTTTAACATTTTCTGTTTATCCGGAATGTGATACAACAATTGGAATTCACAAAAGGTTATGAGATAACTGAATGAATGTTATAAACATAGCAGTTTAGTCTCACTTGATCGGTTGCCACGGAATTTTGATATGATCAAAAGTCCGTTGCAATCACGTAGCGTACGCGGATACTCGCCGGGTAAACTTAATAGACAGCCTCACTCCATAGCCCCGACCAAGTGACTGTAGGAGAACCCCGTCGCCGAAAGCATCCGTTTGGGTGCTCACGGTAGCGGTGTTCCGCCTTGGTGCACTTCGTCGACGGTATCGGGGGTGCGGCCGCCTACTAAAGTTTGCGACGAGCATTCGATCAGTTTTTCGGGAATCTTGTTGAATTGCCCGACTTGATGTTGAAAAGTGTTTTCGATAATGAGACTGAAATGCGGGGTTTATAATTGTTAGGCATGTGATGTCTAAGGAATTCATTTGATTGGGCATGCGATGTCTAAAGAGGTTGCGGATTCCAACTGTTGTAGTTTTACACTTTCTTTTCTGTGACCGTAAGTGTAATATGTGATATCGCCGGTTTCGTTGCTATATGTCAAGGACAATTGGGATGGACATATTTACTTACGTTGATGACATGTGATGTTATGTGTTGCTGGATATGTTATATTGGATCGTCGTGTTTGAATAGCCGGGGTTTTTTTTTATGTGAGATGAGTGTTTTTCATTTTCATTCATGTAAAAACTTGTATGTAATATTCTTTTATTGGGGCACTTCCAGGTTGCGGAAGATGTCACCGTTTGTATATTATTTACTTTTCCGCATTAGGATAGACCCAAGGAGGGGAGCACAAGTAACCGGGTTCTGGGGTCCAGTGGGAGACCAACTCGAGGAGTCGAGTCCGGGTCTCCTAACCCTAGAATTGGTAAGCCGCTCTCGTAGGGGTCTAGGGGTGTGGGATTGGCTATTCATCACGACCGGGGAATCCGTGTTTTATACTGGCTCGTATTGAAAACACGGACGTCCTAGTATATCCAATATTTCATATGATACTTTCTACTGCGTTATCTGTGATGTGATCATGTGATGTTCTGTGATAGATATAGTATATAGTATATTTGATATATTATATAGACGTTGCTTATGTTTTACACCCGCGCTAGCCCTGCCTCGCTCTGGCGTTAGTTACCCAACCTAACGGTGCAGACGGGACATCGAGGCGAATGCGGATGGCATAAGCGTACGTTATATTTATCTGTGATGGTTAGGTGGACTTAAATGATGGGATATTCATTAATGAGATTAATGAAAGAAAATAAACCTAATTGATGTTGTGGAATCGAATTTCAAAATAAAAACAGGTAGCTACAGTTCTTGCTTTGCATCGCGGTGTTCATTGTAGAACATCCTGCACCTTATTCGATGAGGAAAGGACCAAGATCCCTTCACCGGGAGTGACTCCTTTAGCAATAACTGGCAGATGCTACAACCCTCGGTTTGTCTTTGATCGCTTCTATCGTTTACGCTTTGCACAGTGATATATATGATATATCCCGCACCTCATTCGACGAGGAAAGGGCCGACGATCCCTTCACCGGGAGTGACCCCTTTAGCAAAACTAGAAAAGCTTCAAAAACATTCCATTTAAAAACCATTTGATTCCGCAACGAGATCAAGTTCAAAGCGTTAAAGGTTTTCACAAAAACCAGCCGCAACCCTCCGTCATTTTAGGAAGTAGAGTACTTAGTATTCGTGCTGTGTTTGTTGACCATAGTCAAGGCACAGTGTACGATAGCTAAGTGATGTCTTCTTACACCGCATATGATGCGATTAGTTAGGACAGTCGCGTGACTTTGTTGACCTTAGTTAAGGGTCATGTGGGTGGGTCTAATTAATCACGAAATGACGGGTAGAACTTGACTAGTACTTATGATTTGTTGACCATAGTTAAGGTCATAGGTGCTAGGGGTAAAAACCTTTATCCGGAGTTTCAAGTGTTGAAATTTGCAATGAGATTTCATACCTTCTATATGATAGTTGGATCCCGATACCCACTGCGAGTAATTGTTACTCCTGGGAGAGTTTTGCACTTTGCAATTAGCCGATCAAGTAGGTGTCTAGAAAGGTGTCAACGGGGTTACGCCTCTGGGAAAACGAGGTTTACTGTAATTAGGTCCGTGCGAAAGCACGGGGAACCTCCCTCAAAGTACCGACACTGGCCTGGCTGAAAGATTGGCGAACTTGTAGAGTGTAATTAATCCCGGCTAGTCTTTCCCTTTATGGTTTGAAGGAAGATTTGATAAAAACAGTGGGAGCCATCCTGATTAGATAAAATAAATAACCAATCTGATCTTGCAAGAGCGCACGCTGAGTGTTTTCTTCTCTCTCTCTCCAGGTAGCGACCATATCACGCCTTAATCAAGATAATAATATAGATGAATTGACCAAGCCCGCTTGTTATACTGAGCTGGGGAACGTTGGTCCCGCTCCAACTTATAATTGTTATAGGACAGAGCAGGAAATAGGGGAATACCAGATTTCCTTTGCCTCCCAAATGAAGAAAGTGCATATGATGCATCTCCTTCGGGTGTGTTCATTACAAAGAACTGTTTCTTAGTATCCTCTGCATCCTGGGTATATGATACCGGATCAGGATCCCAGATATGTAATATGTTACATAGGGCTACAAAAAGGTAGAAAAACTGAGAACGGGTGATAAGTTTCATGAGACAGAAAACAGGGCAAGTGTTGCAGCCAAGTCTGTTGGTCACTGTCACCCTGTATTACTAATACATTGATTCTGAACAAATGCTATTAGATACCGAACCTGATATACAAAATCATATCAGTCTCTTTATTAGTAAATAAGGATATAATTTTGTATTGTTGGATAATGTTTTGAACATTTCCTATATCAAAAGTTGATCGGTTCAGGCACGTTATCTAAAAGCATTGACGTTCTAAATCAAACTGCAGTTCCTTTTATACAGAACACACACAAGAGGAAGAGTTCAGAAATGAACGAATCCTTCTTGAGGCATTGTAGACTAGGCCACATCAATGCGACCCGACTGGCTGAAGTTACATTTTAGATGCATATTTAAATCAGTTTGAATTTACATCTTGTGAAACTTGCCAGTCATGTCACAAAGATTAGATGACCATAGCTCTGTTTATTAGAAACAGAAAAAGAGTTAGTAAACTCTTGGGACTGATACATGATGATGTATGTAAAGTCTCCTGTCTACACATGCCAGGAATGGTTCTTTATACTTCATTATATTCTCTGATAATCTCTCAAGATTTAGTCATATGTTCCTGTTGAAACATAAGTCCGAACCTTTTGAGATATTCACAGAATATAAGTTAGAAGTAGAGAACCAAAATACGGGTATAAGTATTATGTCCTATGATAAGATCAGGGAGGAGAATACTTGTGCATAGAATACCTCGACTATTCTAAAGAAGAATGAGATTCTCTCTCAGTGTTACTCCTATGAATACACCACAGCACAACGGTGTATCAGGGCGGAGCAATTGCACAATATTAGATATGGTGTGCTCTATGATGAGTATTACTGAGTTACCTATTTCCTTTTGGGGTTATGCACTTGAGAAGCTGCATACCTATTGAATTAGGTTCGAATCAAATCAGTGCCTACCACTCCATATGAGATATGGTATGGGAAGAACCTATCTCTTAAGTAAGTTAAGATTTAGGATTGTTCGGCCTATGTCTTAAGCAAAATCCGGACAAGATCGAGGCAGGATCAGTTCTGTAGAACTGGAAAGGTTCCAGCTATACAAAACTGCTGTTGATGATTTGACAGAACCAAAGGATTCTATAGTTCCCGACGAACCTCAGCCTCTCCGCCGATCTAGTAGGGTTCCTCATCTGCCTGAGAGATACCTCGGTTTCTCGATGACAGTGGGAGCGAGGAATGCATCATAAGATGATGACCCAACTAGTTTCGAGCAGACTATCGAGAGTAGGGACTCTGTAAGAATGGCTGGATGCTTAGCGATCTGAGATGGAATCCATATACACCAACAAAGTATGGACTTTGGTTGCTATATCTGAAGGGTTAAATCCCCATCAGGAGCAAGTATATCTTGGGAAGATTACTTGGTGTAGATGGAAAGGTTGAGACTTTCAAAGCTAGACTTGTTAAAGGTGTTCGTCATCGACCAGGCATGGATAATGATGAAACCTTTTCCATGGAATATGCTTAAGTCCATCCAGATCCTACTTGCCACGGCTACATACCATGACTGCGATATCTGGTGGTTGGGTGCCATAACTACTTTTCTAAATAATGATTTAGAAGAGAACGTCTATAAGAACACAGCCAGAGGGCTTCGTAAACAGTGGGAGCAGCGGAAACGTGTGCAAGTTGCTTTACATAATGAAGCAGGCATCGTGGAGTTGGAACGTCTGTTTTGATGTGATAGTCAAAGTGTTTTGACTTCATCAAAATGGTAGACGAACCTTGTATATATAAAAGGGTAGTAGAGAGTAAGGTGATCATCTTCGTATTGTACGTAGACAACATACTCTTGATAGGAAAAGAGTTTCCTATACTACGATCGGTCAATCTCCTATTATCACTAGGATTCTCCAAATAGGATCAAAGTGATACCTCCTAAATCCTGAGTTTTCATCTATGAGATAGATGTAATTGGATGTTAGGATTCTCACTAGATGTAGTGAGATGGTATCAATCGATCCTGGGGAGAATCACTGGAAGAGTTCCAGGATGATAAAGACGACTGAATGTCAGTCACGGGCATTGTCTTTACCCTCAGTAGAGGGACGGTATGTTGGAAGAGTTCCAAGCTAGATACCGTGGCAAACTAGACGATAAAGGCTGGTAACATCGCTATTGAAGATACTACCAAAGAGGCAGTTTGGGTGTATATTGGTTCATAGGATGAACTAGGTTCCTGCCATTGTATGACAATGGAAGTGTGGCTTAGGCCCTGGAACCCTGGTCCCATCAGTGACCCAGACATATTCTGAGGAAGCATCACCTGATCATGGAGATAGTTGATCTCCAGGTTGATCGAGGTTAGGAGAGTAGACGCAGAGGACAGCACGGCGGATCAACTCACGAAGGCCATTTCCCAAAGAGAGACTTTTAGGGGATGGTTGAGTATGTGATACTGCAACCACTGCTACAGATGGCCCTAGTGCAAGTGGGAGATTGTTAGTTATATGTATGCCCTAGAGGCCATTACTGTACATTGGATGTATATTGTAGTGGATGCTGGGACATATATAGGTAGGACTTTCTTGCTCGACATGATAGTAAGCTATCTGGTTGCTCTTTATCTTAACTTGTATACTTTCCGTCTCTCTGTTACATGTTGATAAAGCCCTTAGGATGTGTATTCGACTTCCAGGACTGTGATGCAGATCATACTTGTGGGGGCCTGGATAGTCCATGAGTACATCCTTGAAATGTTCCTAGTCGAGGGAATATCGAGACGGGGCATCGATATTCCAGAGTAGACTAGCGTATATCTTCTCGACCCATGCGATGGGCGATGGATGATCCCATATCCATTGGTGTTTGACATCAAAGATGGTATACGGGTGCTCAGTGGAGACTGGGTACACTGAACGGACTCGCCGAGAACTCCCAGATGGTATTATACCTCACGTCAGATGGCAGTTCTCTGGTGACACTGGTACAGCTTAGTCTGTTGACCCGAGATCGTCATAGAGTCTTTTGTGTCTCCCACTGTGCTTTGATTTCCACCCTACCACGGCTCTACTGAGTTGTGCAAACAGGTGGTTTTTGGGTGCAGTCCCGATTCACATAGAGGCAATGAGCGATAGGAGGGGATTCGTCTCTCCCGGTATTGGGGGTTGATGTTGCGCTATGCTCGACTGGCCATAACAGGAAATCCCTGGCCAGGGTTGCAGTGATATACTGGTAAGAGTTATCAGTAGTTTCACGAATGTTATGGACCTCACGTCGGCATGACTTATCAAGCTACTGGGGTCTGACGTTTACCACCCCTAGGAGAGATATGCGACATATCAGACGAACAGACCGGACTATACGGTAAGTGTTACTGGTTGGATTCACAGGAGTGTGAGCGGGCTTGCTCGTCGATCTTCTGATCGCTTAATACCCGGGTGGCCGTTACGTTTAGCAGACCGCTTGCGGCTTGTGGATGTTTGATATGATCATCATCTGCTACCGGCGTATTGACGAGTCTTTAGAGTCCTACACAGAGGTTTCCTGGCTCAAGCGAAACGAAATAGGAGCGCATATGAGATATGTGCGGGACCGAGAATAATTCGTGTATGTGATACCGTATTTCATTCTCGCGATAAATGTGTCGAATGGTTGTATGCGATATAACCTAGTTATCGAATCAAGGATTGATTCGATAAGCCGATACATTGGATACAAGCCGGTTATATGCGATATGACCGGATCATTGAATCAAGTGTTGATTTAATGATTTAATGTATACTTATATATTTGATATATTACTTTGCATTAACTAGTATTGGGTCACTTTAAATGGATTTACTCACTTGGTTTGTGCACATTGTATATGTGATATATTTTGTGCACATGATTGTATCATGTTTGATGATACATTCAAGCGTGGGTTTGTGTAAAGAATTGACCATGGTTATATGAATGGTTAGGGTTTCATTTTATTTACTTATTCATTTATTTATTCTTTTTGTTTATTTTGGAAAAAGAAAATGATAAAGAAAATGGAATGGTGGCTTGATTTGTTTGTAGTTGAAGTTTCTTGAAACTTTGACTAAGTCACCATTCTTATCTCATCCTTAACCCTAACCATTCAAGTTAACCATGGTCCATTCTCTACAACTAACCAAGGGTTAATATATGATAAGTATTGATTTATTTATCTCATTATTAACACTTATCATATCATCTTCTTCTTCCATGAAGAAAAGCTAGTGACCATCAATGGCAACTAGTGAAATCAAGTGAGAAATCCAATTCTAAAGTCTACCCACTTCCTATTTCTTCACCCTCTACCTCTTGCCAAGTTGTATAGGGTGTTTCCTTCACAAGTTTTCATGGCTTGGTGAAGTTGGAGCTTGTTCTTGTGATGCCTCGACGTAGATCATCTTCGGCATCGAACCGACGATCAAGCCCGACCATTCTTCAATGATGCCGATGCTAGAGTCATGGGTTCGATTTGGACAGCGGAGGGAGATCATCGTGGAGCTTAGGAAGTGGTGGACCGGATCTACAAAGGTTGTAGCCACTTCCCTTTAGCTATATTTCCGTTTACTTGCTTGCTTCGCCTAAATATCTAGTTAACGATCCGTAGTCTAGGGTTTCTCGGCACCGTAAAATTAGAAATTTCCATGTTTGATGCCTTGTGAGACCTCTTGGGAGTGCCTAGGAACCCTACAGTACTAACTGTCCGATCCTGATCCGTGCAATACCGCACGTATCTGATCGAACCGTGCCATATCTCCATACGGCCTCTACAAGCGTTTCGCCCGAAACTTGAGTAACTGAATGTGGGGGACTCTAAAGAATTGTCACGACCCGAAAGTACGGAACATGACCGGCACTTAGACTACGAACGTCTCAAGGCGTACGTATGCTAAGTAAGCCGAAACCCAGAAATCCAAACCAAGAACAGTAGTAGAGAATAGGAAGAACCATATCAAATCAACCTGTATGCAACATAATATACAACGCCTAAAGGCGAGGATCACAACAGAAATGGAACTCAACCAGCAAGAAACTCAAGAAATATAACATGCTACTCTATGGTCGAAAGAATAACATTACTGGTCTCTATCTCAAAAAAATACAAGTTTGGTTGATGGAATTTACTAGATACAACTAAATAATATCTTACAAGGTAAATAATGGGGGTATGATACAAGTAAACCCACCTACTAGCAAATCACCCGAATGAAACTATGCCCGCAAAGCCGTAAGGAAACCTGTACGGCAAACCTGCAAGAAACTGGAGCACAACGGGGGTGAGTTGCCAACTCGTGAATAGAAAAATATCTACGCACAGAAATCGCATAAATAACGCAACCTAGGTCAATAATCATAATATATCCTCAAATATATGTATAACAGGCAGCCTATGACAATGTCTAGGGTAATATCTAACCCGAGTATAATTTCATGTGCCCGTGTCAGTGCCTCAGGTAGCAATAAATCATATGAATGAGGTATGAATGCATGAAACAGAATACATGTAAATGAAGAAACTGTTTTCATAAATTAGTAAGATTTCCTTCGTATTTTTAAACTGAGGTATCATAATGAAATCAGTATCAACAGTGTCTGGCATCGACACAAAACATAAATCTCACTGTCTCGAAATATCAATGTCTCAAGCTCAATATCTAGGGCGCCGTCAGTCCGGCCCGGCCCCTACCATCCATCTCAAGACCACGACGGTATCCTCCGGATATCCGACGCGTCGGGTAATATCACCGGTAGGTAGTGCTCCCCAGCCAGGCTCAACGTCAACACCACATTCCTCTTGCTCCGGGGTACCATACCGGGCCCACCATGTACCCGTGACGGTTCCTCCACTCCTCGACACGGATCTCCAAAACCACAACAAACTCATGGTGGACGACACTTTATATCACTAGAAAACCGCAACATTTTATATTTTAAAAGATCATAAGTTGTAAATTTTGCGGCTTTCCCCGAAATCCAGAAATATCATAAATCTCAAGAAATCATCACAAGTTCATATGTCAATGATAATGAACTAGGCATGAACAACTGAATAACAGTATGCATGAAGTGGTAGGTAATAACTACAATGTCTAATATGGCATATAAGGGAAGTACACTAATATCATGTCCAAACTACCAGCTAACAATCTAAGTCAAGCAATTATATTCTCTAAAGTGTACGTGACATGGCAATTACCGATGAAGATGTGTGTGAGCCGGCAAGTAGGTGTACGTGGTACATACGCATCATCGGTAATGGTGCTGGTGTCCTAACAGCATGATATCAATAATGGAATATGCAGCAAAATAAATATGGGAGGCAGAGCGAACAACAATAATGTGCGGGAGCTGAATACCAGACACAACGATAACTAATCTGCAATAATCTAATATAAGTCCTACGAATGGTGCCTTTTGAAATAACACGAATCATGGGGTTTTGAAAATAGGGGCTACGGTGTTTTTATGAAAAGATACGTCGTTTTTGAAATATCCGTAGATTCCCTTGAGCTGTCTTTAAAAAAATGCCCACGATTCGTTAGTTTTGAAATAGGTAAGAAGTCTAATCTAATCTAACGACTACACTAAACTATACGGCTGAACTAACAAGCTGAACTACAGGTAAGGAAACCGCCTATCATCTGAGTCGATACATATACATACCTGTATATGTATAGTCGGTGATCCCGCCTCAATAATATCATATCCGATACCATATCTATAATCAGGCATCCCAAGTCAAGAGTGCGGATCAATCATCAATATAGCTCGTACGTAAATCCGTCGTACGGCATCCCAATCTGGGTACGGGTCAATATCACATTCATCATACTATTCACCTGGTATCCTCTTTATCAAATATCATGATCGGGGTACTGATCTACGTTTAGTACCATACTGATACCGTCTACGTATGCATGGACGTGTGTGAAACACTACGTCAAGGACCCGCTACAACGTCATGTCGTATCTAAGATACGAACCCTGCTATATCACCAATCTCACGGCCTCAAATCAAATCTCATCGACTCAGCTCAATCCCAAGTATCATCCTCAGTCCGTATGTGAACACATAGTCCCATACCCATGTGAACACATAACTATAAAGAATCCCATGAGCACATATCAATAGGAATGTATGCAAGTATGTATGTGTGTATGTGTAGTGCAACACTACCCTAGGGTTCGCAACACTAAAGTAATCCAACACACCAATATCCATCCTAAGCATCGTTATTAATCCTAAATAACATATAATAAATGTTGGTGTGTATACGCATCCGTATACACCACCACGGACTGCGGGGGTGCTATACGCCATCCACCCGACTTCTCCCCGTAGATATAAACTACTCACCTGGTCCTCGCTAGCCGGTGCCGACGTCGCCACGCGCTTGCTTGTCGCCTCGAAGTCCACATGGGGGTACCTACATATCATAATGCACCATATCGCATTAAAACTAAATTCGAAATCGAAACGGCATAAGAAAATCAAATCGGCACGCGTATCACGCATAGGTCCAAACCTATCGCCTACGCATGCAAGAATAGTAAAACCAACCCTCGATGTCGATGTACAAACGTCAAACCATCGAGAAAAATTCAATCACACTCATTTGCACATTCACGAACACTAATTTTAATATAAACTAGGTTAAAACTCACAAAAACCCCAATTTCACTTAAAAGGTCATTTTTCCGAAAATCTAGCAAGCACATTTCGCCGTCTTTGTACAAAACATGATATTTAAATGAATGTAGCGGCCAATATATTTATTAAATATCTTAAATAAGTCATATAAACAATTTCCGGAATTTAATCTCATTAAATTCCAAAAACCCTAATATTCTAGTTTACAAAATACCCCTTTTTAACAATTTTCAAAATAACAATTCACAAATCATCAACTTGACTTGGTTTTGCATGAACTAAGGTGGTAAACTACAACTTATAAAATTAATGATATCATGAAGAACCTAATTAGATTTTTAATCTTACAATTAGATTTAATTTTAAAACCTAGTTTGCAATATAGCTTAATTATTACAATTTTAAGTTAACAATTTGCAACTAGCAACTAGATTAGGTTTTAACATGTTTTAAGTGGTTAAATACATCACACAACCATAATCCCATTACTCAAAACCCTAACTTGAAATCAACCTCATTCTTGAATTTTTCAAACATGCAATTAGAACCAATCTAAAACCTAATTAAACACTTAATAAGCTAACATAAAGCAATTAAACAACAATTTCACTAAAGGGTTAAAATTTATACCTCCCAATTGAGTTCTAGCATGCAAAATACTAGCCTCCAAAAGTAGCTTCCATGCTCCTAGATCCATGCTAGATAGGCAAGAAATAATGGGTAGGAGTTGGATTTGGAAAAAAGCTTTGAAATTGTATGGATTTTGAAGCTTTTTATGTATTTTTGAAGCAAAAATGGAGTGAGAACTTGGGGGAGGGGGGGCTGCTGCTCTAAGGATCAGTTTTCGGACAGATTTGAGGGGGGGTGGGTGAGTGAGGAGAGAGAGTGAGGTGGGGAAAGTTGTTTCAAGTCAAAGTCAACTCAAAATATATCATTTTCTACTCTTTTCTTTTCTTTTCTTTTCCTTTTCTTTCCTTTGCAAACCAAGTGGGGAAAAAGTGAGGGCTGCTGAATTTGGCTAAGGGGAGGAGTAAGTGGGGGTGTGTGGGTGTGGTCACGGGTGTGGGGTGATGAAAAATGATAAATACAATACCCCAAACATCCATTTACGCTAAAAAAAAGCCTTTTTTCTTCAATAATTTCTAAACCGTTTTGGCAAATGATTTCGTTCCAAAAACCACATGATAAATTGTTATTTAATGTTTTATGATGCACAAAATTTGTTTCAACTCATTCCAATTTGTAATTTTCCCTAATTAAATGTATTAGTGACGGCTTAAAATAATAATAAAATAATATTTTTTCAGAAAATTTGAAATTTCACCAGCGGCTCAATAAACACCAAATAATAGCAATTACATAGCTATAATATGTATATTTAATTTTTATAATAAGATATTTGTATATTGACTTTTTACAGAAAACCCCCTTATTTTACCGATTTTTCGAAATTTCACCGAAACGATTTTCAAAACGTTACAATCTTCCCCCCTTAAAGAAATTCGGTCCCCGAATTTAAATTCAAACTCCCCCAATTACTAAAACATCTAAGAAAAACCATCAAGTCGTCGGGGCTCCGAAATTGTAAATCATAAAACAAATCGTAGCGCAGCGCACGCGCTTGAAAAATGAGCATATAACTCAAATCGAAACTCCGTCAAGCATCCCGCAATCATCGGAGCCATGGAGAAGACATCAATGCCAAATCCAAATCAAAACCAATATGCCATAACTCGAAACTATACATGTAAATATCGAATCTATATATGTAAGTATCTGAAGGAAATGCATGCCAAATCTCTTTAAGTCGTTGTGCACGCGTATAACACTGCACAGTGGCGGACGTCTATCATAAGGAAATAACTATATACATATATACCTTTGTTTGAAATGTACGTTCCGCCGTTTTGGAAACAATTTAGAAGGGTCTCCTTGTTTTAAACATTTCGTGTCATATCAGACACGTAGGTAAATACTGAGGCTATAGCTCGCTTTTTGGAAATCCCCTCAATAACTATCAATGCATGCAAAATATATTCAGGTACTGTCCTCTGACTAGTCCTGCTCAGTACGAAAACACATAGCAATATCATAAAAATGTACTGCTATATAAGAAATCAATCCCAAAATATGCACATGAATACTACGTGCGTTTGGTGCGCACGGAAATCAAAATCCATGAATGTGCCATGCATGCGCACAGAAACAACATCTAAGTGCATCGGGTGTGCACGAAACATCTGTCGTAGGCAACATGTGTGCCTGACAGCAAAATCAGGTGCATCTGACATGCACGAAAAATCTCGATTTAGTGCATCTGGTGTGCACCAAAATCGCATCTCAAGACATGCGCTCAACATGCGCGAAAATCTAAATCAGGTGCATCCATCGTGCACGAAATCATGAAATCCAATATCAAGCGCCGAACGTGCGCAAAATCAATCAGGTGCACAAGGTGCACAAAACAAATATCGAGTATCACAATCGAAATCGAAGTCCAGTGCATCTAAGTGCACAAAAGGCGTATCACTGCACTGCAAGCATATATAAATTATACAGAGTGCAGGAACCAAATCGTGTGCGTGCATATGCACAAAATCAACTCAAATGTCTAAAACCGTAAAATCACAAATATGTGAAACTAAAGCACGAAAACGATATCAAGTGCAACACTGTGCAAAGATCATAAATCCTCAATCATCAAAATTAAATCATACGAATAAATCACCCAAAACATCGGAATCAATAATGGCGGAACAGTACCGCTCAAGTGCATTCTCTAAGAATCTCGGCCAACTGTCGCGGTCACTAGTGGGACGTCTCGTCGATGATCATGAACTCTGTCCTGCTGGTGTGCGTAACCATGACCACTCCTGGGTCAAGGTCTTCACTGTGAATTACCAATCTCACAATCCATCGGCTCATCGGTCCTGTCAAGGCAGCATATCACTGGCGTCGGCCTCTGGCTCTCTGAATGCACGTGACACATCTGATCCTGGGTGCAAGTATCATCGCAGCAGTATCCTGGAAGGAATCCTGCTCACGGTCTCTTCCATGTCTCGTCTCTGCCAACTGTCCGGAAGTCATTGTCCTTTCCTATATCTGCAACTTGCTCTGGAACGACTGCATACTCATCGCGACTCCTTCTGGAAGGTAAGTCCAAGTACCATGCCTCGGCATGCGCATCGCCTCTCTAATGTCGGCGGAGTGGAACGTCATCTCATCTAGATCTGGTGCGAACCTCTTATTCCACTTTTCTCTAATGTCGTCTGCTTTGGACTCGTCTCGTCGTGGCTGCATGGACTGAGCTCCAACGGCTATCCTCGTATCTGGAGTCTCCCAAGAATGCATCTCACCACCTAGCATCCGAATTAAGTCGAGCCATCCGATCGAGTCGTCAAAACCTCACAATCCCCCAAGAGCTCAACCTCTTGGGCACAGTTTAATAGTATCGAGTACATACCACAGCCTCGGTGGTCCAGCCGTAGAAGGGCAAACCCAAGCCTCACTAATGGCGCCGTAGAACTGCCGCAAACCTGAAGGTTCAAAGGCTTTCACACGGTCATTAAGTCGAGTTAGGGTTTCATTCTTCTAGAGGGACCATAGAATTTCCTGCATGTCTTTCCGACTACTTTAAACTTGGAATAATAGGTTTCTGACATTCGATCGTCTCTGTCGACTCCCAACGTCTCCACGTGAAGTCGTCTCTAGCTGGAATCCATCTATCTGATGACCTCGCATCGGGTTAGGCGAACGATCCACATGTCCTAGTCATTCATCCACGATGACTAGCGACCTTCTATCATCTCTTAGTACAACTCGTTCTGCACTAACTCCAGCATCTGGGGCAATACCTCGTCGTTCGCAGCAATAACTGGCTCGCTCGTCTGCACGCCGAACAGTGCCTCGATCATCATGAATAAGCAACACACCAACGGTCATCAAGACCTGGCTGGCCTTTATCATTAGCTCAATCCTCTAATGTCGATCAGCACATCCGAGTAACCTCATAAAGGCGATCCGCCAAACGCTCGTGGCGCGGAAACACAGTCAAAAGACACCTCTCTATAATCAGGTGTCGCCGGAATTATGCCCTGGTCAGTCCTCGTTCGTGCCGAGCTCGTGCTGACCGCAACTCTAGCCGTAGCTCTCCCTGCCCGTAATCGTGGCAGCAAAACCAAACTGGTACCGATGAGGCTAGATCAGGAAGGAATATAATACTGAACAAGGAAATGTACATCCTAAGGCTTCTTAAGTGGAGTGGCGTGTCGTAAATATGCCTCGGAACATACCAACGGTACGTCACTCTACTTTAGTCACCTATTCCATCAACCAAGGGTCATCCTACGCTCCGAAGGTAAAACCTAACGCTCTGATACCAACTTTGTCATGACCCGAAAGTACGGAACGTGACCGGCACTTAGACTACGAACGTCTCAAGGCGTACGTATGCTAAGTAAGCCGAAACCCAGAAATCCAAACCAAGAACAGTAGTAGAGAATAGGAAGAACCATATCAAATCAACCTGTATGCAACATAATATACAACGCCTAAAGGCGAGGATCACAACAGAAATGGAACTCAACCAGCAAGAAACTCAAGAAATATAACATGCTACTCTATGGTCGAAAGAATAACATTACTGGTCTCTATCTCAAAAAATACAAGTTTGGTTGATGGAATTTACTAGATACAACTGAATAATATCATACAAGGTAAATAATGGGGGTATGATACAAGTAAACCCACCTACTAGCAAATCACCCGAATGAAACTATGCCCGCAAAGCCGTTAGGAAACCTGTACGGCAAACCTGCAAGAAACTGGGGCACAACGGGGGTGAGTTGCCAACTCGTGAATAGAAAAATATCTACGCACAGAAATCGCATAAATAACGCAACCTAGGTCAATGATCATAATATATCCTCAAATATATGTATAAAAGGCAGCCTATGACAATGTCTAGGGTAATATCTAACCCGAGTATAATTTCATGTGCCCGTGTCAGTGCCTCAGGTAGCAATAAATCATATGAATGAGGTATGAATGCATGAAACAGAATACATGTAAATGAAGAAACTGTTTTCATAAATTAGTGAGATTTCCTTCGTATTTTTAAACTGAGGTATCATAATGAAATCAGTATCAACAGTGTCTAGCATCGACACAAAACATAAATCTCATTGTCTCGAAATATCAATGTCTCAAGCTCAATATCTAGGGCGCTGTCAGTCCGGCCCGGCCCCTACCATCCATCTTAAGACCACGACGGTATCCTCCGGATATCCGACGCGTCGGGTAATATCACCGGTAGGTAGTGCTCCCCAGCCAGGCTCAACGTCAACACCACATTCCTCTTGCCCCGGGGTACCATACCGGGCCCACCATGTACCCGTGACGGTTCCTCCACTCTTCGACACGGATCTCTAAAACCACAGCAAACTCATGGTGGACGACACTTTACATCACTAGAAAACCGCAACATTTTATATTTTAAAAGATCATAAGTTGTAAATTTTGCGGCTTTCCCCGAAATCCAGAAATATCATAAATCTCAAGAAATCATCACAAGTGCATATGTCAATGATAATGAACTAGGCATGAACAACTGAATAACAGTATGCATGAAGTGGTAGGTAATAACTACAATGTCTAATATGGCATATAAGGGAAGTACACTAATATCATGTCAAAACTACCAGCTAACAATCTAAGTCAAACAATTATATTCTCTAAAGTGTACGTGACATGACAATTACCGATGAAGATGTGTGTGAGCCGGCAAGTAGGTGTACGTGGTACATACGCATCATCGGTAATGGTGCTGGTGTCCTAACAGCATGATATCAATAATGGAATATGCAGCAAAATAAATATGCGAGGCAGAGCGAACAGCAATAATGTGCGGGAGCTGAATACCAGACACAACGATAACTAATCTGCAATAATCTAATATAAGTCCTACGAATGGTGCCTTTTGAAATAACACGAATCATCGGGTTTTGAAAATAGGGGCTACGGTGTTTTTATGAAAAGATACGTCGTTTTTGAAATATCCGTAGATTCCTTTGAGCTGTCTTTAAAAAAATACCCACGATTCGTTAGTTTTTGAAATAGGTAGAAGTCTAATCTAATCTAACAACTACACTAAACTATACGGCTGAACTAACAAGCTGAACTACAGGTAAGGAAACCGCCTATCATCTGAGTCGATACATATACATACCTGTATATGTATAGTCGGTGATCCCGCCTCAATAATATCATATCCGATACCATATCTATAATCAGGCATCCCAAGTCAAGAGTGCGGATCAATCATCAATATAGCTCGTACGTAAATCCGTCGTACGGCATCCCAATCTGGGTACGGGTCAATATCACATTCATCATACTATTCACCTGGTATCCTCTTTATCAAATATCATGATCGGGGTACTGATCTACGTCTAGTACCATACTGATACCGCCTACGTATGCATGGACATGTGTGAAACACTACGTCAAGGACCCGCTACAACGTCATGTCGTATCTAAGATACGAACCCTGCTATATCACCGATCTCACGGCCTCAAATCAAATCTCATCGACTCAGCTCAATCCCAAGTATCATCCTCAGTCCGTATGTGAACACATAGTCCCATACCTATGTGAACACATAACTATAAAGAATCCCATGAGCACATATCAATAGGAATGTATGCAAGTATGTATGTGTGTATGTGTAGTGCAACACTACCCTAGGGTTCGCAACACTAAAGTAATCCAACACACCAATATCCATCCTAAGCATCGTTATTAATCCTAAATAACATATAATAAATGTTGGTGTGTATACGCATCCGTATACACCCCCACGGACTGCGGGGGTGCTATACGCCATCCACCCGACTTCTCCCCGTAGATATAAACTACTCACCTGGTCCTCGCTAGCCGGTGCCGACGTCGCCACGCGCTTGCTTGTCTCCTCGAAGTCCACATGGGGGTACCTACATATCATAACGCACCATATCGCATTAAAACTAAATTCGAAATCGAAACGGCATACGAAAATCAAATCGGCACGCGTATCACGCATAGGTCCAAACCTATCGCCTACGCATGCAAGAATAGTAAAACCAACCCTCGATGTCGATGTACAAACGTCAAACCATCGAGAAAAATTCAATCACACTCATTTGCACATTCACGAACACTAATTTTAATATAAACTAGGTTAAAACTCACAAAAACCCCAATTTCACTTAAAAGGTCAATTTTCCGAAAATCTAGCAAGAACATTTCGCCGTCTTTGTACAAAACATGATATTTAAATGAATGTAGCGGCCAATATATTTATTAAATATCTTAAATAAGTCATATAAACAATTTCCGGAATTTAATCTCATTAAATTCCAAAAACCCTAATATTCTAGTTTACAAAATACCTCTTTTTAACAATTTTCAAAATAACAATTCACAAATCATCAACTTGACTAGGTTTTGCATGAACTAAGGTGGTAAACTACAACTTATAAAATTAATGATATCATGAAGAACCTAATTAGATTTTTAATCTTTCAATTTGATTTAATTTTAAAACCTAGTTTTCAATATAGCTTAATTATTACAATTTTAAGTTAACAATTTGCAACTAGCAACTAGATTAGGTTTTAACATTTCTTAAGTGGTTAAATACATCACACAACCATAATCCCATTACTCAAAACCCTAACTTGAAATCAACCTCATTCTTGAATTTTTCAAACATGCAATTAGAACCAATCTAAAACCTAATTAAACACTTAATAAGCTAACATAAAGCAATTAAACAACAATTTCACTAAAGGGTTAAAATTTATACCTCCCAATTGAGTTCTAGCATGCAAAATACTAGCCTCCAAAAGTAGCTTCCATGCTCCTAAATCCATGCTAGATAGGCAAGAAATAATGGGTAGGAGTTGGATTTGGAAAAAAGCTTTGAAATTGTATGGATTTTGAAGCTTTTTATGGATTTTTGAAGCAAAAATGGAGTGAGAACTTGGGGGAGGGGGGGGGGGGGCTGCTGCTCTAAGGACCAGTTTTCGGCCAGATTTGAAGGGGGGTGGGTGAGTGAGGAGAGAGAGTGAGGTGGGGAAAGTTGTTTCAAGTCAAAGTCAACTCAAAATATATCATTTTCTACTCTTTTCTTTTCTTTTCTTTTCTTTTCCTTTTCTTTCCTTTGCAAACCAAGTGGGAAAAAAGTGAGGGCTGCTGAATTTGGCTAAGGGGAGGAGTAAGTGGGGGTGTGTGGGTGTGGGGTGATGAAAAATGATAAATACAATACCCCAAACATCCATTTACGCTAAAAAAAAAGCCTTTTTTCTTCAATAATTTCTAAACCGTTTTGGCAAATGATTTCATTCCAAAAACCACATGATAAATTTTTATTTAATGTTTTATGATGCACAAAATTTGTTTCAACTCATTCCAATTTGTAATTTTCCCTAATTAAATGTATTAGTGACGGCTTAAAATAATAATAAAATAATATTTTTTCAGAAAATTTGAAATTTCACCAGCGGCTCAATAAACACCAAATAATAGCAATTACATAGCAAGAATATGTATATTTAATTTTTATAATAAGATATTTGTATTTTGACTTTTTACAGAAAACCCCCTTATTTTTCCGATTTTTCGAAATTTCACCGAAACGATTTTCAAAACGTTACAAGAATCGTCAATACTATGGCTGTGGATTTAACCACTAGCACGCCAGAGGTATTAGCCATACGTGACGGGCCACCAGCTATTGACCGAAAGGGACGTCGATGAGTGAACTCATCCTGACACCCTACTGAGCCTGTCAGTGACAATATCCGTACAGTCCGGTCCGTTCGTCTATGAGCATCGCATGGCGGGCCTAGGGGGTTGGTAAAAGTCAGACCCCCAAAAGCGGTACAAGTCATGTCGGAGTGTAGCCCAGAACACCCTGAGATACTACTGGAATACCTACCAGTAAATCTCCTGCCTCGGCCGAGGGCTTCGTGTAATGGCTCTCCTAGACACAGCGCGACCTCACCCCCAATACCGGGAGAGATGAACCCCTGAAGATCCGCTCACTGCCTCCATGTGGCTCGGGACTGTACCCAACTAAAACCTGTTTGCACGTCTCCTTTGAGCGTGGTAGGGTAGTAATCAAAGTACAGTGGGAACTCACACGAGACAAATGACGATCCCCAGGTCGATGAACTAACCTGTACACATGTCACCAGGGAACTGCTATCTGACGTCAGGTTTAAGA
Organism: Agapanthus africanus; assembly: GCA_030015575.1. Lineage (NCBI taxonomy): Eukaryota > Viridiplantae > Streptophyta > Magnoliopsida > Asparagales > Amaryllidaceae > Agapanthus > Agapanthus africanus. The sequence continues at coordinate 529,448,431 of JASDDO010000014.1, forward strand.
CCAACTAGCATGTTCCCGGCGAGTCCTGTCCGGTGTACTCATAACCCAATGAGCACCTGTATACATCTTAGGTGAACCAACTGACACCAGTGGCTTGTGAGACCGGCCACCGCCCCTCGTCGGGGTCTCGACTGTATACACTAGTCCACTCTGGAGTATCGATGCCCTGTCTCGAAACTCCCACGACTAGGGACCTTTTAAGGATGTGCTTATAGACTACCAGCTCCCACGTATATGATCGCCCTCATACTGCTGGCAGTCAAGAAAGAATCCTAGGGGCTTTATCAACATGTAATAGTGATCTGTGAGGTCACCTAAAGCAGTACACGATGATAAAGATAGACCAGATAGCATACTATCATCTCGAGTAAGACTGTCCTACTGGGACAGGTCTTCCCTCAATCATTGCAATCACGTGCCTGCGATCCAATAATTGACTCTGAGGGCACTATCTCCAACAATCTCCCACTTGCACTCAAGGCTAATTATTGCGTTGTCGCATACTCACAGCCCGTGTGATACCGAACACCCAACTCCTCTACTAGTCAGTCTCACAAAGCTCGCTTGCGAAACTATTGCGTTCGAGGAATAGCCTTAGTGAGTGGATCCGCCTTGATGTTTCTTTCTATGTCTCTCTATATCTCAAGTTCACGGAGAAACCCATCTCCCGAAATGAGCAATACCTGTCTTAGAATGTGTCTGGATTTCTGATGGGACCTAGCTCATAAATGAACTCCAAATCCAAACTTCTTAGACTGTATCGTCAACCGAACTTAATCAGTATCCTGCGCCATGCCTCCCTCAGTATTGCCTTGGACCACCTGTCCAAAATACTGCCCCTCGTCAGAAGGAAAAACTATAGCTCTGACAACTTCCTTGTCGTCCATGTCACCTTGGAAGCCAGGAATGATAACCGTCTCCCGAATGAGGCTGTCGTTATCATATCCCTAGAACATCCACTTATGTTCTAAAACTGCTTCCGACTGTTTCTCCAGGATTGGATCAATGTCAACTTATTGCATCTAGTGCAAGAACAACATCTAGTGTGGTACTTGACATCTCATGATTGACTCAATTGCCTGAGCAAGTGATCTGCCAACCATGCACATCCCTCTCCCCTTTAGTCTATAAGACACCTTTAGAGAGGGTGACTCCATTACCGGCAGGTACACTACCGTGCCAGGAGTCGTCCATTCTAAATACTCTTAGAATGCTGTCTAAGTACCCTTAATTGGGAAACCACCCAAATCTAGATCTAAAACCATAGATCTAGTAACCAGTATGTCTGATATAATGTCCAAGTCCCATGTAGAGAAACCACTGTGTGACGACCAAAGTATAACCGATCGTAGTATAGGAGTTTCTTTTCCTACTCTGTGTATGTCATCCAAATACGATGACATCACACCCTACTACCTTCTCAACAGATCCATCCCATATTCTGATGAAGTCAAATCTATGACTGTCACGTCAGAAATAGATGATCTATCTCCGCTATATCTGTTTTAGTCTATAAATAGACATAAGCCACCTGTCCACCAATGCTTCCGCTGCTCCCACTGACTACGACAACCCTCTGGCAGAGTCATATACACGTACACTTCTAAAGCTAGTTTAGAACGACGCTATACTCATCCTCCTGCCGGGTCTCATATCCTGGAACAACAGCAATGGCCAGTGTGGGTAAACAAGAACCTCCCTGCCACCGTCCTTAAGGCTACCGGAGTACCTCTCGGGTGCCTGAGGTTACCCACCTTATCTGCGGAGTGGCCAATGGAATATCAATCCAGATTGAATCTTTAGGTTCCTTATCAAATCTTCAGTAATCGTTTGCGGTTCTGGAATCACTTCCAGTTCTACCATACTCCCACTATTGTTTTCTGAAAAAATCCATTTTTATTAAAACTGTGGCGAGTCTAGAACAATATCACTATTGATCTTCCAGATGGTAGAAAGTCAACCCACAAACAGCCATTACAGAAACGTGCCTTGAGTTATCCAGAGTCTGGTTTTAATCATAAGCCGGACAACTCCCCGTACCTTAACATCGTTAAGATATGAACTGTTCTATATCCAATATAGAACCAGAGGCACTGATTTAATTGAACCAGATTCAAATCATGCAGCTGTCTCCAGTGCATGTCAACTAAATGGAAACAGGCCGATCAGCGTTACTCAACTTAGGAATGCTTCCAATTATGAGTAACCTGAAAGAGAAGCAAGTTCTCTTAATCATTACTATCAACTGAACACCATACACAAGTATCTACATCTTCAATCACTTTGAAGAATCCCGATACTTGCGATACCTGGTTCTCTACTTTATTCAAATACCTATAACTTCTCAAAATTCGGACCCTGTGTTTCCACGAAACACTTGTCTAAAACCTAGAGAAGTCATAAGTAAACCGAATATAGTACGAGGACGAATCCTTCTGTCCTGATGGACCCTGGACAACATACAATACTCTGTATAAGTCCTTTGAGTCTGATAACTCATTCACAGTGTGTCGTAGGTTGAAAACTGTACTTATGGTTAAGAAGAATTACACCGTTGTTTAATGCTCCTTACCTAACCATCCACTGATATAGGCAAATGTCGTCGACATAATTTCAAAAGGTATATCTCACTCTACGAAAATAGACGTACAGATATATCGATTTGAAATTGGTGCATAACAGCGGATATTCAAAACTAAATATTTGCCGACCGGCAAACAGCCCAGGTGATTTCCTCAAATATCACCGATTACAACGAATCCCGATATAATGAGGATGCTCACCCAATTCCCAATAGCTTACTCCCAATACCTGGTAAATACATACCCTGGAGCAAGTGATCTAATCAAGAAATCAGTTTTCCTTTAACAGTACACAGTGAAACTGAAACATTGAAATATTTCGATGGGGTATCCCGGTATTCCTAGTAATGCCTCTTCCATTATCCAGATTCACAACTGTAACCGTGTAATTCTTTGCCACCTCTCCAAATCCCTTTATATGTCTTTAGTCATTACCTTCTGCACACCCCTTTAGGCCAAATGGTTTTCTTCCTTCCCTACCGTTCGGCACCTGCCTATGGTTTGGAAGAAAACTATCCAATAAGCATAATGGGTGTACTGTCCTAATCCTAGGAACACTCGCAATGCGAGAGAAGGTGAAGATAAAAGACAACCGAATAAAACTTTATTCCCATTTCTCCTGAACCAGAATCCATCCCCGAACTGGAACAAGTTCCTTTCGAGTTCGTATATAACCATACGATGGAATATCCAATAAAATGTGGATCTTCGTAGTGATACGGAGTGTCCTGGAGAAATACAAAGGTGATTTGGGAGCGGTAATGAAATACCTGGTTTGGTCATGAATATCAGTTGCAATTTACTTTGCTCTCATACTAATCCCTTGTTACGTCTTTACTTAATACCTTCTGCACACCATCGTTATGCTAATTGGTTTTCTTCATTCCCCACCGTTCGGCACCAGCCTAAGGTTTGGAAGAAGACTATCCAATTTGTGTAATAGGTGTACTATCTCCTAAACCAAGGAGCACTCGTAATCTGAGAGAAGGTAAAAGGAAAAGACAACTGAATAATCCTATCCGTTTTCTCCAGAACCGGAAACCATCCTCGAATAAATTCCTTCGAGTTCGTATATAACCATACGATGGTTTTGTCCAATGGAAGTGGACGTACGTAGTAATACGGGGTGTCCTGGAGAAAAGGGTAAAAGTAGGAGTAACCGTGACAATCCAAAAGCCAGTGTTTAAGAAGGTTCGGTCAACTTGGTCACCGAGTCATAGTCATAGGGTCGGGTCAATGGTCGCTGCCGAAGAGAGAGAGAAAAGAAACACTCAGCGTGCACTCTAACCTAGATCAGAATGGTTACCAATTTATCTAATCTGGAAACCTCCCACTGTACCGTCAAATTCTCCTCCAAACCTGAAAGAAGAATTAGTCGGGGTTACCCGAGGAGTAAACTAACTCATCAGTGGGAATCGGGATCCAACTATCATCGCATGATAACGTGACGGAATCCGCTCACGGTGTCACACTCCAGAAGGTATGCGCATATCTGGCAAGTTTCAGTTTCTTTAGAAACTCCCGATGTGATTTTTACCCCATGCTCTTATGACCTTGACTTTGGCCAACATATCATAAGTCACATGGCAAGTTCTACCCGTCATTCTTCAGGTTAATTTGAACCTACCCGTACCTACCCTTGACTTTGGCTAAAATGGCAGTACGACTGTCCCACACCAACGCATCTATCTATGCTGCATATGAATACCCCAATAGCTACCAATCAGTGTGCCTTGACTTTGGCCAACATACACAGCTTGAATACTATTGACCACCCATATGAAACGACGGAGGGCTACGAATGGTTTCTGGCGAAAACCTTTAATGTAATGAACTTGATATCGTCGAAGGAACGGATAGCTTTTAAAAATATAGTGACGAAAACCTTTGCTAAAGAGGTCACTCCCGGTGAAGGGATCTCGGCTCTTTCCCCGTAAAATGAGGTGCAGGATATTCCAACTGAATACCACGGTGCAAAGCAAAAGTAATCGGCTATAGTGAAGTCATTTCCCCGACGCAAACTTTTTGTCCAAGGGGTCACTCCCGGTGAAGGGATCTCGGCCCTTGCCTCGTCGACTGAGGAGCAGGATATTCCAACTGAATACCACGATGCAAAACAAAAGTGAACGTCCTTGCAATAACAGCCTTTTGAAAAGTGTTCCAACAACATTAGATAAGGTTTGTTTTTAACTTGCATTGATCTGAATCAACACAGTCCCATCAATTGATCACACCACAAAGAACGAAAATATACTGATGTACGTATATGCCATCCGCATTCGCCACTGGGTCCCGTCATTACCCGTTAGGTTAGCTAACTAACGACAGAGCGGGGACTGGACTAGCGCGGATGCAAAACATATACAACATCTACTAATATATATACCAATATATTATATTTCGCTCAAGGCGTGATAAAATGCAACATCACAGAAATGTACAGCATCACAGAACAATACAGATATCTGGGATCCCCGGGTTTCACAGAGCCACTACTGAAACCCGACGTTCCCCTGGTCGTGTGGATAGCCTGTGCAATGAAATCCTAGACCCCTACGGGCGCGGCAAGTTACCCGCCAAAACCTGAAGCGAGGCAGCCCCCTTCAGCACCGTGAATGGACCACCCAGCACTTCACGGAATCCGGTAACTTGGGCACCCCTCCTCGGTCAACCTGTACCCCATACGAGTGCGGCGAATAGCTCGCCAATTCTAGAGTGAAGCCCCCTCCGTCTCAATGCCATGAGATGCGGGCCTGTTGCCCTCTAGAACCCGGCTATCCGTGCACCCCACCTTGGGGTAATCCTAGTACAGAAAGTAAAATATACATACAACGGGTACATCGACCGCAACCTGGTCGTGCCCCAAAATAATAATACAATCAGGCAGTGACGGCAGTCCACATGTCGTACGCTCGCCCCGCAATATCAAAAGTACATAATACAACTACAACTGTACTAGTATTGCATCCAGGCTATCCCCACGACCAATCCGCAAAATCACAGCATAACACAGAACATCAACATGAAAGTTACGTTCGCAAATCCGTCTAACCGGGCTATAGCAGTCAGACTGGATTTACCGATCAAGTGACATTCACGGTCGCAGATATAATGTAAATACTGTGAAAAATGTGTTTATAATATCCGATCGATCAAAATTATAACAAGTGGGCCCCCAAGTACTACTGTAGCACATCAAGAAATTCTGGGCCCAAAAATAACATTCCAGAAACCACATTTTCAACTCAGAAACATTCTGCAAAAGTTTGGGGGACTAAACAGTTAAAGTCGCGGCGGAACCGTGGCCCAAGCATGGGTTTGGCCGCGGTTCCGCGGTCCTTTAGACTGTTCACGAAACCAAATTTTCCCAGAACTCTTAGAATTTTCTACACATCATTCTGAAACAACCTGAAAAATTTTTGGACTTCAAAAAATTTCGACAGAAACTGATGTGAAGAAAAATACGGTTTTTGGTAAATTGTTCGATCGGAAATGTAAAACACATTAGACAAAGCTAGACTAAGTTAATGGCGAGGCTCTGATACCACTGTAAGTGCACGGCGGCGCCCCGGCCTCCATCCCGAGGCCAAATGCGGAAGCGATGGCTAACTTTAATTTTCTTAAACCGGCACCACCGTGCACTAAAAACCCGGATCTTGCCATTAACTAGTCCTAGCTATCTACAAGATTGGGAAAAGAGATGTACCGAGCGATCCGTGTCCTCCGGTCTTCTCGCCGTCGTCTCGATCTCCCGCGGAATGTCCGGTCTCCACCTCGTCGCCGGAAGGGCACCACGTCGCCTGCTTCTTTTACGGGCTCCCACCTCTATACCGAAGCAACTCGGGCACGAAGCTGGCAAGTCGACGTGCCCGAGAGTTGCTGTTGAATGTGTGTAGAACCATGTCTCATATTAGGGTAGTGGATGTTGCCATTGTGGTGGAAGAAAAAGAACTTGGAGAGAGGTGAGAAAAATGTAGCATCCAAAAGAATGAGATTAGCATTTTTTTCTCCCAACCAAAAGAGAAAATCCCCACCTCTACTAGTGGCCGGCCCATGCTCTTGTGAATGGGGAGAGAGAGCAAAGACAAGGAGGTGGGTGGAAAGCATGTGATGATGAGAAAAACAAATGATCACAACAAAACCCAACACTCCAACAACAACCATCATGTCAAGCATGATAACTCCAAAAAGTCAAGCCATCATGAAGAAGTCAAGAAGTCAAGGTAATGGATGGTGCACCATCATGATATAATAATAATGCAAAGAACACCCTCCACAAATGCTTATTTGCATAAATGCAAATAAGCCCTCCTCCACCAATCTTCGGCCAATGAAGGATACAAAAGAAAATGGCCGAAACGGAAATCAAACTGGCAACTCCAGAAAACTGGTCCCGTAATAAATTACAGGAAAACCCCGATACTGTGTATACACACCCGCATCTGTATTCCGACCGAAATACAAATGCAATGAGACAAAATCTACACTGTACTATACTAAGATCCGGCTTAAACCAAAGCCGGCTAGTGATATCCGTTCGATCCTGATCCGTGCAATACCGCACGTATCTGATCGAACCCTACCATATATCCATACGGCCTCTAGTACTAACTGTCCGATCCTGATCCGTGCAATACCGCACGTATCTGATCGAACCGTGCCATATCTCCATACGGCCTCTAGTACTAACTGTCCGATCCTGATCCGTTTAATACCGCACGTATCTGATCGAACCGTGCCATATCTCCAGATGGCCTCTACAAGCGTTTCGCCCGAAACTTGAGTAACTGAATGTGGGGGACTCTAAAGACTCGTCAATACTATGGCTGTGGATTTAACCACTAGCACGTTAGAGGTATTAGCCATACGTGACGGGCCACCAGCTATTGACCGAAAGGGACGTCGATGAGCGAACTCATCCTGACACCCTACTGAGCCTGTCAGTGACAATATCCGTACTGTCCGGTCCGTTCGTCTATGAGCATCGCATGGCGGGCCTAGGGGGTTGGTAAAAGTCAGACCCCCAAAAGCGGTACAAGTCGTGTCGGAGTGTAGCCCAGAACACCCTGAGATACTACTGGAATACCTACCAGTAAATTTCCTTCCTCGGCCGAGGGCTTCGTGTAATGGTTCTCCTAGACACAGCGCGACCTCACCCCCAATACCGGGAGAGACGAACCCCTGAAGAACCGCTCACTGCCACCATGTGGCTCGGGACTGTACCCAACTAAAACCTGTTTGCATGTCTCCTTTGAGCGTGGTAGGGTATTAATCAAAGTACAGTGGAAACTCACATGAGACAAATGACGATCCCCAGGTCGATGAACTAACCTGTACACATGTCACTAGGGAACTGCTATCTGACGTCAGGTATAAGACCAACTAGCATGTTCCCGGCGAGTCCTGTCCGGTGTACTCATAACCCAATGAGCACCTGTATACATCTTAGGTGAACCAACTGACACCAGTGGCTTGTGAGACCGGCCACCACCCCTCGTCGGGGTGTCGACTGTATACACTAGTCTACTCTGGAGTATCGATGCCCTGTCTCGAAACTCCCACGACTAGGGACCTTTTAAGGATGTGCTTATAGACTACCAGCTCCCACGTATATGATCGCCCTCATACTGCTGGCAGTCCAGCAAGAATCCTAGGGGCATTATCAACGTGTAATAGTGACCTGTGAGGTCACCTAAAGCAGTACACGATGAAAAAGATAAACCAGATAGCATACTATCATCTCGAGTAAGACTGTCCTACTGGGACAGGTCCTCCCTCAATCATTGCAATCACGTGCCTGTGATCCAATAATTGACTCTGAGGGCACTATCTCCAACACGCACATATCACATACGTGCTCCTATTTCATTTTGCCTGAGCCAGTAAAACCTCTGTGTAGGACTCTAAAGACTCGTCAATACGCTGGTAGTAGGTGATGATCAAACACCAATGGATATAGGATCATCCATCGCTCATCTCATGGGTCGAGATGCGTATACGCTAGTCTACACTGGTATATCGATGCCCCGTCTCGATACACCCACGACTAGGGACCTTGAAGGATGTACTTATAGACTACCATGTCCCCACTAGTATGATCTGCATCATAGTCCAGGTAGTCAAGTACACATCCTAAGGGCTTTACCAACATGTAACTTTAAGACAGTATAAAGAGACAAGTACACATGTTAAAGTAAAGTGCAACCAGATTGCATACTATCATTTCGAGCAAGAAATTCCTCTCTATATATGTCCAAGCATCCAATATAATATACATCATCTGTACAATACTGGCCTCTAGGGCATACATACAACTAACACATGCTAGTTGGTATTATACATATCGTCAGATAGCAGTTCACTGGTGACATGTGTACAGGTTAGTTCATCGACCTGAGGTTGTCATTTGTCTCGTGTGAGTTCCCACTGTACTTTGATTTATACCCAACCATGGGTCAAAGGAGTCGTGCAAACAGGTATATTTTGGGTACAGTCCCGAGCCACATGGAGGCAGTGAGCAGATCGTCGGGGATTCGTCTCTCCCGGTATTGGGGGTGAGATCGCGCTGTGATTAGGAGAGCCATTACACGAAATCCCTGGCCAGGGTAATCGAGATATACTGGTAGGTATACCAGTAGTATCTCAGGGTGTTCTGGGCTGCTCTCTGACACGACTTATACTGCTATTGGGGGTCTGACGTTTACCGGCCCCCTAGGCCCTATATGCGATACTCATAGATGAATGTTCCGGACTGTACGGATATTATCACTGTCAGGCTCAGTAGGGTTTATGGATGAGTTCACTTGTCAGCTTCCCTTCCAATTAATACATAAGCAACCAGTACGTACAGCTTGTACCTCTGACGTGCTAGTGGTTATACCCAGTGCTAGTGTGTTGATGAGTCATTAGAGTCCCCCACAGACACTTTCCCAAGTTCGGGCGAAACGTTGTAGATGCCATATGGTATTATGGCAGGGTTCGGAAAATGCACGTGCGTTTTCACACGTGTCATTTTTCGGGCAGATAATACTGGTAGGCTTTGGTTTAAGCCGGATCCCAGTATTATACTGTGTAGATATAATATCTTTGTCTCAGTTGAATTTGTATTCGGTCGTAATACAAATGCGGGTATGTTTATACTGTTACGGGATTATCCTGAAATTTGTTTCAGGATCACTTTTGGAAGTTGCCAGTTTCCAGTTTTCTATCACCCGTATTTAACATTCGGTTAAATGCGGATTTATCTTTTTGTCATTTGGGTGAGTCATGGTTCTAGAAGATTCTAGAAATGGTGACTAGGATTAGTGACTCATCATTGCATTAATTGTGAGGTGAGGTGTTAAGTGAGGTGGCTTAATTCATTTAATGTTTTGCAAGGTGGAATTTGCATTGATGTTGTTTTGTTTTTGCTTGAGATCTTTTGAGTTATGATAAGTATCCTTGATATTATTCCTTATGATCACCCTCCTTGTTCCTACACTCACCCTCCCTCTTTATATAGTGGTCGGCCCCTCTTGTGGGATCATGGATTCATTTTGGCAAAAAGATTATGATAGTTTAGTTCATGGAAATTTCATATAGTTCAATTTACATTTACCCGATTCCAATTGACAACTTCATTAACCGTTCGTCCATAATTTTGGACGTAACGAGACAAAGTGTTCTACTCATTCTCTACATCAATCTTGGTCGTCTCTTTTGGAAAACTTGACGATCGAGTTGCCTCGGTTCAGAGGCGGGAGCCCGGTTAAAGATCCGTCGACGTGGTGCCACCTGGACGACGAGACCGGAGATCAAGCGAGTTCGGATCAGCCGCAACAAAGCGTGGGATGATGGTTGAAGACTGAAGGACCCGGATCGTTCGGTATAACATTTCTACCCACTTTGTATTTTGTTAGTTTAGCGTTAATGGCAGATCCTGGGATATAGTATGCGTTAGCGCCAGTTGTTAAAAGTTTTGTTCCGCATATTGGCGTCTGTTAGACGGCCGGGGCGCTACCGTAGACTTACATCGTCAAGGTCATAGGAAACTAAGGGTAAAAGTATTAACGGGAATTTCAAGTGTTGGAAATTTGCAATGAGATTGCATACCTTCTATGAGATAGTTGGATCTCGATACCCACTGCGAGTAAGAGTTACATCTGGGAGAGTTTTACACATCATAATTAGCCAATCAAGTTGGTGTCTAGAAAGGTGTTAACGGGTTCACGCCCCTGGGAAAACAAGATTTATTTTAATTAGGTCCGTACGAAAGAACGGGGAACATCCCTCAAAGTACCGGCATTGGCCTGGATGAAAGATTGGCGAACTTGTAAGGTGTAATTAATCCCGGCTAGTCTTTCCTTTTAGGGTTTGAAGGAAGATTTGATAAAAACAGTGGGAGCCGTCCTGATTAGATAAGATAATAACCAATCTAATCTTGCAAAGAGCGCACGCTAACGCGTTTCCTTCTCTCTCTCTCTCCAGGAAGCAACCAATGTCACGCTTTAATCAAGATAATAATATGGATGTATTGACCGAACCCGCTTGATATACTGAGCAGGGAAACGTTGGTTCCGCTCCAACTTATAAGTGTTATAAGTCCGAGCAGGAAATAGGGGAATATCCGAATTCACATGCCACCCTAACGAAGAATAAGCATGTTGATGCATCTTCTTCGGGTGTGTTAGTTACCGAGAACTGTTTCTCAGCCACTTCACGTCCTGGGTATTAGATACCGGATCGAGATCCCACATATGTAATATGTTGCATGGGCTAAGGAAAGGTAGAGAACTGCGAAAAGGTGATCATTCCCTAAAAGTAGGGAATGGTGCAAATGTTGCAGCCAAAGCTGTTGGTGAATATCACCTAGTATTACCTAAAAGGAATACTTTGATCTTGAACGAATGTTATTACGTACCCTCTATGATATGCAATTTAATATCAATTTCTTTATTAGATAAAGAAGGATATGTTAGTTATATGTATGCCCTAGAGGCCATTACTGTACATACGTTGTATATTGTAGTGGATGCTTGGACATATATAGGGATGACTTTCTTGCTCGACATGATAGTATGCTATCTGGTTACTCTTTATCTTAACATGTACTCTGATTGTCTCTATGTCACATGTTGATAAAGCCCTTAGGATGAGTACTTGACTGCCAGGACTATAATGCAGATCATACTAGTGGGGACAGAGTAGTCGCCAAGTACATCGTTCAAATGTTCCTAGTCGTGGGAGTACCGAGACAGGGCATCGATACTCCAGAGTAGACTAGCGTATGCGCTTCTTGACCCATATGATGGGCGATGGATGATCCCATATCCATTGGTGTTTGACATCATAGAAGGTATACGGGTGCTCAGTAGAGACTGGGTACACTGGACAGACTCGCCGAGAACTCCCAGATGGTATTATACCTCACGTCAGATGGCAGTTCTCTGGTGACACTGGTACATGTTAGTCTGTAGACCCGAGATCGTCATAGAGTCTTGTGTGATTCCCACTGTGCTTTGATTTACATCATACCATGTCCAAGAGGGCGTGCAAAAAGGTGGCTTTTGGGTACAGTCCCGAATCACATGGAGGCAAAGAGCGATAGGAGGGGTTTCGTCTCTCCCGGTATAGGGAGTTGATGTTGCGCAGTGTTCGATTGGCTATAACTGGAAATCCCTGGCCAAGGTTGCTGAGATTTACTGGTAAGTGTTATCAATAGTTTCTCGAACTGCTATGGACCTCATATCGACACGACTTATCAAGCTATTGGGGTCTGACGTTTAGCACCCCTAGGCGAGATATGCGACATATCAGACGAAGAGACCGGACTGTACGGGAGTGTTACTGGTTGGATTCACGGGAGAATGTACAGGCTTGCTTGTTGATCTTCTGATTGCTCAATACCTGGGTGGCTGTTAGCTGACCGCTTGCAGCTTGTGGGTGTTTGATATGATCATCACCTACTGCCGGCGTATTGACGATTCTTTAGAGTCCTACACAGAGGTTTTCTGGCTCAGGCAAAACGAAGTAGGTGTAAGTCGATGTACAACACCCCACGAGTTGCGGGGAGGCGGAAATATGAAAAACGATCTTGTTCTATGAGTTTACATCGACTAACCGAAGAATCTTTGCTAAACGATAACTAACAAAAACATAGGAGTTCTTAACTACTATGAAAAGAGATTATACCTAGTGAACCTAGTCCTTCTTCTTTTCGTTATCCACCTCCTCCTCGGCCTCCTCTACGTAATAGACGATTCACCCGAGAGCTTCTATTCCAAGCTTCACCTCTAAACTTGAGGTAACTTGGTTTATTTAGTTGCTAATCAAAGGTACCTAGGTGATATAGAGTGAGGTTATAGATTAATTAGTCTATCTAATCCTTGATCTCAACACATGAGAGGGGAGGATTAGGGTTTGAAGAGAGAGAGCATGAGGAGAGAGAAGGTGATCAAGAGAATGAGAATGAGATAATGATCTCTCTTGAATATATGAAGCATAAGGATTTATCAAAATAAATAAATAAAATGATTAATCATCATGCTATATTTATTCATATGAGTGATTCATCTACATGAGTCATTAACCATTTAATGATGCATTAATGACATGGATGAATCACACAAATGAGTCACTAATATCATTTAATGCTTATGCCACCTAAACCCCCAAGTCACTATCCTTCTAGAAGCTTCTCGCGAAATTACGAGAACGCCCCTCCTATCCGTGAAAACACGGAAAAACTTTAGACTGTATAAATCCAATAACCCGATACTAGAATCTGGCTTAAACCAAAGCCGCTAGTAAAAACTGTCCGAATGTCTTACGTGCGTAAACACACGTATGCGTCCGAACCCTTGTCGTAAAACCATACGACCTCTATATCGTTTCGCCTGGAGCAGGGAAACTCTCTGTGTGGGACTCTAAAGACTCGACTACTACGCTGGCAGTGGGTTTAACCATAGACCGCAAGCGGCACTAGCTGTACGTAACGGTCCCCAGGTAGATGTCGATAAGAAGGCCGATGAGGAAACCCATCCGAACTCCTACTGAGCCTGATGTGACAATCTCCGTACAGTCCGGTTTGTTCGTTTAAGACTATCGCATAACGGGCCTAGGGGGCGGCAAGCGTCAGTCCCCTAATAGCGGTATAAGTCGTGTCGGAGCGTAGCCCATTACACCCTGAGAAACAACTGGAACCTACCAGTAAATCTCGCTTGCCCTGGCCAGGGACTTTGCGTAATGGCTCTCTGACACAGCGCGATATCAACTCCCAATACCGGGAGAGACGAATCCTGTCTAACCGCCACTGCCTCCAAGTACTCGGGATTGCACCCAACTGCTACCTGTTTGCACGACTCCTTTGAGCCGTGGTAGGGTAGCAATCTAAGAACAGTGGGACACACTCGAGGCGAAGTAGCAGTGTCAAGTCTGTGGACTATGCTGTACTCATGTCACCTGGGAACTGTTTACTGACGACTGGTATAATACCAACCAATAATTCCCTGCGAGTCCTGTCCGGTGTACCCGTAACCCAACGAGCACCTATATACTATCTCCAGTACGACGTACTTATAGCTGTCGGACAGACCATCTCCCCAACTGGGATGAGAAGCGTACACACTAGTCTACTCTGGAGTATCGATGCCCTGTCTCGATAATCCTACGACTAGGGACCTGGAAAAGGATGTGCCTGTAGACTATCCAGCCCCCACTAGTGTGACTGCCATCACAACGCTGGGAGTCAAGCAAGATCCTAAGAGCTCTATCAATACGTATATTCACATATTAAGATAGATAAAACCAAGTAGCATACTACCATATTTAGCAAGACTGTTATATAACTGTGAATATCCTAAGCTTCCATTAAGTAATATACAAGCTAGTTTGATACAATAATGGCCCCCAGGGCATATACACTGACAATCTCCCACTTGCATTAGGGCCATGTACTGGCATATCGAAGACCGATGATTTCGAGTAGCCTCTCGAACTGAATCTGAGGTAGGGCCTTTGTGAATGGATCAGCAATGTTCTCTTCAGTAGCAACTCTCCGGACCTCGATCTCCCGGCGATCTATGATCTCCCTGATCAGGTGATACCGCCTTAAGATGTGTCTGGACATCTGATGGGACCTTGGTTCCTTCGCTAAAGCTATAGCTCCGTTGTTGTCGCAATACAGAGGTATTGGATCAATAATGGTAGGAACCACCTGAAGTTCTGTTAGGAACTTCTTCATCCAGACCGCTTCTTTTGCGACATCGCAAGTAGCAATATACTCCGCTTCCATCGTCGAGTCAGCAACGGTGTCCTGCTTGGAACTCTTCCAGCACACCGCCCCTCCATTGAGGGTAAAGACATAACCTGACATGGACTTGGAATCGTCCTTATCATTCTGAAAGCCGGAATCAGCAAAGGCCTCTATCTTGAGGTCTTTTCCGCCGTAAACCAAGAACATCTCCTTAGTCCTTCTCAGGTACTTGAGAATGTTCTTTACTGCTATCCAGTGCTTCTCCCCAGGGTCTGACTGATACCGGATTACCACGCTCAGTGCGTAAGCTACATCTGGTCTGGTGCACAACATCGCATACATTATAGAGCCTACCGCAGAAGCGTAGGGTATAATAGACATGCGTTCCCTTTCCAAATCAGTCCAGGGAGACATCTCTTTGGAGAGGGTGATTCCGTGTCAAGCCGGTAGATTACCGCGCTTAGAATCTTCCATACTGAATCCTTTCAGTATAGTGTTGATATACCTGGACTGCGAAAGTCCCAACATCCTCTTGGTTCTATCACGATAGATCCGGATCCCCAGAATGTAAGAGGCATCACCCAGGTCTTTCATGGAGAACCTGTGTGACAAGAATCCTTTGACAGATTGTAGCATAGGAATGTCATTTCCTATCAATAGAATGTCATCCACGTACAAGACGAGGAATACGACAGTTCGTGCTACAACTTTACTATATATACATGGTTCATCTGGATTTTTGATAAAGTCATATTCTTTGACCATTTCATCAAAACAGATGTTCCAACTCCGCGATGCCTGCTGTTCATATCAGATTTTTGCATTTTTATACCGCCCAATTTTTATCATATTGCTTATCAGTAGGTACTCTTGAGCCGTGTTTGCTAGTCAATTGCAGGATACAGGTTCTCGGCTCTAAACGATGAAATTCATGGAAAAGCACGACAAAATCCGGGTTCCTGCCAACCACAGATAAAACACGGGTCTCCGCTCTCTATCCGTATGTTGCCGCACACCAGTTTAAGAGACAAAATGGCAAATCGATTGTCATCTTCATGCACAAAGCACAATGGAAACACCAAGTCCAAGAAATCTACGCGGAGCTCAAGAAAATCATGACAAAAAGATCCACATCCAATCACCTTTGATTCTGGAAGAAATGTGGAAAGATTATCAGAAAAAACATGCACCAGTCTAATGGGAACAGAAGACCAGGGCAGCACACAAAAGATGACAGCACAACTCCCCTATGGGGCCGCGGAACCGCGGCCAATAGGGGGTGTAGGCCGCGGTTCCGCGGCCGTACTGGCTCCTCAGAGGGAGTGTTTTTGGGGGCAGATTGGTCATTCCATTTTAGTTCTGATTGTTGCCCTAGGTTTTCATTTTCCAGCCTATAAATAGCCCAGAACCTTGTGAAGCCAAGGGTGCTTAATCTTGTATTTTAGGTTTTAGAATACTTGTTGTTCTTATTCCTCTTCTCATCTCTTCTCCATTAAAAACTTGTAGTAAGCTTTTGTGAGTGAAGAATGATGAATAAAGAAGTTCTTTTTGTTATTCTACTTGTCTTGCTCTTGTTATGTTAATTGCTTGTAATCTTCAATTGATAATTTAGTTGTTGTTATTTATTGTTGTTTCTTTCTTATTCTCTTTTCCTTTATCCTTAAACAACCATGATGCTTACGTTTTGTCCTTGCCAAGGTGAGGTCGCAAATAGCTAGTTGTTATCTTCTAATCTCCTTCTTTCTATCTTCCTCCTTTGTTTTATTTTTCGTTCTTCTTGTAATGGGTGAGTAGTTTCCATACTAGTTAGGGTAGGATAAGGGAAGTTTGAGAGAAGGAAATCTCTCTCACTCTTTCCTTGCCTAACATCTTAAATCGAACTCCCGTTAATTGAACCACAATCCGCTCCCTACGGCACCCTATCCTACATGATAGCGGTGATTCCGTAGTGAGACCGGTTGTGGTTGAATTAACCGGAGGTTAAGGCTAAGAGCCAAGAATGGACGGACAAGCACCAAAAGGAAGAACTTATGCGTTGGAAAGCCTAGCTTATACTCGCAAGTTCCTTCCTAGTCGTGCTAATCCCCGTTGTTGCCGATTACCGTAACACCGATATTAAGAGTGGCAACGAAAGAAGTGAGCGACTCCTAACTCAAACTAACCTAATCCTAACCCTAACAAGCTCTCTTTACATATCATTTTAATACTTAGTTAATCACAAACAAATCTGGACTTTTGGACTTAACTCGTTAAAGCACATAGAAAGAGATTCCCATCTCCCTGCGGACGACCCGTACTCAACCGGCTAGCTACAAGCGAAACCGTTTTGATTGCGGTAATTAACTAAACTTGAACACGCAAAAACCTTAACAATCAAATGGCACCGTTGCCGGGGAGACGGTAATTTATTTCTTTGTGTAATTTCGGGTTAATTTGTGAATATAACTATAACCGAAAAAAAAATATAATTGTAAAAAATCATCTTGTTATTTTTGATTAGTTTTTGTGCAAGTGTGCAGGATAATATGAAGTTCGAGTTCAGTGCCAAAAACGTGGGAAGTTAGACCCATATCTCGCGGTTACACCGCTACGGATCAAGACGAAGCCAACGGTCTACTGTAAAAATCTAGAGCAGATACAGTGAGCAAATAAAGCTTCAGTAAATCCAGACAAGCAGAGGACTCCCAGACCAGCACACCCAAAAATTTTAGAAGCCCAATCTCTCTTTTCCGTCGCGGAACCGTGGCCTGAGCACGTGTTTGGCCGCGGAACCGCGGCCATTTAGTGCCTTCAGTGTGCCATTTTTTCTGTGAGTATCTCTTTTCTCTCCCCCACTCCTCTGGACTCCACTGAACTGTGTTTTCTGCAGCATTCTTTGCGCAAATTCTCTTCCCCCTTCCAATAAACTGTTTTTGTGCAGGATTCTTTGCGCCGCGCTAAAATAAAAATTGTTTGCAGTTGATTTGTTACTGCTTTGCATTTATTAATACGGACTTTAAGGGGCTTGAAACCAATTCAGATTGGGTGGGGATTTCATCACCCTTCTCAGGACCCCAGAAATCACAAAAAGCATATGCATTGACCATTGTTAATTAAAAAATACTAGACTCATCCCTAAGGACTTCGCGCTCAATAGGACAGAGGACTAGTTACAGGCATCGGCCGTTTATCCTATCCCGACTTTTGCGATGTCTAGGCAAGTGTGTCGAAGGCAAGTGGTTACTTAATTAGGACCACTACTTTCGTAGTGGGGAGCCATCCACTTACCTGGCACTTACCTGGCCGCAATTGTTGGAGAAGAGGCGGTTTGAGGTCCTGTTTCTAGCCCTTTGGAACAGTTAGGAGCTGTCTAGCTGACCTATGTGACCCTAGATCTAGGTGTGATTGTGCATATCTTGTTTGTGATTGCTTGAAGCCGTAAATCCGTACATATTTCTGTAAAGCTCTTTCTAAAAAAAAGAAAAAAAAGGAAAAAATCAAAAACTTTTATAAAAACTTGCCCTTTGTCGCCAAAAATCCATTTTTCACCCACCACCCATCATATTTCTCCATTGACGTTTTCTTACCCTCACCTTCTCCGCTTTGACTATACTAAACTCGTTTAGTGTATGTCCGCTTGGACTCGGGACACTAGCGCCCGCCTAGTCCGCGTTACGTTAGTCGCTACCGACTACGCGATCGACTCAGACGTCGAAACTTCGTCCACGCCTCTTTCACCTTTACCTTTGCCGGCCAACTCCGACGTTGACCGGAATTCTGTTCATACATCTTCACCTTCACCATCGCCAACCTCTTCTTCCGCGATGTCAGGATTTAATCCAAACATCTCTTTGACTACCCCAGGATTGACTCCACCTCCTACGGAGGCAACTAACCCACCACCACCGCCTGTTGTAGCGCCGCAGCGAATCGCGCTCTAGGATCGTTTCTATCCCACCCGTTCTGCACTTCCCACCTGTCTTTCTCTTCCACCGGCCAATGGGGATAACTTTGAAATTAAGCCCCACTTCATTAACATGCTTCCGCGATTTCATGGACTTGAATCTGAAGATGCCTATATCTTCATCAACAAGTTCCAAAATGTTTGTGCCATGATGAAAACCACCCAGCTGTCGGATGATGCTATACGGCTACCGGTCATTCCGTTCACTTTATGCGATCTTGCTGAAAAATGGCTGTATAGCACCGCTTCACACTCCATAACCAGTTGGGACGAGTTTGTAAAAGCGTTTCTCAAGAAATTTTATCCGAATCATAAAACCGCAAGGATCCGTAACGAAATCAACCAATTCTCTCAGCTTCCTTCTGAACCCTTCTGGAAGTGCTTTGACCGGTATAAAGACCTTCTTGTTCAGTGTCCTCACCATGGTATCGAGAAATGGCAACTTTGCCAAACCTTATACGAGGGCCTGAACCCAGCAACCAAGCAGTTGTTGGAAACAATTTGTCAGGGCCACTTCCTATCGAAATCTGACGAGGAAGCGTGGCAATTCTTCGACGACCTTGCGGAACAAACGCTACAATGGGAGAGCACCAGACCGACTTCTTCTTCTTCTACCTCCACTTCTACCGGTCAGTCTAGGGTAGGAATTCACCAACTTGATGTCTCTATTGCGATGAAAGCTGAAATGGCTGCAATAACAAGGAAACTCGAAGCGATAGAGAGCAAATTTTCTTCTCCTGCTCCTGCCCCTGTTCTTCCCCTTCGTACCATTTGTGCTTGTTGTTCCAATCCTTCTCACTTAACCGAAGAGTGTCCGTACAATCCACCATCTCAAGGACAGGATCAGGTTGATGCTGCATTTCAGCAAAGACCGAGAAATGATCCATACTCTTCCACCTACAATCCCGGTTGGAGGAACCAACCCAATTTCGCCTGGAATCAGAATCAGCATCAATTCCAAAGCAACAATTTCCAGAGGCCCCCTCCGCCGCAACAAGCGCAACAACAAACTCAACATCAGTTTCAGCAGCCCTTCCAACCCCAACCTTTTCAAAATCAGACGAACAACTTTGCACCCAACAATTCTTTTCCCCAAAACAACTTTATTCCGTCAAACAACGATAAGGTATCCTCGCTCGAACGAAGTCCGGAGGCGTTCGTTAAACAATCGACACAATCCACCGCAAACATCCAGTCTTCCATTCAGTCCTTGGTGCAACACACTGCTGCTCACGGGCAAAGCATCAAAACCATCGAAGCCCAGATAGCACAACTGAATGCGGCCTTAAGCGAGCGAGAAAAGGGGAAGCTCCCGTCCCAGCCACTCCTTAATCCTGGTCACCCACATAATGTACATGTTGCTCTTGAACAACAGAACCATAATGTGAGTGCCGTGACCAAATTGAGATCGGGAAGGATGCTGCAAAACAACATTGGCACACGGATCAACGATGACACCCCGGCCGCGTCTTCTTCTTCTTCTTCTTCTCCTTCTTCGTCTTATGAGCCTATTCTTCATTCTTCAAAAGGCTCTTCCTCTTCTTCTGCTTTGAACGGACCCACTTCTCATTCCATGAAAACACCAGCTCTGGGATTCGCTCCAGCTCCACAATCTCCTCCACAAGCATTGGACTCAACTAATTTTAAAAACTTTCCATTTCCAAACCGGTTGAGGTCTAATAAACAAAATCCACAAATGGAGAAGATTCTGGAGTTGTTTAAGTAGGTTAACATTAACATTCCCCTTTTAGATGCTGTCCAACAAGTCCCATCCTACGCGAAAATCTTAAAGGACTTGTCCACGAAAAAGAGGAAGTCTCAGGTACCCAAGAAAGTTTTCTTGGTTAGTGCTGTGAGTGATGCTCTTACCCAATCTTTACCACAAAAACGGAAGGACTCTGGCTTTCCTACGATTTCTATTACCATTGGGGATAAGAACATCAACCGCGCACTATTAGATCTTGGTGCCAGTGTTAACCTGCTTCCGTACTCAGTATACGAGCAATTAGGCGTAGGAGAGCTGAAACCCACACACTGTGCTCTCCAAATGGCCGACCGATCGATCACCCATCCTAGGGGTGAGCTAGAGGATGTGTTAATCAAAGTCGGGGACTTCATATTCCCCGTTGACTTCATTGTATTAGACACACAGCCTGTAGCTAACCCCCGGAATCAAATTCCGGTGATACTCGGTCGCCCATTCCTTGCAACCTCAAATGCTGTGATCAATTGTCGCAATGGTTCGATGAACCTCTCTTTTGGAAACATGACAATTGAACTCAACATTTTTAGGTTGGGGAATCAGCCCTCCGAACCTAATGCTCATATACTGGACGTTTGCTCAATCCAGGAGATCACCCCAGAAGAGTGTGAATTCGAGGAGTTTCTGTTTGATCCCGATAACCTTAACGCCACTAGTGCGTTCCTCTTCGAACCTACTGCTGTTTCTGCGCACGACAATGACTACGAGTGTTTCACTTTCTTGAACGATCTTAGCCCTTCACCACCCGAGTTTGAATCCTTCGAATTTCCGGATGAGTTACCTGAACCATCCAACTCGGTCGCTTACACTCGTTTTGAGCCTTTGCTGGAGTCCTTTGAGTTCGAGACCTTTTCACCAATCTTGCCTTCCATCGTTTCACCTCCAACGCTCGAACTCATGCCTTTGCCGTATCACCTTAAGTACGCTTACTTGGGTGAGAACGAGACCCTCCCTGTTATCATCTCGTCTTCTCTAGCTCCAGAGCAAGAGAAAGCCCTTCTTGCGGTCTTGCACAGTAATAGGCAAGCTTTTGGCTGGTCCATGGCGGACATCAAGGGGATTAGTCCCCTGATCGTTGAGCATCACATTCATCTGATGGATGATACCAAACCAGCCAGGGATCCACAAAGACGTCTCAACCCAATCATGAAAGAGGCTGTGAAGAAGGAGATCGTAAAATGTCTGGATATTGGTATCATTTACCCTATCTCTGATAGCCAGTGGGTTAGCCCCATTCACGTTGTCCCCAAGAAATCAGGTATAACGGTCATCATTAACGAGGCGAACGAGTTAATCCCTACTCGCACCCAAACTGGGTGGCGAGTATGCATCGATTACAGAAAACTCAATGCCGCAACGCGGAAGGACCACTTTCCGCTACCTTTCATTGACCAAATGCTTGAACGATTGGCCGGACACGAGTACTACTGCTTTCTTGATGGCTACTCCGGCTATAATCAGATTCCCATCGCCGAAAAATACCAGGACAAGACCACATTCACTTGTCCTTTCGGCACGTTTGCATATCGTCGCATGCCCTTTGGTTTATGCAATGCGCCCGCTACCTTCCAGCGGTGTATGATGGGAATCTTTTCTGACATGGTGGAAAAATTTCTGGAGATCTTCATGGACGATTTCTCCATCTTCAGCGATTCCTTCAACGAGTGTTTGCTGCATCTTGACGCTGTCCTTACCCGATGTAAGGACAAGAACCTCACTTTGAATTGGGAGAAATGCCACTTCATGGTGCGCGAAGGTATTGTCTTAGGACATATCATTTCACAAAATGGCATAGAGGTTGACAAAGCGAAGATTGAGGTCATTTCCAATCTCCCTCCTCCCAGATGCGTCAGAGACATCCGATCCTTCCTTGGCCATGCCGGTTTCTATAGACGGTTCATCAAGGACTCTAGCAAGATTGCTAGGCCCTTGACTCTTCTCCTGGCCAAGGACACACCATTCGACTTCAACTCGAGCTGTGTGACTGCGTTCGAGTCATTAAAAAGCTCACTCACTTCTGCTCCCGTTCTTTCTTCACCTGACTGGACGCACCCATTTGAGATTATGTGCGATGCATCCGACTTTGCCATTGGTGCTGTCCTTGGACAACACATCAACAAGATGCCGCACGTAATCTATTATGCTAGCCGAACCCTGAACGACGCCCAACTTAATTATATAACAACCGAGAAGGAATTCTTAGCTGTTGTATTTGCTTTAGAAAAGTTCAGGCCTTACCTCATCGGCTCTCCAGTCATTGTCTACACAGACCATTCTGCTCTGCCCCATCTTTTTGCGAAGAAAGATGCAAAATCTCGGCTAATACGTTGGATCCTCTTGCTTCAAGAGTTTGACCTTGTCATTAAGGACAAAAGAGGATGTGAAAACGTGGTCTCCGACCATCTCTCACGACTTCCTTCTTCGCCGTCGCTTCATATTCCGATCAACGACGTTTTTCCGGATGAACAGCTCTTGACCGTATCTTGCGAACCCTGGTTCGCAGATATTGTGAACTATTTGGCCACAGGATTACTACCGACTGAATGGTCAAGTCAGGACAGACTTCGCTTCTTATCCTAAGTAAAACACTTTTACTGGGACGAACCCTATCTGTTCAAGTACTGTCCCGACTAGATTATTCGTCGGTGTGTCCCTGACGAGGAATTCAAGAGTGTGCTGTCATTTTGCCACGATCAAGCATGTGGCGGGCATTTTGGCCCCAGAAAGACAGTTGAGAAGATCTAGCAATGTGGTTTCTACTGGCCACAACTCTTCAAAGATGCTCATGACTATTGCAAGACTTGCTCCCGGTGCTAACACTTGGGCCGGATATCCCGGAGGAACGAGATGCCGCTCCAACCAATCTTGGTTGTGGAGATTTTCGACGTTTGGGGGATAGATTTCTTGGGGCCGTTTCCCAGCTCTTTCGGGAACTTGTACATCCTTCTCGCTGTTGATTACGTCTCTAAGTGGGTCGAGGCTGTGCCAAGCCGGACTAACGACAACAAGGTTGTCGTTAGGTTTCTTAAAGAAAACATTTTCTCCCGGTTTGGGCACCCCCGAGCGATCATTAGCGACAATGGAACTCATTTCTGCAATAAGACTTTCGAGGCCTTGATGCGGAAATATTCCATTAATCATAATCTATCTACGCCCTACCACCCCAGACCTGTGGGCACGCCGAAGTTTCAAATTGGCAAATCAAGCAGATACTGGAGAAGACGGTTTCCAAGAACCGAAAAGATTGGTCGTTGAAACTCACTGATGCCCTTTGGGCATTTCGAACGGCTTATAAGACCGATCTTGGCATGTCTCCCTATCGGCTTGTGTACGGAAAAGCTTGCCACCTCCCTGTCGAAATAGTGCATCGCGCATTTTGGGCGATAAAAGAACTGAATCTGTCTCTCGAAGATGCGGGCAGCCATCGGAAGCTGCAGTTGAACGAATTGAGCGAGCTTAGGGATGAGGCTTACGACAACGCGGTTGTCATTAAGAACCGAACGAAGGTGTTTCACGATAAACACCTTTTCCACAAAACTTTCGTACCTGGTCAACAGGTACTGCTTTACGACACCCGGCTACACTTCCATCTAGGAATGCTCAGATCTCGCTGGAAAGGGCCGTATTTTGTGCAGAATGTGTATCCGCATGGCGCTGTGGATTTGGAGAATCCAAAGGACGGTTCATTTTTCAAAGTGAACGGACACCGACTTAAACCGTACCTTAGTGCCGAACCAACAGAGGAGCTCCTGGTCTTACAGGAGCCGGTTTACCCTGCATAATCTTCCTCTGCCTACCACCAAACTTCGGTTATCCAGCCAAGAACAGTGGACACTGTTCCAAATAAGTTTGGGGGTATGTATATACCTTTTTGTATTTATTTGTGGATATTCTTTTCCTTTTTCTTTACTCTTTAAAAACATAAAAAAAAATTGTGTATATCTAACCGACAATTTTGACCCTTCAACCGATCTCTTCATGCAACGACAGTGAGGACACTGTCCAGTTTAAGTTTGGGGGTACGCTCGGTACGCATTTCTAACCTTCGCATTCATATGTATATTTTGCATCTGCATATTAAAATCTATAAAATCCATAAAAATCTAAAAATTTTCTAAAAACATAAAAACTTTTCTGTCAAGTTAGCTAGTGGGATGACTCAGATTCAATATTTCGATGGTTTTGTTTGATAAAATAAGAATAACTAAATCTTATGTTTAGATTTTGAAAACCTGAAAGATAACTCTCCTTTGAAGTTAACTATAGATGATGTACGTCTTTACATCACACAACACGTGTCGTGAGTTTTGGAAATTAGATGACAAGTCTTCTATGTCTAAAAACTTTTAAATGGATCAATAATTTTCTGAGGATCAAATAGGTTTGTTCTGAAATAAGTAATATCAAGATTAGTTTATGAAGTGAAGTGAATATGAAGGAATGTTATTGATGCCTTAATTGGAACTAAGTCTGAAAAATAACCCATTTGGAACTTGATTGGAATGATTACACACCGAACCCACTAAACACGTCTTTTATCCAAAAAATAATTGAACTACCGGTTATGTCTCCGTTCGTATTGAATCATCATGATTTTCACGCCAAACTGTCTTTTGTTTTTGGACCTAGGTAACTTGAGTAATTAAGTCCGCTGGGGTGTTTCTACACCTAATGCCCTAAAGCCAACTGGGTTGGGTGCATTGGCCCAAAGCTCGCTAAGAAGCCTAGAAAGTCCAGATTAAAACAAAGTCAAGCAAGTGTTCTCTCCGAGTTAAAATTCCTAACGGTTCTTTGTGTGAGAATAATCTTGATAAAAGACAGGCTTTTATAAAAATTTTAGCGGAGATATGAAGATTTTATTCTATGATAAAGACTATTGAACGTTCACAGAAGTGTGTATGAAATGAAAACAAGAAAAAGGTGGAGTGAAAAATAAGACCTAATTTCCTGTTAAGGAAGATAGAAATTCTGAAGTTGAAACCTTACTGGAAAACGAAACTTGAAAAATGCTTAACTCTTTATAAAACTTATCTGATCCTTTTTAAAAAAAATTTATCTGGGCTTTATTATGTAACATAATGACTTTATTCGACCCTTCTGGAACTTAACGACACTATTTACACTATACGTAAAGACATATAAAATCTTGAGTTAAATAAGAAGCGAGATGTGAAAAATAAAGGTTCGATAGTCTAGACTTAGGATCATAGAATTGTTATTTTCTGAAACAAAACTTTAGGGTTTGAATCATAGTTATTTTGCAAAACTAGCTTGACCGGATTTTGTGGGTAGTATCCGCTGAAAACCCTCAGGAGACAACACTCCTCCTACTAGGGACACCTAGAGGTTTAACGGCTTGTTGCACGTGCTCAGTGCAATAGCGTTCTCTGCGAAAGTGAGGTTAGGAAATTTTTTCTGAGTAAATTGGCTTTGCTCGGGACGAGCAAATGATAAGTTTGGGGGTATTTGTTCATATCAGATTTTTGCATTTTTATACCGCCCAATTTTTAGCATATTGCTTATCGGTAGGTACTCTTGAGCCGTGTTTGTTAGTCAATTGCAGGATACAGGTTCTCGGCTCTAAACGATGAAATTCATGGAAAAGCACGACAAAATCCGGGTTCCTTCCAACCATAGATAAAACACGGGTCTCCGCTCTCTATCCGTATGTTGCCGCACACCAGTTTAAGAGACAAAATGGAAAATCGATTGTCATCTTCATGCACAAAGCACAATGGCAACACCAAGTCCAAGAAATCTACGCGGAGCTCAAGAAAATCATGACAAAAAGATCCACATCCATTCACCTTTGATTCTGGAAGAAAAGTGGAAAGATTATCAGAAAAAACATGTACCAGACTAAAGGGAACAGAAGACCAGGGAAGCACACAAAAGACGACAGCACAACTCCCCTATAGGGCCGCGGTTCCGCGGCCGTACTGGCTCCTCAGAGGGAGTGTTTTTGGGGGCAGATTGGTCATTCCATTTTAGTTCTGATTGTTGCCCTAGGTTTTCATTTTCCAGCCTATAAATAGCCCAGAACCTTGTGAAGCCAAGGGTGCTTAATCTTGTATTTTAGGTTTTAGAATACTTGTTGTTCTTCTTCCTCTTCTCATCTCTTCTCCATTAAATACTTGTACTGAGCTTTTGTGAGTGAGGAATGATGAATAAAGAAGTTCTTTTTGTTATTCTACTTGTCTTGCTCTTGTTATGTTAATTGCTTGTAATCTTCAATTGATAATTTAGTTGTTATTTATTGTTGTTTCTTTCTTATTCTCTTTTCCTTTATCCTTAAACAACCATGATGCTTACGTTTGATCCTTGCCAAGGTGAGGTCGCAAATAGCTAGTTGTTATCTTCTAATCTCCTTCTTTCTATCTTCCTCCTTTGTTTTATTTTTCGTTCTTCTTGTAATGGGTGAGTAGTTTCCATACTTGTTAGGGTAGGTTAAGGGAAGTTTGAGAGAAGGAAATCTCTCTCAATCTTTCCTTGCCCAACATCTTAAATCGAACTCCCGTTAATTGAACCATAATCCGCTCCCTACGGCACCCTATCCTACATGATAGCGGTGATTCCGTAGTGAGACCGGTTGTGGTTGAATTAACCGGAGGTTAAGGCTAAGAGCCAAGAACGGACGGACAAGCACCAAAAGGAAGAACTTATGCGTTGGAAAGCCTAGCTTATACTCGCAAGTTCCTTCCTAGTCGTGCTAATCCCCGTTGTTGCCGATTACCGTAATACCGATCTTAAGAGTGGCAACGAAAGAAGTGAGCGACTTCTAACTCAAACTAACCTAATCCTAACCCTAACAAGCTCTCTTTACATATCATTTTAACACTTAGTTAATCACAAACAAATCTGGACTTTTGGACTTAACTCGTTAAAGCACATAGAAAGAGATTCCCATCTCCCTGCGGACGACCCGTACTCAACCGGCTAGCTACAAGCGAAACCGTTTTGATTGCGGTAATTAACTAAACTTGAACACGCAAAAACCTTAAAAATCACCTGCTTTAGTCCATAAATGGACTTAAGCAACTTGCATACTTTCCCGCTGCTCCCACTCTGATTGAAACCTTCTGGCTGATCCATATAGACGCACTCTTCTAAATTACCATTCAGAAAAGCCGTCTTTACGTCCATCTGCCAGATTTCATAATCATGGAAGGCAGCAATAGCAAGAAGGACCCGAATGGATTTGAGCATAGCCACTGGAGAAAAAGTTTCGTCATAGTCCAAACCAGGTCTCTGACGAAAACCCTTTGCAACAAGTCTAGCCTTATAGGTTTCCACCTGTCCATCTACACCAATCTTTTTCTTGAAGATCCATTTGCATCCAATGGGTTTTACCCCATCTGGAGCAAAGTCCAAAGTCCATACTTTGTTGGTGTACATGGACTCTATCTCGGTCCGCATTGCATCTAGCCATCGTACCGAGTCGCCGCTCTGGATGGCCTACTGGAAGCTAGTAGGTTCATCATCATCTATGACGCAATCCTCTCTATCCCCATCTATGAGAAAACCGTAGTATCTCTCAGGCGGATGAGACGGCCTACTACTCCTGCGGAGGGGTGCGGGAATGTCCTGTTCTTCTTGAACTACTGGTTCTACCAAACTTTCAGTAGTAGTTTGTGGTTCTGGAATTTCTTCCAGTTCTGGAATTTCTTCCAGTTCTATTTCGCTCCCACTTGTTTCCTTTTCTAAAAACTGATGTTCTAGAAAATGGGCATTACGAGAAACAAATACCTTTTGTTCCTCTGCGTAATAGAATAGATACCCCCTGGAGTTCTTTGGATATCCCACAAACTTACATTTTACTGATCGTGCCTCGAGCTTGTCCAAATGCTGCTTTTTAACAAAAGCTGGACATCCCCATATCTTCAGATACTGAAGATAGGGTTTCTTCCTACTCCACATCTGATATGGCGTGGTAGGCACAGTCTTGGTAGGAATTATGTTCAAAATATATGCCGCTGATTCTAGCGCATAACCCCAGAAAGATCGCGATAACTCAACATTACTCATCATGGAACGTACCATATCCAATAGGGTTCGATTCCGTCTCTCCGATACATCGTTATGCTGTGGAGTGTATGGAGGAGTAAGCTGAGAGAGAATTCCTTTCTCTTTTAGGTAACCTAGGAACTCGGCATTTAAGTATTCCCCACCTCGATCAGATCTCAGTGTCTTGATTCTTTTGCCGGTTTGGTTTTCTACTTCATTCTTATACTCTTGGAATTTCTCAAAAGCCTCGGATTTATGTTTCATCAGATAAATGAATCCGTACCTTGAGTAATCATCCATAAAAGTAATGAAATAAGAAAAACCACCTCTTGCATGTGTAGACATTGGACCACATACATCGCTGTGTATAAGTCCTAAGAGCTCGCTCGCTCTTACTCTATGTCTAGTGAATGGAGTTTTTGTCATCTTTCCTTTGAGACATGATTGAAAAGTGGCATAAGTTTGATATTCGAACGAGTCCAAATATCCTTTTCTATGTAACTTAGTTAACCTTGTCTCATTGATGTGACCTAGTCTGCAATGCCTTAAGAAAGCCTTATTTAAATCTGGAGACTTTCTTTTTAGGGTGTTCTGGACATTGAAAATCTGGAGTTGGTTTAAGACATATATACCGTTATCCAGTGTACCAGACCCAATCAAACTATGATTAAGGTGGATGTTAACAACATCACTTACAAACGTGAAATCATAACCTTTATTTGATAACAAGGAAACTGATATGATATTACACGTTAAGCTAGGTACAAAAAAACAGTTATGTAAAACCAAAATATGTCCACTCGTCAATCCCAGGTGATAATCCCCTACGGACATAGCTCCCACGCTAGCTCCGTTAGAACAAGCAACGACAACTACAATGCAGCGCGAAAGCCTATAGCATTAGACCAAGCAACGGACAACCGTCAGGGTCATATCACCATCTTTCAGCACTCTACGGTTTCTCAATGCCTGCAATGAATTGCATATATGAGATCCTGATCCGGTATCCAATACCCAGGAAGTAGAGTTGATCGACAGAAAATTCTCAATTACAAACACACCTGAAGTCGAAGCCACAACTTGCTTCGGTTCCTGGTTCTGGGCGTTCCACGCCTTGCAATCTTTCTTCCAGTGCCCTTTCCTATGACAATGGAAGCACACATCCTGGGCCACTACTGGTACCGCAAACTTTTTCTTTCCCTTCGCTCCCACCTTACTAACACCTCCTCTAGGTTTGGTGGCGGCCTTCTTCTTCCTTCCTTTGGCCCTAGCCTTAGACCTGGAAGATGAAGCACCGCTAACAAACATAGCGGGTGTTTCCCTTGCCTTCTGCAAGGTGCCCTCTGCACTCCTCAACATGTTAAGGAGTTCTGGAAGTTCAACTTCTTTTCTTTGAATGTTGAAATTCAGAAAAAATTGGGCGTAGGTGGAAGGAAGGGACTGGAGAATCAGGTCTGTATAGAGCTCATTATCCAAAGTCGTCCCAGGTCCGCGAGCTCTTCAATATAGCCAATCATCTTTAGGACATGTTCTCCTACCGATGAACCGATGGCCAACCTCGCTCGAAACAAGTTCTTTGAGGTCTCGTATCTTGCTATATGAGATTGCTCTCGATAAAGTTCCTTCGTATAGAGAAATATGGCATCTAGATCCATATCCTCGTGCCTCCTCTGATGTTCATTGTTCATCGAGGAAAGCACGATGCACTTGGCCTTCACGCAATCATACTCCCAGGTTTTGCGGATTTCCTTATCCGCATTACTGGATTTGGGACCTGGGACTGCAGGTGCCTTAGCGGTGAGGACATACCCCAACTTGTCTAGGTCAAAGCCATTTTGACATTCCGCAGCCAATCTTTATAGTTTGGCCCTGTCAGTATATTTATCTCTAAAAGTAACATAAGTCCAGTCATTTTCAGGGTCGCTGCAAGTAGGAAAGAGAGAAGAAACACTTTAGCATGATGCTCTTACAAGTTTAGAGTGGTTTTTAGTTTATCTAAACTGGATGGCTCCCACTGTTTCTCGAATCCCTCCTCAAACCAAAAAGGAAGAACTAGCCAGGACTATTCTCACCGTACAATACTGGCTTAACCGTTCGGCCAGGCCGGTGTCGGTACTTCGAGGGAGGTTTTCCAACGCTTTCGCGAAGTTCCTTAATTAAATAACCTCTTTTCTCAGGGGGCGTAGCCCCACTGACACCTTTCTCGACACCTACTTGGTTTATAGCATTGATCGTTAAGTGACGAATCTCCTGATGAGTAGCCTATACTCACAGTAGGATCGGGATCCAAATATCATCGTATGATAATGTTGAAGGAATCCTACCAACATTCATCAAACTCCAAATGGTATGCATCTCTTTGCAAATTTTAGTTTCTTTAGAAATTCCCGATATAAATTTTTGCCCCATGCTCTTATGACCTTGGCGTTAGGTCAAAATGTCATAAGTCACATGTCAAGTTCTACCCATCATTATCTTGTTAATTTGAACCCATCCGTACATATCCTTGACGTTCGGCCAAAATGATAATACGACCGTCCCAAACTAACTCATCTATCGATGCAACAAATGAATACCCAGCAACTACCAAACACTATGCCTTGGCGTTAGGTCAAAATACATAGCTTGAATACTACTGAATATCCAAATGAAATGACGGAGGGCTACGAATGGTTTTGGCGAAACGGTGAACGTAGTGAACTTGATATGACCGAAGGAACCTGATAGCTTTTAAAAGGAGTTGTTAAACCTCCGCAATTAAAAATATTTTCTGTTTTAAAAATAACCGAGTGGTTTCTTTTAAACTGTTCCAACGATTCAACTTTGGTTTATTTTCTTTGCATTAATAATAATGCGTCCCATCATTAACCTATCATTGCAGAAAACAACGAAAATACAACGTCCTCTTATGCCATCCACATTCGCCACTGGGTCCCGTCATCACCCGTTAGGTTACTTAACTAACGACAGAGCGGGGGCTGGGCTAGCGCGGGTGTAAAACATATGTGACATCTAAATAGCTATCATATATAGATATTGTACATTCGTTAGACGCAATAATAGGCATTCCAGATCACAGATGAACATTATTGGATATGCAAGCAATCCGCGTTTCTTTTGAGCCTGCAATGCAATACGGATTACTCAGTTGTGATGAATAGCCATTACCCCACCCTAGACCCCTACGGGTACGGCAAACTACCCGCCAAATACCCGAATTGAAGCGGTCTCCCTCAACAACGTGAGTAGGCCACTAAACACTTCAAAGTACCCGGTAGTTTGTGCACCCCACCTTGGGTCTATCCTAGGAGCAAAAACAGTAAAATGAAATAATACAACGGTGGCTACAACCGCAACCTGGATGTGCCCCGCAAAATAATATTACAACATATTACAATTACATTGAAAGAATGAATATAACAACCCATCACAAACCCCGGCTAATCATCACAACAATCCAATACAGTTCATAACCACAAACAGTAAAATCCATTACAGAAATGTGCAACCCCCTGCCAACCGACATACTAGCAGTTAGGGGAGGTTTATGAACACATTATACAATAACAGATATAATCTTATTAGCCAAACATCATATAATTTCGATCCAGCAAACACATCAGATTCTACTCCAAAACTTCTCTGTGCACCTTAGACTTGAGCAGAAAATAAACATTCCAGAAAAGACAAAAACATCACAGAAGAGCCACTGGAAAAACTTGGGCTGAATCGGCTCCAACTCGGCCGCGGATCCGCGGCGGATAGGTGGGATCGGCCGCGGTTCCGCGGCTGTTTGGCCGATTCATGAACCCAATTTTTTTCAGTGTTCTTATATTTCTCTGTAGGTTATTCTGCAGGTCCCTGAAAAACTTTTAGGGTCTGTTTTAAAATCGACAGAAACTATGTGATTTCGATGTTTTTTCCGGTTCGTTTTGCGTTCGAAATTCTTACGACTTTGCTAATGAGTTAATTATTGTTTAGCGAGGCTCTGATACCACTGTAAGTCGATGTACAACGCCCCACGAGTTGCGGGGAGGCGGAAATATGAAAAACGATCTTATTCTATGAGTTTACATCGACTAACCGAAGAATCTTTGCTAAACGATAACTAACAAAAACATAGAAGTTCTTAACTACTATGAAAAGAGATTATACCTAGTGAACCTAGTCCTTCTTCTTTTCGTTATCCACCTCCTCCTCGGCCTCCTCTACGTAATAGACGATCCACCCGAGAACTTCTATTCCAAGCTTCACCTCTAAACTTGAGGTAACTAGGTTTCTTTAGTTGCTAATCAAAGGTACCTAGGTGATATAGAGTGAGGTTATGGATTAATTAGTCTATCTAATCCTTAATCTCAACACATGAGAGGGGAGGATTAGGGTTTGAAGAGAGAGAGAGCTTGAGGAGAGAGAAGGTGAGCAAGAGAATGAGAATGAGATAATGATCTCTGTTGAATATATGAAGCATAATGATTTATCAAAATAAATAAATAAAATGATTAATCATCATGCTTCATTTATTCATATGAGTGATTTATCTACATGAGTCATTAACCATTTAATGATGCATTAATGACATGGATGAATCACACAAATGAGTCACTAATATCATTTAATGCTTATGCCACCTAAACCCCCAAGTCACCATCCTTCTAGAAGCTTCTCGCGAAATTACGAGAACACCCCTCCTATCCGTGAAAACACGGAAAAACTTTAGACTGTATAAATCCAATAACCCGATACTAGAATCTGGCTTAAACCAAAGCCGGCTAGTAAAAACTGTCGGAATGTCGTACGTGCGTAAACACACGTATGCGTCCGAACCCTTGTCGTAAAACCATATGACCTCTATATCGTTTCTCCTGGAGCAGAGAAACTCTTTGTGTGGGACTCTAAGGACTCGACTACTACACTGGCAGTGGGTTTAATCACAGACCGCAAGCGGCACTAGCTGTACGTAACGGTCCCCAGGTAGATCTTGATAAGAAGGCCGATGAGGAAACCCATCCGAACTCCTACTAAGCCTGATGTGACAATCTCCGTACATTCCGGTCTGTTCGTCTAAGACTATCGCATATCGGGCCTAGGGGGCGGCAAGCGTCAGTCCTCTAATAGCGGTATAAGTCGTGTCGGAGCGTAGCCCATTACACCCTGAGAAACAACTGGAACCTACTAGTAAATCTCGCTTGCCCTGGCCAGGGACTTTGCATAATGGCTCTCTGACACAGCGCGATATCAACTCCTAATACCGGGAGAGACGAATCTTGTCTAACCGCTACTACTTCCAAGTGCTCGGGACTGCACCCAACTGCTACCTGTTTGCACGACTCCTTTGAGCCGTGGTAGGGTAGCAATCTAAGAACAGTGGGATACACTCGAGGCGAAGTAGCAGTGTCAAGTCTGCGGACTATGCTGTACTCATGTCACCTGGGAACTGTTTACTGACGACTGGTATAATACCAACCAACAGTTCCCTGCCAGTCCTGTCCGGTGTACCCGTAACCCAACGAGCACTTGTATACTATCTCCAGTACGACGTACTGATAGCTGTGGGACAGACCGTCTCCCCAACTGGGATGAGAAGCGTACACACTAGTCTACTCCGGAGTATCGATGCCCTGTCTCGATAATCCTACGACTAGGGACCTGAAAAAGGATGTGCATGTAGACTACCCAGCCCCCACTAGTGTGACTGCCATCACAACGCTGGTAGTCAAGCAAGATCCTAAGAGCTCTATCAATACGTATATTCACATATTCAGATAGATAAAACCAAGTAGCATACTACCATGTTTAGCAAGACTGTTATATAACTATGAATATCCCAAGCTTCCATTAAGTAATATACAAGCTAGTATGATACAATAATGGCCCCTAGGGCATATACACTAACAGTAGGAGCACATATGTGATATGTGCGGGACCGAGAACAATACGTGTATATGATACCGTACTAGATTCTCGCGATATGTGATATCGGCCGGGTATATGTGATATAGCCGGGTCATCGGATCAAGTGTTGATTCGATGAACTGATACACATTATATTAGTCGGTTATTTAAGAAATAGACGGATTATCGGATCAAGTGTTGATTCGATAATTTAATGTATAATTATATATTTGGTATATTAAATTACATTAACTAATATAAGCTCACTTAAAGATTCTTTTTCTCACTCGGGTAATATATTGATATATATGTGATATATGTTAATTGTATTATTTTATTTTGTTACAATAAATATTGTATATGTAATATATAATATTGTAACATGTTATGGTTATAAATGCAACATGATTTTTGGAGTTTAAATATGGTTAGGGTTTGGATCAGGGTTAAGCTTTCATGAAGCTTTCAAGAAGTTTCTTGAAGCTTTGACTTAGACCTTGATATTTTGCATAGATATTTCTTTAACCCAACCCAACCCTTTAACCATAGTTGATTCTCTACATAGGTTACGTCTTCATACTTAACCCATGGTTGCATTTCTAACCTCACACTTGATTCATTATTCATCACAAATGGTTTTGTTTTTTTTCTTCTTCCTCTTTAATGAAAAGCTTTCTAGCTTTTTCAAAAGTGATGAAAATGAGTGAAATAAAGAAAACAAATGAGAGCTAAATTCCTACTTCACCATCCTCATCTATTCTGGCCACTTATATTAGGGTGTTTGCTTTGCTAATAGTTGATTAGTGAAGCAAAAGCTTTGGCTTGAGTTTCTTCAAGGTAGATCATCTTTGTTATTGAAGATCGGAAGCAAGCTTGTATCTTTCTCTTCATGGAGTCTCTCTTGAGTCCGGGTACCCGATGATCGCAGCGAAGGGACCTCAACACGGAGCTTTAGAAGTGAAGGAATGGACTACAAAGGTTGTAATCCCTAACTCTTAGAAGTAAAGTTGTTTGCTTGCTTTGTATCGCCTAATCTCTAGTCTAAGATCTTGGTTAGCGTTGTTCGGCACGTCTAAAATTTAAATCGGGCATGGTTGATGCCTTATAGACCCTTGTGACAGTGCCTAGTAACCCTAAAGTGGTATCAGAGACAAGCTAGAGCTTTAGGCGAAGTCTAGACGAAGTTTAAAGTCCGATCGAACCCCGAAACGTCGCTATACACCCCCTCTCTGGAATTTTTTTAAAATGTTGATTTTTTCTGTATTAAAAATACTCAGAAAATTAAGCAGAGAATTATTAGGATTACTGTGAAAAACGAGCCTCTAATCCCATTCAAGCCCCGCGGAACCGCGGCAATAACATGCCTTGAGCGGCGGTTCCGCAGCCGTACAGTGGAATTAGGGTTTGCTTTTTGCACAGTAACATCCGTATGTATTTCCTAATGCTTCTGGGAATTTTTTATATTACTCAAGTGTTGAGTTTTCTGGAGATCTTTGGTATTCGTTGATTCGATCGGAAAGTTTAACTTCGTTTAAGTTTTTTCCGGATAATTTAGAACGTGTTAAAAAGTTCGACCGGATATCAATAACTCACTTTTTTCCCCTGTCGGAAAATTTTCAAGTGTTGGATTTTTCCTCGAGTTTGAAACTTCCGGAAAATAATGCCAGTAACGCGGTGGACCCTCTAGAAGAACACAAACCTTAACTCGATTATGTGACCGTTTGAACCGCCTCTAAATCTTAACGTTTGGGGCAGTACGGCGTTGCCACATGTGAGGTGTTGGTTTGACCCTTCTACGGCTGGACCATTGGTACTGTTGCATGTGATGGATACTTTTTGAAGTCCGCTCAAGTGTTGAGCTATTTGGGAAATCTTAGGTGTTTGTTTATTCGATCGGAAAGTTTAACATTGTCTATTTATCTGGAATGTGATACAATATTTAGAATCCACAAGTAGTTATGAGATAACTAATTTGAATGTTATAAATCTAGCAGTTTAGTCTCATTTGATCGGTTGCCACGGGATTTTGATGTGATCAAAAGTCCGTCGCAATCACGTAGCGTACGCAGATAATCGCCGGATAAACTTAATAGATAGCCATGCCCTATAGCCCCGACCAAGTGACTATAGGAGAACCCCGTCGCCAAAAGCATCCGTTCGGGTGCTCGCGGCAGCGGTGTTCCGCCTTAGTGCACTTCGTCGACGGCATCCGGGGGTGCGGCTGTCTACTAAAGTTTATGACGAGCATTCGATCTGAATGTCGGGAATCTTGTTGAATTGCCCGACTAGATATTGAAAAGTGTTTTCGATATTGAGACTAAAATGCGGGGTTTATAATTGTTAGGCATGCGATGTCTAAGGAATTCATTTGGTTAGGCATGAGATGTCTAAGGAGGTTGCGGATTCCAACTGTTGTAGTTTTACACTTTCTTTTCTGCGACCGTAAGTGTAATATGTGGTGTATCGCCGGTTTCGTTGCTATACATCAACGAAAATTGGAATACGCATATTTACTTACGTTGATGATATGTGATATTATGTGTTGCTGTGATATGTTATATTGGATCGTCGTGTTTTGAATAGCCGGGGGTTTTATGTGAGATGAGAGTTTTTCTTTTTCATTCATGTAAAATTCATTGTATGTAATATTCTTTTATTGGGGCACTTCCGGGCTGAGGATGATGTCACCATTGTATATTATTTACTTTTCCGCATTAGGTAGACCCAAGGCGGGGAGCACAAGTCACCGGGTTCTAGGGACCAGTGGGAGACCATCTCGAGGAGTCGAGACCGGGTCTCCTAACCCTAGAATTGGCAGTGTTGCTTGCCCCTCTCGTAGGGGTCTAGGGATGTGGGTTTGGCTATTCATCGCGACCGTGTAATCCGTGTTTTATACAGGCTTGTATTAAAACACAGACCTCCTAGTATATCCAATATTTCATATATGTTTTTCTACTGCAATGTTCTGTGATGAGATCATATTATTGCCTGAGACGAATGTTTATATTGTATATATGAGATATATATTATATATTGTTGATTTCGTTTCATATCTGATGCTTGTGAAGCATAATAAAATGGGACTTCATTAATGAGATTAATGAAACTAAAAGAAACCTAAAGATGTTGTAGAAACTTGTTTAAAAACTGGTAGCTCTAGTTCTTGCTTTGCATAGCGGTATTCCTTGTAGAATATCCAGCACCTTATTCGACAAGGAAAGAGCCGAGATCCCTTCACCGGGAGTGACCTCTTTAGCGAAACCAGCAGATGCTACACACACGGTTTTTCATTTGATTGCTTCTATAGTTTTTGCTTTGCATACTGGTATTTGCTGTTGGTGGGTGCTGCATGCTCCCACAACTATTGTGGCGCGGCGGAAGCGGTGAACAAAAATTTCTTAGCATGCAACACGCACTTAACCGAAAATCTTGCCTAAACCACAACTAGTAAATCCCAACTAGAGATCTTATCTACTATGTTAGGGATTATACCTTGATGATCCGGTCCTTCGGGTCTTCTCTTCGTCGTCCCGATCTCCCGCGGAATGTCCGGTGTCCTCCTCGTCGCCGGAAGGGCACCACATCGCATACGTCTTTTACGGGCTCCCACCTCAATACCGAGGCAACTCGGGCGTGAAGTTGGCTAGCCGACACGCCCAAGATTTGCTGTAGAATATAGTGTAGTGAACTATTGTCTCTATTGGGGTTGGAGGAGTTGCCATGATGGAGGAATTTGTGTACAAGGATTTTTGCATGGATGCTTGCTGGAAAAATTGGAGAGGCCTAACAAAAACGATGAGCTCGGCCATATATCCCATCAAGCCAAAAGCTCTGCTAAAAACAATTCTCTGCACCTCAATTGTGCTCTCTGGAATAATAATGAAGCCTGCACCTCATCTTTTTTTTTCTCCAACAATCAATGAAGAAGTGTGCATTTATAAACACCAAGGAAAACTTCTTCTCTGCACACAGAAAATGGAAGGGGGTCCACCATTAATAAAAACATCATGCCAGCACACTTATGCATTCATGTTTGCTCTTCTTTGATTAATTAATCCCATTATCAATCTCCTGCACACACAAAAATACATAGTGGCCGGCCCCCTCAATATTAATTAATCACATCACTCCAATCTTCTCCCAGCACACAATATTAATTAATCACTTCATAATATTCTCCCAGCACACTTCCATTCATGTTTGCCCATTTACATTAATTAACCCCTTAAATTAATCAATCAGGCCACAAAGCATCAGCATGCTTCAAGGAATAATCAGCCCCTTTGCATTAATTAACATAGAAAATCAAAGTCATTCCCACTCACAGTAATGCAACATAAGTGGTCGGCCCCCCCTCCCCATTTCTTTTGAGAATGGAAAAATATGCATGAAACCCCCATCAAAAAATTAATTGCAAACTTGCAATTAACCCCCTCCATCAAAAAGTCCGGCCGGGAAAGAGCAAAGGAAAACCGGCCGGAACGGAATGCAAACTGGCAACTCCAGAAAACTGGTCCCGTAACAAATTACAGGAAAACCCCGATACTGTGCATACACACCCGCATCTGTATTCCGACCGGATACAAATGCAAAGAGACAAAACTACACTATTTAATACTAGGATCCGGCTTAAGCCAAAGCCGGCTAGTAAAAAAACCCGTCCGATCCTGATCGAACCCTGCCATATCTCCATACGGCTTCTACAGCTTTTCGCCCGAAAACTTGAGTAACTGAATGTGGGGGACTCTAAAGACTCGTCAACACCTTAGTTGTGGATTTAACCACTAGCACGTTAGAGGTATAAACCAATACATAACGGGCTACCAGGTATTGTCTAAAAGGTGACCGACGAGCGAACTCATCACAACCTTTACGAGCCTGTAAGCAACACTTACCGTACAGTCCGGTCTCTTCGTCTGATACGTCGCATATGAAGTCTAGGGGTGGTAAATGTCAGACCCCAGTAACTTTATAAGTCATGTTGATTTATGGCTCATAACCGGTCGAGGAACTACTGATAACACTTATCAGTAAACCTCGAGAACCTTGGCCAAGGATTTCGGTGTTATAGCCGATCAAACATAGCGCGACATCAACCCCCTATACCGGGAGAGACGAAACCCCTCCTATCGCTCACTGTCTCCATATGATTCGGGACTGTACCCAAAAACCACCTGTTTGCACGACTCAGTAGAGCCGTGGTAGGGAGGAAATCAAAGCACAGTGGGAACCACACAAGACTCTATGACGATCTCGGGTCTACAGACTAACCTGTACAAGTGTCACCAGAGAACTGCTATCTGACAATAGGTATATATACCATCTAGGAGTTCTCGGCGAGTCCGTTCAGTGTACCCAGTCTCCACTGAGCACCCGTACACCATCCTTGATGTCAAACACCGATGGATATGGGATCATCCATCGCCCATCATATGGGTCAAGATGCGTATACGCTAGTCTACTCTGGTGTATCGATGCCCTGTCTCGACACACCCTCGACTAGGAACAGTTATAGGATGTACTCATAGACTACTATGGCCCCACTAGTATGATCTCATCATAGTCCCAGTAGTCGAGTACAAATCCTAAGGGCTTTATCAACATGTAACAAAAGAGACAATCAGAGTACATGTTTAGATAAAGTACAACCAGATAGCGTACTATCATTTCGAGCAAGAAAGTCCTCCCTATATATGTCCAAGCATCCACTACACTATACATCGTATGTACAGTAATGGCCTCTAGGGCACACATATAACTAACAATCTCCCACTTGCACTAGGGCCATCTGTTGTGGTATCACATACCAACCAATCAGCTGTGGTTTAAGTATCTCATACTCAACCATCCCATAAAAGTCTCTACTGGGAAAAAGCCTTAGTGAGTGGATCCGCTCTGTTTTCCTCTGTATCTACTCTCCTAACCTCGATCTCCCTGGAGATCAACCATCTCTATGATCAGGCGATGCTGTCTAAGAATTATATCTGGATTTCTGATGGGACGGTAGTTCCTTGGCTAAAGACACAACCTCATTGTCACACAATGGTAGGAACGAAGTTCATCTTATGAACTTTTATATATATCCAGATTTTATCTTTGGTAGCATCTTTAATAATGATGTATCTTGCCTTTCTAGTATGTCACGGTATCTAGCTTGGAACTCTTCCAACATACCGTCCCTCTACTAAGGGTAAAGACAATACCCGCGACTGACATTCAGTCGTCTATATCACCCTGGAACCTTTCCAGTGATTCTCCCCAAGATCGATTGATACTATCTCACTTCAGCTAGTGAGTATCCTAACATCCATTTAGATCTATCTCATAGATCCAAAAACCTAGGATTTAGGAGGTATCACCTTTGATCCTATATGGAGAATATTTATAATAAGAGGAGATTGACTGAGCGTAGCATAGGAAACTCCTTCCCTATCAGGAGTATGTCATCCACGTACTCTACGAGGATCACCACCATACTCCTTACTACCTTTTATGTATATACAAGGTTCATCTATTTATTTTGATGAAATCAAACTCTTTGAATACCACATCAAAACAGATGTTCCAACTCCGCGATGCCTGTTTTATCACATAAAACATCTTGCACACTTTTCCGCTGCTCCCACTGTCTACGAAGCCTTCTGGCTGTGTACTTATAGACGCTCTCTTCTAAAACTTCTTTTTAGAAAAGCAGTCATGACACCCAACCACCAGATATCGCAGTCGAGGTATGTAGCAGTGGTAAGTAAGATCTGGATGGACTTAAGCATAGCTTTGAAAGTCTCAACTTTTCCATGTATACCAAGTAATCTTCTCAAGATATACTTGCTCCTGATGGGGTTTTAACCCTTCAGACAAAGCAACCAAAGTCCATACTTTGTTGGTGTATAAGGATTCCATCTCAGATCGCTAATCATCCAGCCATTCTTACAGAGTCCCACTCCTGATGGCCTGCTCGAAACTAGTTAGGTCATACCACTTTGGTCAGTAAGCAACCCCATCCCATGGGATTGCCGTGGCGCCAACGGGTCCCTCAGACGCTATTTTCTACGCATGCCCCCTTGCGAGGACTACAACCCGCCGGAACACCTTCCGGTCTCGGGAAACGCTGGGGTAATATGAAATCCTCGCTCCCACTGTCATAGAGAAACCGAAGTATCTCTTAGGTGGGTGGGGAACCCTACTAGATCGGCGGAGAGGCTGAGATTCGTTAGTGTCTATTGAATCCTTTGGTTCTACCAAATCATTTTCTGTAGCTGGAACTCCTTCCAGTTCTACCTCATGACCACTAATTTCTTCACAAGAAATTCCCTTTCACAAAGGTGGCATGCAGAGAAACAAAACAACTTTTGTTCTTTTATTAGGTCATCTGTTGTAGTTTGTATAGCTGGAACGCCTTCCAGTTCTACCTTATGACCACTAATTTCTTCACAAGAAATTCCCTTTCACAAAGGTGGCATGCTGAGAAACAACTTTTGTTCCTCTGTTAGGTAGAAGATATTCCCTTGCTAATGCTTGGGATATCCAACAAACTTCCACAGTTTTGACTTTGCCTCGAGCTTGTCCGGATTTAGGTTTTTAGACATAGGCCGGACAACCCCAAATCATAACATCTTTAAGATATGGGCTCTTCCCATACCATATCACACATGGAGTAGTAGGCACCTGATTTGATTTGAACCCTATTCAATAGGTATGCAGCTTCGCAAGTGCATAACTCCCAAAAGGAAAATAGGAAACTCAGTAGTACTCATCATGGAGCACACCATATCACATAGGGTGCATTCGCTCCGCCCCGATATACCATCGTGCTATGGTGTATACGAAGGAGTAATGCTGAGAGAGAATCTCATTCTCCTTTAGAACAGTCCAGGATTTCCATGCACAAGTATTCTCCTCCTTGATCTCATCAAAGGACATAATACTTATACCCGTTTTTGGTTCTCTACTTCTATTATATTCTGTGAATATCTCAAAAGCTTCGGACTTGTGTTTCAACAGGAACATTTTTCTGAATCTTGAGAGATTATCAAAGAAAGTAATGAAGTACCAAGAACCGGTCATTGCATATGTAGACAGGGGGCCTTTCATACATCATCATGTATCAATCCCAAGAGTTCACTAACTCTCTCTGTTTCCAATAAACAGAGCTATGGTCATTCAATCTTTGTGACATGACTGGCAAGTTTCATAAGATGTAAATTCAAACTAATTTAAATATGCATCTAGATGTAACTTCAGCCAGCCGGGTCGCATTGATCTGACCTAGTCTACAATGCTTCAAGAAGGATCCGTTCATTTCTGAACTCTTCCTCTTTTGTGTGTTCTGTATACTGAGAACTGTAGTTTGATTTAGAACGTCTATGCTTTTAGATAACGTGCCTGAACCGATCAACACTTGATATAGGAAATGTTCAAAACATTATCCATCAATACAAAATTTTATCATTTCTTTACTAATAAAGAGATTGATATGATTTTGCATATCAGGTTCGGTATCTAATAGCATTTGTTCAGAATCAATGTATTCTTAATACAGAGTGATAACTGCCAACTTCTTGGCTTGCAATAATTGCACCATTTCCAACTCTTGAAAATTATCACCCGTTCTCAGTCATTTACCTTTCTGTAGCCCATGTAACAGATTACATTTGTGGGATCCTGATCCGGTATCATTATACCCAGGACGTAAAAGAAACTGAGAAAACAGTTCTTTGTGATGAACACACCCTAAGGAGATGCATCATATGCACTTTCTTCGTTTGGGCGGCATAGGAATTCTGGTATTTCCCTATTTCCTGCTCTGTCTTATAACAATTATAGGTTGGAGCGGGACCAACGTTCCCCAGCTCAATATAACAAGCGGGTTCAGTCAATATATCCGTATTTATTATCTTGATTAAGGCATGATATGGTCACTATCTGGAGAGAGAGTGAAGAAAACATTTTTGGCGTATGCTCTTTGCAAGATTAGATTGGTTATTTATCTAATCCAGATGTCTCCCACTGTTTTTATTAAATCCTCCTTCAAACCCTAAAAGGTAAGATTAGCCGGGAATAATTACACCCTATAATTTCATCAAATTGTCTTGTGTAAAACTTTCCCAGGAGCAACTCTTACTCGCAGTGAGATCGGGATCCAACTATCATATAGAAGGTATGCAATCTCATTGCAAATTTCAACTCTTGAAATTCCAGATATGGTTTCTACCCCTAGTCACTTATGACCTTGACTATGATCAACATATCATAAGTACTAGTCAAGTTCTACCCGTCATTTCGTGATTAGCCAGACCCACCCACATGACCCTTGACTATGATCAACATAATCACATGAATGTCCTGACTAATCGCATCCTATGCTTTGTAGGAATTCATCACTTAGCTACCGAACACTACGCCTCGGCTATGGTCGACATACGTAGCACGAATACTAAGTACTCTGCTTCCTAAAATGACGGAGGGCAACGGATGGTT
Organism: Agapanthus africanus; assembly: GCA_030015575.1. Classification (NCBI taxonomy): domain Eukaryota; kingdom Viridiplantae; phylum Streptophyta; class Magnoliopsida; order Asparagales; family Amaryllidaceae; genus Agapanthus; species Agapanthus africanus. The sequence continues at coordinate 529,492,323 of JASDDO010000014.1, forward strand.
TTTTATGAAAACCTTTAACGTTTTGAACTTGATGTCGTTGTAGAATCAAGTGGGAAGGAGCGGTTTAAGCTCCAGTTTTAAATATCGAATGGTTTTATAGTATCTTTCCAATTTTGCTAAAGAGGTCACTCCCGGTGAAGGGATCTCGGCTCTTTCCTTATCGAATAAGGTGCTGGATATGTAAATACCACGGTGCAAAGCAACAATAGATCAACTATAAAACCAAATCGAGTTCTTTGTAACATTTTCCAGTTTCGCTAAAGGGGTCACTCCCGGTGAAGGGATCTCGGCCCTTTCCTCATCGAATGAGGTGCAGGATATTCAACAATACCACTATGCAAAACAAAAGCTAGAGTTACCCTTTTTCAAAAAGTTTGATTCTACAACATCTTTAGGTTTCTTTTCTTTTAACATTAATCATATTAATATGGTCCCATCATTTCCGTTTCCTATCTTTTATGTTTCCTAAACATCACAGAAAAGAAACGAAAATAGAACGTACGCTTATGCCATCCGCATTTGCCACTGGGCCCCGTCATGCACCGTTAGGTTACTTAACTAACGGCAGAGCGGGGGCTGGACTAGTGCGGGTGCAAAACATAAGCAACGTTTAATATATATATCTCATATATAAATATAGCCATTTCAGATCACAGATGAATGCATTGGATATACTAGGAATTCCGTATTTCATTTAAGCCCTTAATGAAAAACGGGTTCCACGGTTGTGATGAATAGCCAAAACCCCCCTAGACCCCTACGGGTGCGGCAAACTACCCGCCAAATTCCCGAAGTGTAGCAACCTCCCTCAACAATTGAGTAGGCCACTCGGCACTTGGAGAACCCGGTAGTTTGTGCACCCCACCTTGGGTCTATCCTAGGAGCAAAAACAGTAAAAAGAAATTATACAATATAACATTGCTTTTTACAAATTACATGGAATGATAGAAAAAGGAAAAACACTCTTCTCACACCCCCCGGCCATTCATCACAACGATCCAACACATTCATATACACATACCATCCCATGATATCCATATGTGCAACCCCCACTAATTGTCATATAGCAATTAGCGGACGTTTCAAACACATATAACAAAAAGAAAACCCGATTAGCCAAGCACTTTAGAATTTCGATCGATAATTTTTAAAACAACCACGCCAACACTTGACATGTCCCTGTACAAACACCTTTATACAAAACTGTACATCCCAGAAACCCTGATCTGCCAACATGAGATCACTGTAGAAAACCGAGTCAACTCCGCGTTGACTCGGCCGCGGAAGCGCGGCCAAACCCTGGGTTTGGCCGCCCTCCCGCGGCGGTCTTGGCGAGTTGGGACTCCGGGTTTCTACAGTGTTCATATAAATCCCTGCCTTGATTTTTAAGATATGTCAAATTCTTTTTGGAACACTTTCAAAAACTGACAGCAGCAGGGGCAGAAAATGAGTTTTCGGGAGAAAAAATTGTCGATCGGGTTTCTAACTATTGGCTAACATCTAATTGTGGTTTAGGTAGGCTCTGATACCATGTTGGTGGGTGCTGCATGCTCCCACAACTATTGTGGCGCGGTGGAAGCGGTGAACAAAAATTTCTTAGCATGCAACACGCACTTAACCGAAAATCTTGCCTAAACCACAACTAGTAAATCCCAACTAGAGATCTTATCTACTATGTTAGGGATTATACCTTGATGATCCGGTCCTTCGGGTCTTCTCTTCGTCGTCCCGATCTCCCACGGAATGTCCGGTGTCCTCCTCGTCGCCGGAAGGGCACCACATCGCATACGTCTTTTACGGGCTCCCACCTCAATACCGAGGCAACTCGGACGTGAAGTTGGCTAGCCGACACGTCCAAGATTTGCTGTAGAATATAGTGTAGTGAACTATTGTCTCTATTGGGGTTGGAGGAGTTGCCATGATGGAGGAATTTGTGTACAAGGATTTTTGCATGGATGCTTGCTGGAAAAATTGGAGAGGCCTAACAAAAACGATGAGCTCGGCCATATATCCCATCAAGCCAAAAGCTCTGCTAAAAACAATTCTCTGCACCTCAATTGTGCTCTCTGGAATAATAATGAAGCCTGCACCTCATCTTTTTTTTCTCTCCAACAATCAATGAAGAAGTGTGCATTTATAAACACCAAGGAAAACTTCTTCTCTGCACACAGAAAATGGAAGGGGGTCCACCATTAATAAAAACATCATGCCAGCACACTTATGCATTCATGTTTGCTCTTCTTTGATTAATTAATCCCATTATCAATCTCCTGCACACACAAAAATACATAGTGGCCGGCCCCCTCAATATTAATTAATCACTTCACTCCAATCTTCTCCCAGCACACAATATTAATTAATCACTTCATAATATTCTCCCAGCACACTTCCATTCATAATTAACCCCTTAAATTAATCAATCAGGCCACAAAGCATCAGCATGCTTCAAGGAATAATCAGCCCCTTTGCATTAATTAACATAGAAAATCAAAGTCATTCCCACTCACAGTAATGCAACCTAAGTGGCCGGCCCCCCCTCCCCATTTCTTTTGAGAATGAAAAAATATGCATGAAACCCCCATCAAAAAATTAATTGCAAACTTGCAATTAACCCCCTCCATCAAAAAGTCCGGCCGGGAAAGAGCAAAGGAAAACCGGCCGGAACGGAATGCAAACTGGCAACTCCAGAAAACTGGTCCCGTAACAAATTACAGGAAAACCCCGATACTGTGCATACACACCCGCATCTGTATTCCGACCGGATACAAATGCAAAGAGACAAAACTACACTATTTAATACTAGGATCCGGCTTAAGCCAAAGCCGGCTAGTAAAAAAACCCGTCCGATCCTGATCGAACCCTGCCATATCTCCATACGGCTTCTACAGCTTTTCGCCCGAAAACTTGAGTAACTGAATGTGGGGGACTCTAAAGACTCGTCAACACCTTAGTTGTGGATTTAACCACTAGCACGTTAGAGGTATAAGCCAATACATAACGGGCTACCAGGTATTGTCTAAAAGGTGACCGACGAGCGAACTCATCACAACCTTTACGAGCCTGTAAGCAACACTTACCGTACAGTCCGGTCTCTTCGTCTGATACGTCGCATATGAAGTCTAGGGGTGGTAAATGTCAGACCCCAGTAACTTTATAAGTCATATTGATTTATGGCTCATAACCGGTCGAGGAACTACTGATAACACTTATCAGTAAACCTCGAGAACCTTGGCCAAGGATTTCGGTGTTATAGCCGATCAAACATAGCGCGACATCAACCCCCTATACCGGGAGAGACGAAACCCCTCCTATCGCTCACTGTCTCCATATGATTTGGGACTGTACCCAAAAACCACCTGTTTGCACGACTCAGTAGAGCCGTGGTAGGGAGGAAATCAAAGCACAGTGGGAACCATACAAGACTCTATGACGATCTCGGGTCTACAGACTAACCTGTACAAGTGTCACCAGAGAACTGCTATCTGACAATAGGTATATATACCATCTAGGAGTTCTCGGCGAGTCCGTTCAGTGTACCCAGTCTCCACTGAGCACCCGTACACCATCCTTGATGTCAAACACCGATGGATATGGGATCATCCATCGCCCATCATATGGGTCAAGATGCGTATACGCTAGTCTACTCTGGTGTATCGATGCCCTGTCTCGACACACCCTCGACTAGGAACAGTTATAGGATGTACTCATAGACTACTATGGCCCCACTAGTATGATCTCATCATAGTCCCAGTAGTCGAGTACAAATCCTAAGGGCTTTATCAACATGTAACAAAAGAGACAATCAGAGTACATGTTTAGATAAAGTACAACCAGATAGCGTACTATCATTTCGAGCAAGAAAGTCCTCCCTATATATGTCCAAGCATCCACTACACTATACATCGTATGTACAGTAATGGCCTCTAGGTCACACATATAACTAACATTTGCGAAATATCCTGCACCTTATTCGATAAGGAAAGAGCCAAGATCCCTTCACCGGGAGTGACCTCTTTAGCAAAACTAGAAAATTCCTCAAAAATATTCCATTTAAAATCACTCGATTCTACAACGATATCAAGTTCATTATGCAAAGGGTTTTCTTAAAAACCTGTCGTAGCCCTCCGTCATTTCAGATAAGTATTTCATAGTATTCGTGCTACGTTTGTTGGCCTGCGTCAAGGCGTAGTGTGCGGTAGCTATTTATGCTTATCTGCTAAAGCATATGATGCGATTAGATTAGGATAGTCGTACGACTTTGTTGGCCTGCGTCAAGGGTCGTGCGGGTGGGTTTAATTCAATCGGGAAATGACGGGTTGAACTTGACTAAGCGGACTATGGTTTGTTGGCCTACGTCAAGGTCATAGGACGCTAGGGATAAAATATTATTGGGAATTTCAAGAGTTGAAATTTGCAATGAGATTGCATACCTTCTATGAGATAGTCAGATCCCGATACCCGTTGCGAGTAAGAGTTACCCCTGGGAGAGTTTTACACATTACAATTAGCCGAACAAGTAGGTGTCTAGAAAGGTGTTAACGGGCTTACGCCCCTGGGAAAACGAGGTTTATTTTAATTAGGTCCGTGCGAAAGCACGGGGAACCTCCCTCAAAGTACTGGCACTGACCTGGCTGAAAGATTGGCGAACTTGTAGAGTGTAATTAATCCCGGCTAGTCTTTCCTTTTAGGGTTTGAAGGAAGATTTGACTAAAACAGTGGGAGACATCCTGATTAGATATATTAATAACCAATCTAATCTTGCAAGAGCATATGCTGAGTGTTTTCTTCTATCTCTCTCCAGGTAGCGACCATGTCACGCCTTAATCAAGATAATAATATGAATGTATTGACCGAACCCGCTTGTTATACTGCACTAGGGAACGTTGGTCCCGCTCCAACTTATAATTGTTATAAGACAGAGTAGGAAATAGGGGATTACCAGAATTCCCGTACCGCCCAAACGAAGAAAGTGCATGCTGATGCATCATCTTCCGGTGTGTTCATTACCGAGAACTGTTTCTCGGTATCCTTTACGTCCTGGGTATGAGATACCGGATCAGGATCCCGCAAATGTAATTTGTTACATGGGCTACAGAGAGGTAGAGAACTGAGAACGAGTGATAAGTTTCAAGAGTTGGAAATGATGCAAGTGTTGCAGCCAAGTCTGTTGGCAGTTATCACCCTGTATTACCAGAATACATTGATTCTGAACGAATGTTATTAGATACCGAACCTGATATACAATATCATATCAGTCTCTTTATTAGTAAAGAAGGATATAATTTTGTATTGTTGGATAATGTTTTGAACATTTCCTATATCAAGAGTTGATTGGTTCAGGCACGTTATCTAAAAGCATAGACGTTCTAAATCAAACTACAGTTCTTAACGTACAGAACACACACAAGAGGAAGAGTTCAGAAATGAACGGATCCTTCTTGAGGTATTATAGACTAGGTCATATCAATGTTACCCGACTAGCTGAAGTTACATTTAGATGCATATTTAAATTAGTTTGAATTTACATCTTGTGAAACTTGCCGGTCGTGTCACAAAGATAAAATGACCACAGCTCTGTTTATTGGAAACAGACAAAGAGTTAGTGAACTCTTGGGATTGATACATGATGATGTATGTAAGGTCCCCTGTCTATACATGCCAGGACCGGTTCTTTATACCTCATTATATTCAGTGACGGTCTCTCAAGATTCGCACATGTGTTCCTGTTGAAACACAAGTCTGAACCTTTTGAGAAATTCAATGAATATGAGTTAGAGGTAGAGAACCAAAACGGGTATAAGTATTATGTCCTTTGATGTGATCAGAGAGTAGAATACTTGAGCACGGAATTCCTGGTTTGTTCTAAAGGAGAATAAGATTCTCTCTCAGCATTACTCCTCCGAATACACCATAGCACGTCGGTGTATCAGGACGGAGCAGTCGCACCCTATGTGATATGGTGTGCTCTATGATGAGTACTACTGAGTTGCCTATTTTGTTTTGGGGCTATGCACTTGAGAAGTTGTATACCTATTGAATAGGGTTCCAACCAAATCAGATGCCTACCACTCCACATGTGATATGGTATGGGAAGAGCCCATCTCTTAAGGATGTTAAGATTTGAGGTTGTCCGGCCTATGTCAAAAGCAAAATCCGGACAAGCTCGAGGCAAGGTCTGTTCTGTGGAAGTTTGTTGGATATCCTAAGCATTCGCAAGGGAATATCTTCTACCAAACTGGGGAACAAAAGGTGTTTTTGTTTCTCAGCATACCACCTTTGTGAAAGGGAATTTCTTCTGAAGAAATTAGTGGCCATGAGGTAGAACTGGAAGGATTTCTAGCTTAAACAGACTGCAGCTGATGATTTGGTAGAACCAAAGGATTCAATAGTTTCCAACGAACCTCAGCCTCTCTACCGATCTGGTAGGGTTCCTCATCCACCTGAAAGATACTTCGGTTTCTCTATGATAGTGGGAGCAAGGATTGCATCATGAGATGATGACCCAACTAGTTTCGAGCAGGCCATCGGGAGTGGGGACTCTGTAAGAATGGCTGGATGCTTAGCGATCTGAGATGGAATCCTTATACACCAACAAAGTATGGACTTTGGTTGCTTTATCTGAAGGGTTAAATCCCCATCAGAAGCAAGTATATCTTGAGAAGATTACTTGATGTACATGGAAAAGTTGAGACTTTCAAAGCTATGCTTAAGTCCATCCAGATCCTACTTGCCACGGCTGCATACCATGACTACGATATCTGGCGGTTGGGTGTCATGACTGCTTTTCTAAATGATGATTTGGAAGAGAGTGTCTATAAGTACACAGCTAGAGAGCTTCATAGACAGTGGGAGCAGCGGAAACGTGAGCATGATGTTTTATAGGATAAATCAGGCATCGCGGAGTTGGAACGTCTGTTTTGATGGTAGTCAAAGAGTTTGACTTCATCAAAATGGTGGAGGAACCTTGTATATACAAAAAGGTAGTAAAAAGTATGGTGGTGATCCTCGTAGAGTACATGGATGACATACTCATAATAGGGAAGGAGTTTTCTATGCTACGCTCGGTCAATCTCCGCTTATCACAAAGATTCTTTATTGGATCAAGGTGATACCTCCTAAATCCTGGGTTATGGATTTATGAGATAGATCTAATTGGATGTTAGGAGACTCACTAGTTGTAGTGAGATGGTATCAATCGATCCTGGGGAGAATCACTGGAAAGGTTCCAGGGTGATAAGGACGACTGAATGTCAGTCGCAGGCATTGTCTTTACCCTTAGTGGAGGGACGGTATGTTGGAAGAGTTCCAAGCTAGATACCGTGAATACTAGACGATTAAAGGCAAGATACATCGTTACCAAGGATGCTACCAAAGAGGCAGTCTGGATATATATATTAGTGTAAGTCTACTGTAGCGCCCCGGCCGTCTAATAGACGCCTATACACGGAACAAAACTTTTTAACAACTGGCGCTATCGCATACTATAACCCGGATCTGCCATTAAAGCTAAACTAACAAACTATAAAGTGGGTAGAAATGTTATACCGAACGATCCGAGTATTTCGGTCTTCAACCATCATCCCATGCTTTGTTGCGGCGGCATCGATCTTCTGAAAACTCCAGTCTCGTCGTCCAGGTGGCACCACGACGACGGATCTTTAAACGGGCTCCCACCTCTAAACCGAGGCAACTCGATCGTCAAGTTTGCCAAAAGAGATGACCAAGATTGATGTAGAGAATTAGTAGAACACTTTATCTCGTTACGTCCAAGGCTATAGACGAACGGTTAATGAAGTTGCCAATTGGAATCGGGTAAATGGAAATTGAGCTATGAAATTTCCATACACTAAACTATCATAATATTTTCAAAGGAAAAATCAATCCCTTATCCCTCACAATGAGGGCAGACCACTATATAGAAAAGGGAGGGTGAGTGTAATCAAAAGATCAAGGAGAAAATATCTTAAGCACTAAAAGAAAAGCATGACTCAAATGAACACCTAGTATGAACACATTAAAAGCAAAGGATGAATCATTAACCCTTAGTCATCAACAAATAAATGCACCATTAATGAAAAAATGAGTCACTAGCCACCTCATCATCCTAGTCACCATCTAGAAGCTTCCACACTTATCTCAAGAAAGGATAAATCCGTCTTTAACCGAATGTTAAAGACGGGCGATAGAAAACTGGAAACTGGCAACTTCCAAAAGTGATCCTGAAACGAATTTCAGGATAACCCCGTATTAGTATAAACATACCTGCATTTGTATTACGACCGAATACAAATGCAACTAAGACAAAGATATTATATCTACACAGTATAATTCTGGGATCCGGCTTAAACCAAAGCCTACCAATATTATCTGCCCGAAAAATGACACGTGCGAAAACGCACGTGCATTTTCCGAACCCTGCCATAATACCATACGACATATACAACGTTTCGCCCGAACATGGGAAAGTGTCTGTGGGAGACTCTAATGACTCATCAATACACTGGAACTGGGTATAACCACTAGCACGTCAGAGGTACTAGTGTACGTAACGGTTGCCTATGTATTGATTGGAAGGGAAGCTGACGAGCGAACTCATCCAGAAAACCCTACTGAGCTTGACAGTGACAATATCCGTACAGTCCGGAACATTCGTCTATGAGTATCGCATATAGGGCCTAGGGGGCCGGTGAACGTCAGACCCCTAATAACAGTATAAGTCGTGTCAGAGTGCAGCCCAGAACACCATGAGATACTACTGGAATACCTTCCAGTAAATCTCGATTACCCTGGCCAGGGATTTCGTGTAATGGCTCTCCTAATCACAGTGCGATCTCACCCCCAATACCGGGAGAGACGAATCCCCGACGATCTGCTCACTGCCTCCATGTGGCTCGGGACTGTACCCAAAATATACCTGTTTGCACGACTCCTTTGACCCGTGGTAGGGTATAAATCAAAGCACAGTAGGAACTCACACGAGACAAATGAAGATCTCAGGTCGATGAACTAACCTGTACACATGTCACCAGGGAACTGCTATCTGACGCTAGGTATAATACCAACCAGCAAGTTCCCGGCGAGTCCTGTCCGGTGTACTCATAACCCAATGAGCACCTGTATACATCTTAGGTGATCCAACTGACACCAGTGGCTTGTAAGACCGGCCACCGCCCCTCGTCGGGGTCTCGAATGTATACACTAGTCTACTCTGGAGTATCGATGCCCTGTCTCGAAACTCCCACGACTAGGGACAATTTAAGGATGTGCTTATAGACCCCAGCTCCCACATATATGATCGCCATCATACTGCTGGTAGTCAAGCAAGAATCCTTTGGGCTTTATCAACATATACATGATGATAAAGACAAACCAGATAGCATACTATCATTTCGAGTAAGACTGTTTTATCGGTATAGGTCCTCCCTTAATCATTGCAATCACGTACCTGCGATCCAATAATTGACTTAGAGGGCACTATATCCAACAATCTCCCACTTGCACTTAAGGCTAATTATTGCGATGTCGCGTAATCACATTTCGTGTGATACTGAACATCCAACTCCTCTACTAATCAGTTTCACAAAACTCGTTTGCAAAACTATTGTGTTCGAGAAATAGCCTCAGTGAGTGGATCCGCTTCGGTGTTTCTTTCTGTATCTCTCTATATCTCAACTTCGCGGAGAAAACCATCTCCCGAATTGAGTAATACCTGTCTTAGAATATGTCTGGATATCTGATGGGACCTAGTTCAAAAATGAACTCCAAATCCAAACTTCTTAGACTGTATTGATAACTGAACCTAATCAGTATCCAGCACTAATCCTCCCACAGTATCCTCTTGGACCACCTGTCCATAATACCGTCCCTCGTCTGAGGGAAAACTATAACTTTGACAATCACTCTGTCATCCAGGTCACCTGTGAAGCCCGGAATAATAACCGTCTCCCGAAGGAGGCTTCCGTCATCAAATCCGTAGAACATGTACTTATGTTCCATCACTGCTTCCGTATGTTTCTTCAGGATTGGATTAATATAAACTTATCGCATCTAGTGCAATAACGACATCTGGTGTGGTACTTGACATCTCACGATTGACTCAATTGCCTAAGCAAGTGATCTGCTAATCATGCACGTCCCTCTCCCCTTTAGTCTGTAAGACACCTTTAGAGAGGGTGGCTCCATTACCTGCAGGTACACCACCATGCCAGGAGTCAACTATTCTAAAATACTATTAGAATATTGTCAAAGTTCCCACATTGGGAAAATACCCAAATCTAGATCTAAAACCAACCAGAATGTCAGATATTATATCCATATCCTTTGTGGAGAAACAACTGTGTAACGACCACAGTACAACCGATCGCAGTCTAGGAATTTTACTTCCTTCTCTGTGTATGTCATCCAAATTCCAAGACATAACATCCTACTACCTTCTCAACAGATCCATCCCTTATTCTGATGAAGTCAAAGCCATGACTGTCATATAAAAAGTAGATGATCTATCTCCGCTATAATTGCACAAGTCTATAAATAGACATAAGCTACTTGCCCACTATACTTCCGCTGCTCCCACCGACTACGACAACCCTCTGGCAGAATAATATATACGTACACTTCTAAAACTAGTTTAGAATGACTCTATACTAAATCTCCTGCCGAGTCTCATAGCCAGGAACTGTAAGTCCACGTTGCCCACCCCGGTGCTTGCGGGGAGGCGGAAAACGGAATAAAAATCGGATTTTCACTACTCTAGGCAACATGGACTAGACAAAGGACGATCTTTGCTAAACAAATACTAGCTAAAGCTAACTAGAAACTAGCTAAAGGGTAGAATGGTTATACCTAGGGCTTTATGTCCTTCTCTCCTTGCTCCTTGGAGTAGTAGAAAGGGATCACCTTTGTCGTCTTCTCACGTCGAAGAAGGATCCACCCGAGAGCCTCAACCTTTGGCTTCAACTTCAAGCTAGAGGTAACTAGGGTGATAGAAGTGCTAATCCTAGAACCTAGATGAGAGTAGAGATTACTATGGAATGGTTTTTCTCAAGCTCAATTGTTTCTCAACACTTGAGAGGGGAGAGCTTGAGGAAGACTAAGAGCAAGAGAGAGAAAGTGTATGATAGAATGAGAGAATAATGAAGCATTCTCACATATATGTGTGAATTATTGTAAATTGAAAATTAGTGAGATAATTATCATGGCTTAATCAAGACATGACCATTATCATTTCATTTTTAATGCAAATTGCAAGGATCAAAGAGCATCTTCTAAATGAAATGATGATGGTCAAAGTGTCAACCTAGGTCAACAAGTCAAGAATGTCTAATGGTCAACAACCCTAACCATGCACAATTATATTAAACTAATATCAATTAACCATAATACACACATAAGCATTAGGGTTAATAAAATGACAATGGTCGTTAACCCTAATCAAAGTCATCTCCCTCTGTCTCAATCAACTGTGCACACGCACCCGTATTCGTGATCCGAGGAACACGAACACAATGAGATAAAACCAATCCCAAATCATATACTAGGATCCGGCTTAAACCAAAGCCCGCTAGTATAAGCTGTCCGGACAGCAAACGTGCACAAGTGCGCGGATGTGAACGAACCCTGTCGCAAAACCATGCGACCTCTACTCATTTTGCCTAAAGGCGAATAGCTCTCTGTGTGGGACTCTAAAGACTCGACACTACGCTGGCAGTGGGTTTAACCACAGACTGCAAGCGGCACTAGCTGTACGTAACGGTCCTCAGGTAGATGTCGATAAGAAGACTGACGAGGTGACCCCATCTGAACTCCTACTGAGCCTGTATGTGACAGTCTCCGTACAGTCCGGTCTGTTCGTCTGATACATCGCATGGCTGGCCTAGGGGGGCGGTGAACGTCAGTCCCCTAATAGCGGTACAAGTCGTGTCGGAGTGTAGCCCAGAACACCCTGAGATAACACTGGAAACCTACCAGTATATCTCGCTTGCCCTGGCCAGGGACTACTTGTGTAATGGCTCTCCTGGACACAGCGCATTGTCAACCCCCAATACCGGGTGAGACGAATCCTGTCTAACCGTCACTGCCTTCAAGTGCTTCGGGACTGCACCCAAAAACTACCTATTTGCACGACTCCTTTTAGCCGTGGTAGGGTAGTAATCAAAGTGCAGTGGGAACACACTCGAGGCGAAGTGACAGTGTCAAGTCAGCGGACTAAGCTGTAGTCATGTTACCAGTGAATTGATAACTGATGATAGGTATAATACCAACCAACAGTTCCCGACGAGTCCTATCCAGTGTACTCGTAACCTAACGAGCACCCGCATACTATCTCAAGTACGACGTACTGGCGGCTGTGGGATAGACCGTCTCCCACGCTGGGATGAGAAGCGCATACGCTAGTCTACTCCGGAGTATCGATGCCCTGTCTCGATAGTCCAACGACTAGGGACCTGTATAAGGATGTGCTTATGGATCACCCAGCTCCCACGAGTGTGAGCGCCATCACAACGCTGGTAATCAAGCAATAATCCTAAGGGCTCTACTAATATGTATATAAGCGATATGCTAAAAGAAACACATGCACATATTGAAGTAGAGACAAACCAAGTAGCATACTACCATTTCGAGCAAGATTGTATATACAACTGTGAATATCCCAAGCTTCCATCAAGTAATATACAAACTAGTATGATACAGTAATGGCCTCTAGGGCATATACACTAACAATCTCCCACTTGCAGTAAGGCCATGTACTGGCGTATCGAAGACCTATCATCTCGATCAGCCGCTCGAACTGAGTCTGGGGCAAGGCCTTGGTGAATGGATCTGCAGTGTTATCTTCTGAAGCAACCCTCCGAACCTCGATCTCCTGGCGATCCACGATCTCCCTGATCAGGTGATACCGCCTCAAGATGTGTCTGGATTTCTGATGGGACCTGGGTTCCTTCGCTAAAGCTATAGCCCCGTTGTTGTCGCAATACAGAGGTATTGGGTCAACAATGGATGGAACCACCTGAAGTTCATTCAAGAACTTCCTTATCCAGATAGCTTCTTTTGCGGCATCAGATGCAGCGATGTATTCCGCTTCCATAGTCGAGTCAGCAACGGTTTCCTGTTTGGAGCTCTTCCAACACACCGCCCATCCATTGAGGGTAAAGCCAAAACCCGACATGGACTTGGAATCAAACCTTGTCACTCTGGAAGCTGGAGTCAGCAAAGGCCTCAATCTGGAGGTCTTTTCCGCCATACACCAAGAACATCTCCTTAGTCCTTCTCAGGTACTTGAGAATGTTCTTTACCGCTATCCAATGTTTCTCCCCAGGGTTTGACTGATACCTGCTTACCACACTTAGTGCATAAGCCACATCCGGTCCGGTACACAACATCGCAAACATTATAGAGCCTACCGCAGAAGCGTAGGGTATAATAGACATGCGATCCCTCTCCAAATCAGTCTTGGGAGATATCTCTTTGGAGAGGGTGATCCCGTGACAAGCCGGTAGATTACCGCTCTTCGAATCTTCCATACCGAATCTCTTCAATATGGTGTCGATGTACCTGGACTGTGAAAGTCCTAATATCCTCTTGGATCTGTCATGGTAGATCCGGATACCCAGAATGTATGAGGCATCACCCAGGTCTTTCATGGAGAACCTGTGTGACAAGAACCCCTTGACAGATTGTAGCATAGGAATGTCATTTCCTATTAAGAGAATGTCATCCACGTAAAAAACGAGGAATACTACAGTTCTCGCTACAAATCTACAATAGATGCATGGTTCATCTGGATTTTTGATAAAGCCAAATTCCTTGACCGTCTCATCAAAACAGATGTTCCAACTCCGCGATGCCTGCTTTAGTCCATAAATGGACTTAAGCAACTTGCACACCTTTCCGCTGCTCCCACTCTGAATGAAACCCTCTGGCTGGTCCATATAGACACACTCCTCTAAATGTCCATTTAGAAAAGCTGTCTTTACGTCCATCTGCCAAATCTCATAATCATGGAAGGCAGCAATGGCAAGAAAGATCCGAATGGATTTCAGCATAGCTACTGGAGAAAAGGTTTCGTCATAGTCCAAACCAGGTCTTTAACGAAAACCCTTTGCAACCAGTCTAGCTTTATAGGTCTCAACCTGTCCATCTACACCAATCTTCCTTTTGAAGATCCACTTGCATCCTACGGGTTTTACCCCATCTGGAGCAATGTCCAACGTCCATACTTTGTTGGTGTACATGGACTCCATTTCAGTCCGCATTGCATCCATCCATTTTACCGAGTCGACGCTCTGAATGGCTTGCTGGAAGCTAGTAGGCTCATCACAGTCTATGATGCAATCCTCTCTATCCCTGTCAATGAGAAAACCGTAGTATCTCTCGGGCGGATGAGACTGCCCACTACTCCTGCGGAGTGGCGTGGGAATGTCCTGATCTTTCGAACCCTCTGGTTCTACTAAGCTTTCAGTAATAGCTCGTGGTTCTGGAATTTCTTCCAGTTCTATTGCGCTCCCACTTAGTTCTTTTTCTATGAACTGGTGTTCTAGAAAGTGGGCAAGGCGAGAAACAAAAACCTTTTGTTCCTCTTCGCAACAGAAGAAATATCCCTTGGAGTTCTTTGGATATCCCACAAACTTGCACTGTACTGAGCGTGCCTCGAGCTTGTCCGCATGCTTCTTTTTTACAAAAGCTGGACATCCCCATGTCTTAATGTGATTAAGATAGGGTCTCTTCCCACACCACATCTGATATGGTGTAGTAGGCACAGTCTTAGTTGGAACTCGGTTCAAAAGGTATGCAGCTGATTCTAGCGCATATCCCCAGAACGATCGCGGCAACTCAGTGTTACTCATCATGGACCGTACCATATCCAATAGGGTTCGGTTCCGTCTCTCCGATACACCGTTATGTTGCGGAGTGTATGGAGGAGTAAGCTGAGAGAGAATTCCATTCTCTTTTAAGTAACCCAGTAACTCGGCACTCAAGTATTTACCACCTCTATCAGATCTCAGTGCCTTGATACTTTTGCCTGTTTGTTTTTCTACTTCATTCTTATATTCCTGGAATTTTTCAAAAGCCTCGATTTTATGTTTCATTAAGAAGACATAACCGTACCTTGAAAAGTCATCCGTAAAAGTAATGAAGTAAGAATAACCGCTTCGTGCATGTGTAGACATTGGACCGCACACGTCGCTGTGTACGAGTCCCAAGAGCTCGCTCGCTCTTACTCCGTGTCCAGTGAACGGAGTCTATGTCATCTTTCCTTTGAGACAGGATTGACAAGTTGCATACGATTGATATTCGAACGGATCCAAATATCCTTCTGTATGTAACTTAGTCAACCTTCTCTCATTGATGTGACCCAGTCTACAATGCCATAAGAAAGTTTTATTGATTTCTGGAGACATTCTTTTGTGTGTATTCTGGACATTGAAAATCTGTGGTTGGTTTAAAACGTATATACCGTTGTTTAATGTACCTGACCCAATCAAAACTTGATTAAGGTGAATGTTCACTACATTACTTACAAATGCAAATTCATAACCTTCTTTAGATAATAAAGTTACAGAAATGATATTACAGGTTGCATTTGGTACATAATAACAACTACGCAAAACCAAAAAGTGTCCATCCCACAATCCCAGGTGATAGTCCCCCACGGCCTCAGCATCCATGCTAGCACCGTTTGCAACTCTGAGGGTCATGTCACCTGCCTTCAAAACTTTACGCTTTCTCAACGCCTGTAAAGAATTACAGATATGAGATCCTGATCCGGTATCCAATACCCAGGATGTAGAGTTTATTGATAGACAGTTTTCAATAACATACACACCTGAAGCTGAAGCCGCAACTCGCTTCAAATCCTGTGTTCTGGCCTTCCAAGCCTTGCAATCCTGTTTCCAGTGACCACTTTTATGACAGTAGAAGCATTCTTCCTTCCCCACCAGCTTTCCCGCTATCTTTGTTGACTTTCCCTTTCCCTTCGTATCCACTTTACTGACACCGCCTCTTGGTTTGGCGGGGGCTTTCTTTTTCTTACCCTTGGCTTTCGCCCTGGATCTAGAAGAGGAAGATCCTCCTACAAACAAAGTGGATGTCTCCCTACCCTTCTGTAGGGTGCCCTCAGCACTCCTCAACATGTTCAGAAGTTCGGAAAGTTCAACCTCTTTTCCTTGCATGTTGAAGTTTAGGACAAACTGGGCGTAAGTGGAAGGAGGGGACTGGAGAATCAAATCAGTGTAGAGTTCATTCTCCAACGTTGTCCCAAGGTCCGCGAGCTCCTCTATGTAGACAATCATCTTAAGCACGTATTCCGCTACCGATGATCCGACGGCCAATCTTGCCGAAAAGAGCTTCTTCGACACTTCGTATCTGGCGATACGAGACTGCTCTCCATACAGTTCTTTTGTATGGAGAAATATGGACTCTAGGTCCATATTCTCATGCCTCCTCTGATGTTCGTTGTCCATCGAGGCAAGCACGGGGCATTTGGCCTTCGCGCAATCGATCTCCCATGTCTTACGGATTTCTTTATCCGCGACGCTGGAGGTGGGACCTGAGACAGGGGGAGCTTTGGTGGTAAGGACATACCCCAACTTGTCGTAAGTGATTGCCATCTTGACATTCCTGAGCCAATCTTTGTAGTTTGGCCCTGTCAATATGTTTTTATCTCGTAATAACTAAAGTCCAGTCATGTTGAATGGTCGCTGCAATTAGGAGAGAGAAAAGAAACACTTTATCATGATGCTCTTGCAAGTTTAGAGTGGTTTTTAATTTGTCTAAACTGGATGGCTCCCACTGTCTCTCGAATCCCTTCTCAAACCGTAAAGAAAAGATTAGTCGGGATCAATCTCACCGTACAATACTTGCTTAACCGTTCAGCCAGGCCAGTGTCGGTACATCGAGGGAGGTTTTCCAACGCTTTCGCGAAGTTCCTTAATTAAGTAACCTCTTTTCCCTGTGGGCGTAGCCCCGCTAACACCTTACTAGACACCTACTAGGTTTATAGCATTGATCGTTAAGTGAGAGTTTTCCCGAGGAGTAGCATATACTCACAGTAGGATCGGGATCCAAATATCATCGCGTGATAAAACCGAAGGAATCCTACCAGAATTATCACACTCTAAATGGTATGCAGCGCTAGCAAGTTTCAGTGCTTATGAAACTCCCGATGTGGATTTTTTCCCCATGCTCTTATGACCTTGACTTTGGCCGAAATATCATAAGTCACATGTCAAGTTCTACCCGTCATTCTCCTGGTTAATTTGGACCCACCCGTACCTACCCTTGACTTTGGCCAAAATGGCAGCACGACTGTCCCAAACCAACGCATCTATCTATGCTGCACATGAATACCCAATAGCTACCAATCACTATGCCTTGACTTTTGCCAAAATACATAGCTTGAATACTTTTTGACCATTCATGTGGAATGACGGAGGGCTACGAATGGTTTTGGCGAAACCGTGAACGTAGTGAACTTGATATAATCGATGGAACGAGATAGCTTTTAAAAGGAGTGATTCAAGCTCCGCGTTTAAAAGTTTAGTTTTGAAAAGAACCGAGTGGTTTTCAAAGTGTTCCAATCAACTTTTACTTGGTATATTTTCTTGCATTAGTTCTTTTAATGCTTCCCATCATTTAATCCTACCATTGCAGAAAACAACCAAAATATGACGTACGCTTATGCCATTCGCATTCGCCACGGGGCCCCGTCATCACCCGTTAGGTTACTTAACTAACGACCGAGCGGGGGCTGGGCTAGCGCGGCTGTAAAACATAAGCAACGCCTAAATAGTTATCATATATAAATATATATAGCAATGATAGACATTACAGATCACAGATGAATACATTGGATATACTAGGAATACGCAATCCGTTCGAGCATGCAACGAAAAGCGGATTACATGGTCGCGGTGAATAGCCAATACCCCACCCAAGACCCCTACGCGTGCGGCAAACTACCCGCCAAGTACCCGAAGCGAAGCAACCTCCCTCAACACCGTGAGTAGGCCACTCGGCACTTCGAGATACCCGGTAGTTTGTGCACCCCCTCCATGGGTCTATCCTAGGAGCAAAAACAGTAAAAAGAATTATACAATGACGGCTACAACCCCGACCCGGTTGTGCGGCCAAATAAATAATATTACATCAATTTACATATTACAATAAATGAAAGAAAAAGAAACACTCATCTCACATCCACCCCGGCTATTCACCCGCGACAATCCAACGCATTCATATACACATACCATCATCAAACACAGATCACAGATATGTATAACCCCCACTAATCGACATATAGCGATTAGCCGACGTTCAATACATATAAACATCACAGATATAACCGATTAGTCAAAGTATAGTGAAGTTCGATCAAAAATACGGATTTATAGGCCCCCAAATACAAATTTCTTTTCTGGAAAATCTGGGCTGAAATAAACCATCTTAAAAATCCCAAAACCATAACCTAAGAACACTGCACCAAACTCGGTCATGAACCGAGTCAAAACAGCCGCGGTTCCGCGGCAATGGGTATACTTTTGCAGCGGAACCGCCGCGCTTTGAAGGGATCACTCGACCGTTTTTGGTGGCTTCTTCACAAAACCCTGAGATGATTTTTGGAGTATGACTTTTTTATTTTAGAGCAGAAAAAATTTTAACAGAAACTTAGGGTTTTGCATGTCGTAGTTTTGCGATTTTTCCGATTGAACTTCTATACACTTTACTATCTAGCTAGTTTATGTTTAGTTAGGCCCTAATACCACTGTAAGTCCACGTTGCCCACCCCGGTGCTTGCGGGGAGGCGGAAAACGGAATAAAAATTGGATTTTTACTACTCTAGGCAACATGGACTAGACAAAGGAGGATCTTTGCTAAACAAATACTAGCTAAAGCTAACTAGAAACTAGCTAAAGGGTAGAATGGTTATACCTAGGGCTTTATGTCCTTCTCTCCTTGCTCCTTGGAGTAGTAGAAAGGGATCACCTTTGTCGTCTTCTCACGTCGAAGAAGGATCCACCCGAGAGCCTCAACCTTTGGCTTCAACTTCAAGCTAGAAGTAACTAGGGTAATAGAAGTGCTAATCCTAGAACCCTAGATGAGAATAGAGATTACTATGGAATGGTTTTTCTCAAGCTCAAGTGTTTCTCAACACATGAGAGGGGAGAGCTTGAGGAAGAGGAAGAGCAAGAGAGAGAAAATGTATGATAGAATGAGAGAATAATGAAGCATTCTCACATATATGTGTGAATTATTGTAAATTGAAAATTAGTGAGATAATTGTCATGGCTTAATCAAGACAAGACCATTATCATTTCATTTTTAATGCAAATTGCAAGGATCAAAGAGCATCTTCCAAATGAAATGATGATGGTCAAAGTGTCAACCTAGGTCAACAAGTCAAGAATGTCTAATGGTCAACAACCCTAACCATGCACAATTATATTAAACTAATATCAATTAACCATAATACACACATAAGCATTAGGGTTAATAAAATGACAATGGTCATTAACCCTAATCAAAGTCCTCTCCCTCTGTCTCAATCAACTGTGCACACGCACCCGTATTCGTGATCCGAGGAACACGAACACAATGAGATAAAACCAATCCCAAATCATATACTAGGATCAGGCTTAAACCAAAGCCCGCTAGTATAAGCTGTCCGGACAGCAAACGTGCACAAGTGCGCGGATGTGAACGAACCCTGTCGCAAAACCATGCGACCTCTACTCATTTTGCCTAAAGGCGAATAGCACTCTGTGTGGGACTCTAAAGACTCGACACTACGCTGGCAGTGGGTTTAACACAGACCGCAAGCGGCACCAGCTGTACGTAACAGTCCCCAGGTAGATGCCGATAAGAAGACTGAGCCTGTATGTGACAGTCTCCGTACAGTCCGGTCTGTTCGTCTGATACATCGCATGGCGGGCCTAGGGGCGGTGAACGTCACTCCCCTAATAGCGGTACAAGTCGTGTCGGAGTGTAGCCCAGAACACCCTGAGATAACACTGGAAACCTACCAGTATATCTCGCTTGCCGTGGCCAGGGACTACTTTTGCAATGGCTCTCCTGGACACAGCGCGATGTCAACCCCCAATACCGGGAGAGACGAATCCTGTCTAACCGTCACTGCCTCCAAGTGCTTCGGGACTGCACCCAAAAACTACCTATTTGCACGACTCCTTTGAGCCGTGGTAGGGTAGTAATCAAAGTGCAGTGGGAACACACTCGAGGCGAAGTGACAGTGTCAAGTCAGCGGACTAAGCTGTACTCATGTCACCTGGGAACTGATAACTGACGATAGGTATAATACCAACCAACAGTTCCCGACGAGTCTTGTCCAGTGTACTCGTAACCTAACGAGCACCTGCATACTATCTCAAGTACGACGTACTGGCGGCTGTGGGACAGACCGTCTCCCACGCTGGGATGAGAAGAGTATACGCTAGTCTACTCCGGAGTATCGATGCCCTGTCTCAATAGTCCAACGACTAGGGACCTGTATAAGGATGTGCTTATGGATCACCCAGCTCCCACGAGTGTGAGCGCCATCACAACGCTGGTAATCAAGAAATAATCCTAAGGGCTCTACTAATATGTATATAAGCGATATGCTAAAAGAAACACATGCACATATTGAAGTAGAGACAAACCAAGTAGCATACTACCATTTCGAGCAAGATTGTATATACAACTGTGAATATCCCAAGCTTCCATCAAGTAATATACAAACTAGTATGATACAGTAATGGCCTCTAGGGCATATACACTAACAGGAACAACAGTAGTGTCAAGTCTGGGTAAACAAGAACCTCCCTGTCACCGTCCTTGAGGCTACCGGAGTACCTCTCGGGTGTCTGAGTTTACCCACCATATCTGCGGAGTGGCTATTGGAATGTCAAACCTGATTGAATATATAGGTTCTATTAAATTTTTTCGTAATCGTTTGCGGTTCTGGAATCACTTCCAGTTCTACCATACTCCCACTAGTGTTTTCTGAAAAAATCCCTTTTAATTAAACTGTGGAGAGTCAAGAACAATATCACTATTGATCTTCCAGATGGTAGAAAATCAACCCTCGTCAAAGCTAGGGTCAACCCACAAACTGCCATTACAGAAACGTGCCTTGAGTTATCCAGTGTCTGGTTTTAAGCATAAGCTGGACAACTCCCCTTACCTTAACATCGTTAAGATATGATCCATTCTATATCCAATATAGAAACTTTGGCACTTATTTAATTGGAACCAGATTCAAATCATGCAGCTGTCTCCAGTGCATATCAACTTAATGGAGAGATGCTAATCAGCATTACTCAACTTAGGAATCCATCCAATTATGAGTAACCTGAAAGAGAAACAAGTTTCTCAAAACCATTACTATCAACTGAATACCAATCACAAGAATCTACATCTTCGATTTCTTTGAAGAATCCTGATACTTGCGATACATGGTTCTCTACTTTATTCCTATACCCACAACTTTTCAATACTTAGACATTGTATTTCTACGAAACACTTGTCTATAAACTAGAGAAGTCACAAGTAAATAGAATATAGTACGAGGGCCAACCCCTTTGTCCTGATGGATACTGGACAACATACAATACTCTGAATAAGTCCGCTGAGTTGAATAACTCACAACCTGTGTATCGTAGGTTGAAAACTGTCCCCTGGTGATTTCCTCAAATATCACCAATTACAACGAATTCCGATATAATGAGGATGATCACCTAATTCCCAATAACTTACTCCCACTCATCATCTGCAAAACCATACAGATGTGAGAATCATACCTGGTAAATACATACCCTGGAGTAAGTGTTTAATTGGGAAATCAGTTTACAATTAACAATGCACAGTGTAACAGAAACATGAAAATGTTTCGAAGGGGTGTCCTGGTATTCTTAGTAATGCCTCTTCCATAATCCAATTCATGACTTTAACCGTATATTTCTTTGCCATCTTTCCAATTCCCTTTATTTGTCTTTAGTCGTTACCTTCTGTACACCATCATTAGGCTAAATGGTTTTCTTCCTTCCCTACCATTCGGCACCAGCCTATGGTTTGGAAGAAGAATATCCAATAAGCATAATAGGTATACCCTCCTAATCCTAGGAGTACTCGCAACTTGAGAGAAGGTGATGATAAAAGACAACTGAATAATACCTTATTCCTATTTCTCCTGAACCAGAATCCATCCTCGAAAAATATCCTTCGAGTTTGTATATAACCATACAATGGATTTATCCAATGGAATTGAATATTCGTAGTGATACGGGTTGTTCTGGAGAAATGAAAGGTGAAGTAGGAGTGGCGATGAAAAACGTAGTTTGGTCGTGAATGTTAATAGTCGCAATTTACTTTGCTCTCTTTCTAATTCCTTTATCTTGTCTTTACACATTACCTTCTGCACACCCTACTTAGGCTAATTGGTTTTCTTCATTCCCTACTTTTCGGCACCTGCCTATGGTTTGGAAGAAGACTATCCAATAAGCGTAATAGGTGTACTCTCCTAAAACAAGGAGCCCTCGCAACCTGAGAGAAGGTGATAATAAAAAACAACTGAATAAACCAATTCAATTTCTCCTGAACCTGGATCCATCCTCGAAGAAGTCCTTTTGAGTTCGTATATAACCATACGATGGATCTATCCAATGGAAGTGGATGTCCGTAGTAATACGGGGTGTTCTGAGAAATACAAAGGGTAAAAGAAAGAGCGGCAATGACTTATGCAACTTAAGACAATCCAAAAACCAGTATATTAAGAAGGTTCGGTCAACTTGCTCACTGAGTTATAGTCTAGGGTCGGTCAAAGGTCGCTGCCAAAGAGAGAGAGAAAAGAAACACTCTGCGTGCACTCTAATCTAGATCAGATTGGTTATCACTTTATCTAATTAGGAAACCTCCCACTGTAATCTCAAATTCTCCTCCAAACCTGAAAGAAGAATTAGTCGGGATCACCCGAAGAGTAAACCAACTCATCAGTGAGAATCGGGATCCAACTATCATCGCATGATAACTTGATGGAAGCCACACAAGTGAACACACTCCAGAAGGTATGCGCAAGTCTGGCAAGTTTCCTGTATGTTTGAAACTCCCGATATAATTTTTATCCCATGCACTTATGACCTTGACGTAGGCCAACAATGTAAGTGCACGGCGGCGCCCCGGCCGTCAATCCGATGCCGGAATGCGGAAGCGATGATTTACTTTAACTTTTAAGGCCGGCACCACCGCGCACTATAAACCCGGATCGTGCCATTAATCTTGTCCTAGCTATCTAGAGAGGGGGTAGAGAGATATACCGAGCGATCCGTGTCCTTCGGTCTTCTCGTCGTCGTCCCGATCTCCCCGCGGAATCTCCGGTCTCCACCACGTTGTCGGAAGGGCACCACGTCGCCGGCTTCTTTTACGGGCTCCCATCTCTGGACCGAGGCAACTCGGGCACAAAGTTGGCGAGTCGACGTGCCCAAGATTTGCTGTAGAATACGTGTAGAAAACTATGTCTCATTTGGGGTATTGGAAATTGCCTTTGGTGGAGGAAATGAACTTGTGGAACTTGGGGATTTTTTGCAAGCATGAGAGAACCAAAAATCCCCACAAAAATATGGGCAGCCCCCTCCCTCTATATGGCCGGCCATGCATGGTGAAGGGAAGAGAGAGTGAGAGAATGAGGGAGGAAAACCACTAATACAAAGGAGAGCAAGTGAAAAGGTTATCATGCATGAGAGAGAAAAGGGGTGATGATGATCAAGAATCATCACAACCAAAATCACACTCAACCATCATAATCCATCATCATCACCAAGTCAAAAGATAAGCAATCATGAACCATCATGAACAAAGGAAAGTCAAGGGTGGTAGAATCATCATGAAACAACAAGATGCAAATAACACCCTCCACAAATGCTTATTTGCATAAATGCAAATAAGCCCTCCTCCACCAATCTTCAGCCAATGAAAGATACAAAGAAATATGGCTGAAAAGGAAAACAAACTGGCAACTCCAAAATACTGATCCCGTAATAAATTACAGGAAAACCCCGCTATTGTATATACATACCCGCATTTGTATTCCGACCGAAATACAAATGCAATGAGACAAAATCTACACTATACTATACTAGGATCCGGCTTAAACCAAAGCTGGCTAGTATTATCCGTCCGATCCTGATCCGTGCAATACTTCACGTATCTGATCGAACCCTGCCGTATATCCATACGGCCTCTAGTACTAACCGTCCGATCCTGATCCGTGCAATACAACACGTATCTGATCGAACCCTGCCATATCTCCATACGTCCTCTACAGCGTTTCGCCCGAAACTTGAGTAACTGAATGTGGGGGACTCTAAAGACTCGTCAATACTATGGCTGTGGATTTAACCACTAGCACATCAGAGGTATTAGCCATGCGTGACGGGCTGCCAGCTATTGACTAAAAGGGACATCGATGAGCAAACTCATCCTGACACCCTACTGAGCCTGTCAGTGACAATATCCATACAGTCCGGTCCGTTCGTCTATGAGCATCGCATGGCGGGCCTAGGGGGTTGGTAAAAGTCAGAACCCCAAAAGCGGTACAAGTCGTGTCGGAGTGTAGCCCAGAACACCCTGAGATACTACTGGAATACCGACCAGTAAATCTCCTGCCTTGGCTAAGGACTTCGTGTAAGGGCTCTCCTAGACACAGCGCGACCTCACCCCCAATACTGGGAGAGACGAACCCCTGAAGATCCGCTCACTGCCTCCATGTTGCTCGGGACTGTACCCAACTAAAACCTGTTTGCACGTCTCCTTTGAGCGTGGTAGGGTAGTAATCAAAGTACAGTGGGAACTCACACGAGACAAATGACGAACCTAAGGTCGATGAACTAACCTGTACACATGTTACCAGGGAACTGCTATCTGACATCAGGTATAAGACCAACTAGCATGTTCCCGGCGAGTCCTGTCCGGTGTACTCATAACCCAATGAGCACTTGTATACATCTTAGGTGAACCAACTGACACCAGTGGCTTGTGAGACTGGCCACCGTCCCTCGTCGGGGTCTCGACTGTATACACTAGTCTACTCTGAAGTATCGATGCCTTGTCTAGAAACTCCCACGACTAGGGACCTTTTAAGGATGTGCTTATAGACTACCAGCTCCCACGTATATGATCGCCCTCATACTGCTGGCAGTCAAGTATGAATCCTAGGGGCTCTATCAACGTGCAATAGTGACCTGTAAGGTCACCTAAAGCAGTACACGATGATAAAGGTAAACCAGATAGCATACTATCATCTTGAGTAAGACTGTCCTACCGGAATAGGTCCTCCCTCAATCATTGCAATCACGTGCCTGTGATCCAATAATTGACTCTGAGGGCACTATCTCCAACAATCTCCCACTTGCACTCAAGGCTAATTATTGCGATGTCGCATACTCACAGCCCGTGTGATACCGAACACCCAACTCTCTACTAGTCAGTCTCACAAACTCGTTTGCGAAACTATTGCGTTCGAGGAATAGCCTCAGTGAGTGGATCCGCTTTGATGTTTCTTTCTATGTCTCTCTATAATCACAAGTTCGCGGAGAAACCCATCTCCCGTAATGAGCAATACCTGTCTTAGAATATGTCTGGATGTCAGATGGGACCCAGATCATAAATGAACTCCAAATCCAAACTTCTTTAGACTGTATCGTCAACTGAACTTAATCAGTATCCTGCGCCATGCCTCCCTCAGTATTGCCTTGGACCATCTGTCCAAAATACTTCCCCTCGTCAGAAGGAAAACTATAACTCTGACAACCTCCTTGTCGTCCAGGTCACCTTGGAAGCCTGGAATGATAACTGTCTCCCGAATGAGGCTGTCGTTATCATATCCTTAGAACATCCACTTATGTTCTAAAACTGCTTCCGACTGTTTCTCCAGGATTGGATCAATGTCAACTTACTGCATCTAGTGCAAGAACAACATCTGGTGTGGTACTTGACATCTCATGATTGACTCAATTGCCTAAGCAAGTGATCTGCCAATCATTCACATCCCTCTCCCCTTTAGTCTGTAAGACACCTTTAGAGAGGGTGAATCCATTACCTGCAGGTACACTACCGTGCCAGGAGTCGTCCATTCTAAATACTCTTAGAATGCTGTCTAAGTACCCTGATTGGGAAACCATCCAAATCTAGATCTAAAACCAAAGATCTAGTAACCAGTATGTCTGATATAATGTCTAAGTCCCATGTGGAGAAACCATTGTGTGATGACCAAAGTATAACCGATCGTAGTATAGGAATATCACTTCCTACTCTGTGTATGTCATCCAAATACCATGACATCACACCCTACTACCTTCTCAACAGATCCATCCCCTATTCTGACGAAGTCAAACCTATGACTGTCACGTCAGAAATAGATGATATATTTCCGCTACATCTGCTTTAGTCTATAAACAGACATAAGCCACCTATCCACCAATGCTTCCGCTGCTCCCACTGACTAAGACAACCCTCTGGAAGAGTCATATACACGTACACTTCTAAAGCTGGTTTAGAACGACGCTATACTCATCCTCCTGCCGGGTCTCACAGTCTGGAACAACAGCAATGGCAAGTCTAGGTAAACAAGAACCTCCCTGCCACCGTCCTTGAGGCTACCGGAGTACCTCTCGGGTGCCTATGGTTACCCACCAAATCTGCGGAGTGGCCAATGGAATGTCAAGCCATATTGAATCTTTAGGTTCTTATGAAATCTTCAGTAATCGTTTGTGGTTCTGGAATCACTTCCAGTTCTACCATACTCCCACTACTGTTTTTCAGAAAAAATTCATTTTTAATAAAACTGTGGCGAGTCAAGAACAATATCACTATTGATCTTCCAGATGGTAGAAAGTCAACCCTCGTCATAGCCTGGGTCAACCCACAAACAGCCATTACAGAAACGTGCCTTGAGTTATCCAGAGTCTGGTTCTAAGCATAAGCCGGAAAACTCCCCGTACATTAACATCGTTAAGATATGAACTGTTCTATATCCAATATAGAACCAGAGGCACTGATTTAATTGAACCAGATTCAAATCATGCAGCTGTCTACAGTGCATGTCAACTAAATGGAAGGAGGCCGATCAGCGTTACTCAACTTAGGAATGCTTCCAATTATGAGTAACCTGAAAGAGAAGCAAGTCTCTTAATCATTACTATCAACTGAATACCCTACATAAGTATCTACATCTCCGATCACTTTAAAGAATCCCGATATTTGCAATATCCGGTTCTCTACTTTATTCAAATACCTAAAACTTCTCAACATTCGGACCATGTGTTTCCACGAAACACCTGTCTAAAAACTAGAGAAGTCATAAGTAAACCGAATATAGTACGAGGACCAACCCCTCTGTCCTGATGGACCTTGGACAACATACAATACTCTGTATAAGTCCATTGAGTCTGATAACTCAATCCTTGTGTGTCGTAGGTTGAAAACTGTACTTATGGTTATGAAGAATTACACCGCTGTTCAATGCTCCTTACCTAATCATCCACTGATATAGGTAAATGTCATAGACATAATTTCAAAAAAGGTATATCTCACTCTATGAAAATAGACGTACAGATATATCAATTTGAAATTGGTGCATAACAGCGGATATTCAAAACCAAATATTTACCGTCCGGCAAACAACCCAGGTGACTTCCTCAAATATCACCGATTACAACAAATCCCGATATAATGAGGATGATCACCCAATTCCCAATAACTTACTCCCACTCATCATCTGTAAAACCATACAGATGTGAGAATCATACCTGGTAAATACATACCCTGGAGCAAGATCTGATTGGGAAATCAGTTTTCCTTTAACAGTACACAGTGAAACTTGAAACGTTGAAATGTTTCGATGGAGTATTCCGGTATTCCTAGTAATGCCTCTTCCATTATCCAGATTCACAACTGTAACCGTGTAATTCTTTGCAATCTTTCAAAATCCCTTTATATGTCTTTAGTCATTACCTTCTGTACACCCCTTTAGGCCAAATGGTTTTCTTCCTTCCCTACCGTTCGGCGCCAGCCTATGGTTTGGAAGAAGACTATCCAATAAGTATAATAGGTGTACTGTCCTAATCCTAGGAACACTCGCAATGAGAGAAGGTGAAGATAAAAGACAACCGAATAAACCTTATTCCTATTTCTCCTGAACCAGAATCCATCCCCGAATTGGAACAAGTTCCTTTCGAGTTCGTATATAACCATACGATGGAGTATCCAATAAACTGTGGATCTTCGCAGTGATACGGAGTGTTCTGGAGAAATACAAAGGTGATTTAGGATTGGCGAATAAATACTTGGTTTGGTCGTGAATAGCAGTCGCAATTTACTTTGCCCTCTTACTAATCCCTTGATATGTCTTTACTTAATACCTTCTGTACACCATCGTTATGCTAATTGGTCTTCTTCATTCCCCACCGTCCGGCACCAGCCTAAGGTTTGGAAGAAGACTATCCAATTTGCATAATAGGTGTACTATATCCTAAACCAAGGAGTACTCGCAACCTGAGAGAAGGTAAAAGGAAAAGACAACTGAATAGTCCTATTCGTTTTCTCCAGAACCGGAAACCATCCTCGAATAAATTCCTTTGAGTTCGTATCTAACCATACGATGGTTTTGTCCAATGGAAGTGGACGTTCGTAGTAATACGGGGTGTCCTGGAGAAAAGGGTAAAAGTAGGAGTGACAATGAGGTTTGCAACTCTGACAATCCAAAAGCCAGTGTTTAAGAAGGTTCGGTCAACTTGGTCACTGAGTCATAGTCTCAGGGTCGGGTCAATGGTCTCTGCCGAAGAGAGAGAGAAAAGAAACACTCAGCGTGCACTCTAACCTAGATCAGAATGGTTACCAATTTATCTAATCTGGAAACCTCCCACTGTAACCTCAAATTCTCCTCCAAACCTGAAAGAAGAATTAGTCGGGGTCACCCGAGGAGTAAACTAACTCATCAGTGGGAATCGGGATCCAACTATCATCACATGATAATGTGACGGAATCCGCTCACATCATCACACTCCAGAAGGTATGCGTATAGCTGGCAAGTTTCAGTTTCTTTAGAAACTCCCGATGTGATTTCTGCCCCATGCTCTTATGACCTTGGCGTGAGGTCAAAATATCATATGTCACATGTCAAGTTCTGCCCATCATTATCCAGGTTAATTTGAACCCACCCGTACATACCCTTGACGTAGGCCAAAATAGTAGTACGACTGTCCCAAACCAACGCATCTATCTATGCAACAGATAAATACCTGGCAGCTACCAATCACTATGCCTTGGCGTGAGGTCAAAATACATAGCTTGAATACTACCGAATATTTAACCGAAATGATGGAGGGCTATGAATGGTTTCTGGCGAAAACATTTAACGTAATGAACTTGATATCGTTGAAGGAACCGGATAGCTTTTCAAAATATAGTGGCGAAAACCATTGCTAAAGAGGTTACTCCCGGTGAAGGGATCTCGGCTCTTTCCCCGTAGAATGAGGTGCAGGATATTCCAACTGAATACCACGATGCAAAGCAAAAGTAATCGGCTATAGTGAAGGTATTGTCCTGACGCAAACTTTTTGTCCAAGGGGTCACTCCCGGTGAAGGGATCTCGGCCCTTGCCTCGTCGACTGAGGAGCAGGATATTCCAACTGAATACCACGATGCAAAACAAAAGAGAACGTCCTTGCAATAACAGCTTTTTGAAAAGTGTTCCAACAACATCAGATTAGGTTTGTTTTTAACTTGCATTGATCCGAATCAACGCAGTCCCATCAATTGATCACACCAATAAAGAACGAAAATAATGATGTACGTATATGCCATTCGCATTCGCCACTGGGTCCCATCATTACCCGTTAGGTTACTTAACTAACGACAGAGCGGGGACTGGACTAGCGCAGATGCAAAACATATATAACATCTACTAGTATATATATCAATATATAATATTTCGCTCAAGCCGTGATAAAAATGCAACATCACAGAAATGTACAGCATCACAGAACAATACAGATATCTGGGATCCCCGGGTTTCACAGAGCCTCTACTGAAACCCGATGTTCCCCTGGTCGTGTGGATAGCCTGTGCAATGAAATCCTAGACCCCTACAGGCGCGGCAAGTTACCCGCCAAAACCTGAAGCGAGGCAGCCCTCTTCAGCAACGTGAATGGACCACCCAGCACTTCATGGAATCCGGTAACTTGGGCACCCCTCCTGGGTCAACCTGTACCCCTACGAGTGCGGCGAATAGCCCACCAATTCTAGAGTAAAGTCCCCTCCGTCTCAATGCCATGAGATGCGGGCCCGTTGCCCTCTAGAACCCGGCTATCCGTGCACCCCTCGCGGGGTAACCCTAGTACAGAAAGTAAAATATACATACAACGGGTACATCGACCTCGACCTGGTCGTGCCCCAAAAGAATAATATACAATTAGGCAGTGACGGCAGTCCACATGTCGGACGCTCGCCCCGCAATATCAAATGTACATAATACAACAAAATCTGTACTAGCATTGCATCCAGGCTATCCCCCACGACCAATCCGCAACATCACAACACAATCACAGAACATCAATGTGAATGTCACGTTCGCAAATCCGTCTAACCGGGCTATAGCAGTTAGACAGGATTTACCGATCGAGTGACATTCACGGTCGCAGATATAATGTAAATACTGTGAACTAATGTGTTTAAAATATTCGATCGATCAAATTTACCCAAGTGGGCCCCAAGCACTACTGCAGCACTCACAGAAAATCTGGGCCCAAAAAGAATGTTCCAAAACCCCTATTTTCAAGTCATAAGCTCTCTTTGAAAATTTGGTCCAATGAACAGTCAATACTGCGGCGGAACCGCGGCCCAAGCATGAGTTTGGCCGCGGTTCCGCAGTGCTATGGTGACGTCACGCGACCAATTTTTCTCAGAATGCTTAGAATTTCCTGCACATCCTTCTGAAACTACCTGAAAAATTTTTGGAGCCAAAAAAAATTCGACAGAAACTGATGCACATGAAAACGCGGTTTTTTGGAATTTTGTTCGATCGAAAAAGTAAACACATTATACCAAGCTAGGCTAGGTTAATGGCGAGGCTCTGATACCACTGTAAGTGCACGGCGGCGCCCCGGTCGTCAATCCGATGCCGGAATGCGGAAGCGATGATTTACTTTAACTTTTAAGGCCGGCACCACCGCGCACTATAAACCCGGATCGTGCCTTTAATCTAGTCCTAGCAATCTAAAGAGTGGGTAGAGAGATATACCGAGCGATCCGTGTCCTTCGGTCTTCTTGTCGTCGTCCCGATCTCCCCGCGGAATCTCCGGTCTCCACCACGTCGCCGGAAGGGCACCACGTCGCCGGCTTCTTTTACGGGCTCCCACCTCTGGACCGAGGCAACTCGGGCACGAAGTTGGCGAGTCGACGTGCCCAAGATTTGCTGTAGAATCCGTGTAGAAAACTATGTCTCATTTGGGGTATTGGAAATTGCCTTTGGTGGAGGAAATGAACTTGTGGAACTTTGTAATGAACTTGGGGATTTTTTGCAAGCATGAGAGAACCAAAAATCCCCACAAAAATATGGGCAACCCCCTTCCTCTATATGGCCGGCCATGCATGGTGAAGGGAAGAGAGAGTGAGAGAATGAGGGAAGAAAACCACTAATACAAAGGAGAGCAAGTGAAAAGGTTATCATGCATGAGAGAGAAAATGGGTGATGATGATCAAGAATCATCACAACCAGAATCACACTCAACCATCGTAATCCATCATCATCACCATGTCAAAAGATAAGCAATCATGAACCATCATGAACAAAGGAAAGTCAAGGGTGGTAGAATCATCATGAAATAACAAGATGCAAATAACACCCTCCACAAATGCTTATTTGCACAAATGCAAATAAGCCCTCCTCCACCAATCTTCAGCCAATGAAAGATACAAAGAAATATGGATGAAACGGAAAACTAACTGGCAACTCCAAAATACTGATCCCGTAATAAATTACAGGAAAACCCCGCTATTGTATATACATACCCGCATTTGTATTCCGACCGAAATACAAATGCAATGAGACAAAATCTACACTGTACTGTACTAGGATCCGGCTTAAACCAAAGCCGGCTAGTATTATCCGTCCGATCCTGATCCGTGCAATACCGCACGTATCTGATCGAACCCTGCCGTATATCCATACGGCCTTTAGTACTAACCGTCTGATCCTGATCCATGCAATACCGCACGTATCTGATCGAACCCTGCCATATCTCCATACGGCCTCTACAGCGTTTCTCCCGAAACTTGAGTAACTGAATGTGGGGGACTCTAAAGACTGGTCAATACTATGGCTGTGGATTTAACCACTAGCACATCAGAGGTATTAGCCATACGTGATGGGCTATCAGCTATTGACTAAAAGGGACGTCGATGAGCGAACTCATCCTGACACCCTACTGAGCCAGTCAGTGACAATATCCGTACAGTCCGGTCCGTTCGTCTATGAGCATCGCATGGCGGGCCTAGGGGGTTGGTAAAAGTCAGACCCCCAAAAGCGGTACAAGTCGTGTCGGAGTGTAGCCCAGAACACCCTGAGATACTACTGGAATACCTACCAGTAAATCTCCTGCCTTGGCCAATGACTTCGTGTAAGGGCTCTCCTAGACACAGCGCGACTTCACCCCCAATACCGGGAGAGACGAACCCCTGAAGATCCGCTCACTGCCTCCATGTGGCTCGGGACTGTACCCAACTAAAACCTGTTTGCACGTCTCCTTTGAGCGTGGTAGGGTAGTAATCAAAGTACAGTGGGAACTCACACGAGACAAATGACAATCCTCAGGTCGATGATCTAACCTGTACACATGTCACCACGGAACTGCTATCTGACGTCAGGTATAAGACCAACTAGCATGTTCCCGGCGAGTCCTGTCCGATGTACTCATAACCCAATGAGCACCTGTATACATCTTAGGTGAACCAACTGACACCAGTGGCTTGTGAGACCAGCCACCATCCCTCGTCGGGGTCTCGACTGTATACACTAGTCTACTCTAGAGTATCGATGCCCTGTCTTGAAACTCCCACGACTAGGGACCTTTTAAGGATGTGCTTATAGACTACCAGCTCCCACGTATATGATCGCCCTCATACTGCTGGCAGTCAAGCATGAATCCTAGGAGCTCTATCAACGTGCAATAGTGACCTGTAAGGTCACCTAAAGCAGTACACGATGATAAAGGTAAACCAGATAGCATACTATCATCTTGAATAAGACTTTCCTACCAGAATAGGTCCTCCCTCAATCATTGCAATCACGTGCCTGTGATCCAATAATTGACTCTGAGGGCACTATCTCCAACAAACAAATCATAAGCCATATGTCAAGTTCTACCCGTCGTTGTCCTGATTAATTTAGGTCATCGTACATGCCCTTGACGTAAGCCAACAAGGCTGTATGTCTGTCCTAAACTAATGCATCTATCTATGCAACAAATGAATACCCAGCAGCTACCAAACACTACGCCTTGACGTAGGCCAACAAACATAGCTTGAATACTACTGACCATCCAGAAGAAATGACGGAGGATTACGGCTGGTTTTTGGCGAAAAACCTTTAACGTAATGAACTTGATCTCGTTGAAGGAACCTGATAGCTTTTTATAAAAATATAGTGGCGAAAACCTTTTGCTAAAGAAGTCACTCTCGGTGAAGGGATCTCGGCTCTTTCCTCGTGGAATGAGGTGCAGGATATTCCAACTGAATACCGCTATGCAAAGCAACTTGTGATCGACTATATTGAAGTTATTACCCTGACGTAAACTTCTGCCCAAGGGGTCACTCCCGGTGAAGGGATCTCGGCCCTTGCCTCGTCGAATGAGGTTGCAGGATATTCTAACTGAATACCGCTATGCAAAACAAAAGAAAATGTCTTTGTAATAACTCTTTTAAAATTTGTTCCAACAACATCAAATATAGGTTTGTTTTATCCTTGCATTGATAAGAATCAACGCAGTCCCATCAATCAATCACACCAGAAAAGAACGAAAATAAAATGTACGTATATGCCATCCGCATTCGTCACTGGGTCCCGTCATCACTCGTTAGGTTACTTAACTAACGGCAGAGCGTGGACTAGACTAGCGCGAGTGTAAAACATATACAACATCTAATAGTATATATACTAATATACAATAATCGCTCCAGGCGTGATAATATGCAACATTACAGAAAAGTAATAAGCATCATAGAACACTACAAATAATCTGGGATCCTCGGGTTTCTCAGAGCCGCTACTGAAACCCGACGTTCCCCCGGTCGTGTGGATAGCCTGTGCAATGAAACCTAGACCCATATGTAAGTCGATGTAGTACACCCCAGTACTTGTGGGGAGGCGGATTTTACAAAAACGATTAAGTTTAAGGAACGAACATCGACTAACCGCTTAAATCGAAGCTAAACAATTAATAACCAAACACATAGCTAAACTAAACTATAGTGTTAAGGGATTATACCGATCGAAACTAGTCCTTCGTCTTTACGTCCTCCTTTGTTCTCCTCGACCTTCTCTAGGTAGTAGACGATCTACCCGAGAGCGAAACTCCAAGCTAAACCTCTAACTTGAGGTAACTAATCAACTTTGATTGCTAATCAAAGATGAGAGGATGATATAGAGTGAAGGTTATGGATTGTTTAGTCTAACTAATCATTTGATCTCAACACATGAGGATTAAGGATTAGGGTTTGAAGATGAGAGCTTGAGGAGAGAGAATATAAGATAAGATAATGAGAGAAGAGAGAGAGTGTATCATAATATTATGAAGCATTCTTATTTTAGAATAATCAATAAAGGAAATGAATAAGCATGCTTCATAAAATATCTTGTGATGATTCATTAGCATGAGTCATTAAGCAATAAATGTGCATTAATGAAGTGAATGAATCACCACCATGACTCACTCTCTTATCCAAAAGAAACCTCCTTAGTCACATCTTCTAGAAGTTTCTCGAGTAATTACGAGAACGCCCCTCCGATCCGTAAAAATACAGAAAAACTTTAGACTGTAAAAATCCAATAACCGGATACCAGTAACTGGCTTAAACCAAAGCCGACTGGTAAAAACTGTCCGAAAGTCGTACGCGCGTAAACGCACGTATGCGTCCGAACCCTTTGTCGCAAAACCATGCAACCTCTATATCGTCTCGCCTGGAGTAGGAAACTCTCTGTGTGGGACTCTAGAGACTCGACTACTACGCTGGCAGTGGGTTTAACCACAGACCGCAAGCGGCACTAGCTGTACGTAACGGTCCCCAGGTAGTTGTCGATATGAAGGCCGATGAGTAAACCCATCCGAACTCCTACTGAGTCTGATGTGACAATCTCCATACAGTCCGGTCCGTTCGTCCATGACTATCGCATATCGGGCCTAGGGGGGCGGCAAGCGTCAGTCCCCTAATAGCGGTATAAGTCGTGTCGGAGTGAAGCCCATTACACCCTGAGAAACTGCTGGAACCTACCAGCAAATCTCGCTTGCCCTGGCCAGGGACTTTGCGTAATGGCTCTCTGACACAGCACGATATCTACTCCCAATACCGGGAGGGACGAATCCTGTCTAACCGCCACTGCCTCCAAGTGCTCGGGACTGCACCCAACTGCCACCTGTTTGCACGACTCCTTTGAGCCGTGGTAGGGTAGCAATCTAAGAACAGTGGGACACACTCAAGGCGAAGTAGCAGTGTCAAGTCTGCGGACTACGCTGTACTCATGTCACCTGGGAACTGTTCACTGACGACTGGTATCAAACCAACCAACAGTTCCCTGTGAGTCCTGTCCGGTGTACCCGTAACCTAACGAGCACCTGTATACTATCTCTAGTACTACGTACTGACGGCTGTGGGACAGACCATCTCCCCAACTGGGATGAGAAGCGTATACACTAGTCTACTCCGGAGTATCGATGCTCTGTCTCGATAATCCAACGACCAGGGACCTGAATAAGGATGTGCTTGTAGACTACCCAGCCCCCACTAGTGTGACTGCCATCACAACGCTGGTAGACAAGCAAGATCCTAAGAGCTCTATCAATACGTACACTCACATATTAAGATAGAAAAACCAAGTAGCATACTACCATGTTTAGCAAGACTGTTATATACATGTGAATATCCCAAGCTTCCATTAAGTAATATACAAGCTAGTATGATACAGTAATGGCCTTCTAGGACATAAACACTAACAATCTCCCACTTGCACTAGGGCCATGTACTGGCATATCGTAGACCAATGATCTCGAGTAGCCTCTCGAACTGAATCTGAGGAAGGGCCTTCGTGAATGGATCAGCAATGTTCTCTTCTGAAGCAACTCTCTGAACCTCGATCTCCTGACGATCAATGATCTCCCTGATCAGGTGATACCGCCTCAAGATGTGTCTGGACTTCTGATGGGACCTTGGTTCCTTCGCTAAAGCTATAGCTCCGTTGTTGTCGCAATACAGAGGTATTGGATCAACTATGGTAGGAACCACCTGAAGTTCTGTTAGGAACTTCTTCATCCAGACTGCTTCTTTTGCGGCATCGCAAGCAGCTATATACTCCGCTTCCATCGTTGAGTCAGCAACGGTGTCCTGCTTGGAGCTCTTCCAGCACACCGCCCCTCCATTAAGGGTAAAGATATAACCCGACATGGACTTGGAATCGTCCTTATCACTCTGGAAGCCGGAATCAGCAAAGGCCTCCAACCTGAGGTCTTTTCCGCCGTAAACCAAGAACATCTCCTTAGTCCTCCTCAGGTACTTGAGAATGTTCTTTACTGCTCTCCAGTGTTTCTCCCCTGGGTCTGACTGATACCGGCTTACCACGCTTAGTGCGTAAGCTACATCTGGTCTGGTACACAACATCGCATACATTATAGAGCCTACCGCAGAAGCGTAGGGTATAATAGACATGCGTTCCCTTTCCAAATCAGTCTTGGGAGACATCTCTTTGGAGAGGGTGATTCCGTGACAAGCCGGTAGATTACCGCGCTTAGAATCTTCCATACTGAATCTTTTCAGTACAGTGTCGATATACCTGGACTGCGAAAGTCCCAACATCCTCTTGGATCTATCACGATAGATCCGGATCCCCAGAATGTAAGAGGCATCACCCAGGTCTTTCATGGAGAACCTGTGTGACAAGAATCCTTTGACAGATTGTAGCATAGGAATGTCATTTCCTATCAATAGAATGTCATCCACGTACAAGACGAGGAATACGACACTTCTGGCCACGACTTTACTATATATGCACGGTTCATCTGGATTTTTGATAAAGTCATATTCTTTGACTGTCTCATCAAAACAGATGTTCCAACTCCGCGATGCCTGCTTTAGTCCATAAATAGACTTAAGCAGCTTGCATACTTTCCCGCTGCTCCCACTCTGATTGAAACCCTCTGGCTGATCCATATAGACGCTCTCTTCTAAATTACCATTCAGAAAAGCCGTCTTTACGTCCATCTGCCAGATTTCATAATCATGGAAGGCAGCAATAGCAAGAAGGACCCGAATGGATTTGAGCATAGCCACTGGAGAAAAATTTTCGTCATAGTCCAAACCAGGTCTTTGACGAAAACCCTTTGCAACAAGTCTAGCCTTATAGGTTTCCACCTGTCCATCTACACCAATCTTTTTCTTGAAGATCCATTTGCATCCTATGGGTTTTACCCCATCTGGAGCAAAGTCCAAAGTCCATACTTTGTTGGTGTACATGGACTCCATTTCGGTCCGCATTGCATCTAGCCATCGTACCGAGTCGCCGCTCTGGATGGCTTGCTGGAAGTCAGTAGGTTCATCATCATCTATGATGCAATCCTCTCTATCCCCGTCAATGAGAAAACCGTAGTATCTCTCAGGCGGACGAGACGGCCTACTACTCCTGCGGAGGGGTGCGGGAATGTTCTGTTCTTCTTGAACCTCTGGTTCTACCAAACTTTCAGTAGCAGTTTGTGGTTCTGGAATTTCTTCCAGTTCTATTTCGCTCCCACTCTTCTGATTTTCCAAAAATTCAGTTTCTAAGAAGTGGGCATGACGAGAAACAAAAACCTTTTGTTCCTCTGCGTAATAGAAATAATATCCCTTGGAGTTCTTTGGATATCCCACAAGCTTACACAGTACTGAGCGTGCCTCGAGCTTGTCCACATGCTGCTTTTTTACAAAAGCTGGACACCCCCATGTCCTAAAATGTTTTAGACAGGGTTTCTTCCCACTCCACATCTGATATGGTGTGGTAGGCACAGTCTTGGTTGGAACCTGGTTCAAAAGATATGCCGCTGATTCTAGCGCATAACCCCAGAAAGATCGCGGTAACTCAGTATTACTCATCATGGATCGTACCATATCCAATAGGGTTCGATTCCGTCTCTCCGATACACCGTTGTGCTGTGGAGTGTATGGAGGAGTAAGCTGAGAGAGAATTCCTTTCTCTTTTAGGTAACCTAGGAACTCGGCACTTAAGTATTCTCCACCTCGATCAGATCTTAGTGTCTTAATACTTTTGCCTGTTTGGTTTTCCGCTTCACTCTTGAATTCCAGGAATTTCTCAAAGGCCTCTGATTTATGCTTCATTAAGAAAACATACCCATACCTAGAGAAATCATCTGTAAAAGTAATGAAGTAGGAATAACCACCTCTTGCATGTGTAGACATTGGACCACATACATCACTGTGTATGAGTCCTAAGAGCTCGCTCGCTCTTACTCCTTGTCCAGTAAATGGAGTCTTTGTCATCTTTCCTTTGAGACAAGATTGACAAGTGTCATAAGTTTGATATTCGAACGTGTCCAAATATCCTTCTCTATGCAACTTAGTCAACCTTCTCTCATTGATGTGACCCAGTCTACAATGCCATAAGAAAGCTTTATTTAAATCTGGAGACTTTCTTTTTAGTGTGTTCTGGACATTGAAAATTTGGAGTTGGTTTAACACATATATGCCGTTATTTAGAGTACCGGACCCAATCAAACCATGATTAAGGTGGATGTTGACAACATCTCTTACAAACGTGAAATCATAACCTTTATTTGATAACAAGGAAACTGATATGATATTACACGTTAAGCTGGGTACAAAATAACAGTTATGTAAAACCAAAATGTGTCCACTCGTCAATCCTAGGTGATAATCCCCGACGGACGCAGCTCCCACGCTAGCTCCGTTAGCAACCCTGAGGATCATATCACCTTCCTTCAGCACTCTACGGTTTCTCAGTGCCTGCAATGAATTGCAAATATGAGATCCTGACCCGGTATCCAATACCCAGGAAGTAGAGTTGATCGACAGACAATTCTCAATTACAAACACACCTGAAGTCGAAGCCACAGCTTGCTTCGGTTCCTGGTTCTTGGCGTTCCACGCCTTGCAATCCTTCTTCCAGTGCCCTTTCCTGTGACAATGGAAGCACTCATCCAGGCCAACTACCGTTGCTGTAAACTTTTTGTTTCCCTTCTTTCCCACCTTACTAACACCTCCTCTAGGTCTGGGTGCGGCCTTCTTCTTCCTTCCTTTGGCCCTAGCCTTGGACCCGGAAGAAGATGAACCGCCAACAAACATAGCGGGTGTTTCCCTTGCCTTCTGCAAGGTGCCCTCTGCACTCCTTAACATGTTCAGGAGTTCCGCAAGTTCAACTTCTTTTCCTTGAAGATTGAAGTTGAGGATAAACTGGGCGTAGGTGGGAGGAAGGGACTGGAGAACAAGGTCTGTATAGAGCTCATTATCCAAAGTCGTCCCAAGGTCCGCGAGCTCTTCAATATAGCCGATCATCTGTAGGACATGTTCACCTACCGATGACCCGACAGCCAACCTCGCTCGAAACAATTTCTTAGAGGTCTCGTATCTTGCTATACGAGATTGCTCTCCATAAAGTTCCTTTGTATGGAGAAATATGCCATCTAGGGACATATCCTCGTGCCTCCTCTGATGTTCATTGTTCATCGAGGCAAGCACGATGCACTTGGCTCTCGCGCAATCTAAATCCCAGGTTTTGCGGATTTCATTATCCGCATTGCTGGATTTGGGACCAAGGACAGCAGGTGCTGTAGCGGTGAGGACGTACCCCAGTTTGTCATAGGTCAAAGCCATCTTGACATTCCGCAGCCAATCTTTATAGTTTGGCCCCGTCAGTATATTTTTCTCTAAAAGTAACTTAAGTCCAGTCATTTTCAGGGTCGCTGCAATTTAGGAGAGAGAGAAGAAAACTCTTTAGCATGATGCTCTTGCAAGTTTAGAGTGGTTTTTAGTTTATCTAAACTGGATGGCTCCCACTGTTTCTCGAATCCTTCCTCAAACCATAAAAGAAGAATTAGCCAAGACTATTCTCACCGTACAATACTTGCTTAACCGTTCAGCCAGGCCGGTGTCGATACTTCGAGGGATGTTTTCCAACGCTTTCGCGAAGTTCCTTAATTAAATAACCTCTTTTCTCTGGGGGCGTAACCCCGCTGACACTTTTCTGGACACCTACTAGGTTTATAGCATTGATCGTTAAGCGACGAATATCCTGATAAGTAGCATATACTCACAGTAGGATCGGGATCCAAATATCATCGTCTGATAATGTTGTAGGAATGCTACCAACATTCATCAAACTCAAAATGGTATGCATCTCTTTGCAAATTTCAGTTTCTTTAGAAATTCCCGATATAAGTTTTTACCCCATGCTCTTATGATCTTGACTAAGGGCCAACAAATCATAAGTCACATGTCAAGTTCTGCCCATCATTATCCTGTTGATTTGAACCCATCCGTATACTCTTGACTAAGGGCCAAACAAAGTAATACGACTGTCCCAAACCAACTCATCTATCTATGCAACAAATGAATACCCCAGCAGCTACCAAACACTATGTCTTGACTAAGGGCCAAACAAACATAGCTTGAATACTACTGACCATTCATAAGAAATGACGGAGGGCTACGACTGGTTTTGGCGAAACCATAAACGTAATGAACTTGATATAACCGAAGGAACCTGATAGCTTTTAAAAGGAGTGGTTAAAGCTCTGCATTTAAAAATATCTGTTTTAAAAATAACCGAGTGGTTTCTTTTAAATTGTTCCAACGATTTAAACTTTGGTTTGTTTTACTTTGCATTATAGATAATGCGTCCCATCATTAACCTATCATTGCAGAAAACAACGAAAATATAACGTCCTCTTATGCCATCCGCATTCGCCACGAGGTCCCGTCATCACCCGTTAGGTTACTTAACTAACGACAGAGCGGGGGCTGGGCTAGCGCGGGTGTAAAACATAAGTGACGTCTAAATAGCTATAATAAATATAGATATTTTACATTCGTCTGACGCAATGATATTCATTCCAGAACACACATAAACAATATTGGATTTGCAAGCAATCTGTATTTCTTTTGAGCCTGCAAGAAAAGACAGATTACACAGTTGTGATGAATAGCCGTTTACCCCACCCTCGACCCCTACGGGTACGGCAAACTACCCACCCGGCAGTCTGTGTACCCCACCTTGGGTCAGTCCTAGGAGCAAAAACAGTAAAATGAAATAATACAACGGTGGCTACAACCGCAACCTGGAAGTGCCCCGCAAAAATAATATTACAACAAATTACATTTACAACAAATGAATTATGCAATAACCCATTGCTAACCCCGGCTATACACCACAACAGTCCAATAC
Source organism: Agapanthus africanus (assembly GCA_030015575.1). Classification (NCBI taxonomy): domain Eukaryota; kingdom Viridiplantae; phylum Streptophyta; class Magnoliopsida; order Asparagales; family Amaryllidaceae; genus Agapanthus; species Agapanthus africanus. The sequence continues at coordinate 529,534,021 of JASDDO010000014.1, forward strand.
AGTTTATATGCACAAACAGATATAACCATTTCAGAAATGTGCAACCCCCTGCCAACCGACATACTAGCAGTTGGGGAAGGTTTACGAACACATTAAACAATCACAGATATAATCCAATACGCAAATACTGTACAATTCGATCGAATAAACAACTTCAATATTGCTCCAAAATCTGCTCTGTTAAACAGTAACCTGAGCAATAATTAAATATTCCAGAAAACCCCAAATATCACAGAGAAGCAACAGAAGAAAACTCGGCCGCTGACTCGCCAACTCGGCGGCGGAAGCGCGGCAACTCAGTGGTTTAGGCCCCGGTTCCGCGGCGCGTTGGTCGATTCAGTCGACTGTTTTTCTTGGGTGTTCTACTGGTGTCATGTCAAGCTCTCTGAACTCACCTGAAAAATTTTCTGACATCGTTTTAAATTCGACAGAAACTTACATTTTTTAGGGTTTTCCGGCTTCGTTTTTCCGTTCGAAATTCGTACAAATTTGCAATCAAGTTATTTATTGTTTAGCGAGGCTCTGATACCACTGTAAGTCGATGTAGTACACCCCAGTACTTGTGGGGAGGCGGATTTTACAAAAACGATTAAGTTTAAGGAACGAACATCGACTAACCGCTTAAATCGAAGCTAAACAATTAATAACCAAACACATAGCTAAACTAAACTATAGTGTTAAGGGATTATACCGATCGAAACTAGTCCTTCGTCTTTACGTCCTCCTTTGTTCTCCTCGACCTTCTCTAGGTAGTAGACGATCCACCCGAGAGCGAAACTCCAAGCTAAACCTCTAACTTGAGGTAACTAATCAACTTTGATTGCTAATCAAAGATGAGAGGATGATATAGAGTGAAGGTTATGGATTGTTTAGTCTAACTAATCCTTTGATCTCAACACATGAGGATTAAGGATTAGGGTTTGAAGATGAGAGCTTGAGGAGAGAGAATGTAAGATAAGATAATGAGAGAAGAGAGAGAGTGTATCATAATATTATGAAGCATTCTTATTTTAGAATAATCAATAAAGGAAATGAATAAGCATGCTTCATAAAATATCTTGTGATGATTCATTAGCATGAGTCATTAAGCAATAAATGTGCATTAATGAAGTGAATGAATCACCACCATGACTCACTCTCTTATCCAAAAGAAACCTCCTTAGTCACATCTTCTAGAAGCTTCTCGAGTAATTACGAGAACGCCCCTCCGATCCGTAAAAATACGGAAAAACTTTAGACTGTAAAAATCCAATAACCGGATACCAGTAACTGGCTTAAACCAAAGCCGACTGGTAAAAACTGTCCGAAAGTCGTACGCGCGTAAACGCACGTATGCGTCCGAACCCTTTGTCGCAAAACCATGCAACCTCTATATCGTTTCGCCTGGAGTAGGAAACTCTCTGTGTGGGACTCTAGAGACTCGACTACTACGCTGGCAGTGGGTTTAACCACAGACCGCAAGCGGCACTAGCTGTACGTAACGGTCCCCAGGTAGTTGTCGATAAGAAGGCCGATGAGTAAACCCATCCGAACTCCTACTGAGTCTGATGTGACAATCTCCATACAGTCCGGTCCGTTCGTCCATGACTATCGCATATCGGGCCTAGGGGGGCGGCAAGCGTCAGTCCCCTAATAGCGGTATAAGTCGTGTCGGAGTGAAGCCCATTACACCCTGAGAAACTGCTGGAACCTACCAGCAAATCTCGCTTGCCCTGGCCAGGGACTTTGCGTAATGGCTCTCTGACACAGCACGATATCTACTCCCAATACCGGGAGGGACGAATCCTGTCTAACCGCCACTGCCTCCAAGTGCTCGGGACTGCACCCAACTGCCACCTGTTTGCACGACTCCTTTGAGCCGTGGTAGGGTAGCAATCTAAGAACAGTGGGACACACTCAAGGCGAAGTAGCAGTGTCAAGTCTGCGGACTACGCTGTACTCATGTCACCTGGGAACTGTTCACTGACGACTGGTATCAAACCAACCAACAGTTCCCTGTGAGTCCTGTCCGGTGTACCCGTAACCTAACGAGCACCTGTATACTATCTCCAGTACTACGTACTGACGGCTGTGGGACAGACCATCTCCCCAACTGGGATGAGAAGCGTATACACTAGTCTACTCCGGAGTATCGATGCTCTGTCTCGATAATCCAACGACCAGGGACCTGAATAAGGATGTGCTTGTAGACTACCCAGCCCCCACTAGTGTGACTGCCATCACAACGCTGGTAGACAAGCAAGATCCTAAGAGCTCTATCAATACGTACACTCACATATTAAGATAGAAAAACCAAGTAGCATACTACCATGTTTAGAAAGACTGTTATATACATGTGAATATCCCAAGCTTCCATTAATTAATATACAAGCTAGTATGATACAGTAATAGCCTTCTAGGGCATAAACACTAACACCATACGGGTGCAGCAAGTGACCCGCCAAAACCTGAAGCGAGGTAGTCCCCCACATCATAATGAATGGAACACCCGGCACTTCACGGAATCCGGTAAATTGAGCACCCCTCCTTGGGTCAGCCTGTACCCCCTATGAGTGCGGCGAATTGTCTGCCAATTCTAGAGTGAGGCCCCTCTGCCTCTCATAACCATGAGATACGGACCCGTTGCCCTCCAGAACCCGGCTATCCATGCTCTCCGTCGCGGGGTAGACCTAGTACAGAAATGAAAATATATACAACGGGTACATCGACCACATCCCGGTCGTGCCCCAAAAGAATATTATACAAACAGGCAGTGACGGCAGTCCACAAGTCGGGCGCTCGCCCCGCAATATCAAATGTATAAATAAATCCAAACAGCCCTATCATTGCACACTGCTATCCACCACGACAAATCCGCAACATCACAGCACAACACCGAACATCAACGCGAATGTCACGTTCGCAAACCCGTCTAAAAGAACTATAGCAATCAGACGCGGTTTACCGATCAAATGACATTCCCGGTCGGAGATATAATGTAAATACTGTAAACTAACACGTTTAAATTTCGATTGACAAAACTTCCCGAAGTGGGCCCCACGTACATCTGCTATACAGTAACAAAAACTGGGCCCAAAAGAACAGTACCAGAAACCACAATTCCCTGTGTAGAAGCCCCTGTACAATTTTGGAGCACTGTTCCCACTAAACCGCCGCGGATGTGCGGTCAAAACCTAGGTTTGGCCGTGGATCCGCGGTGGTTATGTAAGATCACGTGACCCAATTTGTACGGATTGCTTAAAAAAGCCTGCTTGTTTTTCTGTGATGGTCAAAATAATTTTTAGAACAGTTTAAAAATCAACAGAAATCTTTTGTACAGAAAAATGTAGTTTCGGAAATTCCGTTCGATCGATCTCTTAAATGAGTTAGCACAAGTTAGTATAGCTTAATGGTGAGGCTCTGATACCACTGTAAGTCTATGGTAGCGCTCCGGCCGTCTAACAGACGCCAATACGCGGAACAGAACTTTTTATTGTTGGAGATAGTGCCCTCAGAGTCAATTATTGGATCACAGGCACGTGATTGCAATGATTGAGGGAGGACCTGTCCCAGTAGAACAGTCTTACTCGAGATGATAGTACGCTATCTGGTTTATCTTTATCATCGTGTACTGCTTTAGGTGACCTTACGAGTCGCTATTGCACGTTGATAGAGCCCCTAGGATTGTTGCTTGACGACCAGCAGTATGAGGGCGATCATATAAGTGGGAGCTGGGGTCATAAGCATATCCTTAAAAGGACCCTAGTCGAGGGAGTTTCGAGACAGGGCATCGATACTCCAGAGTAGACTAGTGTATACAGTCGAAACCCCGATGAGGGGCGGTGGCCGGTCTCACAAGCCACTGGTGTCAGTTGGTTCACCTAAGATGTATACAGGTACTCATTGGGTTATGAGTACACCGGACAAGACTCGCCGGGAACATGCTAGTTGGTCTTATACCTGACGTCAGATAGCAGTTCCCTGGTGACATGTGTACAGGTTAGTTCATCGACCTAAGATCGTCATTTGTCTCATGTGAGTTCCCATTGTACTTTGATTACTACCCTACCACGCTCAAAGGAGACGTGCAAACAGGTTTTAGTTAGGTACAGTCCCGAGCCACATGGAGGCAGTGAGCGGATCTGCAGGGGTTCGTCTCTCCCGGTATTGGGGGTGAGGTCGCGCTGTGTCTAGGAGAGCCATTACACGAAGTTCTTGGCCAAGGCAGGAGATTTACTGGTAGGTATTCCAGTAGTATCTCAGGGTGTTCTGGGCTTCACTCCGACACGACTTGTACCGCTTTTGGGGGTCTGACTTTTACCAAACCCCTAGGCCCGCCATGCGATGCTCATAGACGAACGGACCGGACTGTACGGATATTGTCACTGACAGGCTCAGTAGGGTGTCAGGATGAGTTCGCTCATCGACGTCCCTTTTGGTCAATAGCTGGTAGCCCGTCACGTATGGCTAATACCTCGGACGTGCTAGTTGTTAAATCCACAGCCATAGTATTAACGAGTCTTTAGAGTCCCCCACATTCAGTTACTCAAGTTTCGGGCGAAACGCTGTAGAGGCCGTATGGAGATATGGCAGGGTTCGATCAGATACGTGCGGTTTTGCACGGATCAGGATCGGACGGTTAGTACTAGAGGCCGTATGGATATATGGCAGGGTTCAATCAGATACGTGCGGTATTGCACAGATCAAGATCGGACGGATAATACTAGCGGGCTTTGGTTTAAGCCGGATCCTAGTATAGTACAGTGTAGACTTTGTCTCATTGCATTTGTATTTCGGTCGGAATACAAATGCGGGTATGTATATATAATAGCGGGGTTTTCCTGTAATTTATTACGGGATCAGTTTTTGGAGTTGCCAGTTTATTTTTCCGTTTCAGCCATATTTCTTTGTATCTTTCATTGGCTGAAGATTGGTGGAGGAGGGCTTATTTGCATTTGTGCAAATAAGAAACTTGGAGGGGTGTCTTTGCATTTTGTTGTGTCATGATCACTTGACTTTCTTTAGTCATCATTGCATGACTTTTGGATGTCATGATAGTTGTGGTGGAGTGTTGGATTTAGTTTGTTATCATGCTTGGTTATGATGAAGGGGTGTGATGATAGATGTGAGACTTGCCTTTTTCCTTTACACTCTACATTGCATTATTCTTATCATTGGTATTATTCCTCACTTCACTCCATTCTCACCCTTCACCTTGTGATGGCTGGCCTTGCTCTAGAGGGGGCTGTCCCATATTTTTGGTGTTGGATTTTTGCTCTTTTGGCTTTGTAAAATCCCACAAGTTCCATCTCCATAAGCTCATATCATTTCCTCCACCATATGGAAACTCCCTCAACCCGTAGAGACACATATAGCACTACACTATTCTACAGCAAATCTTGGGCACGTCGACTCGCCAGCTTCGTGCCCGAGTTGCCTCGGTCCAGAGGCGGGAGCCCGTAAAAGAAGCCGGCGACGTGGTGCCCTTCCGGCGACGAGGTGGAGACCGGAGATTCCGCGGGGAGATCGGGACGACGACGAGAAGACCGAAGGACACGGATCGCTCGGTATATCTCTCTACCCCTCTCTAGATAGCTAGGACTAGTTTAATGGCCCGATCCAGGTTTATAGTGCGCGGTGGTGCCGGTTTATAAAGTTAAAGAAAAGCATCGCTTCCGCATTCCGGCATCGGATCGACGGCCGGGGCGCCGCCGTGCACTTACAGTGGTATCAGAGACTCGCCATTAACCTAGTCTAGCTTGGTCTAATGTGTTTACTCTTTCGATCGAACAAAATTCCAAAACCCGTATTTTCATAGCATCAGTTTCTGTCGAAATATTTTGGAGTCCAAAAATTTTTCAGGTTGTTTCAGAATGATGTGCAGGGGATTATATGCTTCCTGTAAAAATTTGGTCGCGCGATCTCATTACCCCACCGCCGAACCGCGGCCAAACCTATGCTTGGGCCGCGGTTCCGCTGCTGTTTTGACTGTTCATGGCACCAAAATTTTACAGAGAGCTCTTGAATGGAAAATAGGGTTTTTGGAATGTTATTTTTTGGGCCCAGATTTCTTTATGTGCTACAGTATTGCTTGGGGCCCACTTGGTAAAATTTGATCGATCGGATATTTTAGACACATTAGTTCACAGTATTTACGTTATATCTGCGACCGTGAATGTCACTTGATCGGTAAATCCTGTCTAACTGCTATAGCCCGGTTAGACGGATTTGCGAACGTGACATTCACGTTGATGTTCTGTGTATTGCTGTGATGTTGCGGATTGGTCGTGGGGGATAGCCTCGATGCAATGCTAGTACAGTTTTTGTTGTATTATGTACATTTGATATTGCGGGGCGAGCGTCCGACATGTGGACTGCCGTCACTGCCTGGTTGTATATTATTCTTTTGGGGCACGACCGGGTCGAGGTCGATGTACCCGTTGTATGTATATTTTACTTTCTGTACTAGGATTACCCCGCGGAGGGGTGCACGGGTAGCCGGGTTCTAGAGGGAAACGAGCCCGCATCTCATGGCATTGAGACGGAAGGGGCTTTACTCTAGAATTGGCGGGCTATTCGCCGCACTCGTAGGGGGTACAGGTTGACCCAGGAGGGGTGCCCAAGTTATCGGATTCCGTGAAGTGTTGGGTCGTCCATTCACGTTGCTGAAGGGGGCTGCCTCGCTTCAGGTTTTGGCGGGTAACTTGCCGCGCCCGTAGGGGTCTAGGATTTCATTGCACAGGCTATCCACACGACCAGGGGAACGTCGGGTTTCAGTAGTGGCTCTGTGAAACCCGGGGATCCCAGATATCTGTATTGTTCTGTGATGCTGTACATTTCTGTAATGTTGCATTTTATCACACCTTGAGCGAAATATTATATATTGATATATATATTAGTAGATGTTGTATATGTTTTGCATCCGCACTAGTCCAGTCCCCGCTCTGTCGTTAGTTGGCTAACCTAACGGGTAATGACGGGAACCAGCGGCGAATGCGGATGGCATATACGTACGTCATTATTTTCGTTCTTTGTGGTGTGATCAATTGATGGGACTGCGTTGATTCGGATCAATGCAAGTTAAAAACAAACCTAATCTGATGTTGTTGGAAAACTTTCCAAAAAGCTGTTGTTGTAAGGACGTTCTCTTTTGTTTTGCATCGTGGTATTCAGTTGGAACATCCTGCTCCTCAGTCGATGAGGCAAGGGCCGAGATCCTTTCACCGGGAGTGACCCCTTGGACAAAAAGTTTGCGTCAGGGCAATAACTTCACTATAGCCGATTACTTTTGCTTTGCACCGTGGTATTCAGTTGGAATATCCCGCACCTCATTCTACTGGGAAAGAGCCGAGATCCCTTCACCGGGAGTGACCTCTTTAGCAATGGTTTTCGTCACTATATTTTCAAAAAGCTATCCAGTTCCTTCAACGATATCAAGTTCTTTACGTTAACGGTTTTCGCCAGAAACCATTCGTAGCCCTCCGTCGTTTCATATGGGTGGTCAATAGTATTCAAGCTGTGTATGTTGGCCAAAGTCAAGGCACAGTGATTGGTAGCTATTGGGTATTCATATGCAGCATAGATAGATACGTTGGTTTGGGGCAGTCGTACTACTATTTTGGCCAAAGTCAAGGGTATGTACGGGTGGGCTCAAATTAACCTGGAGAATGACGGGTAGAACTTGACATGTGACTTATGATATGTTGGCCAAAGTCAAGGTCATAAGAGCATGGGGTAAAAATCACATCGGGAGTTTCTAAAGAAACTGAAACTTGCCAGATATGCGCATACCTTCTGGAGTGTGATGACGTGAGCGGATTCCTTCACGTTATCATGCGATGATAGTTGGATCCCGATTCCCACTGATGAGTTGGTTTACTCCTCGGGTGATCCCGACTAATTCTTCTTTTAGGTTTGGAGGAGAATTTGACGGTACAGTGGGAGGTTTCCAGATTAGATAAATTGGTAACCACTCTGATCTAGGTTAGAGTACACACTGAGTGTTTCTTTTCTCTCTCTCTTTGGCAGCGACCATTGACCCGACCCTAAGACTATGACTCAGTGACCAAAATTAACCGAACCTTCTTAAACACTGGCTTTTGGATTGTCAGAGTTGCAAACCTCATTGCCACTCCTACTTTTACCCTTTTCTCCAGGACACCCCGTATTACTACGAACGTCCACTTCCATTGGACAAAACCATCGTATGGTTATATACGAACTCGAAGGAATTCATTCGAGGATGGTTTCCGGTTCTGGAGAAAACGGATAGGACTATTCAGTTGTCTTTTCATTTTACCTTCTCTCAGGTTGCGAGTACTCCTTGGTTTAGGAGATAGTACACCTATTACGCAAATTGGATAGTCTTCTTCCAAACCTTAGGCTGGTGCCAAATGGTGGGGAATGAAAAAAACCAATTAGCATAACGATGGTGTACAGAAGGTATTAAGTAAAGACATAACAAAGGATTAGTAAGAGGGCAAAGTAAATTGCGACTGCTATTCACGACCAAACCAAGTATTTATTCGCCAATCATAAATCACCTTTGTATTTTCTCCCGGACACTCCGTATCACTACGAAGATCCACAGTTTATTGGATACTCCATCGTATGGTTATATACGAACTCGAAAGGAACTTGTTCCAGTTCGGGGATGGATTCTGGTACAGGAGAAATAGGAATAAGGTTTATTCGGTTGTCTTTTATCTTCACCTTCTCTCGCATTGCGAGTGCTCCTAGGATTAGGACAGTACACCCATTATGCTTATTGGATAGTCTTCTTCCAAACCATAGGATGGTGCCGAACGATAGGGAAGGAAGAAAACCATTTGGCCTAAAGGGGTGTACAGAAGGTAATGACTAAAGACATAGAAAGGGATTTGGAAAGATGGCAAAGAATTACACGGTTACAGTTGTGAATCTGGATAATGGAAGAGGCATTACTAGGAATACCAGGATACCCCTACGAAACATTTACAATGTTTCAGTTTCACTGTGTACTGTTAAAGGAAAACTGATTTCCCAATTAGTCCTTACTCCAGGGTATGTATTTACCAGGTATGATTCTCACATCTGTATGGTTTTACAGATAATGAGTGTGAGTAAGTTATTGGGAATTGGGTGATCATCCTCATTATATCGGGATTCGTTGTAATCAGTGATATTTGAGTAAGTCACCTGGGTTGTTTGCCGGACGGCAAATATTTGGTTTTGAATATCCGTTGTTATGCACCAATTTCAAATTGATATATCTGTACGTCTATTTTCATAGAGTGAGATATACCTTTTTGAAATTATGTCTATGACATTTACCTATATTAGTGGATGGTTAGGTAAGGAGCATTAAACAGCGGTGTAACTCTTCTTAACCATAAGTACAGTTTTCAACCTACGACACACAGGGAATGAGTTATCAGACTCAAGGGACTTATACAGAGTATTGTATGTTGTCCAGCGTCCATGAGGACAGAGGGGTTGGTTCTCGTACTATATTCGGTTTACTTATGACTTCTCTAGTTTTTAGACAGGTGTTTCGTGGAAACACAGGGTCCGAATTTTGAGAAGTTATAGGTATTTGAATAAAGTAGAGAACCAGATATTGCAAGTATCGGGATTCTTCAAAGTGATCGGAGATGTAGATACTTGAGTATGGTATTCAGTTGATAATAGTGATTAAGAGAACTTGCTTCTCTTTCGGGTTACTCATAATTGGAAGCATTCCTAAGTTGAGTAACTCTGATAAGCCTCCTTCCATCTAGTTCACATGCACTGGAGACAGCTGCATGATTTGAATCTGGTTCAATTAAATCAGTGCCTCTGGTTCTATATTGGGTATAGAACTGTTCATATCTTAACGATGTTAAGGTATGGGGAGTTGTCCGGCCTATGCTTAAAACCAGACTCTGGATAACTCAAGGCACGTTTCTGTAATGGCTGTTTGTGGGTTGACCCAGGCTATGATGAGGGTTGACTTTCTACCATCTGGAAGATCAATAGTGATATTGTTCTAGACTCGCCAGAGTTTTAATAAAAATGGATTTTTTCAGAAAACAGTAGTGGGAGTATGGTAGAACTGGAAGTGATTCCAGAACCACAAACGATTACTGAAGATTTGATAGGAACCTAAAGATTCAATCTGGTTTGACATTCCATTGGCCACTCCACAGATAAGGTGGGTAACTTCAGGAACCCGAGAGGTACTCCGGTAGCCTTAAGGACGGTGACAAGAAAGTTCTTGTTTACCCAGACTTGCCATAGCTGTTGTTCCAGACTGTGAGACCCGGCAGGAGGATGAGTATAGCGTCGTTCTAAACTGGCTTTAGAAGTGTACGTCTATATGACTCTGCCAGAGGGTTGTCGTGGTCAGTGGGTGCAGTGGAAGCATGGTGGACATGTGGCTTATGTCTATTTATAGACTAAAGCAGCTGTAGCGGAGAGAGATCATCAATTTCTGATGTGACAGTCATAGGTTTGACTTCATCAGAATAGAGGATGGATCTGTTGAAAAGGTAGTAGGATGTGATGTCATGGTATTTGGATGACATACACAGAGTAGGAAGTGATATTCCTATACTACGATCGGTTATACTTTGGTCGTCACACAGTGGTTTCTCCATATGGGACTTGGACATTATATCAGACATACTGGTTACTAGATCTATGGTTTTAGATCCAGATTTTGGTGGTTTCCCAATCAAGGGTACTCAGACAGCATTCTAAAAGCATTTAGAATGGAAGACTCCTGGCACGGTAGTGTACCTGCAGGTGATGGAGTCACCTTCTCTAAAGGTGTCTTACAAACTAAAGGGGAGAGGGATGTGCATGATTGGCAGATCACTTGCTTAGGCAATTGAGTCAATCATGAGATGTCAAGTACCATACCAGATGTTGTTCTTGCACTAGATGCAATAAGTTGACATTGATCCTATCCTAGAGAAACAGTCGGAAGCAGTTTTAGAACATAAGTGGATGTTCTAGGGATATGATAACGACAGCCTCATTCGGGAGACAGTTATCATTCCAGGCTTCCAAGGTGACCTGGACGACAAGGAGGTTGTCAGAGTTAGAGTTTTTCCTTCTGACGAGGGGCAGTATTTTGGACAGGTGATCTAAGGCAATACTGAGGGAGGCATGGCGCAGGATACTGATTAAGTTCAGTTGAAGATACAGTCTAAGAAGTTTGGATTTGGAGTTCATTTATGAGCTAGGTCCCATCAGACATCCAGACATATTCTAAGACAGGTATTGCTCATTTCGGGAGATGGGTTTCTCCGCGAACTTGAGATTAAGAGAGACATAGAAAGAAACATCAAAGCAGATCCACTCACTGAGGCTATTCCTCGAACGCAATAGTTTCGCAAACGAGCTTTGTGAGACTGACTAGTAGAGGAGTTGGGTGCTCGGTATCACACGGGCTGTGAGTATGCGACATCGCAATAATTAGCCTTGAGTGCAAGTGGGAGATTGTTGGAGATAGTGTCCTTAGAGTCAATTATTGGATCACAGGCACGTGATTGCAATGATTGAGGGAGGACCTGTCCCAGTAGAACAGTCTTACTCAAGATGATAGTATGCTATCTGGTTTATCTTTATCATCGTGTACTGGTTTAGGTGACCTTACGAGTCGCTATTGCATGTTGATAGAGCCCCTAGGATTCTTGCTTGACGACCAGCAGTATGAGGGCGATCATATACGTGGGAGCTGGGGTCTATAAGCATATCCTTAAAAGGTCCTTAGTCGAGGGAGTTTCGAGACAGGGCATCGATACTCCAGAGTAGACTAGTGTATACAGTCGAGACCCCGACGAGGGGCGGTGGCCGGTCTCACAAGCCACTGGTGTCAGTTGGTTCACCTAAGATGTATACAGGTGCTCATTGGGTTATGAGTACACCGGACAGGACTCGCCGGGATCATGCTAGTTGGTCTTATACCTGACGTCAGATAGCAGTTCCCTGGTGACATGTGTACAGGTTAGTTCATCGACCTGAGATCGTCATTTGTCTCGTGTGAGTTCCTATTGTACTTTGATTACTACCCTACCACGCTCAAAGGAGACGTGCAAACAGGTTTTAGTTGGGTACAGTCCCGAGCCACATGGAGGCAGTGAGAGGATCTGCAGGGGTTCTTCTATCCCGGTATTGGGGGTGAGGTCGCGCTGTGTCTAGGAGAGCCATTACACGAAGTCCTTGGCCAAGGCAGGAGATTTACTGGTAGGTATTCCAATAGTATCTCAGGGTGTTCTGGGCTTCACTCCGACACGACTTGTACCGATTTTGGGGGTCTGACTTTTACCAACCCCCTAGGCCCGCCATGCGATGCTCATAGACGAACGGACCGGACTGTACGGATATTGTCACTGACAGGCTCAGTAGGGTGTCAGGATGAGTTCGCTCCTCGACGTCCTTTTTGGTCAATAGCTGGTAGCCCGTCACGTATGGCTAATACCTCTGACGTGCTAGTGGTTAAATCCACAGCCATAGTATTGACGAGTCTTTAGTGTCCCCCACATTCAGTTACTCAAGTTTCGGGCGAAACGTTGTAGAGGCCGTATGGAGATATGGCAGGGTTCGATCAGATACGTGCGGTATTGCACGGATCAGGATCGGACGGTTAGTACTAGAGGCCGTATGGATATATGGCAGGGTTCGATCAGATACGTGCGGTATTGCACAGATCAGGATCGGACGGATAATACTAGCGGGCTTTGGTTTAAGCCGGATCCTAGTATAGTACAGTGTAGACTTTGTCTCATTGCATTTGTATTTCGGTCGGAATATATGTGCGGGTATGTATATACAGTAGCGGGGTTTTCCTGTAATTTATTACGGGATCAGTTTTTGGAGTTGCCAGTTTGTTTTTCCGTTTCAGCCATATTTCTTTGTATCTTTCATTGGCTGAAGATTGGTGGAGGATGGCTTATTTGCATTTGTGCAAATAAGCAACTTGGAGGGGTGTCTTTGCATTTTGTTGTGTCATGATCACTTGACTTTCTTTATTCATCATTGCATGACTTTTGGATGTCATGATTGTTGTGGTGGAGTGTTGGATTTAGTTTGTTATCATGCTTGGTTATGATGAAGGCGTGTGATGATAGATGTGAATCTTGCCTTTTTCTTTACACTCTAACTTGCATTATTTTTATCATTGGTATTATTCCTCACTTCACTCCATTCTCACCCTTCACCTTGTGATGCCCGGCCTTGCTCTAGAGGGGGCTGTCCCATATTTTTGGTGTGGGATTTTTGCTCTTTTGGCTTTGTAAAATCCCACAAGTTCCATCTCCATAAGCTCATATCATTTCCTCCACCATATGGCAACTCCCTCAACCCCTAGAGACACATATAGCACTACACTATTCTACAGCAAATCTTGGGCACGTCGACTCGCCAGCTTCGTGCTCGAGTTGCCTCGGTCCAGAGGCGGGAGCCCGTAAAAGCAGCCGGCGACGTGGTGCCCTTCCGGCGACGAGGTGGAGACCGGAGATTCCGCGGGGAGATCGGGACGACGACGAGAAGACCGAAGGACACTGATCGCTCGGTATATCTCTCTACCCCTCTCTAGATAGCTAGGAATAGTTTAATGGCCTGATCCGGGTTTATAGTGTGCGGTGGTGCCGGTTTAAAAAGTTAAAGAAAAGCATCGCTTACGCATTCCGGCGTCGGATCGACGGCCGGGGCACCGCCGTGCACTTACATTTAACAACTGGATCTATCGCATACTATAACCCGGATGTGCCATTAAAGCTAAACTAACAAACTACAAAGTGGGTAGAAATGTTATACCGAACGATCCGAGTCCTTCGGTTTTCAACCATCATCCCACGCTTTGTCGCAGCGGCTTTGATCTTCTGAAAACTCCAGTCTCGTCGTCCAGGTGGCACCACGTCGACGGTTCTTTAAACGGGCTCCCGCCTCTGAACCGAGGAAACTCGATCATCAAGTTTGCCAAAAGAGACGACCAAGATTGATGTAGAGAATGAGTAGAACACTTTGTCTCGTTACGTCCAAGGCTATGGACGAACGGTTAATGAAGTTTCCAATTGGAATCGGGTAAATGGAAATTGAGCTATGAAATTTCCATACACTAAACTATCATAATCTTTTCAAAGGAAAAATCAATCCCTTATCCCTCACAATGAGGACCGACCACAATATAGAAGATGGAGGGTGAGTGTAAGCAAAAGATCAAGGAGAAAATATCTTAAGCACTAAAAGAAAAGCATGACTCAAATGAACACCTAGTATGAACACATTAAAAGCAAATAATGAATCATTAACCCTTAGTCATCAACTAATAAATGCACCATTAATGAACAAATGAGTCACAAGCCACCTCATCATCCTAGTCACCATCTAGAAGCTTCCACACTCATCTCAAGAAAAGATAAATCCGTCTTTAACCGAATGTTAAAGACGGGCGATAGAAAACTGGAAACCGGCAACTTCCAAAAGTGATCCTGAAACGAATTTCAGGATAACCCCGTATTAGTATAAATATACCCGCATTTGTATTACGATCGAATACAAATGCAACTGAGACAAAGATATTATATCTACAAAGTATAATACTGGGATCCGGCTTAAACCAAAGCCTACCAGTATTATCTGCCCGAAAAATGACATGTGCGAAAACGCACGTGCATTTTCCGAACCCTGCCATAATACCATACGACATCTACAACGTTTCGCCCGAACTTGGGAAAGTGTCTGTGGGGGACTCTAATGACTCATCAATACACTGGCACTGGGTATAACCACTAGCACGTCAGAGGTACTAGCTGTACGTAACGGTTGCCTATGTATTGATTGGAAGGGAAGCTGACGAGCGAACTCATCCAGAAAACCCTACTGAGCCTGACAGTGACAATATTGTTAGTTATATGTATGCCCTAGAGGCCATTACAGTACATAGGATGTATATTGTAGTGGATGCTGGGACATATATAGGGAGGACTTTCTTGCTCGACATGATAGTATGCTATCTGGTTACTCTTTACCTTAACGTGTACTCAGATTGTCTCTCTATTACATGTTGGTAAAGCCCTTAGGATGTGTACTTGACTACCTGGACTATGATGCGGATCATACTAGTGGGGACAGGGTAGTCCATAAGTACATCCTTCAAAGTCCCTAGTCGTGGGTATATCGAGACGGGGCATCGATATACCTGAGTAGACTAGCGTATACCTTCTCGACCTATACAGATGGGCGATAGATGATCCCATATCCATTGGTGTTTGACATCAGAGATGATATACGGGTGCTCAGTAGAGACTGGGTACACTGGACGGACTCGCCGAGAACTCCCAGATGGTATTATACCTTAGGTCAGATGGCAGTTCTCTGGTGACACTGGTACAGAGTAGTCTGTTGACCCGAGATCGTCATAGAGTCTTGTGTGGTTCCCACTGTGCTTTGATTTCCATCTTACCACGTCCAAGAGGGCGTGCAAAAACGGTGGTTTTTGGGTACAGTCCCGAGTCACATGAAGGCAATGAGCGATAGGAGGGGATTCGTCTCTCCCGGTATAGGGGGTTGATGTTGCGCTGTGTTCGATTGGCTATAACAGGAAATCCCTGGCCAGGGTTGCTGAGATTTACTGGTAACTGTTACCAGAAGTTTCTCGAATTGTTATAGACCTCATATCGACACGACTTATCGAGCTATTGGGGTCTGACGTTTACCACCCCTAGGCAAGATATGCAACATATTAGACGACGAGACCGGACTGTACGGTAGTGTTACTGGTTGGATTCACTGGAGTGTGAGCGGGCTTGCTCGTCGATCTTCTGATCGCTCAATACCCGGGTGGCCGTTACGTTTAGCAGACCGCTTGCGGCTTGTGGGTGTTTGATATGATCATCACCTGCTGCCGGCGTATTGACGAGTCTTTAGAGTCCTACACAGAGGTTTCCTGGCTCAAGCGAAACGAAATAGGAGTGCATATGAGATATGTGCGGGACCGATAATGATACCAGTATGTGATACTGTATTCTATTCTCGCGATTTGTGACATTGATCGGTTATATGCGATATAACCGGGTTATCGGATCAAGTGTTGATTCTATAAGTTGTTACTGTTGATACTAGTCGGTTATATGCGATATGACCGGATCATTAAATCAAGTGTTGATTTAATGATTTAATGTATAATTATATATTTGATATATTACTTTGCATTAACTAGTATCGGTTCACTTTTAAATGGTTTTCTCACTTGGATTGTGCACATTGTATATGTGATATACTTTTGTACACATGTTTGTATCATGTTTGATGATACATGCTCACTAGGGTTTGTGTGAAGATTAAACCATGGTTGTAGATTGGTTAGGGTTTTCATTTTCTTATTCATTTATTTATTTATTTATTCTTTTTGGAAAATGAAAAGCATAAAGAGAAAATGGTGGCTAACTTTGTTTCATATTGAAGCTTCATGAAGCTTTGACCAAGTGACCATTTTGTCTCCATGCTAAACCCTAACCATTCCCACTAACCATGATTTATTCTCTACACTTGACCATGGTTGATATATGATAAGTATACTTATTATTTTCTTTTACATAATAACTTATCATATCATTATCTTCTTCTTCTTCATCTTCAACATTGAAGAAAGCTTTCTACCAACAATGGTGGAATGTGAAAATGAGTGAGAAATCCAATTCTAATGTGAACCCACTTCCTATTTCTTCATCCTCTACCTCTTGCCAAGTAGTAGAGTGTGTTTTCTTCACAAGTTTCTTGACTTGGTGAAGTTGGAGCTTGATCTTGTGATGCCTCGACGTAGATCATCTTCGGCATCGTCGTCGATGACCTAGCCCGCTTTTTCTCCGATGAAGCCGATGCTAGAGTCCGGGATTCATTTTGGACAGCGGAGAGACATCATTACGGAGCTATGGAGGTGGAGCACTGGATCTACAAAGGTTGTATATCCATTCTTTTAGTTTAGTTGTAAACTAGTTTCATTTTATCGCCTAGAATTCTAGCCAACGATCCGTAGTCTAGGGTTTCTCGGCACCGTAATTTTTGAAATTGGCTTGGTTGATGCCTTGTGAGACCTCCTTAGAGTGCCAAGGAACCCTACAGTGGTATCAAAGCCTAGCTAGAGCCTTAGGCGATGCGTAGACGGAATTGGAAGTCCGATCGAACCGAAACCCAAACCCTAATTTGCTCTCTGGACTTTTTCCAAAAAATGGGTTTTTTCTAGATTAAAAATATGCAGAAAATTCAGCAGGAAATTCTAAGAATTACGATGCAAAAATTACCTAATGATCTTTCTAAAGTGCGGCGGAACCGCGGCATTAGCATGCTAATGCGGCTGTTCCGTGGCCCTTTTGTCTTATCTCCCATTGAATTTTGCACAGTAATTCCTATTTGGCAGTGCTGGTTTTCCTGGGAATTTTTAATCTGAAATAAAAAGTTGAGTATTTTGGGTTGTATTGGGAGTTCGTACATTCGATCGGATTGTCAAACTTTGTCTATGTGTTTTTCCGGATAATTTTTGAATATGTTAAAAAGTTCGACCGGATAAAAATACCCAATTTTTCCCCTGCCGGGAAATTTCCAAGTGTTGGATTTTTCCGTAGTTTAACGACGTTCTAAGTAGTGCAAGTAACGCGATGGTCCCTCTAGAAGAAAACAAACCTTAACTCGATTATGTGACCGTCTTGAACTGCCCTTTGAACCTTCGGGTTTAGGGTAGTACGACGTGCCACATGTGAGGCGTTGGCTTGACCCTTCTACGGCTGGACCGTTGGTACTGAGGCACGAACTGAATGTTGTTAGACTTGTTTCATGTGTTGATCAGTATTGGGAAAACTTGGGTGTTCGATTGTTCGATCGGAAAGTTTAACATTTTCTGTTTATCTGGAATGTGATACAATAATTGGAATTCACAAATAGTTATGAGATAACTGAATGAATGTTATAAATCTAGCGGTTTAGTCTCACTTGATCGGTTGCCACGGAATTTTGATGCGATCAAAAGTCCGTCGCAATCATGTAGCATACGCGGATACTCGCCGGGTGAACTTAATAGACAGCTACACCCCATAGCCCCGACCAAGTGACTGTAGGAGAACCCCGTGGCCGAAAGCATCCGTTCGGGTGCTCGCGGTGGCGGTGTTCCGCCTTGGTGCACTTCGTCGACGGCGTCAGGGGTGCGGCCGTCTACTGAAGTTTGCGACGAGCATTCGATCAGGGTGTCGGGAATCTTGTTGAATTGCCCGACTTGATATTGAAAAGAGTTTTCGATAATGAGACTAAAATGCGGGGTTTATAATTGTTAGGCATGTGATGTCTAAGGAATTCATTGGATTAGGCATGCGATGTCTATGGAGGTTGCGGATTCCAACTGTTGTAGTTTTACACTTTCTTTTCTGTGACCGTAAGTGTAATATGTGATATCGCCGGTTTCGTTGCTATATGTCAACGACAATTGGGATGCGCGTATTTACTTACGTTGATGACATGTGATGTTATGTGTTGCTGGATATGTTATATTGGATCGTCGCGTTTGAATAGCCGGGGGTTTTTATGTGAGATGAGTGTTTTTTTCTTTTTCATTCATGTAAAAACTTGTATGTGATATTCTTTTATTGGGGCACTTCCAGGTAGCGGAATATGTCACCGTTGTTGTATATTATTTACTTTTCCGCACTAGGATAGAACCAAGGAGGGGAGCACAAGTAACCGGGTTCTGGAGTCCAGTGGGAGACCAACTCGAGGAGTCGAGTCCGGGTATCCTAACTCTAGAATTGGTAGGGTTGCTTGCCGCTCTCGTAGGGGTATAAGGGTGTGGGTTTGGCTATTCATCGCGACCGTGGAATCCGTGTTTTATACTGGCTCGTATTGAAAACACGGACGTCCTAGTATATCCAATATTTCATATGATTCTTCTGCTGCGATATCTGTGATGTGATCATGTGTTATTCTGTGATAGATACAGTATATAGTATATATGCTATATTATATAGACGTTACTTATGTTTTGCACCCGCACTAGCCCTGCCCTGCTCTGCCGTTAGTTACCTAACCTAACGGTGCACGAGGGGACATCGAGGCGAATGCGGATGGCATAAGTGTACGTCGTATTTATCTGTGATGTTTAGGTACTTAAATGATGGGACTTCATTAATGTGATTAATGAAATAAAAGAAACCTAAGATGTTGTAGAATCGAGTTTCAAAATAAAACAGGTAGCTACAGTTCTTGCTTTGCACAGCGGTATATGTGATATATCCTGCACCTTATTCGATAAGGAAAGGACCGAGATCCTTTCACCGGGAGTGACTCCTTTAGCAATAACTGGCAGATGCTACACACTCGGTTTGTCTTTTGATTGCTTTTAAGAGTTTTTGCTTTGCACAGTGATATATATGATGTATCCCGCACCTCATTCGACGAGGAAAGGGCCGACGATCCCTTCACCGGGAGTGACCCCTTTAGCAAAACTAGAAAAGCCTCAAAGACACTCCATTTCAAAATTCATTTGATTCTACAACGATATCAAGTTCATTACGCAATAGGTTTTCAGAAAAACCTGTCGTAGCCCTCCGTCATTTCAGATAAGTACTAGTTAGTATTCGTGCTATGGTAGTTTGGCATTCGTCAAGGCGTAGTGTGCGGTAGCTAACTAGTATTTATCTGCTTATGCATATGATGCGATTGGATTAGGGTATTCGTACGGCGTTGTTTGGCATTCGTCAAGGGTCGTGCGGGTGGGTTTAATTCGATCAAGAAATGTACGGGTTGAACTTGACTAGTGGACTATGGGTTGTTTGGCATTCGTCAAGGTCATAGAACACTAGGGGCAAAATATTATCGGGAATTTCCAGTGTTGAAATTTGCAATGAGATTGCATACCTTCTATGAGATAGTTGGATCCCGATACCCGCTGCGAGTAAGAGTTACTCCTGGGAGAGTTTTATACATTACAATTAGCCGATCAAGTAGGTGTCTAGAAAGGTGTTAACGAGGTTACGCCTCTGGGAAAACGAGGTTTTCATTAATTAGGTTCGTGCGAAAGCACGGGGGGCCTCCCTCAAAGTACCGACACTGGCTTGGCTGAAAGATTGGCGAACTTGTAGCGTGTAATTAATCCTGGCTAGTCTTTCCTTTTAGGGTTTGAAGGAAGATTTGATAAAAAGCAGTGGGAGCCATCCTGATTAGATAAAATAATAACCAATCTATTCTTGCAAGAGCACACGCTGAGTGTTTTCTTCTCTCTCTCTCCTGGTAGCGACCATTTCATGCCTTAATCAAGATAATAAAACGGATAATTGACCGAACCCGCTTGTTATACTGAGCTGGGGAACGTTGGTCCCGCTCCAACTTATAATTGTTATAAGACAGAGCAGGAAATTGGGGAATACCAGATTTCCCGTGCCGCCCAAATGAAGAGAGTGTATGCTGATGCATCATCTTCAGGTGTGTTCATTTTACAGAGAACTGTTTCTCAAATGTCCTTTACGTCCTGGGTATATGATACCGGATCAGGATCCCGCATATGTAATATGTTACATGGGCTACAGATAGGTAAAGAACTGAGAACGG
Organism: Agapanthus africanus; assembly: GCA_030015575.1. Classification (NCBI taxonomy): domain Eukaryota; kingdom Viridiplantae; phylum Streptophyta; class Magnoliopsida; order Asparagales; family Amaryllidaceae; genus Agapanthus; species Agapanthus africanus. The sequence goes on from JASDDO010000014.1 coordinate 529,554,556, forward strand.
GTGATAAGTTTCATGAGGAAGAAAACGGGGCAAGTGTTGCAGCCAAGTCTGTCAGTCACTGTCACCCTGTATTACCTGAATACATTGATTCTGAACAAATGTTATTAGATACCGAACCTGATATACAAAATCATATCTGTCTCTTTATTAGTAAAGAAACGATAAAATTTCGTATTGTTGGATAATGTTTTGAACATTTTCTATATCAAAAGTTGATCGGTTCAGGCACGTTATCTAAAAGCATTGATGTTCTAAATTAAACTACAGTTCTTAGTAAACAGAACACACACAAGAGGAAGAGTTCAGAAATGGACAAATCCTTCTTGAGGTATTGTAGACTAGGTCATATCAATGCGACCCGACTAGCTTGAGTTACATTTAGATGCATATTTAAATCAGTTTGAATTTACATCTTGTGAAACTCGCCAGTCATGTCACAAAGATAAGACGACCATAGCTCTGTTTATTGGAAACAGAGAAAGAGTTAGTGAACTTTTGGGATGATACATGTTGATGTATGTAGGTCCCCTGTCTACACATGCCAGGACTGATTCTTTAATACTTCATTGTATTCTCTGATAATCTCTCAAGATTCAGTCATATGTTCCTGTTGAAACATGAGTCCGAACCTTTTGAGATATTCACAGAATATAAGCGAGAAGTAGAGAACCAAAATACGGGTATAAGTATTATGTCCTATGATGAGATCAGGGAGGAGATTACTTGAGCACAGAATTCTTGGACTTTTCTAAAGGAGAATGAGATTCTCTCTCAGCATTACTCCTCTGTATACACCATAGCACAATGGTATATCGGGGAGGAGCAATCACACCCTATATGATAAGGTGTGCTCTATGATGAGTACTATTGAGTAACCTATTTCCTTTTGGGAGTTATGCACTTGGGAAGCTGCATACTAATTGAATAGGGTTCAAATCAAATCAGAAGCCTACCACTTTATATGTGATATAGAAAGGGAAGAGCCCATATCTTAAGTTAGTTAAGATTTGGGGTTGTCCTGCCTATGTCTAAAAGCAAAATCTGGACAAGCTCGAGGCAAAGTCTGTTATGTAGAATTGGAATGGTTCCAGCTATACAAACTACAGCAGATGATTTGATAGAACCAAAGGATTCAATAGATTCCAACAAACCTCACCCTCTCCGCCGATCTAGTAGGGTTCCTCACCCACCTGAGAGATACTTCGGTTTCTCTATGACAGTGGGAGCGAGGATTGCATCATGAGATGATGACCCAATTAGTTTCGAGCTGGCCATCAGGAGTAAGACTCTGTAAGAATGGCTGGATGCTTAGCAATCTGAGATGGAATCCATGTACACCAGCAAAGTATGGACTTTGGCTGCTATATCTGAAGGGTTAAATCCCCATCAGGAGCAAGTATATCTTGAGAAGATTACTTGGTGTAGATGGAAAAGTTGAGAATTTCAAAGCTAGACTTGTTAAAGGTTTTCTTCATTGACCAGGCGTGGATTATGATGAAACCTTTTTCAAGTAGCTATGCTTTAGTCCATCCAGATCCTACTTGCCACGGCTACATACCATGACTACGATATCTGGTGGTTGGGTGTCATGACTGCTTTTCTAAATACTGATTTAGAAGAGAGCGTCTATAAGTACACAGCCAGAGGGCCTCGTAGACAGTGGGAGCAGCGGAAACGCGAGCAAGATGTTTTATGTGATAAAGCAGGCATCGCGGAGTTGGAACATCTGTTTTGATGGATTAGTCAAGGAAGTTGACATCATCAAAATGGTAGATGAACCTTGTATATACAAAAAGGTAGTAGGGAGTATGGTGGTGATCCTCATAGAGTACGTGGATGACATACTCATGATGGGGAAGGAGTTTCCTATGCTACGCTCGGTCAATCTCCGCTTGTCACAATGATTCTCCATATAGGAACAAAGTGATACCTACTAAATCCTGGGTTTTGGATCTATGAGATAGATCTAAATGGATATTAGGACACTCACTAGTTGCAGTGAGATGGTATCAATTGGTCCTGGGGAGAATCACTGGAAGGGTTCCAGGGTGATAAGGACGACTGAATGTCAGTCGCAGGCATTGTCTTTACCCTAAGTAAAGGGACGGTATATTGGAAGAGTTCCAAGCTAGATATCGTGGCATACTAGACGATAAAGGCTGGATGCATCGCTACTTAAGATGCTACCAAAGAGGAAGTCTGGGTGTATATTAGTTCATGAGATGAACTTAGTTCCTCCCATTGTGTGACAATGGAGTTGTGGCTTTTTCCAAGGAACGTCCATCCCATCAGTGATCCAGACATATTCTAAGGCAGTATCACCTGATCATGGAGATGGTTGATCTCTAAGGGATCGAGGTTAGGAGAGTAGACTCAGAGGACAACACGGCGGATCCACTCACGAAAGCCTATTCCCAGAGAGAGACTTTTATGGGATGGTTGAGTATGAGATACTACAACCACTGCTACAGATGGCCCTAGTGCAAGTGGGAGATTGTTAGTTATATGTATGCCCTAGAGGCCATTACTGTACATAGGATGTATATTGTAGTGGATGCTGGGACATATATAGGGAGGACTTTCTTGCTCGACATAATAGTATGCTATCTGGTTACTCTTTACCTTAACGTGTACTCAGATTGTCTCTCTATTGCATGTTGGTAAAGCCCTTAGGATGTGTACTTGACTACCTGGACTATGATGCGGATCATACTAGTGGGGACAGGGTAGTCCATAAGTACATCCTTCAAAGTCCCTAGTCGTGGGTATATCGAGACGGGGCATTGATATACCAGAGTAGACTAGCGTATACCTTCTCGACCAATAGAGATGGGCGATGGATGATCCCATATCCATTGGTGTTTGACATCAGAGATGATATACGGGTGCTCAGTAGAGACTGGGTACACTGGACGGACTCGCCGAGAACTCCCATATGGTATTATACCTTACGTCAGATGGCAATTCTCTGGTGACACTGGTACAGAGTAGTCTGTTGACCCGAGATCGTCATAGAGTCTTGTGTGGTTCCCACTGTGCTTTGATTTCCATCTTACCACGTCCAAGAGGGCATGCAAAACGGTGGTTTTTGGGTACAGTCCCGAGTCACATGAAGGCAATGAGCGATAGGAGGGGATTCGTCTCTCCCGGTATAGGGGGTTGATGTTGCGCTGTGTTCGATTGGCTATAACAGGAAATCCCTGGCCAGGGTTGCTGAGATTTACTGGTAAGTGTTACCAGTAGTTTCTCGAATTGTTATAGACCTCATATCGACACGACTTATCGAGCTATTGGGGTCTGACGTTTACCACCCCTAGGCAAGATATGCGACATATCAGACGACGAAACCGGACTGTACGGTAGTGTTACTGGTTGGATTCACTGGAGTGTGAGCGGGCTTGCTCGTCGATCTTCTGATCGCTCAATACCCGGGTGGCCGTTATGTTTAGCAGACCGCTTGCGGCTTGTGGGTGTTTGATATGATCATCACCTGCTGCCGGCGTATTGACGACTCTTTAGAGTCTTACACAGAGGTTTCCTGGCTCAAGCGAAACGAAATAGGAGCGCATATGAGATATGTGCGGGACCGAGAATGATACCAGTATGTGATACTGTATTCTATTCTCGCGATTTGTGACATTGATCGGTTATATGCGATATAACCGTGTTATCGGATCAAGTGTTGATTCTATAAGTTGTTACTGTTGATACTAGTCGGTTATATGCGATATGACCGGATCATTAAATCAAGTGTTGATTTAATGATTTAATGTATAATTATATATTTGATATATTACTTTGCATTAACTAGTATCGGTTCACTTTTAAATGGTTTTCTCACTTGGATTGTGCACATTGTATATGTGATATACTTTTATACACATGTTTGTATCATGTTTGATGATACATGCTCACTAGGGTTTGTGTGAAGATTAAACCATGGTTGTAGATTGGTTAGGGTTTTCATTTTCTTATTCATTTATTTATTTATTTATTCTTTTTGGAAAATGAAAAGCATAAAGAGAAAATGGTGGCTAACTTTGTTTCATATTGAAGCTTCATGAAGCTTTGACCAAGTGACCATTTTGTCTCCATGCTAAACCCTAACCATTCCCACTAACCATGATTTATTCTCTACACTTGACCATGGTTGATATATGATAAGTATACTTATTATTTTCTTTTTACATAATAACTTATCATATCATTATCTTCTTCTTCTTCATCTTCAACATTGAAGAAAGCTTTCTACCAACAATGGTGGAATGTGAAAATGAGTGAGAAATCCAATTCTAATGTGAACCCACTTCCTATTTCTTCATCCTCTACCTCTTGCCAAGTAGTAGAGTGTGTTTTCTTCACAAGCTTCTTGACTTGGTGAAGTTGGAGCTTGATCTTGTGATGCCTCGACGTAGATCATCTTCGGCATCGTCGTCGATGACCTAGCCCGCTTTTTCTCCGATGAAGCCGATGCTAGAGTCCGGGATTCATTTTGGACAGCGGAGAGACATCATTGCGGAGCTATGGAGGTGGAGCACCGGATCTACAAAGGTTGTATATCCGTTCTTTTAGTTTAGTTGTAAACTAGTTTCATTTTATCGCCTAGAATTCTAGCCAACGATCCGTAGTCTAGGGTTTCTCGGCACCGTAATTTTTGAAATTGGCATGGTTGATGCCTTGTGAGACCTCCTTAGAGTGCCAAGGAACCCTACAAATATCCGTACAGTCCGGAACATTCGTCTATGAGTATCGCATATAGGGCCTAGGGGGCCGGTAAACGTTAGACCCCCAATAGCAGTATAAGTCGTGTCAGAGAGCAGCCCAGAACACCCTGAGATACTACTGGAATACCTTCCAGTAAATCTCGATTACCCTGGCCAGGGATTTTGTGTAATGGCTCTCCTAATCACAGTGCGATCTCACCCCCAATACCGGGAGAGACGAATCCCCGACGATCTGCTCACTGCCTCCATGTGGCTCGGGACTGTACCCAAAATATACCTATTTGCACGACTCCTTTGACCCGTGGTAGGGTATAAATCAAAGCACAGTGGGAACTCACACGAGAAAAATGACGATCTCAGGTCGATGAACTAACCTGTACACATGTCACCTGGGAACTGCTATCTGACGCTAGGTATAATACCAACCAGCAAGTTCCCGGTGAGTCCTGTCCGGTGTACTCATAACCCAATGAGCACCTGTATACATCTTAGGTGATCCAACTGACACCAGTGGCTTGTGAGACCGGCCACCGCCCCTCGTCGGGGTCTCGAATGTATACACTAGTCTACTCTGGAGTATCGATGCCCTGTCTCGAAACTCCCACGACTAGGGACACTTTAAGGATGTGCTTATAGACCCCAGCTCCCACAAATATGATCGCCATCATACTGCTGGAAGTCAAGCAAGAATCCTATGGGCTTTATCAACGTATACATGATGATAAAGACAAACCAGATAGCATACTATCATCTCGAGTAAGACTGTTTTATCGGTATAGGTCCTCCCTTAATCATTGCAATTACGTACCTGCGATCCAATAATTGACTTAGAGGGCACTATATCCAACAATTAGTTCATGAGATGAACATCGTTCCTGCCATTGTATGACAATGGATTTTTGGCTTATGCCTAGGAACCCCCGTCCTATCAGAGATCCAGACATATTCTTAGGCAGTATCGCCTGATCATGGAGATGGTTGATCTCCTGGGAGATCAAGGTTAGGAGAGTAGATACAGAGGACAACAGCGCAGATCCACTCACAAAGGCCTACTTCCCAGTAGAGACTTTTATGGGATGGTTGAGTATGGGATACTTCAACCACAGTGGATTGTTGAGTATGCGATACCACAACAGATGGCCCTAGTGCAAGTGGGAGATTGTTAGTTATATGTAGGCCCAAGAGGCCATTACTGTACATACGTTGTATATTGTAGTGGATGCTTGTACATATATAGAGAGGACTTTCTTGCTCGACATGATAGTATGCTATCTGGTTATTCTTTATCTTAACATGTACTCTGATTGTCTCTATGTCACATGTTGATAAAGCCCTTAGGATGAGTACTGGACTACCAGGACTATGATGCAGATCATAATAGTGGGGAAAGAGTAGTCTCCAAGTACATCCTTCAAATGTTCCTAGTGTCACGACCCAAAATTGGCACGTGACGGCCCTAATGTTAGTGTATATGCCCTAGAGGCCATTACTGTATCATACTAGTTTGTATATTACTTAATGGAAGCTTGGGATATTCACCTTGTATAAACAATCTTGCTCAATATAGTAGTATGCTACTTGGTTTGTTTCTACTTCAATGTGTACTTGTGTTTATTTTACTATATCACTTATACGCATTAGTGGAGCCCTTAGGATCTTTGCTTGATTACCAGCGTTGTGATGGCAGTCGCACTAGTGGGGCTGGGTAATCTATAAGCACATCCTTATACAGGTCCCTGGTCGCAGGACTATCGAGACAGGGCATCGATACTCCGGAGTAGACTAGCGTATGCGCTTCTCATCCCAGTGTGGGAGATGGTCTGTCCCACAGCCATCAGTACGTCGTACTAGAGATAGTATACGGGTGCTCGTTAGGTTACGAGTACACTGGACAGGACTCGTCGGGAACTGACAGGTTGGTATTATACCTATCGTCAGTCATCAGTTCCCAGGTGACATGAGTACAGCTTAGTCCGCTGACTTGATACTAGCACTTCGCCTCGAGTGTGTTCCCACTGCACTTTGATCACTACCCTACCACGGCTCAAAGGAGTCGTGCAAACAGGTGGTGGTTGGGTGCAGTCCCGAAGCACTTGGAAGCAGTGCCGGTTAGACAGGATTCGTCTCTCCCGGTATTGCGGGTTGATATCGCGCTGTGTCTAGGAGAGCCATTACACGAGTAGTCCCTGGCCAGGGCAAGCGAGATATACTGGTAGGTTCCAGTGTTATCTCAGGGTGTTTTGGGCTTCACTCCGACACGACTTGTACCGCTATTGGGGGACTGAAGTTTTACCGCCCCCTAGGCCCGACATGCGATGTATCAGACGAACAGACCGGACTGTACGGAGACTGTCACATTCAGACTCAGTAGGAGTACAGATGGGGTTTCACCTCGTCAGCCTTCTTGTCGGCATCTACCTGGGGACCGTTACGCACAGCTAGTGCCGCTTGCGGTCTGTGGTTAAACCCACTGCCAGCGTAGTGCCGAGTCTTTAGAGTCCCACACAGAGGGTATTCGCCTCTGGGCAAAACAGAGTAGAGGTCGCATGGTTTTGCGACAGGGTTCGTTCTCATCCGCGCACTTGTGCACTTTTGGAGTCCGGACGGATTATACTGGCAGGCTCTGGTTTGAGCCAGATACTGGTATATGTTTTGGGGGTTGCTTTTATATCTCGGTATTCTTGTTTCTCGGAACAAGAATGCAGGTGTGTATGCACAGATGCTTGAGGCGGAGAATGAGGTTTTTCATTAGGGTTTCGGAACGGGTGCGTATGCACAGTTGACAGTTATCTTTTTCCAAACCCTAATGGTTTTTTGAATTATCTATTAATAATAGTAATTAAATGAGAATTATGTTATGGTTGATTTTTGTTGACTTTTTGACCTTGGTTGACTTGTTGACCATTGACCACCATCATGCTTTGAAAGATCCTCCTTGATTCATGCTTACACTTCATTTAAAGAAGCATGATAGTGGTCATTCCAAAAATAACCATCAACTATTCTTATTTTCAATTATTATCATTTAGATAATTCCTTTCTTTTGCATTATGGTTGCAAAAAGGAAAGAGATAGCTCATTCTATCATAACCTCTCTCTCTCCTCTCTTCATCTTCTTCTTCCTCAAGCTCAAGGTGACCCCTTCTCATGTGTTGAGAATCCATCACCTTGAAAAGAAAAGCAAACCCTAGTCACTCTCTACTCATCCTAGGTTCAAGGTTTAGCAAACCGGAAACCCTAGTTCACTCAAAGATCGAGGAAGAGCCCAAAGGTCGAACCTTCGAGGTGGATCCATCTTCGACGGAGGAAGGCGACAAGAAGAGAACCATCAACCTCTACAAGGTTTAAAGAAGAAGGAGTTCAAGTTTAGGTATAACCATCTTCCATAGTAGCTAACTCCTTTTAGCGTATTTGCTAGTTTAGTTTAGACACGATCCCGACCTAGTGTAGTCCATGTTGCCTCTTGCGATAAAAATTTGTTTTTATACCGTTTCCGCCTCCCCGCAAGTACCGGGGGTCGCAATATGGACTTACAGTGGTATCAGAGCCTAACTAAACTTAAACTAGCTTGGTAGTGAAGTGTAACGAAGTTCGGAACCGAAAAAGTCACAAAACCGGAAAAACAAAACCCTAAGTTTCTGTTGAAATTTTTTCTGCTCTAAATGAAAAACTTTATACTTGTAAATTCGGCTCAGGGTTTTGTGTGAACACCCAAGAAAAACGATACAGTGATTCGTCCAAACCGCCGCCCTTCCGCCGCACGAGGTGGGTATTTGCCGCGGAAGCGCCGCGCTTTGTCTTCCTCTGTGCATCGTTTTTCGTGCAGTGTGTTTGTGTGTTGGTTTTGGGATTTTTAAAATATATTATATGTGCCCAGATTTTCCAGAACTGAAATTTGCTTTTGGGGTCCTATAATTCCGTATTTTTTCCGAACTTCACTGCACTTTGACTATGATGGTTATATCTGTGATGCTTGCATGTATTGAACGTCGGCTAATCGCTATAAGACGATTAGTCGGGGTTATACATGATCTGTGTTTGATATTGGAATGTGTATATGAATGTGTTGGACTGTCGCGGGTGAATAGCCGGGGTGGATGTGAGATGAGCTTTTGTTTTTCTTTCATTCATTGTAAATGTAAATTGATGTAATAATTATTATTTGTTTGGCCGCACAACCGGGTCGGGGTTGTAGCCGTCATTGTATAATTCTTTTTACTGTTTTTGCTCCTAGGATAGACCCATGGAGGGGTGCACAAACTGCCGGGTACTTGGCGGGTAGTTTGCCGCACCCGTAGGGGTCTTGGGTGGGGTATTGGCTATTCACCGCGACCGTGTTATCCGCTTTTCGTTTCAGGCTCGAAAGGATTGCGGATTGCTAGTATATCCAATGTATTCATCTGTGATCTGTAATGTCTATCATTGCTTTCTATTTAGGCGTTGCTTATGTTTTACAGCCGCGCTAGCCCAGCCCCCGCTCTGTCGTTAGTTAAGTAACCTAACGAGTGATGACGGGACCCCGTGGCGAATGCGAATGGCATAAGCGTACGTCATATTTTGGTTGTTTTCTGCAATGGTAGGATTTAAATGATGGGACGCATTAAAAGTACTAATGCAAGAATATCACGCATTAAAAGAACTAATGCAAGATAATAAACCAAGTTAAAATCGTTGGAACACTTTCGAAAAACCACTCGGTTCTTTTCAAAACTAACTTTTAAATGCGGAGTTTGAGCCACTCCTTCTAAAAGCTATCTCGTTCCATCGATTATATCAAGTTCACTACGTTCACGGTTTCGCCAAAACCATTCGTAGCCCTCCGTCGTTTCGTATGAATATTCAATAGTATTCAAGCTATGTTTGTTGACCTTCGTCAAGGCATAGAGTTTGGTAGCTGTTGGGTGTTCATATGTAGCATAGATAGATGCGTTGGTTTGGGACAGTCGTGTTGCCTTGTTGACCTTCGTCAAGGGTATATACGGGTGGGCTCAAATTAACCTGGATAATGACGGGCAGAACTTGACATGTGACTTATGATTTGTTGACCTTCGTCAAGGTCATAAGAGCATGGGGCAAAAATCCACATCGGGAGTTTCATAAGAACTGAAACTTGCTAGATTTGCATACCATTTGGAGTGTGGTGATTCTGGTAGGATTCCTTCAGTTTCGTCACACGATGATATTTGGATCCCGATCCTACTGTGAGTATATGCTACTCCTCGGGAAATTTCTCACTAGACGATCAATGCTATAAACCTAGTAGGTGCCTAGAAAAGTGTTAGCGGGGCTACGCCCCCAGGGAAAAGAGGTTATTTAATTAAGGAACTTCGCGAAAGCGTTGGAAAACCTCCCTCGAAGTACCGACACTGGCCTGGCTGAACGGTTAAGCAAGTATTGCACGGTGGGATTGATCCCGGCTAATTCTTCCTTTGTGGTTTGAGGAGGGATTCGAGAGACAGTGGGAGCCATCCTGTTTAGACAAAATTAAAAACCATTCTAAACTTGCAAGAGCATCGTGCTAAAGTGTTCCTTCTCTTCCCCCTGCAGCGACCAAAATCGAAATGACTGGACTTAAGTTACTTCTAGATAAAAACATATTGACAGGGCCAAACTACAAAGATTGGCTCAGGAATGTCAAGTTGGCAATCACTTACGACAAGCTGGGGTATCTTCTTACCACCAAAGCTCCCCCCGTCCCAGGTCCCACCTCCAGCGTCGCGGATAAGGAAATCCGTAAGACTTGGGAGATTGACAGCGCGAAGGCCAGGTGCCTCGTACTTGCCTCGATGGACAACGATCATCAGAGGAGGCACGAGAATATGGATTTGGAATCCATATTTCTTCATACAAAAGAACTGTATGGAGAGCAGTCTCGTATCGCAAGATACGAAGTGTCGAAGAAGTTGTTTTCGACAAAATTGGCCGTCGGATCATCGGTAGCGGACCACGTACTTAAGATGATTGGCTACACTGAGGAGCTCGCGGAACTTGGGACCACGTTGGACAGTGAACTCTACACGGATATAATTCTCCAGTCCCTTCCATCCACTTACGCCCAGTTCATACTGAATTTCAACTTGCAAGAAAAGGAAGTTGAACTTTCAGAACTCCTCAACATGCTGAGGAGCGCAGAGGGCACCCTACAGAAGGGTAGGGAAACACCCGCTTTGTTTGTAGGAGGATCTTCTTCCTCTAGGTCCAAGGCGAAAGCCAAGGGAAAGAGGAGGAAAGCCCCCGCCAAACCAAGAGGCGGTGTTAGTAAAGTGGGTACGAAGGGAAAAGAATTGGCAACAAAGATTGCGGGGAAGCTTGTGGGTAAAGAAGAATGCTTCTATTGTCATAAGAGTGGACACTGGAAGAAAGATTGCAGGGCTTGGAAGGCCAAGACACAGGAACTGAAGCAGGTTGCGGCTTCAGCTTCAGGTGTGTATGTTATTGAAAACTGTCTTTCTATAAACTCTACTTCCTGGGTATTGGATACCGGATCAGGATCTCATATCTGTAATTCATTGCAGGCGTTGAGAAATCGTAGGTTTTTGAAGGAAGGTGACATGACCCTCAGAGTTGCAAACGGAGCTAGCATGGATGCTAAAGCCGTGGGGGACTATCACCTGGGAATGTCAGATGGGCATGTTTTGGTTTTGCGTAATTGCTTTTTTGTACCCAACGCAACTTGTAATATCATTTCTGTATCTTTGGTTTCTAAAGAAGGTTATGAATTTGCGTTTGTAAGTAATGTTGTAAACATTCACCTTAATCAAGTTCTGATTGGGTCAGGTACACTGAGCAATGGTATATACGTATTGAACCAACCACAGATTTTCAATGTCCAGAATACACACAAAAGAAAGTCTCCAGATATTAATCAGGCTTTCTTATGGCATTGTAGACTGGGTCACATCAATGAGACACGGTTGACTAAGTTACATAAAGAAGGATACTTGGATCCGTTCGAGTATCAGTCTTATGCCACTTGTGAATCTTGTCTCATGGGAAAGATGACAAAGACTCCGTTCACTGGACACGGAGTGAGAGCGAGCGAGCTCTTGGGACTCATACACAGTGACGTGTGTGGTCCAATGTCTACACATGCGCGAAGCGGTTATTCATACTTCATTACTTTCACAGACGATTTCTCTAGGTATGGACATGTCTTCTTAATGAAGCACAAATCCGAGGCCTTTGAGAAATTTCGGGATTACAAGAATGAAGTTGAAAAACAAACAGGCAAAAGTATTAAGATTCTAAGATCGGATCGAGGTGGAGAATACTTGAGTGCCGAGTTCCTGGACTATTTAAAAGAGAATGGAATTCTCTCTCAGCGTACTCCTCCATACACTCCGCAACATAACGGTGTATCGGAAAGGAGGAATCGAACCCTATTGGATATGGTTCGTTCCATGATGAGTAAGGCTGAGTTACCGCGATCTTTCTGGGGCTATGCACTAGAAGCAGCTGCATATCTCTTAAACAAGGCTCCCACCAAGACTGTGCCTACCACTCCTTATCAGATGTGGAGTGGGAAGAAACCCTGTCTTAAGTACCTTAAGATATGGGGATGTCCAGCTTTTGTAAAAAAGCAGCATGCGGACAAGCTCGAGGCACGTTCAGTACAGTGTAAGTTTGTGGGATACCCAAAGAACTCCAGGGGGTATCTGTTCTATTCCGCAGAGGAACAAAAAGTTCTTGTTTCTCAACATGCCCGCTTCTTGGAAACTGAGTTTTTGGAAACCCAGATAAGTGGGAACGCAATAGAACTGGAAGAAATTCCAGAACCACAAACTATTACTGAGAGCTTGGAAGAGCCAGTAAGTTCAAAAGAACAGGACATTCCTATGCCGCTCCGCAGGAGTGGTAGGCAGTCTCATCCGCCCGAGAGATACTACGGTTTTCTCATAGACGGGGATCGAGAGGATTGCATCATAGATTATGATGAGCCTACTAGCTTCCAGCAGGCCGTTCAGAGCGTTGACTCGGTAAAATGGCTGGATGCAATGCGGACCGAAATGGAGTCCATGTACACCAACAAAGTATGGACGTTGGACATTGCTCCAGACGGGGTAAAACCCGTAGGATGCAAGTGGATCTTCAAAAGGAAGATTGGTGTAGATGGACAGGTTGAGACCTATAAAGCTAGACTTGTAGCAAAGGGTTTTCGTCAAAGACCTGGCTTGGACTATGACGAAACCTTTTCTCCAGTGGCTATGCTGAAATCCATTCGGATCCTTCTTGCCATTGCTGCTTTCCACGATTATGAGATTTGGCAGATGGACGTAAAGACCGCTTTTCTGAATGGAAATTTAGAGGAGTGTGTCTATATGGATCAGCCAGAGGGTTTCATTCAGAGTGGGAGCAGCGGAAAGGTGTGCAAGTTGCTTAAGTCCATCTATGGACTAAAGCAAGCATCGCGGAGTTGGAACATCTGTTTTGATGAGACGGTCAAGGAATTTGACTTTATCAAAAATCCAGATGAACCATGCATCTATAGTAGATTTGTAGCAAGAACTGTAGTATTCCTCGTTTTATACGTGGATGACATTCTCTTAATAGGAAATGACATTCCTATGCTACAATCTGTCAAGGGGTTCTTGTCACACAGGTTCTCCATGAAAGACCTGGGTGATGCCTCATACATCCTGGGGATCCGGATCCATCGTGATAGATCCAAGAGGATATTAGGACTTTCTCAGTCCAGGTACATCGACACCATAGTGAAAAGATTCAGTATGGAAGATTCCAAGCGCGGTAACCTACCGGCTTGTCACGGGATCACCCTCTCTAAAGAGATGTCTCCCAAGACTGATTTGGAGAGGGATCGCATGTCTATTATACCCTACGCTTCTGCGGTAGGCTCTATAATGTATGCGATGTTGTGTACCAGACCGGATGTAGCTTATGCACTGAGCGTGGTAAGCCGGTATCAGTCAAACCCTGGGGAGAAACACTGGATAGCGGTAAAGAACATTCTCAAGTACCTGAGAAGGACTAAGGAGATGTTCTTGGTGTATGGCGGAAAAGACCTCCAGATCGAAGCCTTTGCTGACTCCAGCTTCTAGAGTGACAAGGATGATTCCAAGTCCATGTCGGGTTTTGTCTTCACCCTCAATGGAGGGGCGGTATGTTGGAAGAGCTCCAAACAGGAAACCGTTGCAGACTCGACAATGGAAGTGGAATACATTGCTGCATCTGATGCCGCAAAAGAAGCTGTCTGGATAAGGAAGTTCTTAAAAGAACTTCAGGTGGTTCCGTCCATTGTTGACCCAATACCTCTGTATTGCGACAACAATGGGGCTATAGCTTTAGCAAAGGAACCCAGGTCCCATCAGAGATCCAGGCACATCTTGAGGCGGTATCACCTGATCAGGGAGATCGTGGATCGCAAGGAGATCGAGGTTCGGAGGGTTGCTTCAGAAGAGAACACTGCAGATCCATTCACCAAGGCCCTACCCCAGACTCAGTTCGAGCGGCTGATCGAGATGATAGGTCTTCGATACGCCAGTACATGGCCTTAGTGCAAGTGGGAGATTGTTAGTGTATATGCCCTAGAGGCCATTACTGTATCATACTAGTTTGTATATTACTTAATGGAAGCTTGGGATATTCACCTTGTATAAACAATCTTGCTCAATATAGTAGTATGCTACTTGGTTTGTTTCTACTTCAATGTGTACTTGTGTTTATTTTACTATATCACTTATACGCATTAGTGGAGCCCTTAGGATCTTTGCTTGATTACCAGCGTTGTGATGGCAGTCGCACTAGTGGGGCTGGGTAATCTATAAGCACATCCTTATACAGGTCCCTGGTCGCAGGACTATCGAGACAGGGCATCGATACTCCGGAGTAGACTAGCGTATGCGCTTCTCATCCCAGTGTGGGAGATGGTCTGTCCCACAGCCATCAGTACGTCGTACTAGAGATAGTATACGGGTGCTCGTTAGGTTACGAGTACACTGGACAGGACTCGTCGGGAACTGACAGGTTGGTATTATACCTATCGTCAGTCATCAGTTCCCAGGTGACATGAGTACAGCTTAGTCCGCTGACTTGATACTAGCACTTCGCCTCGAGTGTGTTCCCACTGCACTTTGATCACTACCCTACCACGGCTCAAAGGAGTCGTGCAAACAGGTGGTGGTTGGGTGCAGTCCCGAAGCACTTGGAAGCAGTGCCGGTTAGACAGGATTCGTCTCTCCCGGTATTGCGGGTTGATATCGCGCTGTGTCTAGGAGAGCCATTACACGAGTAGTCCCTGGCCAGGGCAAGCGAGATATACTGGTAGGTTCCAGTGTTATCTCAGGGTGTTTTGGGCTTCACTCCGACACGACTTGTACCGCTATTGGGGGACTGAAGTTTTACCGCCCCCTAGGCCCGACATGCGATGTATCAGACGAACAGACCGGACTGTACGGAGACTGTCACATTCAGACTCAGTAGGAGTACAGATGGGGTTTCACCTCGTCAGCCTTCTTGTCGGCATCTACCTGGGGACCGTTACGCACAGCTAGTGCCGCTTGCGGTCTGTGGTTAAACCCACTGCCAGCGTAGTGCCGAGTCTTTAGAGTCCCACACAGAGGGTATTCGCCTCTGGGCAAAACAGAGTAGAGGTCGCATGGTTTTGCGACAGGGTTCGTTCTCATCCGCGCACTTGTGCACTTTTGGAGTCCGGACGGATTATACTGGCAGGCTCTGGTTTGAGCCAGATACTGGTATATGTTTTGGGGGTTGCTTTTATATCTCGGTATTCTTGTTTCTCGGAACAAGAATGCAGGTGTGTATGCACAGATGCTTGAGGCGGAGAATGAGGTTTTTCATTAGGGTTTCGGAACGGGTGCGTATGCACAGTTGACAGTTATCTTTTTCCAAACCCTAATGGTTTTTTGAATTATCTATTAATAATAGTAATTAAATGAGAATTATGTTATGGTTGATTTTTGTTGACTTTTTGACCTTGGTTGACTTGTTGACCATTGACCACCATCATGCTTTGAAAGATCCTCCTTGATTCATGCTTACACTTCATTTAAAGAAGCATGATAGTGGTCATTCCAAAAATAACCATCAACTATTCTTATTTTCAATTATTATCATTTAGATAATTCCTTTCTTTTGCATTATGGTTGCAAAAAGGAAAGAGATAGCTCATTCTATCATAACCTCTCTCTCTCCTCTCTTCATCTTCTTCTTCCTCAAGCTCAAGGTGACCCCTTCTCATGTGTTGAGAATCCATCACCTTGAAAAGAAAAGCAAACCCTAGTCACTCTCTACTCATCCTAGGTTCAAGGTTTAGCAAACCGGAAACCCTAGTTCACTCAAAGATCGAGGAAGAGCCCAAAGGTCGAACCTTCGAGGTGGATCCATCTTCGACGGAGGAAGGCGACAAGAAGAGAACCATCAACCTCTACAAGGTTTAAAGAAGAAGGAGTTCAAGTTTAGGTATAACCATCTTCCATAGTAGCTAACTCCTTTTAGCGTATTTGCTAGTTTAGTTTAGACATGATCCCGACCTAGTGTAGTCCATGTTGCTTCTTGCGATAAAAATTTGTTTTTATACCGTTTCCGCCTCCCCGCAAGTACCGGGGGTCGCAATATGGACTTACACCTAATACTACGCAACGTCTACAGGCGTAACGCAGTAAAAGAAAGCCAAAACCCAGAAATCTAAACCATTAAAATACCAGAAAAGATAAGAAACATTGTTTAAAAGTCTTTGAAATCACAACCCAAATTCTTTAAAAGTCCAACTTTATTTCCTTTAAAATTTTGGCAGCACCTCCTTTGTAAAAGCTAGCCCCAAAAATGGGTACAACATAAATATAACGTAAAGCATCTCCAACGGGAGCAAATCCACGCCCAAAGGCGGAAAACAACCACCACAACAAATATACGACGCCGTAGCGAAGAAATAGAAGACGATAGAAAGGAAACTGTATAAAAGACAACAAATCCAACATAATGTATAACATCGTCCTCACCAAGTCTCTAAGTCAATATGAAAATAGTAGATGGAGAGTACAGGGATACAACGAATATACAATACAACGAATAACCACAAAACCCACCTAAGCAAACTGCACACTGTGAGCTGATGCGGTATCCGTAGCAAAAGATGATAAGATGTGTGATAATAGCCAGCCTCTGACTATCCTGAGGAACCCCTGCAAACACTGTGGCACAACGGGGGTGAATTGCCAACTCGTGAATAGTAAATAACATAAGCAGGTAATCGTAAGTATGCACGTAAAGCGTGAATCTAAGATATGCAATTAACAGTAATAACATGTCATATGAATGCAGAATAATGGAAAGTACACTAGCAGGTACAACCAATATATATAAAGTAATAATGATATGACAACAGTATGCAATAATCATGCGATAGGGATATGGGAATATAAATGTGCAACAATAATGGAAGGTACACTAACAGGTACTACTAGTACATGAAGGAGTGCACAAACAGATAAGGTGAGGTATGGAGTGAAGTATGTCATTTCCACGGAATCCTGACATCGTGGTAAGATCACAATCCAGCAAAACAATTTAAATACCAATTCCTCAAATCAGCCCCCAAATTGGCTCTCATATCATCTAAGTATCACATCTCCTCAATTGCACAATATCAAAGTATATCTCATATATCCCGAATGTACAACCTCAAGTATATCTCACATATATCGAATGTACAATCATCAAGTATATCTCGTATATATCGAATGTACAAAATCAAGTGGATCTCACATATCTCGTATGTACAATATGAAGTATATCTCACATATCTCGAATGTACAACAGCAAGTAGATCTCATATATCTCGAATGTACAATATCAAGTGGATCTCACATATCTCGTATGTACAATATGAAGTATATCTCACATATCTCGTATGTACAATATGAAGTATATCTCACATATCTCGTATGTACAATATCAAGTAGATCTCACATATCTCGTATGTACAATATCAAGTATATCTCACATATCTCGAATGTACAATAGTAATTAGATCTCACATATCTATCCAGTATCCAATCTCAAATGAATCTCTTATATCCCGAATCAAATCTCCAGCAAAATTCTAACATCCTAAATATAATGACATAAATAAATATGATGAGGTCAATACATATATATTAGCGTCCCATTCTACTAATATTGGTGTAAGGGTATATATAACAGCGGCTCAATCCCCTGTTATATATACAAAGGAGTAATTAGAAATATCATGAAACCAATGTGCCAAGCATGGACACAGAAATGCTGATCCATCAGGTGCTGTCTCCATGACTGGCCCCCTGATTGGTACGTATCATACGCTATCCCGAAAGCTCGAGTGCCTAGCTTGACCCTCACCTCTCGACGTATCAATACGTACATGACTCCCGTCGGTATCCACATGATAGCCGCTGAGTCATTGGTCCTGTCACCAGATAGTATGGTTCCCCTAAGCCTCATCGCCTGACACCACGACATCGTTCTTGCTTCAGGGTACCTCCGGCCCCCACCATGTACCCGCACACGGACCCCTCCTTTTCTCGCATGGGGTATACACATCGTAAACGACAAATCTCATGGTGGCTGCTGAAATATCATATCAAGAGAAACCGGGTTTTTCAAATAATGCATAATTTCATGAACTATCACGGTTCTCAAATCCAGAAAACATCATAAAAAATCCATATCTCAATGCGAAAATGTTAGGATTACCTAGCACCCTATGTAGAGTTTGGAAGCATTACATGTCACAAAGATCAAATTTTTATGGTGCTATGTAAGCATACAAAGGATCTATCCTAGAATATTAGGGTTTCAATACATAACAAGTAGCAAAGACTAGGGTTTTGAGAGTACAACCTTTGTAGCTCTCTTTTGCTAGACTCCTTGGCCACTTGAGAGTTGGAGGAAGGTTCTCTTGAAGTCTTCTAGTGTCCACGACGATCCACCCGAAGCTCCTAGTCCAAGCTTGCAACTTCACTTTTCAAGAGAATAAATGAAGATAACACTCTAAACAAGTTGGCTAAACTTGTGTAGAATGATGTTGTGGTGGCTTTTCTCACTTCAAAAACTAATCTTGATGAGTATATTGCTCACTACAAAAGGCTAGAGAGCAAATGGTGAAGGAGGAAGAAGATGATGGCTTTCTTTTAACAAGAGTAAAAAGATAACTCATGTGAAGAAAAAGAAAATATATGTCACGACCCAAAGTTTGGCCCGTGACCGGCACTTAACCACGTAACGCCTACAGGCGTAACGCGACTAAGTAAGCCGAAAACCCAGAAATCTAAAACCCTTTTTAAGAATAAGTAAAGAACTACATGTTTAAAAATCAATGTTTTTAAATAACTAAGCCGAATATGCATTTAAAAACAGTAAGTCTTTTCTAAAAATTTCGGCAGAGTTTCTTTTGTAAAACTGGCCCCGAATGGGGTACAACAAAATAATAATATATATGCAATGATAAAGGCATCCCCAAGCGGGAGCTAGCTCTTCGTCAAAAGACGGTCACAACCACACATGCAACAATAATATACAACGCCAAGTGGCGAGGATCAAACCCAAAAGAAAGCTCAAGCAACAAGTAAACCGCAATACTACTAAGCGCGACTCTAAGGTCGAATAATACAACACTGTCTCTAAGTCTGAAAGAATATACAAGTTTTGGTTGATGGACATTTCTAGATACAATGAAGTAAATAAATACAATGGTGGCTCCTGATGCAAAAGAAACCACCTACCAAAAGCAAGTCACCCGCAAGAAGTAGTGTGCCAGAAATACCGCAAAGGAACCTGTACGGCAGAACCTGCAAGAACTGTGGCACAACGGGGGTGAGTTGCCAACTCGTGAATAGAAACATCTACAAGGATAAACCGAATGCAAGACATAATCCTAAGTCAACGATCAGTATATAACATCCTCAATATACAACATGCAGCCTATAGCAAGGCTAGGGTAAATATCTAACCCGAGTGCAATCTCATGTGTCTGTGTCAGTGCCTCAGATAACAATATAGCATATGAATGAGATATGAATGCGAGAAAACAGAATACATCTACATGAAGCAACAGTTTTCATACTTTAGTGAGATTTCCCTGTATTTTAAAAGATGAGGTACCATAATGAAATCAGCATAAAACTGTGCCTAGCATCGGCACAAACGAAATCCCAATATCCTGATATCTCAAAGTCTCAACCATCATATCTAGGGCGCCGTCAGTCCAGACCGGCCCCTACCATAAATCTCAGACCACGACGGTATCCTCCGGATATCCGACGCGTCGGTTAAAGTCACCGGTAGGTAGTCTCCCCCTGTCAGGCTCATCGTCATCACCACGTCTTCTTGCCCCGGGGTACCTTACCGGGTCCACCATGTACCCGCAATCGGCCTCATCCGCCTCCTCGATTCGGGTTTCACATGTCACTCTCAGCACCGAGAAAACACATGGTGGACGCACCAAATATCATATCAAGGGTAACCGGGTTTTTAAAGCAATAATGTATTCTCTTTTAAAGACATCCTCGGTTCCCAAATCCAGAAATCACATGAACATCCAACATCAAGAAATAAATCCAATGCGATGTGTTATGCAATCAATCCATGATGTATGCTACATGTAAAGAAGGTATGTACATCATCATGTCATGTAAAAATCATATAATGAATGTAATGTTACTACAGTGTAGTGACATGGCAATTATCGATGATGAGTGTGTGAGCCGGCAACAAGTGTACGTGGAACAGATGCATCATCGATAATGGTGCTGGTGTCCTATCAGCATGATATTAATACTGGAGCATGCAATATAGTATAAAGATGCGATGCAAAGCGAACCACAAGAAGGGGAGTGGGAGCTCAAACTAGACGTAACCAACACTAATCTGCATTACTCTAAAATAAGTCATACATTTGGTGCCTTTTGAAATAACACGAATCATGGGGTTTTGAAAATAGGGGCTACGGTGTTTTTATGAAAAGATACGTCGTTTTTGAAATATCCGTAGATTCCCTTGAGCGGTCTTTAAAAAATGCCACGATTCGTTAGTTTTTGAAATAGGTAAGAAGTCTAATCTACTCTAACAACTACACTAACTATACGGCTGAACTAACAAGCTGAAACACAGGTAAGGAAACCACCTAACATCTGAGTCGATATATATATATATATATAGTCGGTGATCCCGCCTCAATGTCATATCGTAAGGTATCCTCGAGTTATGAGTGCGGATCTATCATCAATATCGGCTCGTACGGTAAATCATCGTACGGCATCCCCAATAGCTGGGTAGGGTCAACATCTCACTATCTCGTCACATAATAGGTATCACTATCATCAGATCAAACAGTCTGGGGTACTACTCTATGCCTAGTACAATCGATACCATCAATGAAGTAAGCATGCGGGGTAACACATATCCCAAGCCCGCAAGAAACACAAATCATATCCCATATATGAATCAATATCAACTCGCCGATCTCGCGGCGCAAAGTCCACATCATCGACTCATCTCCAAAGTCATCCCAAATCATCAAACACTGTGCAGGTATGAGTAGTATGCAAGGGTGTGAAAGTAGGTATGTAAGTATGTGTGTAAGTATGTGTAGTCGCTACCCTAGGGTTCGTACTATACCCAAACCATATATCTCATCATCAATAAAATCATTATTCATATCAATGCTCCTAACAACACATAATAAATATACGTGGGTATACGTATTCGTATACCACACCACGGACTGCGGGGGTGCTATACGCCATCCACCCGACTTCCCCCTGTAGATATAATCTACTCACCTGTGTCCTGCGTGTCGGTGTCGACGTCACTGTCATCCTCCGCATCGTCTCGGATCGTCGCGGTGTACCTACACATAACACACGTATCGCATCGCATCAAAACCAAATCAAAGCTAAAACGGTATACGAAGTCCAAAACGACACGATAAGGGGCCTATAGGTGAAAACCTATGGCACGCCTTCAAAACCATCAATAAATCCTCTATATCGTCGTATAAACGCCAAATAGTCGAGGTAAAACGAAACAACCCAATGCAGAAATGAAAATACGGAATACGGAAACTAAAATCCAAAACAGCAACTTAGGAAATATGTCCCAGATTTTACCCCATGTCACTTTATACAAATCTATATATACCAGGGGCCTAAACTAACAATGTAGGAGCTACAGAATGAAAACGAGACAAAATGGTGGGACCCAGGCCGCAATTGGCGGCCAAAAGTGGGAATTTGGCGGCCGGGAAAGGGAGTTGGGGGCTAGGGTTTTGGGGTTAGCTTCCTGGGTGCCTGCACATACCACTGTCCACTCAATATTATTTTAGGGTTCTCGGGGTAGTAGCAGATTCAAGTTTACCTTCACAGATTTCACATTTTCCCCGATATCGGTTTCTAAAATCCGTATTCTGTGGTTTGGTTCTCAGGTTAGGGTCTCAATTCATGCACTAGGGTGTTTATATAACCTCAATTGAACTCAATTTCACATTACAACTCAAGTTTCTCACAAACCCTAACTAGGTTATCACCAAGTCTACAATATCGCACAATATCGGTTCAATAACACATTGGGGTATAAAGAATGCTAGAATTAAACATAATGGTCCAGAATTTACCTCATTTGGCAACTCAAGAAAATTCTTGAGTTGCCCCCTAGTGGCCAAAATCCATGCTTTCTTGGTTCATCGCGAAGATCTCGGGTTTGTGCACAATTTTAATGAAAGGAGATTGGGGTTTTGGTGTTGTTTTTGAGATGAAAAAGAGGAATTGAAGAGGGGAGGAATGGGCTAGGGCAGCAGCAGCAGCAACTGAAGAAGGAGTGGGGGGAGAATGAGTGAAATTGGCTAAGGGTTGAAGTCAAGAATGCCCCATACCTCTCTCTCACCTACTCTCATTTCTAATTTCTTTTTTTCCTTTTCTCTTTTTCTTTTCTTTTCTAATCAAAACCCTTCTCACATAAATAGTAATCCCAAATGATAAATCATGGCAAGAAAAGTGCACAAGTGTGGAAAAAGTAGTGTGTGCATGTTTTGCTCAAAATTTGCTAAAAACCCGATTAGCGATTTTTAATCGCGATTAGCACTAAATTAGTGTCAAAATGATCACAACAACATAAAAATGTCATAATTCACTAATTTACCCTATTTTAGAATTTTTCTTAATTTTCCATAATTTTTCTCATATTTTTCCTATTTATTTTGTATTTAAAAATACCTAAATATTAAAATATTCAATAAAATAATATTAAATTATAAAAATTCCCCAAAATTAATATTTTATTATTTCGAAATGTTACAATCTACCCCCCTTAAAGAAATTCGGTCCCCGAATTTAAATTTAATCCCCCACTACTAAAACAATTTCAGTAATAATCCATTTGTCGGGGCTCCGAAAACATCAACATATAGAGAATATCATAAAAAAAAAATGTACTACTCTACTAGAAATCAATCCCCAAAATGCATATATAAGAATATTCTATGCGTCTGGTGCGCAAGGAATCAAAATCCAAATATGTGTAAAACAGGTGTATAGAACAACAACTATGTGCAACGGGTGTGCACGAAACATCTGCCGTAGGCGACGTGCATGCCTGACAGCAACCAAAACAGGTGCATATAACATGCACGAAGAATCCCGATTCAGTGCATCTGGTGTGCACTAGAATCGTATGTCAAAACACTAAAGGTGCATGAAAGCTACGCTGGAAGTGCAAATCAAATCACTGAATACGATAGGCATGAAATCTCAATCAATATCTCAATGTAATAACTATGCGTGAAATATATAAATATCCAGTGGGTGCATGAAACAAATATCAGGAAACTCAATCATCAAAACTAAATCATGCAAACAGAACGCCCAAAATACCGAAATCCAAAATGACGGATACGTGATAATCGAATCACAAAATCACAAATCATAAATACCGTCGTCGGTAAATTCATCCTTCAAGGTCGAGAAGGAGTCGGTGCATCCACTGCTAGCAGCGCAGGATATCTACTTGCCTCTTGCTCACGGTCTGGCGTCCTCTGACTCTGGGTCCTTATTTCTTTGCGGATTTCCTATCTCGCGGTCAATCGGCTCATCGGCCCTGTCAGGTGTGCTAACGGGGACGATTCCGTTCTGGTACTTCTCTGGTCACCTCTCGGTCAAACCTCACGACCACTCGTAAGGCAGCATATCACTGGCGTCGGCCTCTGACTCTCTGAATGCACGTCACACATCTGATCCTGGGTGCAAACATCATTGCAGCAATGTCCTGGAAGGAATCCAGCTCAAGATCTCTTCCGATCTTGCCTATGCCAATCTGTGCAGAGGCTGGCTCTCCTGCATAACCTCTTGTTTCACCCGTCTCTATCGTCGTCTTGCGACGTCACGTCTCTATCTGCGCACTGCTCTCGGCCACGGTCAATCTGAGGTCTCTCACACGGACTCGAAATCGCGTACTCTGTAGCTTCATCATCCTGTAGAAGCTGTCTGGTCGAACAGATCCTCGGAAACACGTCTCAACCATCGGAGGAATACTCATCTCTCGGCTGTCCTTGCTCAATTCGCAACGCATCTGGGTAAGTTCCTTTATCCGCTCCTGGTCAACTACCTTGTCGACAATGCCGAACTCTGGCCTGCTAAGTGTGCGCAATCATGACCACTCCTGGGTCTAGGTCTTCTCGTATCGTATTCCGGAAAAAGTCCTGTCGAGGTTCCTTTCTCAAATCTCAATCCTGCCGAATTGCCGGGAAGTCGTCATCCATTGCTGAAGCTAAAGCTTATTCCGGAACGGCTGCATACTTGTCGCGCTTCTTTCCGAAAGATATATCCATATACCACGCCTCGGGGTGCATATCACATCTCTGATGTCAGCGGAGTGGAATGTCATCCCATCGAAATCTCGTGCGAACTCTTTTCTTCACTCTGCTCAAATGTCGACTGATCCTGACTCGCCTCATCGTGGCTACACGAACTGCGCTCCGACGGCTATCCTCGTCTCTGGAGTCTCCCAAGCAGTATCCCATCACGATATCCGAAAGATGTCGAATCATCCGATCGACTCGTCAGAACCTCATAATCCCCCAAGAGCTCACATCTCGGGTACAGTTTAATAGTATCGAGTACATGCCACAGCGTCGGTGGTCCAGCCGTAGAAGGGCAAACCCAAGCCTCACTAATAGCGCCGCGGAACCGCCGTAAACCCTAAGGTTCAAAGGCTGTCACACGGTCATTAAGTCGAGTTAGGGTTTCATTCTTCTAGAGGGTCCATAGAATCACCTGCATGTCTTTCCGTATACTTTAAACTTGGAAAATGGGTTCCTGACATTCGATCGTCTCAATCGACTCTCAACGAACCTGCGTGAAATCGTCTCTAGCTGGAATCAATCCGCCTGACGTCCTCGCATCGGGGTAAGCGAACTCACCACACGTCCTAGTCATTCATCCTCCGGTGACTAGCGACTCGCTATCATCTCTCTAAGTACATGCTCATGCTGCAGTAGCTCCCATCATCTGGGCGATATCTCATCATTTGCAGCAACAGCTGGCTCATACACCTGTACGCCGAACAATGCCTCAATCCTCCAGGAAAGGGCAACACAATGGCGGTCGTCTCTGAATCAGCCTGCTCTAGATCTGAGTAAGACTCTCCACACTGGAAATCTTCAACTCAACTGGGCTCGCTCTGGCGCAAAATCGGACGAATCACCTCCGTCTCTCAAACCGGGTAGACTAGCTATCATCTGTCGCATCTGCCTGAAAGCTCCGGCAATCTCAGCTCGTAAGCTCCGAAAGCAACATCCTGTCAATCTCAGCTACAACTGGTCCATCTGTCTGCACGGTAGGCGACATCACAATCTCTGAGGTACGCTGTACATCAACAGTCCTCTCTCAACTGGCAGCTCTAACAATGGCCCGATCATCCGGTGCAAACCAAGCACTCGCCTCCACTAGAGGTCACAAACACCAACACTAACTCGAGACATTCCCATGTCACCAGAAAACACAACGGTCGGCCCCCGTACCAAACGAGCTCACACCGGCCGTAACCCTAGCAGCAGCCCAACTGCGCTCAACCATGGGGACAGGAATCTCAATCGAGTATCAAAGAGAGCACATCAGCAGCAAGAAAGGAAACAACAGATCCAGAGTGGATACATGATCATAGGGAGGAACAGCATCAATGAAGGTATGATCATGAAACTAAAAGAATCGGGGACCTCAAATGGATGAATAATCCTGGATATGAAAAGAATCACTGATCTCAAGAAATATGCACATCCTAAGGTTCCTTAAGCGGAGTGGCGTGTCGTAAGTATGCCGCGGAACATACCAACGGTACGTCACTCTACTTTAGTCACCTAATCCATCAACCAAGGGTCATCCTAAAACGACGAAAGTTCGGGTCTAATACCCCCTCGACCAAGTCTAAGTTCCGTAAGGTCAAGCCTAAGTTCCGTATATAAACAACGCCCTAGGCTCCACATAGTCAAACTCAGACTCGAACCAAGGTCAACCTAGCGCTCTGATACCAACTTTGTCACGACCCAAAGTTTGGCCCGTGACCGGCACTTAACCACGTAACGCCTACAGGCGTAACGCGACTAAGTAAGCCGAAAACCCAGAAATCTAAAACCCTTTTTAAGAATAAGTAAAGAACTACATGTTTAAAAATCAATGTTTTTAAATAACTAAGCCGAATATGCATTTAAAAACAGTAAGTCTTTTCTAAAAATTTCGGCAGAGTTTCTTTTGTAAAACTGGCCCCGAATGGGGTACAACAAAATAATAATATATATGCAATGATAAAGGCATCCCCAAGCGGGAGCTAGCTCTTCGTCAAAAGACGGTCACAACCACACATGCAACAATAATATACAACGCCAAGTGGCGAGGATCAAACCCAAAAGAAAGCTCAAGCAACAAGTAAACCGCAATACTACTAAGCGCGACTCTAAGGTCGAATAATACAACACTGTCTCTAAGTCTGAAAGAATATACAAGTTTTGGTTGATGGACATTTCTAGATACAATGAAGTAAATAAATACAATGGTGGCTCCTGATGCAAAAGAAACCACCTACCAAAAGCAAGTCACCCGCAAGAAGTAGTGTGCCAGAAATACCGCAAAGGAACCTGTACGGCAGAACCTGCAAGAACTGTGGCACAACGGGGGTGAGTTGCCAACTCGTGAATAGAAACATCTACAAGGATAAACCGAATGCAAGACATAATCCTAAGTCAACGATCAGTATATAACATCCTCAATATACAACATGCAGCCTATAGCAAGGCTAGGGTAAATATCTAACCCGAGTGCAATCTCATGTGTCTGTGTCAGTGCCTCAGATAACAATATAGCATATGAATGAGATATGAATGCGAGAAAACAGAATACATCTACATGAAGCAACAGTTTTCATACTTTAGTGAGATTTCCCTGTATTTTAAAAGATGAGGTACCATAATGAAATCAGCATAAAACTGTGCCTAGCATCGGCACAAACGAAATCCCAATATCCTGATATCTCAAAGTCTCAACCATCATATCTAGGGCGCCGTCAGTCCAGACCGGCCCCTACCATAAATCTCAGACCACGACGGTATCCTCCGGATATCCGACGCGTCGGTTAAAGTCACCGGTAGGTAGTCTCCCCCTGTCAGGCTCATCGTCATCACCACGTCTTCTTGCCCCGGGGTACCTTACCGGGTCCACCATGTACCCGCAATCGGCCTCATCCGCCTCCTCGATTCGGGTTTCACATGTCACTCTCAGCACCGAGAAAACACATGGTGGACGCACCAAATATCATATCAAGGGTAACCGGGTTTTTAAAGCAATAATGTATTCTCTTTTAAAGACATCCTCGGTTCCCAAATCCAGAAATCACATGAACATCCAACATCAAGAAATAAATCCAATGCGATGTGTTATGCAATCAATCCATGATGTATGCTACATGTAAAGAAGGTATGTACATCATCATGTCATGTAAAAATCATATAATGAATGTAATGTTACTACAGTGTAGTGACATGGCAATTATCGATGATGAGTGTGTGAGCCGGCAACAAGTGTACGTGGAACAGATGCATCATCGATAATGGTGCTGGTGTCCTATCAGCATGATATTAATACTGGAGCATGCAATATAGTATAAAGATGCGATACAAAGCGAACCACAAGAAGGGGAGTGGGAGCTCAAACTAGACGTAACCAACACTAATCTGCATTACTCTAAAATAAGTCATACATTTGGTGCCTTTTGAAATAACACGAATCATGGGGTTTTGAAAATAGGGGCTACGGTGTTTTTATGAAAAGATACGTCGTTTTTGAAATATCCGTAGATTCCCTTGAGCTGTCTTTAAAAAATGCCACGATTCGTTAGTTTTTGAAATAGGTAAGAAGTCTAATCTACTCTAACAACTACACTAACTATACGGCTGAACTAACAAGCTGAAACACAGGTAAGGAAACCACCTAACATCTGAGTCGATATATATATATATATATAGTCGGTGATCCCGCCTCAATGTCATATCGTAAGGTATCCTCGAGTTATGAGTGCGGATCTATCATCAATATCGGCTCGTACGGTAAATCATCGTACGGCATCCCCAATAGCTGGGTAGGGTCAACATCTCACTATCTCGTCACATAATAGGTATCACTATCATCAGATCAAACAGTCTGGGGTACTACTCTATGCCTAGTACAATCGATACCATCAATGAAGTAAGCATGCGGGGTAACACATATCCCAAGCCCGCAAGAAACACAAATCATATCCCATATATGAATCAATATCAACTCGCCGATCTCGCGGCGCAAAGTCCACATCATCGACTCATCTCCAAAGTCATCCCAAATCATCAAACACTGTGCAGGTATGAGTAGTATGCAAGGGTGTGAAAGTAGGTATGTAAGTATGTGTGTAAGTATGTGTAGTCGCTACCCTAGGGTTCGTACTATACCCAAACCATATATCTCATCATCAATAAAATCATTATTCATATCAATGCTCCTAACAACACATAATAAATATACGTGGGTATACGTATTCGTATACCACACCACGGACTGCGGGGGTGCTATACGCCATCCACCCGACTTCCCCCTGTAGATATAATCTACTCACCTGTGTCCTGCGTGTCGGTGTCGACGTCACTGTCATCCTCCGCATCGTCTCGGATCGTCGCGGTGTACCTACACATAACACACGTATCGCATCGCATCAAAACCAAATCAAAGCTAAAACGGTATACGAAGTCCAAAACGACACGATAAGGGGCCTATAGGTGAAAACCTATGGCACGTCTTCAAAACCATCAATAAATCCTCTATATCGTCGTATAAACGCCAAATAGTCGAGGTAAAACGAAACAACCCAATGCAGAAATGAAAATACGGAATACGGAAACTAAAATCCAAAACAGCAACTTAGGAAATATGTCCCAGATTTTACCCCATGTCACTTTATACAAATCTATATATACCAGGGGCCTAAACTAACAATGTAGGAGCTACAGAATGAAAACGAGACAAAATGGTGGGACCCAGGCCGCAATTGGCGGCCAAAAGTGGGAATTTGGCGGCCGGGAAAGGGAGTTGGGGGCTAGGGTTTTGGGGTTAGCTTCCTGGGTGCCTGCACATACCACTGTCCACTCAATATTATTTTAGGGTTCTCGGGGTAGTAGCAGATTCAAGTTTACCTTCACAGATTTCACATTTTCCCCGATATCGGTTTCTAAAATCCGTATTCTGTGGTTTGGTTCTCAGGTTAGGGTCTCAATTCATGCACTAGGGTGTTTATATAACCTCAATTGAACTCAATTTCACATTACAACTCAAGTTTCTCACAAACCCTAACTAGGTTATCACCAAGTCTACAATATCGCACAATATCGGTTCAATAACACATTGGGGTATAAAGAATGCTAGAATTAAACATAATGGTCCAGAATTTACCTCATTTGGCAACTCAAGAAAATTCTTGAGTTGCCCCCTAGTGGCCAAAATCCATGCTTTCTTGGTTCATCGCGAAGATCTCGGGTTTGTGCACAATTTTAATGAAAGGAGATTGGGGTTTTGGTGTTGTTTTTGAGATGAAAAAGAGGAATTGAAGAGGGGAGGAATGGGCTAGGGCAGCAGCAGCAGCAACTGAAGAAGGAGTGGGGGGAGAATGAGTGAAATTGGCTAAGGGTTGAAGTCAAGAATGCCCCATACCTCTCTCTCACCTACTCTCATTTCTAATTTCTTTTTTTCCTTTTCTCTTTTTCTTTTCTTTTCTAATCAAAACCCTTCTCACATAAATAGTAATCCCAAATGATAAATCATGGCAAGAAAAGTGCACAAGTGTGGAAAAAGTAGTGTGTGCATGTTTTGCTCAAAATTTGCTAAAAACCCGATTAGCGATTTTTAATCGCGATTAGCACTAAATTAGTGTCAAAATGATCACAACAACATAAAAATGTCATAATTCACTAATTTACCCTATTTTAGAATTTTTCTTAATTTTCCATAATTTTTCTCATATTTTTCCTATTTATTTTGTATTTAAAAATACCTAAATATTAAAATATTCAATAAAATAATATTAAATTATAAAAATTCCCCAAAATTAATATTTTATTATTTCGAAATGTTACAATATATCTATATATATTTTCTTATCCTCATCTCAAACCATGGTTAGATGATAAAGATATTATTTAACTTGAGTTTAAAACACAAAGAGAAGGTTAACTCATGGTTAGGAGTAGGTGAGCATGGTTAGGTTTAAGAAGGATGTAGAAACTAGCCATGAATTATCCTTTCTTTTTCCATTTTGTTTTTAACACAAATTAAATAATTATCCATATATTTAATCCATGGTGTGAGTCTTATATTGCCACCATTTTCCATGTGTAATCAACCATGATAGATGATGTATGTATGTATGTATGTATGCACATCCATATGTGCATGAAACTAGAAAGAAAGAAAAACATACATGCATGCATACATCCATCATATACAAGAAAAGATTTCAAGTGAGAAAACTAATGGTTAAATGATAAATCAACACTTGATTTATCAATCCGGCCATATCACATATGACCCCACCGAAAGCAAGCCGCCCGATCAATATACGGTATCCTATACGCGCATTTTAATCGGGTCCATGCGCTTATCGTATACGCGCACCACAACGTTTCGCCTGGACTAGGTAACTCCTTTGTGGGACTCTAAGACTCGTCAATACGCCGGCAGTGGGTGATGATCATATCAAGCACCCCCAAGCCGCAAGCGGTCAGCTAAACGTAACGGCCACCCGGGTATTGAGCGATCAGAAGAAAACAAGCAAACCTGCTACAACTCCCGTCGAGCCAACCGGCAACACTACCGTACAGTCCGGTCTCTTCGTCAGATATGCTGCATATCGAGCCTAGGGATGGTCACGTCAACCCCAATAACTCAATAAGTCGTGCCGGTGAATGGTCTATAACAGATTGAGAAACTACTGATAACACTTATCAGCAAATCTCAGCAGCCTTGGCCAGGGACTTACTGATATAACCAGTCGGGCACAGTACAGCATCAACTCCCAATACCGGGAGAGACGAAACCCCTCCTATCGCTCATCGTCTTCGTGTGTCTCGGGACTGTACCCAACGGCCACCTGTTTTGCACGACTCAGTAGAGCCGTAGTAGGGTGGCAATCAAAGTACAGTAGGAGAACACACAAGACTCTATGACGATCTCGGGTCTACAGACTAACCTGTACCAGCGTCACCTGAGAACTGCTATCCGACGATAGATATAATTCCATATAGGAGTTCTCGGTGAGTCCGTCCAGTGTACCCAGTCTCCATTGAGCACCCGTATATGATTTTGATGTCAAACATCGATGAATGTGGGAACATCCATCGCCCATCACATGGGTCTAGTATCATATACGCTAGTCTACTCTGGTATATCGATGCCCCGTCTCGATACACCTCCGACTAGGGACATTTCAGGATATGCTTATAAACTACAGATGTCCCACTAGTATGATCTCTATCATAATCACTGTAGTCAAGCCGATATCCTCAGGGCTTTATCAGCATGTATGAATGAATAAAAGCATGATCAAATCAACATGTCAGATAAAGTAGAACCAGATAGCATACTATCATATCAAGCAAGAATGTATACTGAATATATATATATATATATATATATATATATATATATGTATATATACATGTATAAATACATCCACTATCACATAATGGCCTCTAGGGCATACATATATCCAACAATCTCCCACTTGCACTAAGGCCAGTTATTGGCGTATCTCATACCCAACATCTCAAAAAGTCGCTCATGCTGCGGCTGAGGAAGGGCCTTGGTGAGTGGATCCACGGCGTTATTCTTTGTGTCTACTCTCTTAATCTCGATCTCGCGGCGATCTACAATCTTCCGGATCAAATGAAAGCGCCTCAGGATGTGTCTGGACCGCTGATGGGACCTGGGCTCCTTGGCTAATACCATAGCCCCATTATTATCACAATACAAGGGTATTGGATCAATAATGGTTGGAACTACTCCTAGCTCCGAGACGAACTTCTTCACCCAGACGGCTTCCTTGGCGGCATCATTTGCAGCAATGTACTCAGCCTCCATCGTAGAGTCTGCAACGGTATCCTGTTTGGAACTCTTCCAACTTACCGCCCCTCTATTGAGGGTAAATACAAACCCTGAGATAGATTTGCTGTCATCCTTATCGCTCTGGAAGCTCGAATCGGTAAAGGCCTCCATTTGGAGATCTGTATTACCATACACCAAGAACAATTCTTTAGTCCTTCGTAAGTACTTAAGAATGTTCTTCACAGCTGTCCAGTGGTTCTCCCCTGGGTTGGATTGATACCTGCTTACAACACTAAGTGCATAAGCTACATCTGGGCATGTACATAACATCGCATACATTATAGATCCTACTGCCGAAGCAAAGGGTATAATGCTCATGCGAGCTCTCTCTTCATCGGTCTTTGGACAAGAATCCTTAGAGAGAGTGACTCCATGGCAAGCGGGTAAGGCACCCCGCTTGGAGTCTTCCATACTAAACCTTTTTAGGATGGTGTTGATGTACCTGGTTTGGGACAATCCCAATAACTTTTTCGATCTATCCCTATAGATCCTTATGCCCAGGATGTATGTGGCATCACCCAGGTCCTTCATGGAGAACCTTAGTGATAAGAATGATTTGACCGACTGTAGCATAGGAATATCATTTCCTATCAGAAGAATGTCATCCACGTACAATACGAGGAATGTGACAGCTCTTCCTACAGCCTTCTTATAAACACAAGGTTCATCTGGATTTTTGATGAAATCAAACTCTTTGACAACATCATCGAAACAGATGTTCCAACTCCGAGATGCCTGCTTTAACCCATATATGGATTTAGGCAGTCTACATGCTTTCTCGCTGCTCCCACTGTCAATGAAGCCCTCTGGCTGATCCATATAAACGCATTCTTCTAAATATCCATTTAGAAATGCTGTTTTAACGTCCATCTGCCAGATTTCATAGTCGTAGTGAGCAGCAATAGCAAGTAGGATCCGAATGGATTTAAGCATGGCTACGGGCGAAAAAGTTTCGTCATAGTCCAAACCTGGTCTTTGACGAAAACCTTTCGCCATAAGTCTTGCCTTATAGGTCTCTACCTGCCCATCTACACCAATCTTTCTTTTAAAGATCCATTTGCATCCCATAGGTTTTACCCCAGGGGGTACAATGTCCAAAGTCCATATTTTGTTGGTGTACATAGACTCCATTTTGGATCTCATGGCATCCAGCCACTTCACAGAGTCACCACTCGTGATAGCTTGCTGAAAACTGGTAGGATCATCATCATCCATGATGCAATCTTCTCTGTCACCATCAATGAGGAAACCGTAGTACCTCTCCGGTGGGCGAGAAGTCCTACCAGACCTACGGAGTGGCCGAGGTTCGACAGTTTCTATTGCAACAGCCGGTTCAACCAAATCGTCGTTTGTAGTTTGTGTTTCTAGAACCTCTTCTAGATCCACCACCTTGCCATCATCTTTATCTATGAAAAACTCTTTTTCTAAGAATGTGGCATACTGAGAAACAAAAACTTTTTGTTCCTCTTTGTGGTAGAATAGATATCCATAAGAATTCTTTGGATATCCCACAAAGTTACACATGACTGACCGTGTCTCGAGTTTGTCCGGATTCTGCTTTTTAACATAGGCCGGGCAATCCCAAATCTTTATTCTCTTAAGAGATGGTCTCTTCCCATGCCATATCTCATATGGCGTGGTATACACGGTTTTGGTTAGAACCCTGTTCAGTAGAAACGCTGCAGTCTCCAATGCATGCCCCCAAAATGAGACGGGTAACTCAGCATCACTCATCATGGATCGGAACATATCTAATAAGGTCCTATTCCGTCGTTCAGACACACCGTTGTGCTGTGGTGTGTAAGGAGGAGTGAGCTGAGAGAGAATCCCATTCTCTTTTAGGAAGTTTGCAAATTCTGTAATAAGGTATTCCCCACCTCGATCTGATCGAAGCATCTTGATATTCAAGCCGGTTTGTTTTTCTACTTCGTGTTTATATTCAATGAATTTCTCGAAAGCTTCGGACTTGTGCTTTAATAAAAATACATGACTGAATCTTGAGAAATCGTCAGTGAACGTAATGAAGTAAGAAAAACCGCCTCTAGCCTGTGTAGACATTGGCCCGCATACATCACTATGTATGAGGCCTAGGAGCTCGGTAGCTCTTTCTCCGTGTCCGGTAAACGAAGTTTTGGTCATTTTACCCTTGATACAAGACTGGCAAGTCGCATAAGATTTATATTCAAAAGGGTTTAAATATCCATCTTTGTGTAACTTGTTTAGTCTTGTTTCGTTAATATGACCAAGTCTACAGTGCCAAAGAAAAGCTTCATTTAATTCTGAAAGTTTTCTTTTATTAGTGTGTTGTATACTGAAAACTGTGTGTTGATTTAGGACGTATATCTCGTTATTAAGTGTACCATACCCAACAAACATTTGATTTAGGTGAATGTTCATAACATTGTTCTGCAATATAAAGTTATATCCTTCATTGTCTAACAAAGAAACTGATATTATATTACATAGCATACTTGGTACAAAATAACATGGGTTCAAAACCAAAATACATCCAGATGGCAAACCCAAGTGATACTCTCCCACTGCGACTGTATGTACATTGGAACCATTTCCAACGCGGAGAGTATGGTCACCTGTCTTCAAAACTTTGCTATTTCTTAGTCCCTGCATAGAATTGCAAATGTGAGAACCTGAACCGGTATCTAATACCCAGGAAGCAGAGTTTATTGAAAAACAGTTTTCTGTCACAAACACACCTGAAGCGGAAGCATCCCCATGCTTCATCTTGAGGTTCAAGTACTCTGTACAGTTGCGCTTCCAATGTCCTGTCTTGTGGCAATTAAAACATTCGCCTTTCCCCGGGTCTCCAGCTTTGGACTTTTCCTTTCCCTTCACCTTTTTAACTCCACCCTTAGGATTGGTGGGCTTCTTCTTTTTTTTTCCTTTGGCCTTAGCTTTTGGGAGAGAAGAAGAAGATTGCCCAATAGTCATAACGGGAGTTTTCATTGATTTCATAGTGCTCTCTGCACTCCTTAACATATTAAGGAGTTCATGTAGCTCCTTCTCCATGCCGTGCATGTTGAAGTTAACTATGAACTGAGCAAAGGTGGAGGGGAGGGACTGCAGAATAATATCTTTATATTGTTCATTGTCCATTGTCCATCCTAGGTCCTCAATCTCTTCTATAAGAGCTATCATCTTCAGAACATGGTCTCCTACTGGTGTGCCAGGGGCCATTCGCATCTGAAACAATTTCTTTGATGCTTCGTATCGTAATACGCGGGATTGCTCTCCATACAACTCCTTTGTATGGAGGAATATGGTTTGAATGTCCATATTCTCGTGCTGCTTTTGATGTGTATTGTCCATCGATGCAAGCGCGAGGCATTTGGCCGTGGCACAGTCAGTGTCCCATGTCTTGCGGACTTCAATGTCCGCAACTGAGGATTTTGGACCTGGGGTGGGCGGGGCTGAAGCCGTGAGGACATATGATACTTTATCATAAGTCAAGGCTATTTTTAGATTCCTCAGCCAGTCTTTATAATTGGTCCCATTCAGTTTGTTTTTATCTAATAGAAGCTTGAGTCCAGTCATTGGTATCTGCCATTAAGAGAGAGAAAAGAATACACTCAGCGAAAGCTCTTGCATAGATCAGATTGGTTATTATCTTGTCTAATCGATGTCTCCCACTGCTTTAATCAAGTTTTTCTTTCAAACCTTAAAAAGAAAACTAGCCAGGATTAATTACAGTCTACAACTTCGCTAACCGTTCAGCCAGGCCAGTGTCGGTACTTGAGGGAGGTTCCCCGTGCTTTCGAACGGACCTAATTAAAGTAAACCTCGTTTTCCCAGAGGCGGAGCCCCGTTAACACCTTTCTAGACACCTAATGAGTTAGCTAATTGTAAACTGCAAAACTCTCCTAGGAGCAACTATTGCCCACAGTGGGATCGGGATCCAACCATCATATGGAAGGTATGCAATCTCATTGCAAATCTCAACACTTGAAATTCCCGATGTGATTTTTACACCTAGTACTTATGACCTTAACTATGGTCAACAAATCATAAGTATCAGTCAAGTTCTACCCGTCATTTCTTGATCAATTAGACCCACCCATATGACCTTTAACTATGGTCAACAAAGTCGCATGAATGTCCTAATTAATCTGCATCATATGCAATGTAGGAAGACATCACTTAGCTACCGTACACTACGCCTTAACTAAAGTCAACAAACGCAGCACGAATACTAAGTACTCTACTTCCTAAAATGACGGAGGGTTGCAAATGATTTTTAAGAAAATCTTTAGCGCTTTGAACTTGATATCGTCGTAGAATCAAATGGTTTTGAAAAGGAGTGGCTTATGCTCTGCAGTTTTTGAAACACAGCTTTTTCATAAAGAGCCGAGTGGTTTTCAAATCCGATTCTACAACATCTTTTTAGGTTTATTTTCTTTACATTAATCATATTAATGTAATCCCATCATTTAAGTCCTTAAGCCAATCACAGAAAAGAAACGAAAATAACACGTACGCTTATGCCATCCGCATTCGCCGCAATGTTCCGTTATGCACCGTTAGGTTACTTAACGAACGGCATACCGGGACAGGACTAGCGCGGGTGTAAAACATAAGCAACGTCTACTATATATCATATATATAATATGCCATTCATCTCAGATATCTCAGAACACAGGCAGCAGAAACATATATATAATGTGGGATATACTAGGACGTCCGTATTTAGTATTTAGCCAACAATAGAAACTACGGATTCCACAGTCGCGATGAATAGCCAAGCCCACACCCCTAGACCCCTACGAGAGCGGCAAGCGACCCTACCAAACCAGGAGTTTAGGAGACCCGGTCTCAACTCCTCAAGATGGCCTCCCACTGAACCTCAGAACCCGGTCACTTGTGCTCCCCTCCTTGGGTCTATCCTAATGCGGAAAAGTAAATAATATACAACACTGGTGACACAACCTCAATCCGGAAGTGCCCCAAATAAAAGAATATTACATTACATTTGAATTTACATGAATGAAAATATAAAACTCTCATCTCACATAAAAAAAACCCCGGCTATTCGATCGCGACAATCCTGCACATCATATCTCAGCAACACATAATATCATATATCATCAATGTAAGTAAGTATGTGCGTACCCCAATTTTCGTTGATGTATAGCAACGAAACCGGCGATATCAAACATACTACACTTACGGTCACAGAAAAGAAAGTGTAAAACTGCAATATCTGGAATCCACATTCTCTTTAGACATCGTAAATGCGAAATATCACATACTTCGTATTTCATGTCTCGTAATATGAATTCCACACATTGCATCACATTCCAGATAAACAGACAGTATTAAAGGTTTCGAACGAACGATCAAATACCCAAGATTCACTAAAGCTCAACACTTGAGCAGAGTTCAAAAACCTGGATTGTGACACAGTAGTAGCGGTCCAGCCGTAGAAGGGTTAAGCCAACGCCTCACATGTGGCACGCTGTACTGCCCCAAGCCCTAAGGTTCAAAGGGCAGTTCAAGACTGTCACATAATCGAGTTAAGGTTTGTTGTCTTCTAGAGGGTCCACTACAAAACTTGCACGTATCTCCAAAATATTCAAAACCCCGTGAATAGTGAGCAAATGATACTCGTTCGAACACTTCAATACTTTCTAATTTACCCGAAAAAGCAACGAAATGAAAATTCCGATCGAATCGACGAGTCCAAAACCATCTCCAGAATATACAGTACTATATTCAGATTAAACATACCTAAAACACTATACAAGCAGTTATAAGAATTACTGTGCGAATTTAAAGCAATGATGCCTCTGTACGGCCTCGGAGCCGCGGCCTAAGCAAGGAATAGCCGCGGTTCCGCGGCGGTTTGTACGGATCAGGGCTTCGAATTTCACAGTGTCTCTTAGGTTTTCTTGATGTATTTTTTAAAGCATTTTTAATTCTGAAAAATGTCAGATTTTAAAATTTGTCCAGAGAGGGTCTCGAAAAGTCGTATTTTGATCCGATCGGGATTTTTACTTCGTAAAAGTGTCGCCTAATGTTCTAGGTCGGCTCTGATACCAATGTTAGTCAGGCAGCCACCCCATCCAATGGGGTCGCCGTGGCACCAACGGGTCCCTCAGCCGCTACTTTTTACGCATGCCCCCTCGTGAGGACTACAACCCGTCGGAACACCTTCCGGTTTCAGGACACCCTGGGGGTAAGAGCCTATGCTTCGCCACACTGTCACACAGTGAGAACCCCCCATAGGTCGACATCCAATGCCTAGTAGCTCTGATACCATTGTTAGTCAGGCAGCCACCCCATCCAATGGGGTCACCGTGGCACCAACAGGTCCCTCAGCAGCTACTTTTTACGCATGCCCCCTCGCGAGGACAACAACCCGCCGGAACAGCTTCCGGTCTCGGGACACCCTGGGGTAAGAGACTATGCTTCGCCACACTGTCACACAGTGAGAACCCCCCATAGGTCGACATCTAATGCCTAGTAGCTCTGATACCAATGTTAGGATTACCTAGCACCCTATGTAAAGTTTGGAAGCATCACATGTCACAAAGATCAAATTTTTATGGTGCTATGTAAGCATACAAAGGATCTATCCTAGAATATTAGGGTTTCAATACATAACAAGTAGCAAAGACTAGGGTTTTGAGAGTACAACCTTTGTAGCTCCCTTTTGCTAGACTCCTTGGCAACTTGAGAGTTGGAGGAAGGTTCTCTTGAAGTCTTCTAGTGTCCACGACGATCCACCCGAAGCTCCTAGTCCAAGCTTGCAACTTCACTTTTCAAGAGAATAAATGAAGATAAAACTCTAAACAAGTTGGCTAAACTTGTGTAGAATGATGTTGTGGTGGCTTTTCTCACTTCAAAAACTAATCTTGATGAGTATATTGCTCACTACAAAAGGCTAGAGAGCAAATGGTGAAGGAGGAAGAAGATGATGGCTTTCTTTTAACAAGAGTAAAAAGATAACTCATGTGAAGAAAAAGAAAATATATCTATATATATTTTCTTATCCTCATCTCAAACCATGGTTAGATGATAAAGATATTATTTAACTTGAGTTTAAAACACAAAGAGAAGGTTAACTCATGGTTAGGAGTAGGTGAGCATGGTTAGGTTTAAGAAGGATGTAGAAACTAGCCATGAATTATCCTTTCTTTTTCCATTTTGTTTTTAACACAAATTAAATAATTATCCATATATTTAATCCATGATGTGAGTCTTATATTGCCACCATTTTCCATGTGTAATCAACCATGATAAATGATGTATGTATGTATGTATGTATGCACATCCATATGTGCATGAAACTAGAAAGAAAGAAAAACATACATGCAAGCATACATCCATCATATACAAGAAAAGATTTCAAGTGAGAAAACTAATGGTTAAATGATAAATCAACACTTGATTTTTCAATCTGGCCATATCACATATGACCCCACCAAAAGCAAGCCGCCCGATCAATATACGGTATCCTATACGCGCATTTTAATCGGGTCCATGCGCATATCGCATACGCGCACCACAACGTTTCGCATGGACTAGGTAACTCCTTTGTGGGACTCTAAGACTCGTCAATACGCCGGCAGTGGGTGATGATCATATCAAACACCCCCAAATCGTAAGCGGTCAGCTAAATGTAACGGCCACCCGGGTATTGAGCGATCAGAAGAAAACAAGCGAACCTGCTACAACTCCCGTCGAGCCAACCGGCAACACTAACGTACAGTCCGGTCTCTTCGTCAGATATGCTGCATATCGAGCCTAGAGATGGTCACGTCGACCCCAATAACTCAATAAGTCGTGCCGGTAAATGGTCTATATGTTAGTTATATGTATGCCCTAGAGGCCATTACTGTACATTGGATGTATATTGTAGTGGATGCTGGGACATATATAGGTAGGACTTTCTTGCTCGACATGATAGTACGCTATCTGGTTGATCTTTATCTTAACGTGTATACTTTCTGTCTCTCTGATTACATGTTGATAAAGCCCTTAGGATGTGTACTCGACTTCCAGGACTATGATGAAGATCATACTAGTGGGGCCTGGGTAGTCAATGAGTACATCCTTCATTGTTCCTAGTCGAGGGAATATCGAGACGGGGCATCGATATTCCAGAGTATACTAGCGCATATCTTCTCGACCCATGCGATGGGTGATGGATGATCCCATATCCATTGGTGTTTGACATCGAAGATGGTATGCGGGTGCTCAGTGGAGACTGGGTACACTGAACGGACTCGCCGAGAACTCCCAGATAGTATTATACCTCACGTCAGATGGCAGTTCTCTGGTGACACTGGTACAGCTTAGTCTGTTGACCCGAGATCGTCATAGAGTCTTGTGTGTCTCCCACTGTGCTTTGATTTCCACCCTACCACGGCTCTACTGAGTTGTGCAAACAGGTGGTTTATGGGTACAGTCCCGATTCACATGGAGGCAATGAGCGATAGGAGGGGATTCGTCTCTCCCGGTATTGGGGGTTGATGTTGTGCTATGCTCGACTGGCCATAACAGGAAATCCCTGGCCAGGGTTGCAGTGATATACTGGTAAGAGTTATTAGTAGTTTCACGAATGTTATGGACCTTACGTCGGCATGACTTATCGAGCTATTGGGGTCTGACGTTTACCACCCCTAGGCGAGATATGCGACATATCAGACGAACAGACCGGACTATACAGTAAGTGTTACTGGTTGGATTCACAGGAGCGTGAGCGGGCTTGCTCGTCGATCTTCTGATCGCTCAATACCCGGGTGGCCGTTACGTTTAGCAGACCGCTTGCGTCTTGTGGGTGTTTGATATGATCATCATCTGCTGCCGGCGTATTGACGAGTCTTTAGAGTCCTACACAGAGGTTTCCTGGCTCAAGCGAAACGAGATAGGAGCGCATATGAGATATGGGCAGGACCGAGAATAATGCGTGTATGTGATACCGTATTCTATTCTCGCGATGAATGTATCGAATAGTTATATGCGATACAACCTAGTTATTGAATCAAGCATTGATTCGATAAGCCGATACATATGATACTAGTCGGTTATATTCGATATGACCGGATCGTTAAATCAAGTGTTGATTTAATGATTTAGTGCATATTTATATATTTTATATATTACTTTGCGTTAACTAGTATTGGTTCACTTTAAAAGGATTTTCTCACTTGAATTGTGCACATTGTATATGCGATATAGTTTTGTGCACATGTTTTTATCATGTTTGATGATACATGCTTACTTGGTTAAGTGTAAAGAATCAAACCATGGTTTAAGTTAATGATTAGGGTTTTTGATTATTTATTCATTTATCTTTTTCTTATTTATTCATTTTGGAAAAGGAAAAATATAAATGAATGGTTGTATGTTTTGTTTGCTAGTTGAACATTCATGAAGGTTTGAATTAGTCTCCTTTTTGTTCTTATCCTTAACCCTAACCATTCCATTAACCATGGTCTTTTCTCTACACTTAACTAAGGTTAAAAGTATGATAAGTATTGATTTAATTTATCTAATTATAAAAGACTTATCATATCTTCTTCTTCTTCTTCATCTTCTTCAACATGAAGAAAGCTAGTGGCCATTAATGGCAACTAGTGAAATTGAGTGAGAAATCCAAATATAAAGTCTACCCACTTCCTATTTCTTCATCCTCTACCACTTTCCAAGTTGTATAGGGTGTTTACTTCACAAGTTTTCAAAGCTTGGTGAAGTTGGAGCTTGTTCTTGTGATGCTTCGACGTAGATCATCTTCGGCATCGAACCGACGATCAAGCCCGCCCATTCTTCGATGATGCCAATGCTAGAGTCGTGAGTTCGATTTGGACAGCGGAGGGAGATCATTGTGGAGCTTAGGAATTGGTGGACCGGATCTACAAAGGTTGTAGCCCCCTTTCCTTTAGATACATTTCCGTTTACTTGCATGCTTCGCCTAGATATCTAGTAAACGATCCGTATTAGGGTTTGTAGGCACCCGTAAAATTTGATTTGTGCATGTTTGATCACTTGTGAAACCTCACTAGGGTGCCTAGGAACCCTACAGTGGTATCAGAGCCTAGCTAGAGCCTTAGGCGAAGTCCCGACGGAATCAGAAGTCCGATCGACCCAAAACCCGACTTGAAAATTGCTCTCTGGACTTTTCTGTAAAATGTGGATTTTTCGAAATTAAAAATATCCAGAAAATTCAGCAGGAAAATATAAGGGTTACTGCAAAATTCGGTGTACTGATTCTTTAAAGCCACCGCGGATCCGCGGCATGAGCCTGCTCATGCGGCGGTTCCGCGGCTCTTTTGTCGTTTTATGCATCTAATTTTGCACAGTAATTCTTATTTATCTGTGCTGGTTTTCCTGGGAATATTTTAATTTTTATTCCAGAGTTTTATTTTCTGGCTTGTATTGGGAACTCTGTATATTAGATCGGACTGTCTAATTTTGTCGGTGTGGCTTTCCGGGTAATTTTAGAATATGTTAAAAAGTTCGACCGGGTATAAATACCCACTTTTTCCCCTGCCGGGAAATTTCCAATTGTTGGATTTTTTCGTAGTTTAACGACGTTCTAAGTAGTGCAAGTAACGCGATGGACCCTCTAGAAGACAAAAAACCTTAACTCGATTATGTGACCGTCTTGAACTGCCCTTTGAACCTTCGGGTTTGGGGCAGTACGGCGTGCCACATGTGAGGCGTTGGCTTGACCCTTCTACGGCTGGACCGTTGGTACTGAGGCACGAACTGAATGTTGTTAGACTTATTTCATGTGTTGAGCTGTATCGGGAAAACTTAGGTGTTCGATTGTTCGATCGAAAAGTTTAGCATTATCTATTTATCCGGAATGTGATACAATAATTGGAATTCACAAATTGTTATGAGATAACGGAATGAATGTTATAAACATAGCAGTTTAGTCTCACTTGATCGGTTGCCACGGAATTTTGATGTGATCAAAAGTCCGTCGCAATCACGTAGCGTACGCGGATACTCGCCGGGTAAACTTAATAGACAGCCTCACTCCATTGCCCCGACCAAGTGACTGTAGGAGAACCCCGTCGCCGAAAGCATCCGGTCGGGTGCTCGCGGCAGCGGTGTTCCGCCTTGGTGCACTTCGTCGACGGTATCGGCGGTGCGGCCGCCTACTAAAGTTTGCGAC
This sequence comes from Agapanthus africanus, assembly GCA_030015575.1. Classification (NCBI taxonomy): domain Eukaryota; kingdom Viridiplantae; phylum Streptophyta; class Magnoliopsida; order Asparagales; family Amaryllidaceae; genus Agapanthus; species Agapanthus africanus. The sequence goes on from JASDDO010000014.1 coordinate 529,598,097, forward strand.
GAGCATTCGATCAGAATGTCGGGAATCCTGTTGAATTGCCCGACCCGATATTGAAAAGAGTTTTCGATAATGAGACTAAAATGCGGGGTTTATAATTGTTAGGCATGCGATGTCTAAAGAATTCATTTGGTCAGGCATGCGATGTCTGAGGTGGATGCGGATTCCAACTGTTGTAGTTTTACACTTTCTTTTCTGTGACCGTAAGTGTAATATGTGATATCGCCGGTTTCGTTGCTATATGTCAACGACAATTGGGATGGACATATTTACTTACGTTGATGACATGTGATGTTATGTGTTGCTGGATATGTTATATTGGATCGTCGTGTTTGAATAGCAGGTTTTTTTTATGTAAGATGAGTGTTTTTTTCATTTTCATTCATGTAAAAAACTTGTATGTAATATTCTTTTATTGGGGCACTTCCAGGTTGCGGAAGTAGTCACCGTTGATGTATATTATTTACTTTTCTGCACTAGGATAGACCCAAGGAGGGGAGCACAAGTAACCGGGTTCTGGGGTCCAGTAGGAGACCAACTCGAGGAGTCGAGTCCGGGTCTCCTAACCCTAGGGTTGCTTGCCGCTCTCGTAGGGGTCTGTGGGCGTAGGATTGGCTATTCATCACGACCGTGGAATCCGTGTTTTATACTGGCTCGTGTCGAAAACACGGACGTCCTAGTATATCCAATATTTCATATGATTCTTCTGCTGTGCTTTATCTGTGATGTGATCATGCGATGTTCTGTGACAGGTAATATATAGTATATATGATATATTATATAGACGTTGCTTATGTTTTACACCGGCACTAGCCCTGCCCCGCTCTGCCGTTAGTTACCTAACCTAACGGTGCACGAGGGGACATCGAGGCGAATGCGGATGGCATAAGTGTACGTCATATTTATCTGTGATATTTAGGTAATTTAAATGATGGGATATTCATTAATGAGATTAATGAAAGAAAACAAACCTAATTGATGTTGTGGAATCGAATTTTAAAATAAAACAGGTAGCTACAGTTCTTGCTTTGCATCGCGGTATTCCTTGTAGAACATCCTGCACCTTATTCGATAGGGAAAGGACCGAGATCCCTTCACCGGGAGTGACTCCTTTAACAATAACTGGCAGATGCTACAACCCTCGGTTTGTCTTTGATCGCTTCTATAGTTTACGCTTTGCACAGTGATATATATGATATATCCCGCACCTCATTCGACGAGGAAAGGGCCGACGATCCCTTCACCGGGAGTGACCCCTTTAGCAAAACTAGAAAAGCCTCAAAAACATTCCATTTAAAACCATTTGATTCCGCAACGAGATCAAGTTCAAAGCGTTAAAGGTTTTCACAAAAACCAGTCGCAACCCTCCGTCATTTTAGGAAGTAGAGTACTTAGTATTCGTGCTGTGTTTGTTGACCATAGTCAAGGCACAGTGTACGGTAGCTAAGTGATGTCTTCCTACACCGCATATGATGCGATTAGTTAGGACAGTCGCGTGACTTTGTTGACCTTAGTTAAGGGTCATGTGGGTGGGTCTAATTAATCACGAAATGACGGGTAGAACTTGACTAGTACTTATGATTTGTTGACCATAGTTAAGGTCATAAGTGCTAGGGGTAAAAACCATTATCGGGAGTTTCAAGTGTTGAAATTTGCAATGAGATTGCATACATTCTATATGATAGTTGGATCCCGATACCCACTGCGAGTAATTGTTACTCCTGGGAGAGTTTTGCACTTTGCAATTAGCCGATCAAGTAGGTGTCTAGAAAGGTGTCAACGGGGTTACGCCTCTGGGAAAACGAGGTTTACAGTAATTAGGTCCGTGCGAAAGCACGGGGAACCTCCCTCAAAGTACCGATACTGGCCTGGCTGAAAGATTGGCGAACTTGTAGAGTGTAATTAATCCCGGCTAGTTTTTCCTTCTAGGGTTTGAAGGAAGATTTGATAAAAACAGTGGGAGCCATCCTGATTAGATAAAATATATAACCAATCTGATCTTGCAAGAGCGCACGCAGAGTGTTTTCTTCTCTCTCTCTCCAGGTAGCGACCATATAACGCCTTAATCAAGATAATAATACGGATAATTGACCGAACCCGCTTGTTATACTGAGCTGGGGAACGTTGGTCCCGCTCGAACTTATAATTGTTATAAGACAGAGCAGGAAATAGGGGAATACCAGAATTCCTATGCCGCCCAAACGAAGAAAGTGCATATGATGCATCTCCTTCGGGTGTGTTCATTATAAAGAACTGTTTCTCAGTATCCTCTGCATCCTTGGTATATGATACCGGATCAGGATCCCAGATATGTAAGCTGTTACATAGGGCTACAAAAAAAAAGGTAGAAAAACTGAGAACGGGTGATAAGTTTCATGAGACAGAAACCGGGGCAAGTGTTGCAGCCAAGTCTGTTGGTCACTGTCACCCTGTACTACCAGAACATTGATTCTGAACAAATGCTATTAGATACCGAACCTGATATACAAAATCATATCAGTCTCTTTATTAGTAAAGAAAGGATATAATTTTGTATTGATAATGTTTTGAACATTTCCTATATCAAAAGTTGATCGGTTCAGGCACGTTATCTAAAAGCATTGAAGTTCTAAATCAAACTACAGTTCCTAGTATACAGAACACAAACAAGAAGAAGAGTTCAGAAATGAACGAATCCTTCTTGAGGCATTGTAGACTAGGTCACATCAATGCGACACGACTGGCTAAAGTTACATTTAAGATGCATATTTAAATCAGTTTGAATTTACATCTTGTGAAACTTGCCAGTCATGTCATAAAGATTAGATGACCATAGCTCTGTTTATTAGAAACAGAGAAAGAGTTAGTAAACTCTTGGGACTGATACATGATGATGTATGTAAAGTCTCCTGTCTACACATGCCAGGACTGGTTCTTTATACTTCATTATATTCTCTGATAATCTCTCAAGATTCAGTCATATGTTCCTGTTGAAACATAAGTCCGAACCTTTTGAGGTATTCACAGAATATAAGTTAGAAGTAGAGAACCAATAACCGGGTATAAGTATTATGTCCTATGATGAGATCAGGGAGGAGAATACTTGTGCATGGCATTCCTGGACCATTCTAAAGGAGAATGAGATTCTCTCTCCGTACTACTCCTCTGAATACACCACAGCACAACGGTGTATCAGGGCGGAGCAATTGCACAATATTAAATATGGTGTGCTCTATGATGAGTATTACTGAGTTACCTATTTCCTTTTGGCAGTTATGCACTTATGAAGTTGCATACCAATTGAATAGGGTTCGATTCAAATCAGTGCCTACCACTCCATATAAGATATGGTGTGGGAAGATCCTATCTCTTAAGCGAGTTAAGATTTGGGGTTGTCCGGCCTATGTTTAAAGCAAAATCCGGACAAGATCGAGGCAGGATCAGTTCTGTTGAACTGGAAAGGTTCCAGCTATACAAAACTGCAGTTGATGATTTGACAGAACCAAAGGATTCTATAGTTTCCGACGAACCTCAGCCTCTCCGCCGATCTAGTAGGGTTCCTCATCCGCCAGAGAGATACCTCGGTTTCTCGATGACAGTGGGAGCAAGGATTACATCATGAGATGATGACCCAACTAATTTCGAGCAAGCCATCAAGAGTAGGGACTCTGTAAGAATGGCTGGATGCTTAGCGATCTGAGATGGAATCCTTATACACCAACAAAGTATGGACTTTGGTTGCAATATCTGAAGGGTTAAATCCCCATCAGGAGCAAGTAAATCTTGAGAAGATTAATTGGTGTAGATGGAAAAGTTGAGACTTTCAAAGCTAGACTTGTTAAAGGTTTTCGTCATCGACCAGGCGTGGATAATGATGAAACCTTTTTCCAGTAGCTATGCTTAAGTCTATCCAGATCCTACTTACCACGGCTACATACCATGATTACGATATCTGGCGGTTGGGTGCCATGACTGCTTTTCTAAATACTGATTTAGAAGAGAACGTCTGTAAGTACACAGCCAGAGGTCTTCGTAAACAGTGGGAGCAGCGGAAACGTGTGCAAGTTGCTTTACATAATGAAGCAGGCATCGCGGAGTTGGAACGTCTGTTTTGATGTGATAGTCAAAGTGTTTGACTTCATCAAAATGGTAGACGAACCTGGTATATACAAAAGGGTAATATGGAGTATGGTGATGATCTTCGTATTGTACGTAGACAACATACTCTTGATAGGAAAAAAGTTTCCTATAATACGATCGGTCAATCTCCTATTATCACTAGGATTCTCCAAATAGGATCAAAGTGATACCTCCTAAATCCTGAGTTTTCATCTATGAGATAGATGTAATTGGATACTAGGATTCTCACTAGATGTAGTGAGATGGTATCAATCGATCCTGGGGAGAATCACTGGAAACGTTCCAGGGTGATAAAAACGACTGAATGTCAGTCGCAGGCATTGTCTTTACCCTCAGTAAAGGGACGGTATGTTGGAAGAGTTCCAAGCTAGATACCGTGGCAAACTAGACGATAAAGGCTGGTAACATCGCTATTGAAGATACTACCAAAGAGGAAGTTTGGGTGTATATTGGTTCATAAGATGAACTGGGTTCCTGCCATTGTATGACAATGGAAGTGTGGCTTCTGCCCTGGAACCTTGGTCCCATCAGTGACCCAGACAAATTCTGAGGCAGCATCACCTGATCATGGAGATAGTTGATCTCCAGGGTGATCGAGGTCAGGAGAGTAGACTCAGAGGACAACACGGCGGATCCACTCACGAAGGCCTTATCCCAGAGAGAGACTCATATGGGATGGTTGAGTATTAGATACTGCAACCACTGCTACAGATGGCCCTAGTGCAAGTGGGAGATTGTTAGTTATATGTATGCCCTAGAGGCCATTACTGTACATTGGATGTATATTGTAGTGGATGCTGGGACATATATAGGTAGGACTTTCTTGCTCGACATGATAGTACGCTATCTGGTTGATCTTTATATTAACGTGTATACTTTCTGTCTCTCTGATTACATGTTGATAAAGCCCTTAGGATGTGCACTCGACTTCCAGGACTATGATGAAGATCATACTAGTGGGGCCTGGGTAGTCAATGAGTACATCCTTCATTGTTCCTAGTCGAGGGAATATCGAGACGGGGCATCGATATTCCAGAGTAGACTAGCGCATATCTTCTCGACCCATGCGATGGGCGATGGATGATCCCATATCCATTGGTGTTTGACATCGAAGATGGTATGCGGGTGCTCAGTGGAGACTGGGTACACTGAACGGACTCGCCGAGAACTCCCAGATAGTATTATACCTCACGTCAGATGGCAGTTCTCTGGTGACACTGGTACAGCTTAGTCTGTTGACCCGAGATCGTCATAGAGTCTTGTGTGTCTCCCACTGTGCTTTGATTTCCACCCTACCACGGCTCTACTGAGTTGTGCAAACAGGTGGTTTTTGGGTACAGTCCCGATTCACATGGAGGCAATGAGCGATAGGAGGGGATTCGTCTCTCCCGGTATTGGGGGTTGATGTTATGCTATGCTCGACTGGCCATAACAGGAAATCCCTGGCCAGGGTTGCAGTGATATACTGGTAAGAGTTATCAGTAGTTTCACGAATGTTATGGACCTTACGTCGGCATGACTTATCGAGCTATTGGGGTCTGACGTTTACCACCCCTAGGCGAGATATGCGACATATCAGACGAACAGACCGGACTATACGGTAAGTGTTACTGGTTGGATTCACAGGAGCGTGAGCGGGCTTGCTCGTAGATCTTCTGATCGCTCAATACCCGGGTGGCCGTTACGTTTAGAAGACCGCTTGCGGCTTGTGGGTGTTTGATATGATCATCATCTGCTGCCGGCGTATTGACGAGTCTTTAGAGTCCTACACAGAGGTTTCCTGGCTCAAGCAAAACGAGATAGGAGCGCATATGAGATATGGGCGGGACCGAGAATAATGCGTGTATATGATACCGTATTCTATTCTCGCGATGAATGTATCGAATGGTTATATGCGATACAACCTAGTTATCGAATCAAGCATTGATTCGATAAGCCGATACATATGATACTAGTCGGTTATATTCGATATGACCGGATCGTTAAATCAAGTGTTGATTTAATGATTTAGTGCATATTTATATATTTGATATATTACTTTGCGTTAACTAGTATTGGTTCACTTTAAAAGGATTTTCTCACTTGAATTGTGCACATTGTATATGCGATATAGTTTTGTGCACATGTTTGTATCATGTTTGATTATACATGCTTACTTGGTTAAGTGTAAAGAATCAAACCATGGTTTAAGTTAATGATTAGGGTTTTGATTATTTATTCATTTATCTTTTTCTTATTTATTCATTTTGGAAAAGGAAAAAGATAAATGAATGGTTGTATGTTTTGTTTGCTAGTTGAACATTCATGAAGGTTTGACTTAGTCTCCTTTTTGTTCTTATCCTTAACCCTAACCATTCCATTAACCATGGTATTTTCTCTACACTTAACTAAGGTTAAAAGTATGATAAGTATTGATTTAATTTATCTAATTATAAAAGACTTATCATATCTTCTTCTTCATCTTCTTCAACATGAAGAAAGCTAGTAGCCATTAATGGCAACTAGTGAAATTGAGTGAGAAATCCAAATATAAAGTCTACCCACTTCCTATTTCTTCATCCTCTACCTCTTGCCAAGTTGTATAGGGTGTTTACTTCACAAGTTTTCAAAGCTTGGTGAAGTTGGAGCTTGTTCTTGTGATGCTTCGACGTAGATCATCTTCGACATCGAACAGACGATCAAGCCCGCCCATTCTTCGATGATGCCAATGCTAGAGTCGTGAGTTCGATTTGGACAGCGGAGGGAGATCATCGTGGAGCTTAGGAAGTGGTGGACCGGATCTACAAAGGTTGTAGTCACTTTCCTTTAGCATTTAATTCGATTACTTGCTTGCTTTGCCTTGTTTTCTGGTTAACGATCCGTTCTAGGTTTTCTCGGCACCGTAATTTTTAGAAATTAGCGTGTTTGATCACTTGGTAGACTTCACTAGGGTGCCCAGGAACCCTATACTATAACAGATTGAGAAACTACTGATAACACTTATCAGCAAATCTCAGCAGCCCTGGCCAGGGACTTACTGATATAACCAGTCGGGCACAACACAGCATCAACTCCCAATACCGAGAGAGACGAAACCCCTCCTATCGCTCATCGTCTTCGTGTGTCTCGGGACTGTACTCAACGGCCACCTGTTTGTACGACTCAGTAGAGCCGTGGTAGGGTGGCAATCAAAGTACAGTGGGAGAACACACAAGACTCTATGACGATCTTGTAAGTCGATGTTAAACACCCCAATACTTTTGGGGAAGCGGAAATATGAATAACAATCAAGTTCTATGATCAAACATCGATTAACCGTACGAATCGTTTGCTAAACAAGTTTTAACACAAGCTATAGAGTTTTAGTCTACTATGCGAAGAGATTATACCAAACGGTTCTAGTCCTTCGTCTTGATGTTCTCTATGGCCTCTTTGGATCTCCACGCCCTCTTCGGCTTTCTTCCGTGATAGACGATCCACCCGAGAACCCTAATCCAAGCTATAACCTCTAAACTTGAGGTTACTTAGTTTCTCTAGTTGCTAAATAGAGTAGCTAAGATGATGTAGAGATTGGTTATGGAGTAATTAGTCTTTCCTAATCCTTGTTCTCAACTCATGAGGGTAGGATTAGGGTTTGGTGAAGGAGAGAGAACTTGAAGAGAGAGAGTGAGAAGATGATAATGATATTATTATATTGAATAAAGCTTCTCACTTGATATATATGAAACATAAAGAATAAGAAAGAAATGAATAATAAGTGAATATTCATCATGTTTCATTTAATCAAGTGGGTGATTCATCATGTGAGTCACTAAGCAATAAATGATGCTTTAATGACATGATGAATCACTCACAATGAGTCACTAATTCAATAAATGAAAATGCCACCTCTCTCTTTATGTCACATCCTTCTAGAAGCTTCTCGGAAAATTACGAGAACGCCCCTCTCATCCGTGAAAACACGGAAAAACTTTAGACTGTATAAATCCAATAACCTGATACTAGAATCTGGCTTAAACCAAAGCCGGCTAGTAAAAAACTGTCCGAATGTCGTACGTGCGATCAAACACGTATGCGTCCGAACCTTTGTCGTAAAACCATACGACCTCTATATCTTTTCGCCTAGGTTTGGGATATCTCTGTGTGGGACTCTAAAGACTCGACTACTACGCTGGCAGTGGGTTTAACCACAGACCGCAAGCGGCACTAGCTGTACGTAACGGTCCCCAGGTAGTTGTCGATAAGAAAGCTGATGAGGTAACCCATCTGAAATCCTACTGAGCCTGTCTGTGACAATATCCGCGCAGTCCGGTCTGTTCGTCTAAGAGTATCACATGTACGGTCTAGGGAGGTGGTGGACGTCAGACCCCTAATAACCATACAAGTCGTGTCGGTATGGCTCTATCACCATCCGAGAATCTACTGATCAACCTATCAGTAATTCTCAATCAGCCCTGGCCAGGAACTTATGGTAATGACCAACCGATCACCGTGCGATATCAACTCCCTATACCGGGAGAGACGAATCCCTAACAGTCACTCACTGCCTCCACGTGGCTCGGGACTGTGCCCAACTGAAACCTGTTTGCACGACTCCTTTGAGCCGTGGTAGGGTAACAATCAAAGCACAGTGGGAACTCACACGAGACAAATGATGACCTTAAGTCAACGGACTATCTGCACACATGTCACCTGAGAACTGCTATCTGACGTTAGGTATAATACCATCCAGTCAGTTCTCGGCGAGTCCTGTCCGGTGTACTTACACCCAGTGAGCATCTGTATACAATCTTAGGTGAACACCACCAATGGTTGCGGGACCAATCCATTGCCCCTCGTCAGGGTCTAGATATGTATACACTAGTCTACTCCGGAGTATCGATGCCCAATCTCGATACTCCTGCGACCAGGGACATCTAAGGGTGTGCCTATTGACTATCCAGCTCCCACTAGTATGCCTGCCATCACAACGCCGGTAGTCAGACAAAACACCCTATGGGCTTTATCAACATATATATATAAATACCAAGTAAAATATATTATACGTTAAGACAAAGTCAAACCAAATAGCGTACTATCATATCAAGCAAGACTGTCATGTACATACATATCCCAAGCATCCTATACAATGTAGGCCTCTAGGGCATATATATCCAACAATCTCCCACTTGCACTAAGGCCTATAATTGGCGCAATGAGTACCCACTGTCTCTACCAGATCCAGTTGCTTGCGTACCGCATGCCCAACATCTCAAAAAGTCTCTCGAACTGTACTTGAGGAATGGCCTTGGTGAATGGATCTGCCGTGTTGTCTTTTGTGTCCACTCTCCGTATCTCGATCTCCCGACGATCCACGATCTCCCTGATCAGGTGAAAACGCCTTAAGATATGCCTGGATTTCTGATGGGACCTTGGTTCCTTCGCTAAAGCTACAGCGCCATTGTTATCTCAATACAAAGGTATTGGATTGGCAATGGACGGAACCACCTGAAGTTCAGAAATGAACTTCCTTATCCAGACAGCCTCTTTTGCGGCTTCACTAGCAGCTATATACTCAGCCTCCATAGTTGAGTCTGCGACGGTATCTTGTTTGGAGCTCTTCCAACTTACCGCCCCTCCATTGAGGGTAAACACAAAACCCGAAATAGATTTAGAATCATCCTTGTCACTTTGGAAGCCGGAGTCGGTAAAAGCCTCTACCTGGAGGTCCTTATTGCCGTAAATCAAGAACATCTCCTTAGTCCTTCTCAGGTACTTGAGAATGTTCTTCACCGCTATCCAATGTTTCTCACCTGGGTCCGATTGATACCTGCTTACCACACTAAGTGCGTAAGCCACATCTGGTCTGGTACATAACATCGCATACATTATTGATCCTACCGCCGAAGCGTAGGGTATAATGCCCATGCGAGCCCTCTCTTCATCAGTCTTTGGAGACATCTCTTTGGAGAGGGTGATTCCGTGACAAGCGGGCATATTGCCGCGCTTGGAATCTTCCATACTAAATCTCTTTAGTATAGTGTCTATATACCTGGACTGTGAAAGTCCCAATATCCTATTAGATCTATCTCGATAGATCTTAATGCCCAGAATGTATGATGCATTTCCCAAGTCTTTCATAGAGAATTTCTGTGACAAGAAGAGCTTTACTGATTGTAGTATAGGGATATCATTCCCTATCAGTAGTATGTCGTCGACGTACAAAACGAGGAAGACTACTGCTCCTTCTACAATCTTCCTATAAACACATGGTTCATCTACATTTTTGATAAAGTCAAATTCCTTGACTGTTTCATCAAAGCAGATGTTCCAACTCCGCGACGCTTGCTTTAACCCATAAATGGATTTAAGCAATTTGCACACTCTTCCGCTGCTCCCACTGTCTAAGAAACCTTCTGGTTGATTCATGTAAACACTCTCTTCTAGATGTCCATTTAGAAAAGCTGTTTTTACATCCATCTGCCAGATTTCATAGTCATGGAAGGCAGCAATGGCAAGCATGATCCGAATGGATTTAAGCATAGCTACTGGTGAAAAGGTTTCATCATAGTCCAATCCTGGTCTTTGACGAAAACCTTTCGCTACTAGTCTAGCTTTATAGGTTTCCACTTGTCCAAATACACCAATCTTCTTTTTGAAGATCCATTTGCACCCAACTGGTTTTACCCCAGGAGGAGCAACTTCTAAAGTCCATACTTTATTGGTATACATGGATTCCATTTCGGATCTCATTGCATCCAGCCACTTTACTGAGTCGCTACTTGTGATAGCCTGCTGAAAACTAGTAGGCTCATCATCATCGATGATGCAATCCTCTCGATCCCCATTAAGAAGAAAACCATAGTATCTTTCAGGAGGATGAGAAAGCCTACTAGATCTGCGGAGTGGCGTTGGTTCGTCATGTTCTATTGAAGTCTGAGATTCTTCTAAGTCTTCGGTTACAGTTTGAGGTTCTGGAATTTCTTCCAGTTCTACCGCGCTCCCACTAATTTCTTTTGCAAGAAATTCGCTTTCTAAGAAGACAATATGACGAGCGACAAACACCTTTTGTTCTTCAGTGTGGTAGACCATGTACCCCCTTGAATGCTTGGGGTATCCTACAAACTTGCACAAAACCGATCGTGCTTCGAGCTTGTCCGGATTATGCTTTTTAACATATACCGGACACCCTCATATCTTGATATACTTGAGATATGGTCTCTTCCCACACCACATTTCATATGGAGTGGTAAGTACAGACTTAGTTGGAACTCTATTTAATAGATATGCGGCTGATTCTAGAGCAAATCCCCAGAAGGAAAGTGGCAACTCAGCACTACTCATCATTGATCGCACCATATCTAATAGCGTGCGATTCCTTCTTTCTGATACACCATTATGCTGAGGTGTATAAGGAGGAGTAAGCTGAGAGAGTATTCCATTTGCTTTCAAGTATTCAAGGAAACTGGTACTTAAGTATTCTCCACCTCGATCAGATCGAAGTGTCTTGATGCTTTTACCAGTTTGTTTCTCTACTTCATTTTCATACTCCTTAAACTTCTCAAAAGCCTCGGATTTATGCTTTATTAAGAACACATGTCCATACCTAGAGAAGTCATCAGTAAAAGTGATGAAGTAGGAGTGACCACTTCGTGCATGTATAGACATCGGACCACATACATCACTGTGTACTAGTCCCAAGAGTTCGGTGGCTCTTTCTCCGTGTCCGGTGAACGGAGATTTGGTCATTTTTCCTTTGATACATGATTGACAAGTTGCATATGATGAATATTCAAACGAATCTAGATATCCATCTTTATGTAACTTAGTCAACCTTGTTTCATTTATATGACCAAGTCTACAATGCCATAGGAAAGCTTGATTCGAATCTGGAGCCTTTCTTTTACGCGTGTTTTGAATATTGAAAATTTGTGGTTGATTAAGTATGTATATGCCGTTTTCCAGTGTGCCAAACCCAATCAGTTCTTGATTTAGGAGAATGTTCACGACATTTCTTTCAAGCACAAAATTATATCCTTTATTAGACAATAAAGATACTGATATAATATTACACATCATACTGGGAATACAAAAACAGTTATACAATACCAAAATGTTTCCACTATTCAACCCTAGGTGATATTCCCCTATTGCAACTGCATCTACATGCATTCCATTGCCCATCCGGAGAGTCATATCACCTGCCCCCAGTGCTCTACTATTTCTCAGATCCTGCAAAGAATTACAGATGTGAGAACCAGAACCGGTATCAAGTACCCATGAAGTAGAGTTTACTGAAAGACAATTTTCGATTACGAACACACCTGAAGTAGAAGCAACTGCTTGCTTCATGTCCTTGGCTTTGAAGGCCTGACAATCCTTCTTCCAGTGCCCCTGCTTGTGACAATAGAAGCACTTGTTCTTTTCTGCCTTCACCCTTCCTGCCTTGTTCGTTCCCTGCACCTTCTTGACCCCACCTTTCGGTTTGGTGGCTTTCATCTTCTTCTTCCCTTTAGCTTTCGCTTTAGTTTTAGAAGAAGATGATTGGCCAACATACAGAACGGGGGTCTTCTCCTTTTTCAAGGAGGTCTCTGCTACCCTCAACATATTGAGGAGCTTTAGAAGATCCGCTTCCATTTCGTGCATGTTGAAGTTCAGCACGAACTGAGAGAAGGTGTGGGGAAGGGACTGCAAAATCAAGTCGATATACAAATCATTCTCTAGCACGCATCCCAGGTTTGCGAGTTCCTCAATGAGGATGATCATTTTGAGGACGTGCTCTCCAACAGGCGATCCTGGAGCTAACCTCATCTGGAATAGTTTCCTTGAGGTTTCGTACCTCGCGATACGGGAGTGTTCACCATACAATTCCTTGCAATGGAGGAATATGGATGCAATATCCATACTCTCGTGCTGTTTCTGAAGTTCATTATTCATGGACGCCAGCACGATACACTTAGCTCGCTCACAGTCTAGATTCCAGGTTTTACGAACTTCCTTGTCCGCAACTAAGGAATCTGGTCCTGGGATAAGGGGAGGAACAGCGGTGGTAACATATGCAACTTTGTCATAAGTCAGCGCAATATTGACGTTTCTTAGCCAATCTTTATAGTTCTGCCCGGTCAGTATATTCTTTTCAAGTAATAGTTTTAGTCCAGTCATGGTAGCTGCCAGAGAGAGAGAAAAGAAAACACTCAGCATATGCTCTTGCAAGTTTAGATTGGTTTATTAATTTATCTAAACAGGATGGCTCCCACTGTTTCCTCAAATCCTTCTTTAAAACCTAAAAGAAGAACTAGTCAGGATTTAATCACACGTCACAATACTTGCTTAACCTTTCAGCCAGGCTAGTGTTGGTACTTCGAGTGAGGTTTTCCAACGCTTTCGCGAAGTTCCTTAATTAAAGAACCTCTTTTCCCTGGAGGCGTAGCCCCTCTAACACCTTTCTAGGCACCTACTTGGTTTATAGCATTGATTGTTAAGTGAGAGAAATTCCCGAGAGTAATCCTACTCATCAGTGGGATCGGGATCCAACTATCATTGCATGATGCCCTAGATGGAAGCCACTCTAGTCACCACACTCCAGAAGGTAAGCTAAATCTGCAAGTTTCCTTTATGTTTGAAACTCCCGATGTGATTTTTAACCCAAGCTCTTATAGACCTTGACGTAGGCCAACAAGTCATAAGACGCAAGTCAAGTTCTACCCGTCGTTGTCCTGATCAATTTAAATACATCGTACAAGCCCTTGACGTAGGCCAACAAGGTGTACGTCTGTATTAAACTAATGCATCTATCTATGCTACAAATAGGCACATACACTGCTACCATACACTATGCCTTGACGTAGGCCAACAAGCATAGCATGAATACGATGTGCTGTCTATCTGAAACGACGGAGGGTTACGGCTGGTTTTTGGCAAAAAAACGTTAACGTAATGAACTTGATTTGATCGAAGGAACTAAGATAGCTTTTATTAAAAGGAGTGGTTTAAGCTCCGCATTTAAAATTTGCTTTTTCAAGAAAACCGAGTGGTTTTTAGAAATTGTTCCAACGATTCGGTTTAGGTTTTATTTTCTTTGCATTAATAATAATGCGTCCCATCTTTAACCTATCATTACAGATAACAACGAAAATATGACGTCCTCTTATGCCATCCGCATTCGCCACGGGGTCCCGTCATCACCCGTTAGGTTACTTAACTAACGACAGAGCGGGGGCTGGGCTAGCGCGGGTGTAAAACATAAGTGACGTCTAAATAGCTATCATATATATAGATATTTTACATTCGTCTGACGCAATGATATACATTCCAGAACACAGATAAACAATATTGGATTTGCAAGCAATCTGTATTTCTTTTGAGCCTGCAAGAAAAGACAGATTACACAGTTGTGATGAATAGCCATTACCCCACCCACGACCCCTACGGGTGCGGCAAACTACCCACCCGGCAGTTTATGCACCCCACCTTGGGTCTGTCCTAGGAGCAAAAACAGTAAAAAGAAATAATACAACGGTGGCTACAACCGCAACCTGAAAGTGCCCCGCAAAATAATATTACAACAAATTACATTTACATCAAATGAATTAATACAATAACCCATCACAAAACCCGGCTAATCACCACAACAGTCCAATACAGTTTATATGCACAAACAGTTAAAATCATTACAGAAATGTGCAACCCCCTGCTAACCGACATACTAGCAGTTAGGGGAGGTTTACGAACACATTATACAATCACAGATATAATCCGATATGCAAATACTGTACAATTTCGATCGATTAAACACTTTTAATATTGCTCCAAAATCTGCTCTGTAAAACTGAAACCTGAGCAAAAATTAAATATTCCAGAAAATCCCAAATATTACAGAGAACCCACCCAAGAAATTTGGGTTCATGATTCGCAAAATCGGCGGCGGAAGAGCGGCGGCTCCTATGGGAGCCGCCACGGATCCGCGGCCGTTTGGTCGAATCATGACCCCAATTTTCTTGGGTGTTCTTCTGGTGTCATTACAAGCTTTCTGAACATGCCTGAAAAATTTTTGGACTTCATTTAAATTTCGACAGAAACTTGAAATTTTTAGGGTTTTCCGGCTTCGTTTTTCCGTTCGAAATTCGTACAAATTTGCAATTAAGTTAAATCTTGTTTAGCTAGGCTCTGATACCACTGTAAGTCGATGTTCAACACCCCAATACTTGTGGGGAGGCGGAAATATGAATAACAATCAAGTTCTATGATCAAACATCGATTAACCGTACGAATCGTTTGCTAAACAAGTTTTAACACAAGCTATAGATTTTTAGTCTACTATGCGAAGAGATTATACCAAACGATTCTAGTCCTTCGTCTTGATGTTCTCTATGGCCTCTTTGGATCTCCACGCCCTCTTCGGCTTTCTTCCGTGATAGACGATCCACCCGAGAACCCTAATCCAAGCTATAACCTCTAAACTTGAGGTTACTTAGTTTCTCTAGTTGCTAAATAGAGTAGCTAAGATGATGTAGAGATTGGTTATGGAGTAATTAGTCTTTCCTAATCCTTGTTCTCAACTCATGAGGGTAGGATTAGGGTTTGGTGAAGGAGAGAGAACTTGAAGAGAGAGAGTGAGAAGATGATAATGATATTATTATATTGAATAAAGCTTCTCACTTGATATATATGAAACATAAAGAATAAGAAAGAAATGAATAATAAGTGAATATTCATCATGTTTCATTTAATCAAGTGGGTGATTCATCATGTGAGTCATTAAGCAATAAATGATGCTTTAATGACATGATGAATCACTCACAATGAGTCACTAATTCAATAAATGAAAATGCCACCTCTCTCTTTATGTCACATCCTTCTAGAAGCTTCTCGGAAAATTACGAGAACGCCCCCCTCATCCGTGAAAACACGGAAAAACTTTAGACTGTATAAATCCAATAACCTGATACTAGAATCTGGCTTAAACCAAAGCCGGCTAGTAAAAAACTGTCCGAATGTCGTACGTGCGATCAAACACGTATGCGTCCGAACCTTTGTCGTAAAACCATACGACCTCTTCTCGCCTGGGTTTGGGATATCTCTGTGTGGGACTCTAAAGACTCGACTACTACGCTGGCAGTGGGTTTAACCACAGACCGCAAGCGGCACTAGCTGTACGTAACGGCCGACAGGTAGTTGTCGATAAGAAAGCTGATGAGGTAACCCATCTGAAATCCTACTGAGCCTGTCTGTGACAATATCCGCGCAGTCCGGTCTGTTCGTCTAAGAGTATCACATGTACGGTCTAGGGAGGTGGTGGACGTCAGACCCCTAATAACCATACAAGTCATGTCGGTATGGCTCTATCACCATCCGAGAATCTACTGATCAACCTATCAGTAATTCTCAATCAGCCCTGGCCAGGGACTTATGGTAATGACCAACCGATCACCGTGCGATATCAACTCCCTATACCGGGAGAGACGAATCCCTAACAGTCACTCACTGCCTCCACGTGGCTCGGGACTGTGCCCAACTGAAACCTGTTTGCACGACTCCTTTGAGCCGTGGTAGGGTAACAATCAAAGCACAGTGGGAACTCACACGAGACAAATGATGACCTTAAGTCAACGGACTATCTGCACACATGTCACCTGAGAACTGCTATCTGACGTTAGGTATAATACCATCCAGTCAGTTCTCGGCGAGTCCTGTCCGGTGTACTCACACCCAGTGAGCATCTGTATACAATCTTAGGTGAACACCACCAATGGTTGCGGGACCAATCCATTGCCCCTCGTCAGGGTCTAGATATGTATACACTAGTCTACTCCGGAGTATCGATGCCCAATCTCGATACTCCTACGACCAGGGACATCTAAGGGTGTGCCTATTGACTATCCAGCTCCCACTAGTATGCCTACCATCACAACGCCGGTAGTCAGACAAAACACCCTATAGGCTTTATCAACATATATATATAAATACCAAGTAAAATATATTATACGTTACGACAAAGTCAAACCAAATAGCGTACTATCATATCAAGCAAGACTGTCATGTACATACATATCCCAAGCATCCTATACAATGTAGGCCTCTAGGGCATATATATCCAACAGATCTCGTGTCTACAGACTAACCTGTACCAGTGTCACCTGAGAACTGCTATCCGACGATAGATATAATTCCATATAGGAGTTCTCGGTGAGTCCGTCCAGTGTACCTAGTCACCACTGAGCACCCGTATATGATCTTGATGTCAAACATCGATGAATGTGGGAACATCCATCGCCCATCACATGGGTCTAGTATCATATACGCTAGTCTACTCTGGTATATCGATGCCCCGTCTCGATACACCTCCGACTAGGGACATTTCAGGATATGCTTATAAACTACAGATGTCCCACTAATATGATCTCTATCATAATCACTGTAGTCAAGCCGATATCCTCCGGGCTTTATCAGCATGTATGAATGAATAAAAGCATGATCAAATCAACATGTCAGATAAAGTAGAACCAGATAGCATACTATCATGTCGAGCAAGAATGCACACTGAATATATATATATATATATATATATATATATATATATACATACATGTATAAATACATCCACTATCACATAATGGCCTCTAGGGCATACATATATCCAACAGAAAATCCATGAATAAAGTATACGCATCATAAATCTGAAATGCGAGCATATAGAGGAAAAGCATCAATTAACTGTAACAAGTTAATATAATATCATGCGGTTCCTAATCTCTCCAATTCTAAAATAACATCAAGTAAAGGTAAACATGTAGCTATAACCAGATATATGTGCAACATAAAGGCATAGCAAGATATATGTATCTACCTATAAGTAATGATGTAGTATACCCCCTGGGTATAAGAATAGTATGTGCAAGGTATACCTATAGCTATGACATAAAGTGTGCATGTACCTATCACTAATGGTACAATACTCTATAGGTATACAGGTAACTAGCATGTAAGTATGTCAGAACATATGTGTAAGCATGTAGGTATACAAGTATGCTATAAGTCAAAGCGTAAAGAAATATGAATCAAAGTCTCATTGTCCCTAACCAAGCAATATTATATCTATAAGTGGGTTATTTGTGACATGGCAATTATTGACGGTGTGTGTAGCATACAATCAGTGCTCGTGCAACATGAATCGTCAATAATATGTGCAGTGTCCTACTACTACTAGTCCAGGCACAACTACATCTAAGTAATAGGGTAAAGGCGCATTTCTAACAATAACGTAGAATATGCGACAAGTAATAAAATCTCTAGCCCTGACGCATAACGCCATGCGGGCGATTCCCCTGTAGATGTTAAATCTACTCACCAACGCTCCAAGCTAGGTGAAGCCTACCACCTGTTTTCCCCTTGTCGTAGCGTCCGAAGTTCCCGCTTGCGAACCTAAAATTTCACAAACACAACACATAAGCATATATTCTACATCGACGAAAAGATATCGAAACGCAAGAATAACGCCCTGAAAATTACACTGCGCGCTTAGCGCATCTAACACGCACGACATCGGCCAAAAATCCTAACTAGGGTCGCCAAACTACGAAACACCTAGTCTAGATTTCGATCGTCCCGATCGCGCATTCAAAACACAATAATAATCGTGGACTCAAAATAAATAACGTCGCAACGTCAAAAGAAACCCACGCCTAAAAGTTACCGAAATCCAGTAAGCAGTACTTATCTTTATAGCCCAAAACTACGAGTTTTACCAAAACTATAATTTACAAACATCTTCAAATAGCAAGGTTAAACCATTTAAACCATTTCTATATTTTTAAACTTGCTTAATTAAGCTTTAGCAAAAACCTAGTAAGCAAAAACCCTTAATTAGACAAAGTAGTAATTAACAAAAATTAGCATTTTTTACTAGGTTAAGCTTTTCAAATTCACAAATTAACACTTCAATTAAATATTAAACACTTAAATTAAGCTTTAACCTTAACTTAAATTTCTAAAACCATTTCTAGAATTTTGAAACATGAAATTTAAAGCTTAAACTAAGATCTAATTAAGCTAGCATAAAGATTTAAACATAACAATTAAGGATCAGAGTTGAAATTATACCTCCAAATTAGCAACAAACTCCAAAATTTAATCCTCCAACATGATGTCTTTCTTGAATATCCGAGCATGATTAAGGTTGAAGAAAAATGGGTATTGATTTAATTATGAATTTGTGGGATTTATTTAGGATTTTGGATCAATTTTGTGAAGCTTGAAATGAAGAAATGAGTGAAGCAAAAGAAGTGCGCAGCAATGGGGGGCTTGGCCAAATCAAGAGAGGGAGGGTTTGTGCAAAAGTGTGGAGAAAGTTCAAGCTTAAAACATTAAATGCAACATTAAATGCAAATGCCACCTTTCATTTTCTTTTCTTTTTCTTTTAAAA
Organism: Agapanthus africanus; assembly: GCA_030015575.1. Classification (NCBI taxonomy): domain Eukaryota; kingdom Viridiplantae; phylum Streptophyta; class Magnoliopsida; order Asparagales; family Amaryllidaceae; genus Agapanthus; species Agapanthus africanus. The sequence goes on from JASDDO010000014.1 coordinate 529,617,592, forward strand.
AATAAAACCTTTTGCACTAAAAATATCTATATATTTAAAAAGAAGGTTCTAAAAATAATTGTAGTGATAATTTCCAAGAATTTTCATTTAAAAGAAATTTCCCGATTTACGTGCATATTTTACCGGCTAAAATAATATTTTATTTGGGAAAAAATCTATCTGAACCAAAACCTCCCAAATACCCCTAAAGTTCGCGCACAAACTTTATTTTAGCTAAAAAAGTGTCGGTAAGCTTATACGGACGTTTGATCGAAATCGGGTTAAAACGGGAAAAACCGACAATTTTGCCCTAAAACGGGAAAATTCGCAAAACGATTTCAGAAACATTGCACCTAGTCGTGGGAGTACCGAGACAGGGCATCGATACTCCAGAGTAGACTAGCGTATGCGCTTCTTGACCAATATGATGGGCGATGGATGATCCCATATCCATTGGTGTTTGACATCAGAGAAGGTATATGGGTGCTCAGTGGAGACTGGGTACACTAGACGGACACGCCGAGAACTCCGAGATGGTATTATACCTCACGTCTGATAGCAGTTCTCTGGTGACACTGCTACAGGTTAGTCTGTAGACCTGAGATCGTCATAGAGTCTTGTGTGATTCCCACTGTGCTTTGATTTCCATCATACCATGTCCAAGAGGGCGTGAAAAAAGGTGGCTTTTGGGTACAGTCCCGAATCATATGGAGGCAATGAGCGATAGGAGGGGTTTCGTCTCTCCCGGTATAGGGAGTTGATGTTGCGCAGTGTTCGATTGGCTATAACTGGAAATCCCTGGCCAGGGTTGCTGAGATTTACTGGTAAGTGTTATCAGTAGTTTCTCGAACTGTTATGGACCTCATATCGACACGACTTATCAAGCTATTGAGGTCTGACGTTTACCACCCCTAGGAGAGATATGCGACATATCAGACGAAGAGACTGGACTGTACAGGAGTGTTACTGGTTAGATTCACAGGAGAATGTACAGGCTTGCTTGTTGATCTTCTGATTGCTCAATACCTGGGTGGCAGTTACGTTTAGCTGACCGCTTGCAGCTTGTGGGTGTTTGATATGATCATCACCTACTGCCGGCGTATTGACGATTCTTTAGAGTCCTACACAGAGGTTTCCTGGCTCAGGCAAAACGGAGTAGGAGCACATATGTGATATGTGCGGGACCGAGAACAATACGTGTATGTGATATCGTACTAGATTCTCGCGATATGTGATATCGGCCTGGTATATGTGATATAGCCGGGTCATCGGATTAAGTGTTGATTCGATGAACTGATACAGATTATATTAGTCGGTTATTTGAGAAATAGCCGGATTATCGGATCAAGTGTTGATTCGATAATTTAATGTATAATTATATATTTGATATATTTAATTACATTAACTAATATAAGCTCACTTAAAGATTCTTTTTCTCACTCGGGTAATACATTGATATATATGTGATATATGTTAATTGTATTATTTTATTTTGTTACAATAAATATTGTATATGTGATATATAATATTGTAACATGTTATGGTTATAAATGCAACATGATTTGTGGAGTTTAAATATGGTTAGGGTTTGGATTAGGGTTAAGCTTTCATGATGCTTTCAAGAAGCTTCTTGAAGCTTTGACTTTGACCTTGATATTTTGCATAGATATTTCTTTAACCCAACCCAACCCTTTAACCATGGTTGATTCTCTACATGGGTTAAGTTTTCATACTTAACCTATGGTTGCATTTCTAACCTCACACTTGATTCATTATTCATCACAAATGGTTTTGCTTCTTTTTCTTCTTCCTCTTTGATGAAAAGCTTTCTAGCTTTTTCAAAAGTGATGAAAATGAGTGAGATAAAGAAAACAAATGAGAGCTAAATTCCTACTTCACCATCCTCATCTATTCTAGCCACTTAGATTAGGGTGTTTGCTTTGCTAATAGTTGATTAGTGAAGCAAAAGCTTGGGCTTGAGTTTCTTCAAGGTAAATCATCTTTGTTATTGAAGATCGGAAGCAAGCTTGCATCTTTCTCTTCATGGAGCCTCTCTTGAGTCCGGGTACTCGATGATCGCAGCAAAGGGACCTCAACACGGAGCTTTAGAAGTGAAGGAACGGACTACAAAGGTTGTAATCCCTAACTCTTAGAAGTAAAGTTGTTTACTTGCTTTGTTTCGCCTAATCTCTAGTCTAAGATCTTAGTTAGGGTTGTTCGGCACGTCTAAAATTTAAATCGGGCATGGTTGATACCTTATAGACCCTTGTGACAGTGCCTAGTAACCCTACAAGATATAACTTTGTAGTAGAGAATAATGTTATGAACATTTACCTAAATCAAGTGTTGATTGGGTTTGGTGCGTTATGTAACGGTTTATACGTTCTAAATCAAAACACAGTTCTTAACGTACAGAACACAAACAAGAGGAAAAGTTCAGAAATCAACGAAGCCTTCTTATGGCACTATAGACTAGGTCATATCAATGCAACAAGACTGTCTAAGCTTCATAAAGATGGATATTTGAATCCGTTCGAATTTTCATCTTATGAAACTTGCCAGTCATGTCTCAAAGGCAAAATGACCAAAACTCCGTTTACTGGACACGGAGAAAGAGCTACTGAACTCTTGGGACAGATACATAGTGATGTATGCGGTCCTATGTCTACAAATGCCAGGAATGGTTTTTCATACTTTATAATATTCACCGATGATCTCTTAAGGTTCGGACATGTGTTCTTATTGAAACACAAGTCTGAAGCTTTTGAGAAATTCAAGGAATATAAGTGCGAAGTCGAAAACCAGACGGACAAAAGTATTAAAATCCTACGATCTGATCGGAGAGGTGAATACTTGAGCGGGAAATTCTGAGACTATTTAAAAGAGCATGGGATTCTCTCTCAGCTTAGTCCTCCGTATACATTGTAAGTGCACGGCGGCGCCCCGGCCTTCAATCCGACGCCGGAATGCGGAAGCGGTGATAAACTTTAATTTTGCGAACTTAGCAAACGGGCACCACCGCGCACTAAACACCCGGATCGGGCCATTAAACTAGTTCTAGCTAACTACAAGACGGGTTAGAGATATACCGAGTGATCCGAGTCCTCCGGTCTTCTCGTCGTCGTCCCGATCTCCTGCGGAAACTCCGGTCGTCACCTCCTCGCCGGAAGGGCACCACATCGCCTGTATCTTTTACGGGCTCCCACCTCAATACCGAGGCAACTCGGGCGTGAAGCTGGCAAGTCGACGTGCCCAAGATTTGCTGTAGAATGTTGTCACGACCCGAAGTTTGGCCCGTGACCGGCACTTAACCACGTAACGCCTACAGGCGTAACGCGACTAAGTAAGCCGAAAACCCAGAAATCTAAAACCCTTTTTAAGAATAAGTAAGGAAACTGGTTTAAAGAAGTGAAGAAAACATGTTTGAAATCAAGGTTTTTAAATAACTATGCCGAAGGTGCGTTTTAAAAACAGTAAATCTTTTGTAAAAATTTCGGCAGAGTTTCTTTTGTAAAACTGGCCCCGAATGGGGTACAACAAGAATGACAATATATATGCAATGATAAAGGCATCCCCAAGCGGGAGCTAGCTCTTCGTCAATAGACGGTCACAACCACACATGCAACAATAATATACAACGCCAAGTGGCGAGGACCAAACCCAAAAGAAAACTCAAAGCAACAAGAAACCGCAATACTACCAAGCGCGACTCTAAGGTCGAATAATACATCACTAAAGTCTAGGTCTGAAACAATATACAAGTTTTGGTTGATGGAAATTCTAGATACAATGAATAAAGTAAATACAAGGGTGATTCTTGATGCAAGAGAATCCACCTACCAAAAGCAAACCACCCGCAAGAAAGTAGTGTGCCAGAAATGCCGCAGTAGAACCTGTACGGCAGAACCTGCAAGAACTGTGGCACAACGGGGGTGAGTTGCCAACTCGTGAATAGAAACATCTACAAGCAGAAACCGAATGCAAGACATAACCTAAGTCAACAATCAGTAATATAATCCACAAGAGTACATCTGAGTGTAATAAGGTGGCAAGGTAACATCTAAATATGTAAGTGGTGCCAAGTACTCAGGTAATAACATGTCATGAATGTAAGGTATGCTGTATGAAGTAAATATGATGAAGTATCAAATGATATCAATACACATATATTAGCGTCCCATTCCACTAATATTGGTGTAAGGGTATATATAACAGCGCCCTCATACCCTGTTATATATACAAATGAAGTATGATAAGTGTAAATCCAGTCTGTATATGATCCATGTCTGTATATGATCTATGTCTGTATATGATCCATATCTGTATATGATCTATGTCTGTATATGATCCATATCTGTATATGATCTATGTCTGTATATGCGTGGAACCCGTCCACCCGTCACCCAATGACAATAAACATCATGTATGCAATATGAGGATATAAACAACATCATGGTAAAACATCATGAAACCCGTGCCAAGCATCGACACGTAAATCCTCATCCATATGAGGCTCCGTCTGCGGTATCGGCCCTCGGCCCCGGCAGTACGAGTCAACCCATGTCCATCTCTGGGCTCCGTCTGCGGTATCGGCCCTCGGCCCCGGCAGTACGGGTCAGCCCATATCCATCTCTGGGCTCCGGTCGGAATCCTCCAGATATCCGCCGAGCTCAAGTACAATCACCGGTAGGTAGTAGTCCCTCTGCCGGACTCACCGTCTATCACACAGCGAAACCGTTCTCGCCCCGGGGTACCATACCGGGTCCACCATGTACCCGTAATCGGCCTCAACCGCCTCCTCGATTCGGGTTTTTATATATATAACTCTAGCACCGAGAAAACACATGGTGGACGCACCGAAATATCATATCAAGGGAACCAGGTTTTTAAACGATTACATATTTGAAATAGCCACGGTTCCCAAATCCAGAAATCACATATAATCCAAACCAAAATGTAAGTCACTAATCTGATATGATATGTGCGTCAAACATAAATATCATGTCAAGTCACATATAGATGAGCTACGATATAATGATCAGGTGTGATATAAGCATCAAATGTGAGTATCAAGTCATGTCACATATAAATGAGCTACAATATGATGATCAGATGTGATATAAGCATCAATGTGAGTATCAAGTCATGTCACACATAAATGAGCTACAATATGATGATCAGATGTGATATAAGCATCAATGTGAGTATCAAGTCATGTCACACATAAATGAGCTACAATATGATGATCAGATGTGATATAAGCATCAATGTGAGTATCAAGTCATGTCACACATAAATGAGCTACAATATGATGATCAGATGTGATATAAGCATCAATGTGAGTATCAAGTCATGTCACATATAAATGAGCTACAATATGATGATCAGATGTGATATAAGCATCAATGTGAGTATCAAGTCATGTCACATATAAATGAGCTACAATATGATGATCAGATGTGATATAAACATCAATGTGAGTATCAAGTCATGTCACACATAAATGAGCTACAATATGATGATCAGATGTGATATAAGCATCAATGTGAGTATCAAGTCATGTCACACATAAATGAGCTACAATATGATGATCAGATGTGATATAAGCATCAATGTGAGTATCAAGTCATGTCACACATAAATGAGCTACAATATGATGATCAGATGTGATATAAGCATCAATGTGAGTATCAAGTCATGTCACATATAAATGAGCTACAATATGATGATCAGATGTGATATAAGCATTAATGTGAGTATCAAGTCATGTCACATATAAATGAGCTACAATATGATGATGCGATGTGACATATCTATCAGGTATGAATATCAAGTCAAATTCATATATGTTTGTGTACAGGTCTATGTGTACAGTATGCCATGCGGAAATCATACCATGAATGCAGCAGTACTACAGTGTAGTGACATAGCAATTATTGATGATGAAGTGTGTGAGTCGGCAATCAGTGTACGTGGAACATACGCATCATCGATAATGGTGCTGGTGTCCTAACAGCATGATGGTAATATAACAATAAGCACAAGTGATGCCATGCACACAGTATGAACAGGTGCAATCGAATAATCAACGCAATAGTGAAGAATTCTAACTCAAAAGCTATATCATGCAACCTTGCCTTTTGAAATAAGACGAATCGGGGTCTTTGGTAAAACAAGGGCTACGGTGTTTAGAAAAATAGACACTACACATTTGAAAATATCCGTAGAATCCCCTTTTTCCTATCTTGAAATATTCCCGATTCGTTAGTTTTGAAATAGGTATGACTCTGGTCTAATCTAACATCTACTATGCAACTACTGATCTAAGTATCATGCAAGCCTGGAGGGGTATGGAAACCGCCTAAATTTGAGTCGATACATATATAAGGGTAAATAGTCGGTGATCTCGCCTCAATGTCATATCATAAGATATCCTCGAGTTATGAGTGCGGATCTATCATCAATATCGGCTCGTACGGTAATCATCGTACGGCATCCCAATAGCTGGGTACGGGTCAACATCTCACTATCTCATCACATAACAGGTATCACTATCATCAGATCACATAGCCTGGGGTACTACTCTATGTCTAGCACCAACGATACCATCAGTGAAGTATGCATGCGGGGGTAAACACATATCCCAATCCCGCAAGAGATCACAAGTCATATCCCACAATGAATCGTATCCAATCACCGATCTCACGTCATCAAGCCCACATCATCGACTCATCTCCAAAGTCATCCCATATCATCAAACACCGTGTAAGTACAAGTAATATGCAAGGGTGTGTGTGTCGGTGTAATTCTACCCTAGGGTTCGCGACTATGAACTACACTAGTCACCTCTACCCTACACTATCCATAATGCACCTATCACAAAGCTACAACACACTATACCTATCATATATATCCACTATATATATAGTATACTAACTACGGACTGCGGGGGTGCTATACGCCATCCACCCGACTTCCCCCTGTAGATATAATCTACTCACCTGAAACATCATTTGCGGACATCACCACGCAATTGCTTGTCGTCCCGAAGTCTTCATGGGTACCTACACATCAAATATCGGATATGCGCATTAAAACCAAATCCAAGCTAAAACGGCGCATGAAATCCAAAACGATACGATAAGGGGGCCTATAGGTGAGAACCTATGGCACGCCTTCAAAACCATCAACAAATCCTCTATATCGTCGTATAAACGCCAAATAGTCGAGGTAAAACGAAACACACCAATGCAGAAATGAAAATACGGAATACGGAAACTAAAGTCCAAAACAGCAACTCATGAAATGTGTTCCAGATTTTACCCCAGGTCACTTTATACAAATCTATATATACCAGGGGCCTAAACTAACAATGTAGGAGCTACAGAACCAATACGAGCTAAGGAGGTGGGACCCAGGCCGCAATTGGCGGCCAAAAGAGGGAATTTGGCGGCCGTACGGATGAGTTGGGGGCTAGGGTTTGGGGTGTTGCCTCTATGGTGCCTGCACATCTCAATTTCCACTCAATATCATTTTAGGGTCCTCGGGGTGATAGCAGATTCAAATTAACCTTCCCAGATTACACAATTTCCCCGATATCGGATTCTAAAATCCGTATTTCTGGTTCTAGCTTCAGGTTTTGGGTTCCAATTCATGCACTAGGGTGTTTACAAGTCCTCTACTGAGCTCAATTTCACATTACAACTCAAGTTTCTCTCAAACCCTAACTAGGTTTTCATCAAGTCCATAATATCACACAATATCGATATAATCTTAACATGGGGTTATAGGAAATGCTACAATTAAGCTAATGGTTCAGAAATTACCTCCATTAGCAACTCAAGAAAATTCTTGAGTTGCCCCTAGTGGCCAAAATCCACGCTTTCTTGGTCCATTGCGTAGATCTCGAGCTTGTGCACATTTTTAATGAAACCGATATATGGTTTTGGTGTTGTTTTAGAGATGAAAAGAGGGATTGAAGAGGGGGAGAATGATGAGGAAGAGGCAGCAGCAGCAAGGGAAGGAAGTGGGAGGGAAAAATGAAGGGAAAACAATGGCTAAGGCTTTGTCAAAGATGCCCATACCCTCTCTCACCAACTCCATTCTAATTTCTTTTTCTTTTTCTTTTCTTTTCCTCTTTTAATCCTTAACCCTAACCTTCTCACCTCAGTAGTAAACCCAATTAAGAAACACATGAAAGAAAATGCATAAGTGTGAGAAAATGTGATATGTGCAAGTTTTGCACAAAATTGCCAAAAAACCCGATTAGCGATTTTAATCGCGATTAGCGCTAAATTAGTGTCAAACTAATCACAAAAACTTAAAAATGTCATAATTCACTAATTTACCCTATTTTCGAATTTTCCAAAATTTTTCCTAATTTTTCTAACATTTTTCCTATTTATTTGCATTTAATTATTAAAATAATCAATAAAATAATATTAAATAATAAAAATTCCCAAAATTAATATTTTATATTTTAGAAAACATTACAAATGTAGTGTAGAGGCTATGTCTCAATTGGGGGTTTTAGTTGCCATGGAGGATGGAGGAGGAGGTTAGGAAAATTGGTGCTTTCAATTTTCTAGCAAGAAGAATATGAGATGAAGAATGATGCCACCACAACAAATGAAATTCTCTCTCATTTTTCTCTCCCTCTCCAAATTGTGGCCGGTCTCTCATCAAATTTGGAAAATGGTGGAGGGCAAAACATAAAAACAAGAGGGAGGTGAGTGTAGTAAAAGGTGGAGGGTGACCACATCCAAAGCAATGATAACTATATCAAATCAACCTTCATCTCATTTCTAATCACAATTAATACAAAGGAAAAGATGGATAAAGCATCTCATGATGACAATCATATCATGAATCCACAAATGCATAAAACCCCTCTTCAATAAGTTATTTGCAAACTTGCAAATAACCCCCTCCATCGGAAAAGTCCGGCAGGGAAAGAACAAAGGAAAACCGGCCGGAACGGAATACAAACTGGCAACTCCAGAAAACTGGTCCTGTAATAAATTATAGGAAAACCCCGATACTGTGCATACACACCCGCGTCTGTATTCCAACCGGATACAAATGCAATGAGACAAAATCTACACTGTACTATACTAGGATCCGGCTTAAACCAAAGCCGGCTAGTAATATCCGTTCGATCCTGATCCGTGCAATACCGCACGTATCCGATCGAACCTTGCCATATATCTATACGGCCTCTAGTACTAACCTTCCGATCCTGATCCGTGCAATACCGCACGTATCTGATCGGACCCTGCCATATCTCCATACGGCCTCTACAGCGTTTCGCCCGAAACTTGAGTAACTGAAAGTGTGGTGGACTCTAAAGACCCGTCAATACTATGGCTGTGGATTTAACCACTAGCACGTCAGAGGTATAAGCCAATACGTGACAGGCCACCAGCTATTAACAAAAAGGGACGTCGATGAGCGAAATCATCCTGACACCCTACTGAGCCTGTTGTTAGTTATATGTATGCCCTAGAGGCCATTACTGTACATTGGATGTATATTGTAGTGGATGCTGGGACATATATAGGTAGGACTTTCTTGCTCGACATGATAGTACGCTATCTGGTTGACTTTATCTTAACGTGTATACTTTCTGTCTCTCTGATTACATGTTGATAAAACCCTTAGGATGTGTACTCGACTTCCCGGACTATGATGAAGATCATACTAGTGGGGCCTGGGTAGTCAATGAGTACATCCTTCATTGTTCCTAGTCGAGGGAATATCGAGACGGGGCATCGATATTCCAGAGTAGACTAGCGCATATCTTCTCGACCCATGCGATGGGCGATGGATGATCCCATATCCATTTGTGTTTGACATCGAAGATAGTATGCGGGTGCTCAGTGGAGACTGGGTACACTGAACGGACTCGCCGAGAACTCCCAGATGGTATTATACCTCACGTCAGATGGCAGTTCTCTGGTGACACTGGTACAGCTTAGTCTGTTGACCCGAGATCGTCATAGAGTCTTGTGTGTCTCCCACTGTGCTTTGATTTCCACCCTACCACGGCTCTACTGAGTTGTGCAAACATGTGGTTTTTGGGTACAGTCCCGATTCACATGGAGGCAATGAGCGATAGTAGGGGATTCGTCTCTCCCGGTATTGGGGGTTGATGTTGTGCTATGCTCGACTGGCCATAACAGGAAATCCCTGGCCAGGGTTGCAGTGATATACTGGTAAGAGTTATCAGTAGTTTCACGAATGTTATGGACTTTACGTCGGCATGACTTATCGAGCTATTAGGGTCTGACGTTTACCACCCCTAGGCGAGATATGCGACATATCAGACGAACAGACCGGACTATACGGTAAGTGTTACTGGTTGGATTCACAGGAGTGTGAGCGGGCTTGCTCATCGATCTTCTGATCGCTCAATACCCGGGTGGCCGTTACGTTTAGCAGACCGCTTGCGGCTTGTGGGTGTTTGATATGATCATCATCTGCTGCCGGCGTATTGACGAGTCTTTAGAGTCCTACACAGAGGTTTCCTGGCTCAAGCGAAACGAAATAGGAGCGCATATGAGATATGGGCGGGACCGAGAATAATGCGTGTATGTGATACCGTATTCTATTCTCGCGATGAATGTATCGAATGGTTATATGCGATATAACCTAGTTATCGAATCAAGGATTGATTCGATAAGCCGATACATATGATACTAGTCGGTTATATCCGATATGACCGGATCGTTAAATCAAGTGTTGATTTGATGATTTAGTGCATATTTATATATTTGATATATTACTTTGCGTTAACTAGTATTGGTTCACTTTAAAAGGATTTTCTCACTTGAATTGTGCACATTGTATATGCGATATAGTTTTGTGCACATGTTTGTATCATGTTTGATGATACATGCTTGCTTGGTTAAGTGTAAAGAATCAAACCATGGTTTAAGTTAATGATTAGGGTTTTGATTATTTATTCATTTATCTTTTTCTTATTTATTCATTTTGGAAAAAGGAAAAGATAAATGAATGGTTGAATGTTTTGTTTTTAGTTGAAGTTTCTTGAAACTTTGACTAAGTCACTCTTTTGTTGTTTTGCTTAACCCTAACCATTTAACTAACCCATGTTAATTCTCTACACTTAACTATAGTTGAAAGTATGATAAGTATTGAATTATTTATCTAATTATTCAAGACTTATCATATCTTCTTCTTCTTCTTCATCTTCTTCAACATGAAGAAAGCTAGTGGCTGTTCATAGCAGAATATTGCATTTTATACCGCCCATTCTTACGCTCGTGTGTTTATAGGTAGGTACTTTTAATCCGTGTTTGTTACATGTTTACAGAATACAGGTTTCCAGTACAAATATTGCAAATCAGGATAAAATCTCCACAGTTACGCTAAAAGCAGAACATCTGTAGACAGCAGATAAAAGCCGGGTTCCGGTCATCCATATCCGTCCAGTGCCGAGTACCGGTTCCCGATATAAGACATGTGACAGTGGTCATTCATGTCTGGGACAAGCACAGAGCACGAGGTGGGCTGCATAAGAATCAATGGGTGCGCGGAGCTCGAGGGAGATAAAGTCATAAGTAAAGAAAAGAGTGCAATCTTGGACTTGGAAATCTGGAGATATTCTGAAGACTTTTGCGCAGTTTAAAGTTGGCAAACACGAGGAAACAAGAAACCAGGGCAGCCAAGAAAAGCCCACTGCCCAACACCTCTAAAGGGCCGCGGAACCGCGGCCAAAGGGGGGTCTTGGCCGCGGTTCAGCGGCCAAGTGGAGCCCTCTCTCTGACGTTTTTCTGGGGTGTTTTGGTCTTTTCACATGTGGTCCTCTGGTTGCCCTAGAACTCCATTCTCCTGCCTATAAATACAGCAGATCTGATCAAAGCCAAGGGAGCTTTTCTTTAGCCTCTTTTTTGTAGTTTTGTTCTTCTTTCTTCTTCTTCTTCTTCATTCTTCCTCCATGAAATTGTAGTGAGAGCTTTTGAGTGGATGTTAATGAAGATGAGGGTTTTTTTTTATCTTTTTTGTTAGTTTGCTCCCCCTTGAGATTTTTGCTTTCTCTTGCTCATTCAACCTCTTCATTGAGCTTGAATGGTTAAGGGTTAGTTATTGATCTCAAGGGTCGTATTTTCTCACGGGACTAGCACTTCATTTCACATGCGTTCTCTACCCTTCCCTTGATCTTGCAACCTCTTCATTGAGCTTGCAAGTTTAAGGGTTGGCTATTGATCACATGCTTGTCTTGAGTCCTAGTTTCGTATTCTTTTTATCGCTTTTTATTACTTGCTTTTTATTACCTTGTCTTTAATTACTTGCATTTTATTCCATGTACTTTAATTACTTGTATCTTTTCTTTTCTTTGTTCTTTTCTTTTTGTTCTCTTTTGTTCATTTTTGTGAATGTTGTAATTATTATTGTTAAGAAGAAATACGGTATTATAAGTTAACATTTCTTTGCCAATTCCTTTTCCCGTTATTTTCCATTTGAACTTCGCCCAAACCATATGCAAGCGCTCCGTTAGGCACCCTACCCTGACAAGGTAACGGTGATTCCTAACCGCGACCGGTTGCGTTCGGTTTGGCCGGAGGCGAAAGCAAGAGACAAGAACGGAAGGACAAGGGTAAATAGGCCGGATTCCACGAATACCGCGCTTAAATCCCCTAATCCACGTTGTTGCCAATTGCTTAGCTTCAATTGGTCAAGACTCGGCTCAAAGGTTTTGAGTACGGATTTCTTTAGCTTATAATCTCGTATCTTTTCTTAACAACTTTATACTTGCAAATAAACACATAGGTTAGAATCAAACACACATACAGATTCTTTATTGACTCGTCTAAGACAAGAAGGTAAGATACCACCATCTCCCTGTGGACCGACCCGTGCTCAACCGGCTAGCTGCAAAGCGACACCGTCCTGATCGCGGTTACACTTTAAATCTTTGAACATCCGATACGCCAAAAGCGTGCGATCAAATAGCGCCGTTGCCGGGGAGACGGTAGCGTATTTTCTTTCTTGTTATTCGGGTTAATATTCTTTTTGTATATATTTTTAAAAAAAAAATCTTTTTGTTTTTTTTTTTGATAATTTTTTGGGGCAAGTGTGCAGATTTTTGCGTATTTGCAAACTGCAATTGTGGGGAGCAAAGCGTGCATTCAAGGCAAGGGTGATTACGAAGTACAGTGCCAAAGATCCGGGTAGTTTGACCCGTGCAAGCGAACCTTTCAAGCTTACCGGATTTGATTCAACGAGGGTTTCCTAACCCAAAACTTAACGGTACGTATTTTACTAACACCTTCTTCTCAAATCCGACGCATCCAATATACTATTCTTTGCAGGATTCTTTGCAAGTTCGCTAGCAAACGCTAAAAATTGACTAACCCGTATTTGTTGCAGCGCCGCGCTTAAACTAAAAAATGATTGTTTGATTCTTTATAGAATTTTTTTGAATTGCGCATTGCATACATTAATACGGACTTAAGGGCAAGCGAACCCCACAATATACGGTAAAGGATTTCATCACCTTTTCCGTGTCCCACAAATCACGAACTTGAGCATAACGTTTACCCACACAAAATTTAAAAGAAACTAGACTTTAAGCCTTAAGGACTTCGCGCTCACTAGGAGAAGTTAACTGTATTTAGAACCTTGCTTAACGGTATATTGTTTACGGGGTGTCTAGGAAAGTGTTAACGGCGAAACCGCCAAAAGAGAAAGGGTTATTTAATTAAGGAACTTCGCGAAAGCGTTGGAAAACCTCCCCTTATCTCTGCACTTACCTGGCCTCGTGATCAGTGTATCTTGAGCCTGTTTCTCGACACAGTTTTACTTCGACAATCAAGTTCTGGAGCAGGTCTAGTTGACCTAGGTTAACCCTAGAACGATTAGGTGTGTGGTAATTTTTGTGTCGTGATTATTTTTGTCCATATTCTTTTTGTGTGTATACTTCATTCTTTTGTTAATATTTATTTAAAAAAAAAATCATATTCTTTTTCCCCTCCTTTTCTCTACCTTTCTCTCTCTCTCTTCATATCATGGGTACCCCACCTCGCAAAACTCTTGCCGAACTTTGGTACCCACAACCAGACATTACTTCCTACGGTTCTTGTTTTGGTCGAACTTCGAACGATCCATCCATGCCAAAAATTTCTTTGAAAGATCGGATAGACGCGTCTAGGACGAACAACTGGACCCCGCAATCCACTTCGTATCAACCTTTTCAAACATTCACACCTTCTTGTGTTGATACCCCTTTTGAAAATCCAGTTGTAACCCCGAGACCAATGTCCATTGCTGAACATATTGCACAATCTCGTAGCCGATCTTTCACTCCTTTCACCACTACAAATTCTTGGGACCAACAAATCCATTCATCTTCTTATCCCAATGTTGATCCCACTCCTGTCCAGCCATTCAATTCCTACTAACCCTACCCTACTTTTGCACCTTCCTTAGACATTGCTTCGGAACAGCCATTTGGGGGTTTTCAGTATCCAAACAACTTTGAATCTTTTACTGAAACCCCATCACAACCTATGTCTAGTCTAGAACAATCGTTGGAAGATTTTAGGGTAGCGTCAAGCCAACAGATGATGGATTTGAATGCGTCCATGGCCGCCCTCATGCAACCTAGCGACCCGGTAGCTAGTTTCCAACTAGCTCCAACTTTTTCAATGTATGATGAGGCGGCAGGACAGGCCGTGAATTTGAGTGGAGAGAGTGAGATATACCCCCTTCCAAATCAAACCTACCCGTCTCAAATTGAATCCTACAACTCCTGTGTTGAAAGTCTATCAAGTGTCCCAAATGAATTATCAGTTGAAGATAGAATGTTTAATGAGTTGTGCGACTTTGTAGTGTTTGATTTGCCCGATTGTGAAGGGTCCCTTTTGAGTGAAACCATACCTAATCCTCTTGACCTCTACACCTCCACTCTAGAACCTGAATTGATTGATATCCATGCTTTTGTTGAGGTGTCATAGAATTTTGATTTTCACTTGATTGAGGATATGGACGCTGGGAACATTTTGGATGATGAACCCGTAGATTTGGCTGAGTTTGTCTCTTCAAATCATCATCCCGAGTCATTAAATGTTTTTCCCGAACCCCATATGCGTCTTGATTTTGAAGAAAAATGCATGGATGAGCTAAATTTTGAGGAGAATATTGAGGATAGCACTGAGGATGAAACGGTTTTAATTGATGAGTCGGATTTTCCAATTCATCCTAATCCTTCCACTGACTGTGTACACCCTCCTGAACTCTTAACCGATACCCTTCCTCAACCACTTCCCTCCATCCTTTCCATCGTTCCGACCTTGCAAGAACCCGTCTCACTTACATTTCATATGTCTGGTTTACCAAGTTCGGCGTACCCATGGTTTCTCACGAACCTTGAGGGATTTGACCCCATTTCTCGACGGGTTAATAGATTAGCACAATCGCTGTTTACACATCGCTCATCACAAATTATGCTAATCTATTCACTCCATTTGCACCCTCAAGTTCGTACTCCACTTCTTTCTCCCATCCGCCATTCTTCTCTTCCACCGAGACCGGACGCCACTTTTATCCCCACACGGTCTCGCGTGTTTCTTATTTCTTTTCTCTACACTCCATTCTTTCACCAACCGTCGCTTTATAACGATAAAAATTTTGAATGGTTGGTGTTAACTTTTGGCCTGTGTAAGGCCTTGTATAGATGGATACTGTTCTTTCCCCCCTAATCCTGAATTTCAACGCTTAACAGTGGAAACACTGTTTTACTTAAGTTTGGGGGGGACATTTTTTTTGTATATATTTTTTGTTTTCCTTTTTTGTTTTGTATATAATTTGTTTTTAGGGAGCGCCGGCAATTTTGACCCTCTTGGTATAGCCTGACAGTGAGGGCACTGTCAAGTTTAAGTTTGGGGGTGTGCTCGGTAAGCTTTCTTCCTTCGCATTCATATGTATATTTTGCATCTGCATATTAAATCCATAAAATCCATAAAAATCTGAAAATTTTCTAAAAATATAAAAAAATTTTGTCAAGTTAGCTTGTGGAAGAACTCTGATTCAACATTCGACGGTTTTTGTTTGAAAAGATAGGAATAACTAAATCCTATGTTTGGATTTTGAAAACCTGAAAGATAACTCTCCTTTGAAGTTAACTATAGCTGATATACGTCTTTACATCACACTACACGTGTTGTGAGTCATGGAAATTAGATGACAAGTCTTTTATGTTTAAAAACTTTTAAATAAGATAAATGATTTTCTGAGGATCAAATAGGTTTGTTCTGAAATAAGTAATATATCAAGAATAGTTTATGAAGTGAGTGAATATGAAGGAATGTTATTGATGCCTTAATTGGAACTAAGTCTGAAAAATAACCCATCTGAAACTTGATTGGAATGATTACACACCGAACCCACTAAACACGTCTTTTATCCAAAAAATAATTGAACTACCGGTTATATCTCCGTTCGTATTGAATCATCATGATTTTCACGCCAAACTGTCTTTTGTTTTTGGACCTAGGTAACTTGAGTAATTAAGTCCGCTGGGGTGTTTCTACACCTAATGCCCTAAAACCAACTGGTTTGGGTGCATTGGCCCAAAGCTCGCTAAGAAGCCTAGTAAGTCCAGATTAAAACAAAGTCAAGCAAGTGTTCTCTCCGAGTTAAAATTCCTAATGGTTCTTTGTGTGAGAATAATCTTGATAAAAGACAGGCTTTTATAAAAAAATTTAACGGAGATATGAAGGTTTTACTCTATGATAAAGACTATTGCACGTTCACAGAGGTGTGTATGAAATGAAAACAAGAAAAAGGTGGAGTGAAGAATAAGACCGAGTTTCCTGTTAGGGAAGATAGAAATTCTGAAGTTGAAACTTTACTGGAAAACGAAACTTGAAAAATGCTTAACTCTTTATAAAACTTATGTGATCCTTTTAAAATTATTATCTGGGCTTTATTGTGTGACATAATGACTTTATTCGACCTTTCGGGAACTTAACGACACTATTTTGCACTGCACGTAAAGACATATAAAATCTGTAGTTAAATAAGAAGAGAGATGTGAAAAATAAAGGTTCGATAGTCTAAACTTAGGATTATAGAATTGTTATTTTCTGAAACAAAACTTTAGGGGCTTGAATCTTAGTTATTTTACAAAAACTAGCTTGACCGGATTTTGTGGGTAGTATCCGCTGAAAACCCTCAGGAGACAACACTCCTCCTACTAGGGACACCTAGAGGTTTAACGGCTTGTTGCACATGCTCAATGCAATCGCGTTCCCTGCGAAAGTGCGGTTATCATTTTATTTTTGTGAATAATTGGTTTTGCTCGGGACGAGCAAAAGTTAAGTTTGGGGGTATTTGTTCATAGCAGAATATTGCATTTTATACCGCCCATTCTTACGCTCGTGGGTTTATAGGTAGGTACTTTTAATCCGTGTTTTTTACATGTTTACAGAATACAGGTTTCCAGTACAAATATTGCAAATCAGGATAAAATCTCCACAGTTACGCTAAAAGCAGAACATCTGTAGACAGCAGATAAAAGCCGGGTTCCGGTCATCCATATCCGTCCAGTGCCGAGTACCGGTTCTCGATATAAGACATGTGACAGTGGTCATTCATGTCTGGGACAAGCACAGAGCACGAGGTGGGCTGCACAAGAATCAATGGGTGCGCGGAGCTCGAGGGAGATAAAGTCAGAAGTAAAGAAAAGAGTGCAATCTTGGACTTGGAAATCTGGAGATATTCTGAAGACTTTTGCGCAGTTTAAAGTTGGCAAACACGAGGAAACAGGAAACCAGGGCAGCCAAGAAAAGCCCACTGCCCAACACCTCTAAAGGGCCGCGGAACCGCGGCCAAAGGGGGGTCTTGGCCGCGGTTCCGCGGCCAAGTGGAGCCCTCTCTCTGACGTTTTTCTGGGGTGTTTTGGTCTTTTCACATGTGGTCCTCTGGTTGCCCTAGAACTCCATTCTCCTGCTTATAAATACAGCAGATCTGATCAAAGCCAAGGGAGCTTTTCTTTAGCCTCTTTTTTGTAGTTTTGTTCTTCTTTCTTCTTCTTCTTCATTCTTCCTCCATGAAATTGTAGTGAGAGCTTTTGAGTGGATGTTAATGAAGATGAGGGTTTTTTATCTTTTTTGTTAGTTTGCTCCCCCTTGAGATTTTTGCTTTCTCTTGCTCATTCAACCTCTTCATTGAGCTCGAATGGTTAAGGGTTAGTTATTGATCTCAAGGGTCGTATTTTCTCACGGGACTAGCACTTCATTTCACATGCGTTCTCTACCCTTCCCTTGATCTTGCAACCTCTTCATTGAGCTTGCAAGTTTAAGGGTTGGCTATTGATCACATGCTTGTCTTGAGTCCTAGTTTCGTATTCTTTTTATCGCTTTTTATTACTTGCTTTTTATTACCTTGTCTTTAATTACTTGCATTTTATTCCATGTACTTTAATTACTTGTATCTTTTCTTTTCTTTGTTCTTTTCTTTTTGTTCTCTTTTGTTCATTTTTGTGAATGTTGTAATTATTATTGTTAAGAAGAAATACGGTATTATAAGTTAACATTTCTTTGCCAATTCCTTTTCCCGTTATTTTCCATTTGAACTTCGCCCAAACCATATGCAAACGCTCCGTTAGGCACCCTACCCTGACAAGGTAACGGTGATTCCTAACCGCGACCGGTTGCGTTCGGTTTGGCCGGAGGCGAAAGCAAGAGACAAGAACGGAAGGACAAGGGTAAATAGGCCGGATTCCACGAATACCGCGCTTAAATCCCCTAATCCACGTTGTTGCCAATTGCTTAGCTTCAATTGGTCGAGACTCGGCTCAAAGGTTTTGAGTACGGATTTCTTTAGCTTATAATCTCGTATCTTTTCTTAACAACTTTATACTTGCAAATAAACACATAGGTTAGAATCAAACACACATACAGATTCTTTATTGACTCGTCTAAGACAAGAAGGTAAGATACCACCATCTCCCTGTGGACCGACCCGTGCTCAACCGGCTAGCTGCAAAGCGACACCGTCCTGATCGCGGTTACACTTTAAATCTTTGAACATCCGACACGCCAAAAGCGTGCGATCAGTGGCCATCAATGGCAACTAGTGAAATTGAGTGAGAAATCCAAATATAAAGTCTACCCACTTCCTATTTCTTCATCCTCTACCTCTTGCCAAGTTGTATAGGGTGTTTACTTCACAAGTTTTCAAAGCTTGGTGAAGTTGGAGCTTGTTCTTGTGATGCTTCGACGTAGATCATCTTCGGCATCGAACCGACGATCAAGCCCGCCCATTCTTCGATGATGCCAATGCTAGAGTCGTGAGTTCGATTTGGACAGCGGAGGGAGATCATCGTGGAGCTTAGGAAGTGGTGGACCGGATCTACAAAGGTTATAGCCCCTTTCCTTTAGATACATTTCCATTTACTTGCTTGTTTCGCCTAGATATCTAGTAAACGATCCGTATTAGGGTTTGTGGGCACCCGTAAAATTTGATTTGTGCATGTTTAATCACTTGTGAGACCTCACTAGGGTGCCTAGGAACCCTACAGTGGTATCAGAGCCTAGCTAGAGCCTTAGGCGAAGTCCCGACGGAATCAGAAGTCCGATCGACCCAAAACCCGACTTGAAAAATGCTCTCTGGACTTTTCTGTAAAATGTGGATTTTTGTGAATTAAAAATATCCAGAAAATTCAGCAGGAAAATCTAAGGGTTACTGCAAAATTCGGTGTACTGATTCCTTAAAGTCACCGCGGATCCGCGGCATGAGCCTGCTCATGCGGCGGTTCCGCGGCGCTTTTGTCGTTTTATGCATCTAATTTTGCACAGTAATTCTTATCTATCTGTGCTGGTTTTCCTGGGAATTTTTAATATTTATTCCAGAGTTGTATTTTCTGAGTAGTATTGGGGACTCGGTGTATTCGATCGGATTGTCTAATTTTGTCGGTGTGTTTTTTCGGATAAATCTTTGAATATGTTAAAAAGTTCGACCGAATATAAATACCCACTTTTTCCCCTGCCGGGAAATTTCCAATTGTTGGATTTTTCCGTAGTTTAACGACGTTCTAAGTAGTGCAAGTAACGCGATGGACCCTCTAGAAGACAACAAACCTTAACTCGATTATGTGACCGTCTTGAACTGCCCTTTGAACCTTCGGGTTTGGGGCAGTACGGCGTGCCACATGTGAGGTGTTGGCTTGACGCTTCTACGGCTGGACCGTTGGTACTGATGCACGAACTGAATGCTGTTAGACTTATTTCATGTGTTGAGCTGTATCGGGAAAACTTGGGTGTTCGATTGTTCGATCGAAAAGTTTAGCATTTTCTGTTTATCCGGAATGTGATACAACAATTGGAATTCACAAAAGTTATGTGATAACTGAATGAATATTATAAACATAGCACTTTAGTCTCACTTGATCGGTTGCCACGGAATTTCGATGTGATCAAAAGTCCGTAGCAATCACGTAGCGTACGCGGATACTCGCCGGGTAAACTTAATAGACAGCCTCACTCCATTGCCCCGACCAAGTGACTGTAGGAGAACCCCGTTGCCGAAAGCATCCGTTCGGGTGCTCGCGGCAGCGGTGTTCCGCCTTGGTGCACTTCGTCGACGGTATCGGGGGTGCGGCCGCCTACTAAAGTTTGCGACGAGCATTCAATCAGACTGTCGGGAATCTTGTTGAATTGCCCAACTCGATATTGAAAAGTGTTTTCGATAATGAGACTGAAATGCGGGGTTTATAATTGTTAGGCATGTGATGTCTAAGTAATTCATTTGGTCAGGCATGCGATGTCTGAGATGGTTGCGGATTCCAACTGTTGTAGTTTTACACTTTCTTTTCTGTGACCGTAAGTGTAATATGTGATATCGCCGGTTTCGTTGCTTTATGTCAACGACAATTGGGATGCGCATATTTACTTACGTTGATGACATGTGATGTTATGGGTTGCTGGATATGTTATATTGGATCGTCGTGTTTGAATAGCCGGGGGGTTTTATGTGAGATGAGTGTTTTTCATTTTCATTCATGTAAAAAAAAACTTGTATGTAATATTCTTTTATTAGGGCACTTCCAGGTTGCGGATGTTGTCACCATTTGTATATTATTTACTTTTCTGCACTAGGATAGACCCAAGGAGGGGAGCACAAATAACCGGGTTCTGGGGTCCAGTGGGAGACCATCTCGAGGAGTCGAGTCCGGGTCTCCTAACCCTAGAATTGGTAGGGTTGCTTGCCGCTCTCGTAGGGGTCTAGGGGTGTGGGATTGGCTATTCATCATGACCGTGGAATCCGTGTTTTATACTGGCTCATATTGAAAACACGGACGTCCTAGAATATCCAACATTTCATATGATTCTTTCTGCTGCGTTATCTGTGATGTGATCATGCGATGTTCTGTGCTCTGTTCAGATAGATGTAGTATATAGTATATATGATATATTATATAGACGTTGCTTATGTTTTACACCCGCGCTAGCCCTGCCTCGCTCTGCCGTTAGTTACCTAACCTAACGGTGCAGACGGGACATCGAGGCGAATGCGGATGGCATAAGCGTACGTTATATTTATCTGTGATGTTTAGGTGGAATTAAATGATGGGATATTCATTAATGAGATTAATGAAAGAAAATAAACCTAATTGATGTTGTGGAATCGAATTTCAAAATAAAATAGGTAGCTACAGTTCTTGCTTTGCATCGCGGTGTTCCTTGTAGAACATCCTGCACCTTATTCGATTGGGAAAAGACCGAGATCCCTTCACCGGGAGTGACTCCTTTAGCAATAACTGGCAGATGCTACAACCCTCGGTTTGTCTTTGATCGCTTCTATAGTTTACGCTTTGCACAGTGATATATATGATATATCCCGCACCTCATTCGATGAGGAAAGGGCCGACGATCCCTTCACCGGGAGTGACCCCTTTAGCAAAACTAGAAAAGCCTCAAAAACATTCCATTTAAAAACCATTTGATTCCGCAACGAGATCAAGTTCAAAGCGTTAAAGGTTTTCACAAAAACCAACCGCAACCCTCCGTCATTTTAGGAAGTAGAGTACTTAGTATTCGTGCTGTGTTTGTTGACCATAGTCAAGGCACAGTGTACGGTAGCTAAGTGATGTCTTCCTACACCGCATATGATGTGATTAGTTAGGACAGTCATGTGGCTTTGTTGACCTTAGCCAAGGGTCATGTGGGTGGGTCTGATTAATCACGAAATGACGGGTAGAACTTGACTAGTACTTGTGATTTGTTGACCATAGTTAAGGTTATAGGTGCTAGGGGTAAAAACCTTTATCGGGAGTTTCAAGTGTTGAAATTTGCAATGAGATTGCATACCTTCTATATGATAGTTGGATCACGATACCCACTGCGAGTAATTGTTACTCCTAGGAGAGTTTTGCACTTTGCAATTAGCCGATCAAGTAGGTGTCTAGAAAGGTGTCAACGGGGTTACGCCTCTGGGAAAACGAGGTTTACTGTAATTAGGTCCGTGCGAAAGCACGGGGAACCTCCCTCAAAGTACCGACACTGGCCTGGCTGAAAGATTGGCGAACTTGTAGAGTGTAATTAATCCCGGCTAGTCTTTCCTTTTAAGGTTTGAAGGAAAATTTGATAAAAACAGTGGGAGCCATCTTGATTAGATAAAATATATAACCAATCTGATCTTGCAAGAGCGCACGCAGAGTGTTTTCTTCTCTCTCTCTCCAGGTAGCGACCATATCATGCCTTAATCAAGATAATAAAACGGATTATTGACCGAACCCGCTTGTTATACTGAGCTGGGGAACGTTGGTCCCGCTCCAACTTATAACTGTTATAAGACAGAGCGGGTAATTGGGGAATACCAGATTTCCCGTGCCGCCCAAACGAAGAAAGTACATATGATGCATCATCTTCGGGTGTGTTCATTACAAAGAACTGTTTCTCAGTATCCTCCGCATCCTGGGTATATGATACCGGATCGTGATCCCAGATATGTAATATGTTACATAGGGCTACAAACAGGTAGAAAAACTGAGAACGGGTGATAAGTTTCATGAGGCAGAAAACGGGGCAAGTGTTGCAGCCAAGTCTGTTGGTCACTATCACCCTGTATTACCAATACATTGATTCTGAACAAATGCTATTAGATACCGATCCTGATATATAAAATCATATCAGTCTCTTTATAAGTAAAGAAATGATATAATTTTGTATTGTTGGATAATGTTTTGAACATTTCCTATATCAAAAGTTGATCGGTTCAGGCACGTTATCTAAAAGTATTGACGTTCTAAATCAAACTACTGTTCCTTGTATATTGAACACACACAAGAGGAAGAGTTCAGAAATGAACGGATCCTTCTTGAGGCATTGTAGACTAGGTCACATCAATGCGACCCGACTGGCTGAAGTTACATTTTAGATGCATATTTAAATCAGTTTGAATTTCATCTTGTGAAACTTGCCAGTCATGTCACAAAGATTAGATGACCATAGCTCTGTTTATTAGAAACAGAGAAAGAGTTAGTAAACTCTTGGGACTGATACATGATGATGTATGTAAAGTTTCCTGTCTACACATGCCAGGACTGGTTCTTTATACTTCATTATATTCTCTGATAATCTCTCAAGATTCAGTCATATGTTCCTGCTGAAACATAAGTCCGAAACTTTTGAGATATTCACAGAATATAAGTTAGAAGTAGAGAACCAAAATACGGGTATAAGTATTATGTCCTATGATAAGATCAGGGAGGAGAATACTTGTGCATGGCATTCCTGGACCATTCTAAAGGAGAATGAGATTCTCTCTCCGTATTACTCCTCTGAATACACCACAGCACAACGGTGTATCATGGCGGAGCAATCACACAATATTAGATATGGTGTGCTCTATGATGAGTACTACTGAGTTTCCTATTTCCTTTTTGGAGTTATGTACTTATGAAGTTGCATACCTATTGAATTGGGTTCGATTCAAATCAGTGCCTACCACTCCATATGAGATATGGTGTGGGAAGATCCTATCTCTTAAGCGAGTTAAGATTTGGGTTGTCCGGCCTGTGTTTAAAGCAAAATCCGGACAAGATCGAGGCAGGATCAGTTCTGTAGAACTGGAAAGGTTCCAGCTATACAAAACTGCAGTTGATGATTTGACAGAACCAAAGGATTCTATAGTCCCCGACGAACCTCAGCCTCTCCGCCGATATAGTAGGGTTCCTCATCCGCCTGAGAGATACCTCGGTTTCTCGATGACAGTGGGAGAAAGGATTACATCATGAGATGATGACCCAACTAGTTTCGAGCAGGCCATCGAGAGTAGGGACTCTGTAAGAATGGCTGGATGCTTAGCGATCTGAGATGGAATCCACATACACCAGCAAAGTATGGACTTTAGCTGCTATATCTGAAGGGTTTAATCCCTATCAGGAGCAAGTATATCTTGAGAAGATTACTTGGTGTAGATGGAAAGTTGAGACTTTCAAAGCTAGACTTGTTAAAGGTTTTCGTCATCGACCAGGCGTGGATAATGATGAAACCTTTTTCCAGTAGCTATGCTTAAGTCTATCCAGATCCTACTTACCACGGCTACATACCATGACTACGATATCTGGTGGTTGGGTGCCCTGACTGCTTTTCTAAATACTGATTTAGAAAAGAACGTCTATAAGAACACAGCCAGAGGTCTTCGTAAACAGTGGGAGCAGCGGAAACGTGTGCAAGTTGCTTTACATAATGAAGCAGGCATCGCGGAGTTGGAACGTCTGTTTTGATGTGATAGTCAAAGTGTTTGACTTCATCAAAATGGTAGACGAACCTTGTATATACAAAAGGGTAGTATGGAGTATGCTGATGATCTTCGTATTATACGTAGACAACATACTCTTGATGGGAAAAGAGTTTCCTATAATACGATCGGTCAATCTCCTATTATCACTAGGATTCTCCAAATAGGATCAAAGTGATACCTCCTAAATCCTGAGTTTTCATCTATGAGATAGATGTAATTGGATGCTAGGATTCTCACTAGATGTAGTGAGATGGTATCAATCGATCCTGGGGAGAATCACTGGAAACGTTCCAGGGTGATAAAGACGACTGAATGTCAGTCACGGGCATTGTCTTTACCCTCAGTAGAGGACGGTATGTTGGAAGAGTTCCAAGCTAGATACCGTGGCAAACTAGACGATAAAGGCTGGTAACATTGCTATTGAAGATACTACCAAAGAGGAAGTTTGGGTGTATATTGGTTCATAAGATGAACTAGGTTCCTGCCATTGTATGATAATGGAAGTGTGGCTTAGGCCCTGGAACCCTGGTCCCATCAGTGACCCAGACATATTCTGAGGAAACATCACCTGATCATGGAGATAGTTGATCTCTGGGATGATCGAGGTTAGGAGAGTAGACTCAGAGGACAACACGGCGGATCCACTCACGAAGGACTTATCCCAGAGAGAGACTCATATGGGATGGTTGAGTATTAGATACTGCAACCACTGCTACAGATGGCCCTAGTGCAAGTGGGAGATTGTTAGTTATATGTATGCCCTAGAGGCCATTACTGTACATTGGATGTATATTGTAGTGGATGCTGGGACATATATAGGTAGGACTTTCTTGCTCGACATGATAGTACGCTATCTGGTTGATCATTATCTTAACGTGTATACTTTCTGTCTCTCTGATTACATGTTGATAAAGCCCTTAGGATGTGTACTCGACTTCCAGGACTATGATGAAGATCATACTAGTGGGGCCTGGGTAGTCAATGAGTACATCCTTCATTGTTCCTAGTCGAGGGAATATCGAGACGGGGCATCGATATTCCAGAGTAGACTAGCGCATATCTTCTCGACCCATGCGATGGGCGATGGATGATCCCATATCCATTGGTGTTTGACATCGAAGATGGTATGCGGGTGCTCAGTGGAGACTGGGTACACTGAACGGACTCGCCGAGAACTCCCAGATGGTATTATACCTCACGTCAGATGGCAGTTCTCTGGTGATACTGGTACAGCTTAGTCTGTTGACCCGAGATCGTCATAGAGTCTTGTGTGTCTCCCACTGTGCTTTGATTTCCACCCTACCACGGCTCTACTGAGTTGTGCAAACAGGTGGTTTTTGGGTACAGTCCCGATTCACATGGAGGCAATGAGCGATAGGAGGGGATTCGTCTCTCCCGGTATTGGGGGTTGATGTTGTGCTATGCTCGACTGGCCATAACAGGAAATCCCTGGCCAGGGTTGCAGTGATATACTGGTAAGAGTTATCAGTAGTTTCACGAATGTTATGGACTTTACGTCGGCATGACTTATCGAGCTATTGGGGTCTGACGTTTACCACCCCTAGGCGAGATATGCGATATATCAGACGAACAGACCGGACTATACGGTAAGTGTTACTGGTTGGATTCACAGGAGTGTGAGCGGGCTTGCTCGTCGATCTTCTGATCGCTCAATACCCGGGTGGCCGTTACGTTTAGCAGACCGCTTGCGGCTTGTGGGTGTTTGATATGATCATCATCTGCTGCCGGCGTATTGACGAGTCTTTAGAGTCCTATACAGAGGTTTCCTGGCTCAAGCGAAACGAAATAGGAGCGCATATGAGATATGGGCGGGACCGAGAATAATGTGTGTATGTGATACCGTATTCTATTCTCGCGATGAATGTATCGAATGGTTATATGCGATATAACCTAGTTATCGAATCAAGGATTGATTCGATAAGCCGATACATATGATACTAGT
Source organism: Agapanthus africanus (assembly GCA_030015575.1). Taxonomy (NCBI): domain Eukaryota; kingdom Viridiplantae; phylum Streptophyta; class Magnoliopsida; order Asparagales; family Amaryllidaceae; genus Agapanthus; species Agapanthus africanus. The sequence continues at coordinate 529,644,305 of JASDDO010000014.1, forward strand.
CGGTTATATCCGATATGACCGGATCGTTAAATCAAGTGTTGATTTAATGATTTAGTGCATATTTATATATTTGATATATTACTTTGCGTTAACTAGCATTGGTTCACTTTAAAAGGATTTTCTCACTTGAATTGTGCACATTGTATATGCGATATAGTTTTGTGCACATGTTTGTATCATGTTTGATGATACATGCTTGCTTGGTTAAGTGTAAAGAATCAAACCATGGTTTAAGTTAATGATTAGGGTTTTGATTATTTATTCATTTATCTTTTTCTTATTTATTCATTTTGGAAAAAGGAAAAGATAAATGAATGGTTGAATGTTTTGTTTTTAGTTGAAGTTTCTTGAAACTTTAACTAAGTCACTCTTTTGTTGTTTTGCTTAACCCTAACCATTTAACTAACCCATGTTAATTCTCTACACATAATTATAGTTGAAAGTATGATAAGTATTGAATTATTTATCAAATTATTCAAGACTTATCATATCTTCTTCTTCTTCTTCTTCATCTTCTTCAACATGAAGAAAGCTAGTAGCCATCAATGGCAACTAGTGAAATTGAGTGAGAAATCCAAATATAAAGTCTACCCACTTCCTATTTCTTCATCCTCTACCTCTTGCCAAGTTGTATAGGGTGTTTACTTCACAAGTTTTCAAAGCTTGGTGAAGTTGGAGCTTGTTCTTATGATGCTTCGACATAGATCATCTTCGGCATCGAACCGACGATCAAGCCCGCCCATTCTTCGATGATGCCAATGCTAGAGTCATGAGTTCGATTTGGACAGAGGAGAGAGATCATCATGGAGCTTAGGAAGTGGTGGACCGGATCTACAAAGGTTGTAGCCCCTTTCCTTTAGATACATTTCCATTTACTTGCTTGTTTCGCCTAGATATCTAGTAAACGATCCGTATTAGGGTTTGTGGGCACCCGTAAAATTTGATTTGTGCATGTTTAATCACTTGTGAGACCTCACTAGGGTGCCTAGAAACCCTACACCTGTCAGTGACAATATCCATACAGTCCGGTCCGTTCGTCTATGAGCATCGCATGGCGGGCCTAGGGGGTTGGTAAAAGTCAGACCCCCAAAAGCGGTACAAGTCGTGTCGGAGTGTAGCCCAGAACACCCTGAGATACTACTGGAATACCTACCTATAAATCTCCTGCCTTGGCCAAGGACTTCGTGTAATGGCTCTCCTAGACACAGCGCGACCTCACCCCCAATACCGGGAGAGACGAACCCCTGAAGATCCGCTCATTGCCTCCATGTGGCTCGGGACTGTACCCAACTAAAACCTGTTTGCACGACTCCTTTGAGCGTGGTAGGGTAGTAATCAAAGTACAGTGGGAACTCACACGAGACAAATGACGATCCTCAGGTCGATGAACTAACCTGTACACATGTCACCAGGGAACTGCTATCTGACGTCAGGTATAAGACCAACTAGCATGTTCCCGGCGAGTCCTGTCCGGTGTACTCATAACCCAATGAGCACCTGTATACATCTTAGGTGAACCAACTGACACCAGTGGCTTGTGAGACCGGCCACCGCCCCTCGTCGGGGTCTCGACTGTATACACTAGTCTACTCTGGAGTATCGATGCCCTGTCTCGAAACTCCTATGACTAGGGACCTTTTAAGGATGTGTTTATAGACTACCAGCTCCCATGTATATGATCGCCCTCATACTGCTGGCAGTCAAGCAAGAATCCTAGGGGCTCTATCAACGTGCAATAGCGACCTGTCAGGTCACCTAAAGCAGTACACGATGATAAAGGTAAACCAGATAGCATACTATCATCTCGAGTAAGACTGTCCTACCGGGATAGGTCCTCCCTCAACCATTGCAATCACGTGCCTGTGATCCAATAATTGACTCTGAGGGCACTATCTCCAACAATCTCCCACTTGCACTCAAGGCTAATTATTGCGATGTCGCATACTCACAGCCCGTGTGATACCGAACACCCAACTCCTCTACTTGTCAGTCTCACAAAACTCGTTTGCGAAACTATTGTGTTCGAGGAATAGCCTCAGTGAGTGGATCCGCTTGGATGTTTCTTTCTATGTCTCTCTATATCTCAAGTTCGCGGAGAAAGCTATCTCCCGAAAAGAGCAATACCTGTCTTAGAATGTCTGGATGTCTGATGGGACTTAGCTCATAAATGAACTCCAAATCCAAATTTCTTAGACTGTATCGTCAACTGAACTTAATCAGTATCCTGCGTCATGCCTCCCTCAGTATTGCCTTGGATCACCTATCCAAAATACTGCCCCTCATCAGAGGGAAAACTATAACTCTGACAACCTCCTTGTCGTCCATGTCACCTTGGAAGCCTGGAATGATAATTGTCTCCCGAATGAGGCTGTCGTTATCATATCCCTAGAACATCCACTTATGTTCTAAAACTGCTTCCGACTGTTTCTCCAGGATTGGATCAACATCAACTTATTGCATCTAGTGCAAGAACAACATATGGTGTGGTACTTTGAGATCTCATGATTGACTCAATTGTCTAAGCAAGTGATCTGTCAATCATGCACATCCCTCTCTACTTTAGTCTATAAGACACCTTTAGAGAGGGTGACTCCATCACCTGCAGGTATACTACCGTGCCAGGAGTCGTCCATTCTAAATACTCTTAGAATGCTGTCTAAGTACCCAGATTGGGAAACCATCCAAATCTAGATCTATAGATCTAGTAACCAGAATGTCTGATATTATATCCAAGTCCTATGTAGAGAAACCACTGTGTGACGACCAAAGTATAACCGCTCGTAGTATAGGAATATCACTTCCTACTCTGTGTATGTCATCCAAATACCATGACATCACGCCCTACTACCTTCTCAACAGATCCATCCCCTATTCTGATGAAGTCAAACCTATGACTGTCACATCAGAAATAGATGATCTATCTCCGCTACATCTGCTTTAGTCTATAAATAGACATAAGCCACCTGTCCACCAACGCTTCCGTTGCTCCAACTGACTACGACAACCCTCTGGCAGAGTCATATACACGTGCACTTCTAAAGCTAGTTTAGAACGACGTTATACTCATCCCCTTGCCGGGTCTCATAGTTTGGAACAACAGCAATGGAAAGTCTGGGTAAACAATAACCTCCCTGCCACCGTCCTTGAGCATACCGGAGTACCTCTCGGGTGCCTGAAGTTACCCACCAAATCTGCGGAGTGGCCAATGGAATGTCAAGCCAGATTGAATATTTAGGTTCCTATGAAATCTTCAGTAATCGTTTGTGGTTCTGGAATCACTTCCACTTCTACCATACTCCCACTACTGTTTTTCTGAAAAAATCCATTTTTTAATAAAACTGTGGCGAGTCAAGAACAATATCACTATTGATCTTCAAGATGGTAGAAAGTCAACCCTCATCATAGCCTGGGTCAACCCGCAAACAGCCATTACAGAAACGTGCCTTGAGTTATCCAGAGTCTGGTTTTAAGCATAGGTGATCAGTCGAAAATAATGTATATTTTAGCCGGCAATTTCCCTAACATTTGCACTCATTTAGAAGTGTTCGGCATTCATATTCTACATATTAGCAAATCTATCACAGAATATCAGATTTCATGTGTTAGACTTTTAAACCGACACTTTAAGGGAAATTAACCGCATTTCATGGCATCGCATCATTTCTGTATTTGCGCAACACTTGTCTTGAGTCTGTGCAGGAAAATACGGAAGAAAAGCCAAAGATTCTGATCTAAAATACGCCAACTAAATCATTTCAGATCTGGTAGCAATTCAGAAGGAGATATTAAATTACACATATACAATAAAGGCCCAACAATCATCCCAAGACTGTACCAGAAAGATCAAAGCCCAAGGCCCACAAGTAGCCGCGGATCCGCGGCAGGAGCCTGCTTGCGCCGCGGATCCGCGGCGGTTTGGCCACGTCAGCCGTCCAAATTCAGTGAAAAATCTCAATCTCTGAGCCCACATTCCTTTCTGATATGTCAAGTTCCAGAATACCCTCGAAGATACTGCCAGATCAGCAAAGATCATTAAGCAAGGCTAAACATAATTAAGCTCCTAACTAACCTCTTCTAGAACCTCCCTCCTAACTAATCACATCTAGAAGCTTCTCCTCTAACTAACTTTTGGAGGGAAATTCAAATTTCCTCAACAAACTTTAGGAGGGAAACTTAGAATTTGAAATCCTAGATCTAGGGTTTAGATATCTATAAATAGGAACCTAGACCTAGGGTTAAAGGCTAATCAATCTTTAGGTAATCAATTTTAGTTAATCTTTCCCTCTTTCATCATCTTCTTCCACAAGTCTAGTGACAAGGCTTGTGCGAAACCCTAACCCTAATTCCACTCCAAATTCAAGATCTTGAGTACCAAATCAAGCGAGAAGCCTTCAACCTTTTATGAGCCGAGCCGATCTTCAATCGGGCAAGTGATCCAAGCCGATCCGCGACTCACGGGGACGAGCGAAGCCAAATCGACGATCGAGTTCTTCCTCTTGTAGTTCTTGAGCGAATGTAATAAAATTGCCGATATAAATAAAAGGTGAAATTCTTTAATCTTTCTTTCTTTTAATTCTTGCATCATGATTAGATCTCAATTTGTAATTGTTGTTCTTGTTGTGATGTTTGAGTAAAACTCCGATCGTTAAGGAGTTGAGACGATTGTAGAATGATGATAACAAATCTTAATACGACTTTTAAGTCCTACGAGTTTTGTAAACCCTAGCAAGTTCAAGAATCGATGACCTAGTTTCGTAGCGATTCTTTCTTGTTTGTGATCGCTCGAAATTAGGGATCTACGATCGTTTCTTGAAATTACTAGAGGCTAGAATATGAATGATATCGATGAAAGAACAAGGGATAAGATGAAACCCTAGTTTCACTAGAAATCCCTAATTCTTGTCGATCATCATCGATCTAGTATCAATTCATCGAAGGATAAGAATACGTAATTGTAAGATTACATCACATCTATAGATCCGATCGATTCCTACGAGCCTCATTTCGATTCTTGATATTTGGTTTGGAAAAATCAACAAACTATCAATTCTTGATTCTATCTTTTTCTTGTTATTAGATCTAGATTTTTCTAATTCTTGAACTTCAATTCCAAATCATGAATTGTTTGTTTTCTTTTCTTTAAAGTTTCAATTCATCTAATTCAAAAGACGAACGATTACACTTTCCCTGTGGACGATCCGCACTCACATACTAACTACATCCGACACCGTAGTTGATTGCGGTCAAATAATTTTTGGTTGTGATTTCTTTACAATTCTCCAACATACACAAACATAAAATCTTTTCAATCAATAGGCCGGACAACTCCCCGTACCTTAACATCGTTAAGATATGAACTGTTCTATATCCAATATAGAACCAGAGGCACTGATTTAATTGAACCAGATTCAAATCATACAGCTGTCTCCAGTGCATGTCAACTAAATGGAAAGAGGCCGATCAGCGTTACTCAACTTAGGAATGCTTCCAATTATGAGTAGCCAGAAAGAGAAGTAAGTTCTCTTAAACATTACTATCAGCTGAACACCATACACAAGTATCTACATCTTCGATCACTTTGAAGAATCCCGATACTTGCAATACCTGGTTCTCTACTTTATTCAAATACCTATAACTTCTCAAATTTCGGACCCTGTGTTTCCACGAAACACCTGTCTAAAAACTAGAGAAGTCATAAGTAAACCGAATATAGTACGAGGACCAACCCCTCAGTCCTGATGGACCCTGGACAACATACAATATTCTGTGTAAGTCCCTTGAGTCTGATAACTCATTCACTGTGTGTCGTAGGTTGAAAACTGTACTTATGGTTAAGAAGAATTACACCGCTGTTTAATGCTCCTTACCTAACCATCCACTGATATAGGTAAATGTCGTAGACATAATTTCAAAAAGGTATATCTCACTCTATAAAAATAGACGTACAGATATATCAATTTGAAATTGGTGCATAATAGCGGATATTCAAAACCAAATAATTGTCGTCCGGCAAACAACCCAGGTGACTTCCTCAAATATCACTGATTACAACGAATCCCGAGATAATGAGGATGATCACCCAATTCCCAATAACTTACTCCCACTCATCATCTGTAAAACCATACAGATGTGAGAATCATACCTGGTAAATATATACCCTGGAGCTAGTGTCTAATTGGGAAATCAGTTTTCTATTAACAGTACACAGTGAACCTGAAACATTGAAATGTTTCGATGGGGTATCCTGGTATTCCTAGTAATGCCTCTTCCATTATCCATATTCACAACTGTAACCGTATAATTCTTTGCCACTTCTCCAAATCCCTTTATATGTCTTTAGTCATTACCTTCTGTACACCCCTTTAGGCCAAATGGTTTTCTTTCTTCCCTACCGTTCGGCACCAGCCTATGGTTTGGAAGAAGACTATCCAATAAGCATAATGGGTGTACTGTCCTAATCCTAGGAGCACTCGCAATTCGAGAGAAGGTGAAGATAAAAGACAACCGAATGAACCTTATTCCTATTTCTCCTGAAGCAGGATCCATCCCCGAACTGGAACAAGTTCATTTCGAGTTCGTATATAACCATACGATGGATTATCCAATAAACTTGGGATCTTCGTAGTGATACGGAGTGTCCTGGAGAAATACAAAGGTGATTTAGGATTGGCGAAGAAATACTTGGTTTAGTCGTGAATAGCAATCGCAATTTACTTTGCCCTCTTACTAATCCCTTGCTTTGTCTGAACTTAATACCTTCTGCACACCATCGTTATGCTAATTGGTTTTCTTCATTCCCCACCGTTCGGCACCAGCCTAAGGTTTGGAAGAAGACTATCCAATTTGCGGAATAGGTGTACTATCTCCTAAGCCAAGGAGTACTCGCAATCTGAGAGAGAAGGTAAAAGGAAAAGACAACTGAATAGTCCTATTCGTTTTCTCCAGAACCGGAAACCATCCTCGAATTCCTTCGAGTTCGTATATAACCATACGATGGTTTTGTCCAATGGAAGTGGACGTTCGTAGTAATACGGGGTGTCCTGGAGAAAAGGGTAAAAGTAGGAGTGGCAATGAGGTTTGCAACTCTGACAATCCAAACGCCAGTGTTAAGAAGGTTCGGTCAACTTGGTCACTGAGTCATAGTCTAGGGTCGGGTCAATGGTCGCTGCCAAGAGAGAGAGAAAAGAAACACTCAGCGTGCACTCTAACCTAGATCAGAATGGTTACCAATTTATCTAATCTGTAAACCTCCCACTGTACCGTCAAATTCTCCTCCAAACCTGAAAGAAGAATTAGTCGGGATCACCCGAGGAGTAAACCAACTCATCAGTAGGAATCGGGATCCAACTATCATTGCATGATAACGTGACGGAATCCGCTCACGTCATCATACTCCAGAAGGTATGCGCATATCTGGCAAGTTTCAGTTCTTTTGAAACTCCCGATGTGGATTTTTACCCCATGCTCTTATGACCTTGACTTTGGCCAACATATCATAAGTCACATGTCAAGTTCTACCCGTCATTCTCCAGGTTAATTTGAACCCACCCGTACATACCCTTGACTTTGGCCAAAATGGCAGTACGACTGTCCCAAACCAACGCATCTATCTATGCTGCATATGAATACCCCAATAGCTACCAATCACTGTGCCTTGACTTTGGCCAACATACACAGCTTGAATACTATTGACTATTCATATGAAACGACGGAGGGCTACGAATGGTTTCTGGCGAAAACCTTTAACGTAATGAACTTGATATCGTTGAAGGAACGGATAGCTTTTTAGAAAATATAGTGACGAAAACCTTTACTAAAGAGGTCACTCCCGGTGAGGGGATCTCGGCTCTTTCCCCGTAGAATGGGGTGCAGGATATTCCAAATGAATACCACGATGCAAAGCAAAAAGTAATTGGCTATAGTGAAGTTAATGCCCTGACGCAAACTTCTGTCCAAGGGGTCACTCCCGGTGAAGGGATCTCGGCCCTTGCCTCGTCGACTGAGGTGCTGGATATTCATAACCGAATATCACTGTGCAAAACAAAAGAGAACGTCTTTGCAATAACAGCTTTTTGAAAAGTGTTCCAACAACATCAGATTAGGTTTGTTTATCTTGCATTGATCCGAATCAACGCAGTCCCATCAATTGATCACACCACAAAGAACGAAAATATACTGATGTACGTATATGCCATCCGCATTCGCCACTGGGTCCCGTCATTACCCGTTAGGTTAGCTAACTAACGACAGAGCGGGGACTGGGCTAGCGCGGATGCAAAACATATACAACATCTACTAATATATATACCAATATATTATATTTCGCTCAAGGCGTGATAAGAAATGCAACATCACAGAAATGTACAGCATCACAGAACAATACAGATATCTGGGATCCCCGGGTTTCACAGAGCCACTACTGAAACCCGACGTTCCCCTGGTCGTGTGGATAGCCTGTGCAATGAAATCCTAGACCCCTACGGGCGCGGCAAGTTACCCGCCAAAACCTGAAGCGGGGCAGCCCCTTCAGCAACGTGAATGGACCACCCGACACTTCACGGAATCCGGTAACTTGGGCACCCCTCCTGGGTCAACCTGTACCCCCTACGAGTGCGGCGAATAGCCCGCCAATCCTAGAGTGAAGCCCCCTCCGTCTCAATGCCATGAGATGCGGGCTTGTTGCCTTCTAGAACCCGGCTATCCGTGCACCCTTCCGCGGGGTAATCCTAGTACAGAAAGTAAAATATACATACAACGGGTACATCGACCGCAACCTAGTCGTGCCCCAAAATAATAATACAATCAGGCAGTGACGGCAGTCCACATGTCGGACGCTCGCCCCGCAATATCAAATGTACATAATACAACAAAAACTGTACTAGCATTGCATCCAGGCTATCCCCCACGACCGATCCGCAACATCACAGCATAACACAAAACATCAACGTGAAAAGTCACGTTCGCAAATCCGTCTAACCGGGCTATAGCAGTTAGACAGGATTTACCGATCAAGTGACATTCACGGTTGCAGATATAATGTAAATACTGTGAAATAATGTGTTTAAAATATCCGATCGATCAAATTATACCTAGTGGGCCCCCAAGCAATACTGTAGCACTCACAGAAATTCTGGGCCCAAACATAATATTCCAGAAACCCTATTTTCACCCCAGAAGCCCACTGGAAAAATTTGACGCATTGATCCCTCCAAACCGCGGCGGAACCGCGGCGCCAAGTGGGGTTTGGCCGCGGTTCCGCGCTCTCCCTGAAAGATCAATGTGTCGAATTTCTCTAGAATTCTTAGGACTTCCAGTACATCGGTTTTCTACAACCTGAAAAAAATTTCGAGCCAGAAAAAAATCGACAGAAAACTGATGTGAAAAAACCTCGGGTTTTTGGAATTTTTGTAACATTTCCAAAATAATAAAATATTATTTTTGGGAATTTTTATAATTTAATATTATTTTATTGATTATTTTAATATTAAATTCAAATAAATGAAGAAAAATTATGGAAAATTATGGAAAATTCTAAAATGGGGTATTTATTGGAATTATGCCTTTTTTAAGTGTTTGTGATCAATTATATGCTAATTTAGTGCTAATCGCGATTAAAAATCGCTAATCGGATTTTTTCGAGTTTTTGTGCAAAACTTGCACATATCATTTTTCCTACACTTGTGCATGTTCTACCATGTTACTTTGGGTTCACTATTGGTGTAAGAAGAATTTGGATTAAGGTAAAAGAAAAAGAAAAGAGAAAGGGGTAAGAAATAGGTATGGTAAGAAGAGAGGGTAGGTGAGGACTTTGGCATAAAACCTTAGACTTTCTCTTCATTCTTCTCCTCATTTCTCTCCCTCTCCCACCATTTGCTGCTGCTGCTCCTGCCATTCATTCCCCCCCCCTTCCTCCACCTTCAATCCCTCAAATCATCTCATAAACAACCCCAAAACCACATGCCCATTTCATTAAAAACATGCACAAGCTTGAGATCTACGCAATGGACCAAGAAAGATGGTGTTTTGGCGCTGTTAAGGATTCATGAGGGTTTATTGAGGTAATTTCTTCACATTTAGAGTGTTAAATATTGTGCTTAGGCTTTAATTCAAGTTTCATATCGATATCGTGTGATTTTGTGCACTTTGGACAAAACTAGAGAGGGTTAGGTAAAAGTTGAGATGTGGCTGTGCAATTAGACTCTAATGGTAACCTTAGACCCTATTTTGACCAAGCCCCTGACCTGACACAACCTGAAACCCAAAAATACGGAATTACGGGACTTTCATGTCGGTTTGTGATAACCTGGAGTGTGCAGGGAAATCTGGAATGTACTGGGACTGTTTCAGGCAAATTCAACAATACCAGGGACCAAATTGAGACCATAGGAGGCCACCCTGACCAAACGGACCCCATTGGGCATAGGGGGGCCGGCGAGGCCGGTTTTGGGACACTTGTGGCCGGCCAAGTGAAGGTGGAATGCTTCGGGGTTGGTCCAGTAGCTCATATACACCCTGCACAGCACCCTAGAGTTGTTTATTTGACCTGATTTGACCTGAGACGAAATCTGGGATCGTTTTCATGGGTTGCTGCCTTACTTTCAGTGTTTAGTGTTATGTATTTTGATTTCCATATTTTGGTGTTTGTACGTTATCTCGATCGTGTGACGTTTGTACGACTGCATCGAGTGATTTCGGGTTGTTTTGCGAAGGCTAACCGTAGGTTCTAACCTATAAGCCTTTTAGCGTATCGTATTGGTTTTAGCGTATCGTTTTAAGTTTTGATTTGGTTTTGATGCGATGCGATACGTGTGATATGTGTAGGTACCCCGCGACGATCCGAGGCGATGCAGAAGATGACGGTGATATCGACACCGACACGCAGGATACAGGTGAGTAGATTTATATCTATGGGGAGAAGTCGGGTGGATGGCGTATAGCACCTCCGCAGTCCGTGGTGTTGTATACGAATACGTATACACACGTATATTTATTATGTGTGGTTTAGATTAGTGATGGTAATAATGGTATTATTGATGATCGGAATGTATTGGTTTAGTATAGTGCGAACCCTAGAGTAGTGGTTGCACCCACACATACACTTACACACATATTTGCATACATTCTTTCATTTGTTTATGTACATATGATGATGCGTATATCTACACATGGGTTTGGGACTATGTGTTTATATACGGGATTTGAGGATGATACGTGGGTTTGAGATGATATTTGATGTGAGGCCGTGAGATCGGCGATGTGACATAGTTACTTTTGAGGTGCGATATGATAGTTTTAGCGGGCCTTTGGACATGTGCTTTACCCGCATTCATATTCTTATAGATGGTAACGTTTTGTACTAGACTTGGAGTAGTACCCCAGATTATGCGATCTGATGATAGTGATACCTGATATGGGATGAGATAGTGTGATATTGACCCCTACCCAGCTATTGGGATGCCGTACGACGATTTACCGTACGAGCCGATATTGATGATAGATCCGCACTCATGACTCGAGGATATCTTATGATATGATATTGAGGCGGGATCACCGACTATTATATCTATATATATTGACTCAGATTAGGTGGTTTCATATCCCTCCTGTCTAGATTTCTTAGTAGACCTTAGACTGAGCCGAGATATACCTATTTCAAAACTAACGAATCGGGGATATTCTTAAGATAGGAAGAAGGGTTATACGGATATTTCCAAATGATGCATCTTTTCCTAAAATACCGTAGCCCTTGTTTTACTAAAAACCCGATTCGTCTTATTTCAAATGGCACCATTGCATGACATACATATTGGTGTAGATTATGTACTTTTGCGTTGATTATTCGATTCCGCATATTCATGCTATCTGCATTGCATCGCTTGTACTGTGGTTATATTTCAGTCATGCTGCTAGGACACCAGCACCATTATCGATGATGTATATGTTCCACATACACTTGTTGCCGGCTCACACACTCATCATCGATAATTGCCATGCCACTACACTGTAGTACTATTACATTCAGTATATGATCCTTGCATGATATGATGATGTGCATACCTTCCTTTACATGTCGCATACTTCATGCTTTTGATTATACGCATTGAGATATATTGTTTCTATGATATTTCTGGATTTGGGAACCGAGGTTGTTTCAAAAGAGGATATGTCATTTCTTTAAAAACCCGGTTACCCTTGATATGATATTTCAGTGCGTCCACCATGTGTTTTCTCGGTGCTGAGAGCGACATGTGAAACCCGAATCGAGGAGGCGGATGAGACCGATTGCGGGTACATGGTGGACCCGGTGCGGTACCCCGGGGCAAGAAGATCGCAGATGATAGCGTTGAGCCTGTGCAGGGGAGCACTACCTACCGGTGATATTACCCGACACGTCGGATATCCGGAGGATACCGTCGTAGTCATGAGATGGATGGTAGGGGCCGATCTGGACTGACGGCGCCCTAGATTTGGTGATTGAGACATTGAGATTTCGAGATTGTGATACAGAGGTATCGAGATACTGAGACTTATGTTTTGTGCCGATGCTGGGCACAGTTTTCATGATGTTTTCGAGTGCCGATGCTGGGCACTCCAGTTCCATGATATTGATGTGTCGCGAGGGACACGGGTGGATTATATCCTTATATTTTCATGCACAGGTTTTATGATATTTACTTGCATGATGGTTATTGTCATTGGGTGACGAGTGGACGGGATCCACGTGTGTGCAGATTTGATTACATTGATCATACCTCATATTCATGACATGCTATTACCTGAGACACTAGTACGAGCACTTGGCACTACACTCATGTATAGAGATTACATTGCCAGTTTAGCATGCTTCAGCTTTATTCATATTGAGGTTTATTTATATCTGATCGTATTGACCTAGGATGGTCATGCATTCGATCTCTGCTTGTAGATATCTTTCTATTCACGAGTTGGCAACTCACCCCCGTTGTGCCCCAGTTCTTGCAGGTTTTGCCGTACAGATTCCATAGCGGCATTTCTGGCACACTGCTTCCATATGGGTGACTTGCGTTGGTAGGTGGGTTCTTTTGTATCAGAACCGCCATTGTTCATGTATTATCTATTGTATCTAGAATTTCCATCAACCAAAACTTGTATATTGTTCAGACTTAGAGACAGTGTTGTATTATTTCGACCTTAGAGTCGCGCTAGTAGTAATACGGTTTTGAGTTTGATCCTCGCCCTTTGGCGTTGTATATTCTTATTGCTTGCGTGGTTGTGACCGTCGATTGACGAAGAGCTAGCTCCCGCTTGGGGATGCGTTTTATCATGTTATATATATTATTCATGTTGTACCCCGTTCGGGGCCAGTTTTTACAAAGGAAACTCTGCCGAAATTTTCAGGAAAGGTTACACATTTTTAAAATACATATTCGGCTTAGTTATTTAAAAACTTGGATTTCTGAACCATGATTTCCTTACTCTTTAAAAATGGTTTTAGATTGCTGGGCTTTTGGCTTACTTGGATCAGATGGGGTCCTATAGACTTCATATGATTCAAGTGCCAGTCGCGTGCTCTTTCGGGTCGTGACAATTTTTGTCTATCGGAAACGTAAAACACATTACACAAAGCTAGACTATGTTAATGGCGAGGCTCTGATACCACTGTAAGTGCACGGCGGCGCCCCGGCCTTCAATCCGACGCCGGAATGCGGAAGCGGTGATAAACTTTAATTTTGCGAACTTAGCAAACGGGCACCACCGCGCACTAAATACCCGGATCGGGCCATTAAACTAGTTCTAGCTAACTACAAGACGGGTTAGAGATATACCGAGTGATCCGAGTCCTCCGGTCTTCTCGTCGTCGTCCCGATCTCCTGCGGAAACTCCGGTCGTCGCCTCCTCGCCGGAAGGGCACCACATCACCTGTATCTTTTACGGGCTCCCACCTCAATACCGAGGCAACTCGGGCGCGAAGCTGGCAAGTCGACGTGCCCAAGATTTGCTGTAGAATGTAGTGTAGAGGCAATGTCTCTATTGGGGGTTTTAGTTGCCATGGAGGATGGAGGAGGAGGTTAGGAAAATTGGTGCTTTCAATTTTCTAGCAAGAAGAATATGAGATGAAGAATGATGCCACCACAACAAATGAAACTCTCTCTCATTTTTCTCTCCCTCTCCAAATTGTGGCCGGCCTCTCATCAAATTTGGAAAATGGTGGAGGGCAAAACATAAAAACAAGAGGGAGGTGAGTGTAGTAAAAGGTGGAGGGTGACCACATCCAAAGCAATGATAACTATATCAAATCAACCTTCATCTCTTTTCTAATCACAATTAATACAAAGGAAAAGATGGATAAAGCATCTCATGATGACAATCATATCATGAAGCCACAAATGCATAAAACCCCTCCTCAATAAGTTATTTGCAAACTTGCAAATAACCCCCTCCATCGGAAAAGTCCGGCCGGGAAAGAACAAAGGAAAACCGGCCGGAACGGAATGCAAACTGGCAACTCCAGAAAACTGGTCCCGTAATAAATTACAGGAAAACCCCGATACTGTGCATACACACCCGCGTCTGTATTCCGACCGGATACAAATGCAATGAGACAAAATCTACACTGTACTATACTAGGATCCGGCTTAAACCAAAGCCGGCTAGTAATATCCGTTCGATCCTGATCCGTGCAATACCGCACGTATCCGATCGAACCTTTCCATATATCCATACGGCCTCTAGTACTAACCTTCCGATCCTGATCCGTGCAATACCGCACGTATCTGATCGGACCCTGCCATATCTCCATACGGCCTCTACAGCGTTTCGCCCGAAACTTGAGTAACTGAAAGTGTGGTGGACTCTAAAGACTCGTCAATACTATGGCTGTGTATTTAACCACTAGCACGTCAGAGGTATAAGCCAATACGTGACGGGCCACCAGCTATTGACAAAAAGGGACGTCGATGAGCGAACTCATCCTGACACCCTACTGAGCCTGTCAGTGACAATATCCGTACAGTCCGGTCCGTTCGTCTTTGAGCATCGCATGGCAGGCCTAGGGGGTTGGTAAAAGTCAGACCCCCAAAAGCGGTACAAGTCGTGTCGGAGTGTAGCCCAGAACACCCTGAGATACTACTGGAATACCTACCAGTAAATCTCCTGCCTTGGCTAAGGACTTCGTGTAATGGCTCTCCTAGACACAGCGCGACCTCACCCCCAATACCGGGAGAGACGAACCCCTGAAGATCCGCTCACTGCCTCCATGTGGCTCGGGACTGTACCCAACTAAAACCTGTTTGCACGACTCTTTTGAGCGTGGTAGGGTAGTAATCAAAGTACAGTGGGAACTCACACGAGACAAATGATCATCCTCAGGTCGATGAACTAACCTGTACACATGTTACCAGGGAACTGCTATCTGACGTCAGGTATAAAACTTACTAGCATGTTCCCGGCGAGTCCTGTCCGGTGTACTCATAACCCAATGAGCACCTGTATACATCTTAGGTGAACCAACTGACACCAGTGGCTTGTGAGACCGGCCCCCGCCCCTCGTCGGGGTCTCGACTGTATACACTAGTCTACTCTGGAGTATCGATGCCCTGTCTCGAAACTCCTACGACTAGGGACCTTTTAAGGATGTGCTTATAGACTACCAGCTCCCACGTATATGATCGCCCTCATACTGCTGGCAGTCAAGCAAGAATCCTAGGGCCTCTATCAACGTGCAATAGCGACCTGTCAGGTCACCTAAAGCAGTACACGATGATAAAGGTAAACCAGATAGCATACTATCATCTCGAGTAAGACTGTCCTACCGGGATAGGTCCTCCCTCAACCATTGCAATCACGTGCCTGTGATCCAATAATTGACTCTGAGGGCACTATCTCCAACATACATCACAGCACAACAGTGTATCGGAGCGCAGAAATCACACCCTATTAGATATGGTGCGCTCTATGATGAGTAATGCTGAGTTACCTATTTCTTTTTGGGGTTATGCGCTTGAGACAGCTGCATACCTATTGAATAGAGTTCCGACCAAATCTGTGCCTACCACTCCATATGAGATATGGAATGGGAAGAGACCATGTCTTAATTTCATTAATATGTAGGGTTGTCCGGCCTATGTCATAAAGAAAATTCCGGACAAGCTCGAGGCAAGGTCAGTTCTGTGCAAGTTTGTAGGATATCCCAAACATTCGCGATGGCATATCTTCTACCACCCTGAGGAACAAAAGGTGTTTGTTTCTCAACATGTCACCTTTTTAGAAAAGGAATTTCTTGTAAGAGAAATTAGTAGCAGTGAGGTAGAACTGGAAGAAGTTCCAGCAGCACAGACTACAACTGACGATTTAGCGGAACCAGAGGATCTAATAGTACCCAACGAACCCCAACCACTCCGCAGATCTAGTAGGGTTTCTCATCCACCTGAGAGATACTACGGTTTTCTCGTAGATGGTGGGAGCAAGGATTGCATCATGGAAGATGATGACCCGACTAGTTTCGAGCAGGCCATCACGAGTGGAGACTCTGTGAAATGGCTGGATGCAATACGGTCTAAGATGGAATCCATGTACACCAACAAAGTATGTACTTTGGAAGTTGCTCCCGAAGGGGTAAAACCCATTTGGAGCAAATGGATCTTTAAGAAGAAACTTGGTGTAGATGGAAAAGTTGAGACTTTCAAAGCTAGACTTGTTGCAAAAGGTTTTCGTCAACGACCAGGTGTAGATTATGATGAAACCTTTTCTCCAGTGGCTATGCTTAAGTCCATTCGGATCCTACTTGCCATCGCTGCATACCATGACTATGAAATCTGGCAAATGGATGTTAAGATCGCCTTTCTAAATGGTGATTTAGAAGAGAGCATGTACATGACTCAGCCGGAGGGCTTCGTAGACAGTGGGAGCAATGGAAAGGTGTGAAAGCTACTTAAATCAATCTATGGGTTGAAGCAGGCATCGCGGAGTTGGAACATCTGTTTTGATGAGGTAGTCAAAGAGTTTGACTTCAACAAAAACGTAGATGAACCTTGTATATACAAGAAGGTCATAGAGAGTAAGGTCGTCTTCCTCGTATTGTACGTGGATGGCATACTCTTGATAGGAAATGATGTTCCTATGCTGCACTCGGTCAAGCTCTTCTTATCACAAAGATTCTCTATGAAAGATCTAGGTGATGCCACCTACATCTTGGGGATTAAGATCTATAGAGATAGATCTAAATGGATACTGGGATTGTCCCAATGCAGGTACATTGACACCGTACTAAAGAGGTTTAGTATGGAAGATTCCAAGCATGGGAATATACCCACGATCTCAGGACTCACTCTCTCCAAAGAGATGTCTCCCAAGACCGATTTGGAGAGAGCTCGTATGCAAGGGATACCGTATGCTTCGGAAGTAGGCTCTATCATGTACGCGATGTTATGTACCAGACCCGATGTAGCGTACTCACTAAGTGTAGTGAGTAGGTATCAAGCAGATCCAGGAGAGAATCACTGGACAGCTGTGAAGAACATTCTCAAGTACTTGAGAAGGACTAAAGAGATGTTCTTGGTGTACGGTAACGGTGAACTCCAAGTGGAGTCCTTCACCGACTCGAGCTTCCAGAGTGATACGGATGATAGTAAGTCGGTCTCGGGTTTTGTATTTACCCTCAACGGAGGGGCGGTGTGTTGGAAGAGTTCCAAGCAAGACACCGTTGCAGACTCGACGATGGAGGCTGAATACATCACTGCCAACGATGCTGCCAAAGAAGCTGTCTGAATGAAGAAGTTCATTGCCGAGCTTGGTGTAGTTCCATCCATTGAGCATCCAATACCTGTGTATTGTGATAACAATGGAGCGGTGGCTTTGGCCAAGGAACCCAGGTCCCATAAGAGATCCAGACATATACTGAGGCGGTATCACCTAATCTGGGAGATAGTTGATCGCCGGGAGATCGAGGTCAGGAAAGTTGACACGAAGGACAACGTAGCGGATCCACTCATAAAGGCCCTCCTCCAGACAAATTTTGAGAGACTTTTTGGGATGTTGGGTATGAGATACTACAACACATGGCCTTAGTGCAAGTGGGAGATTGTTAGTTATATGTATACCCTAGAGGCCATTATTGTACATATGATGTATATTATAGTGGATGCTTGGATATATATAGAGAGGACTTTCTTGCTCGACACAATAGTATGCTATCTGGTTTTTCTTTGTCTTAACATGTAGACTTGTATTGTAATACTGTCTTGCTCTCATATATTGATAAAGCCCTTAGGATATGTACTTGACTACCAGGACTATGATGGAGATCATACTAGTGGGGCCAGGGTAGTTCACATGTACATCCTTTAATTGTTCTTAGTCGAGGGAATATCGAGACAGAGCATCGATATTCCAAAGTAGACTAGCGTATACGCTTCTTGTGTAAGTCCATGCTACCTCTCCCGGTACTTTCGGGCATGCGAAATTAGATAAAAAACGATTTTCTTAGAGGTGGTAACATGGACTTAAAACCCGGATCTTTGTTAAACATCTAACTAACAACCTAACTACGAGTTGCTAACTACTCGGTTAGGGGGTTATACCTTTCTTTTTCTCGAACTCCTTCGTCTTCAAGCTTCGATGGTCGTCCGAATCGGCTTTTCCCCGTCGTCTCCTTGCGCCGAAGATAGATCCACCTGAAAGCTTCAACCTTTGGCTCCTTCTTCGAACTTTGAAGAAACTAGTTCACTCGGTTTGCCAAACCTTGTGAACTAGAGTGAGTAGAGAAGAGTTTGTATGGGATTTTATCTATGGTTCTTGGTTCTCAACTCATGAGACAAGTGAACCATAGAGTCAAGAAAGGGAGAGCAAGAGGAGGAAGATGAGAGCTCAAGAACAAGAGAGAGAATGAGCATGAAAGAATGAGAGAAGACTTTTCTCATTTGGCTCTCATAATCCAAAACAATCATAACACATCATATCAATCAAGTATTATGTGATGGTTTAAGCAACCATAGCCATATCATTTCATGCACTCATTTTGCACAAAAGAGAAAGCAAGCAAAAGTCTTTGCCATGAAATGATAACTATGGTTATCATGATGGTCAACTAGTCAAGCCTAGTCAACCGGTCCACAAAGTCAACAAGTCAACAAAAGTCAACAAGTCAACAAAGTCAACAACTCAACAACCATGTCACCATAATACCTAATTAATATAATTGTTAATCACATATCATATTCTCATTAGGGTTGAGCAAAAAGTCAATAGTCAACTGTCAACGGTCAACAACCCTAATGAGAATCCTCCGTCTCTGTCTCTCCGTCAACGGTGCATATACACCCGCATCCGCGTTCCAAGGAACACGAATACAAACTGGATAAATCCAATCCCAATACATACACTAGGATCTGGCTTAAACCAAAGACCGCTAGTTTCTACTGTCCGGACACTGTACGTGCACAAGTGCACGGATGTGACCGAACCCTGTCGCAAAACCATGCGACCTGCCGCAAAACCAAGCGACCTCTACTCTTTTGCCTAAAGGCGAATAGCTTTCTGTGTGGGACTCTAAAGACTCGACACTACGCTGGCAGTGGGTTTAACCACAGACCGCAAGCGGCACTAGCTGTGCGTAACGGTCCCCAGGTAGAAGCCGACAAGAAGACTGACGAGATGAAACCCATCTGAACTCCTACTGAGCCTGAATGTGACAATCTCCGTACAGTCCGGTCTGTTCGTCTGATACATCGCATGGCGGGCCTAGGGGGCGGTAAACGTCAGTCCCCTAATAGCGGTACAAGTCGTGTCGGAGTGAAGCCCAAAACACCCTGAGATAACACTGGAAGCCTACCAGTATATCTCGTTTGCCCTGGCCAGGGACTACTCGTGTAATGGCTCTCCTAGACACAGCGCGATGTCAACCCCCAATACCGGGAGAGACGAATCCTGTCTAACCGTCACTGCCTCCAAGTGCTTCAGGACTGCACCCAAGTATTACCTGTTTGCACGACTCCTTTGAGCCGTGGTAGGGTAGTAATCAAAGAACAGTGGGAACACACTCGAGATGAAGTGACAGTGTCAAGTCAGCGGACTAAGCTGTACTCATGTCACCTGGGAACTGATAACTGACGATAGGTATAATACCAACCGGTCAGTTCCCGACGAGTCCTGTCCAGTGTACTCGTAACCAAACGAGCACCCGCATACTTTCTCCAGTACGACGTAATGACGGTTGTGGGAAAGACCGTCTCCCACTCTGGGATGAGAAGCGCATGCGCTAGTCTACTCCGGAGTATCGAAGCCCTGTCTCGATAGTCCTGCGACTAGGGACCTGCATAAGGATGTGCTTATAGATTACCCAGCCCCCACTAGTGTGACTGCCATCACAACGCTGGTAATCAAGCAAAGATCCTAAGGGCTCCACTAATGTGTATAGGTGATATACTGAAATAAACACAAGTACACATTGAAGTAGAAACAAACCAAGTAGCATACTACTATATTGAGCAAGATTGTTTATACAAGGTGAATATCCTAAGCTTCCATTAAGTAATATACAAACTAGTATGATACAGTAATGGCCTCTAGGGCATATACACTAACAATCTCCCACTTGCACTAAGGCCATGTACTGGCGTATCGAAGACCTATCATCTCGATCAGCCGCTCAAACTGAGTCTGGGGCAAGGCCTTGGTGAATGGATCTGCAGTGTTATCTTCTGAAGCGACTCTCCGAACCTCGATCTCGTGGCGATCCACGATCTCCCTGATCAGGTGATACCGCCTCAAGATGTGTCTGGATCTCTGATGGGACCTGGGTTCTTTCGCTAAAGCTATAGCCCCGTTGTTGTCGCAATACAGAGGTATTGGATCAACAATGGACGGAACCACCTGAGGCTCTTTCAAGAACTTCCTCATCCAGACAGCTTCTTTTGCGGCATCAGATGCAGCGATGTATTCCGCTTCCATCGTCGAGTCTGCAACGGTTTCCTGTTTGGAACTCTTCCAACACACCGCCCCTCCATTGAGGGTAAAGACAAAACCCGACATGGACTTGGAATCATCCTTGTCACTCTGGAAGCTGGAGTCAGCAAAGGCCTCGATCTGGAGGTCTTTTCCGCCATACACCAAGAACATCTCCTTAGTCCTTCTCAGGTACTTGAGAATGTTCTTTACCGCTATCCAGTATTTCTCCCCAGGGTTTGACTGATACCGGCTTACCACACTCAGTGCGTAAGCTACATCCGGTCTGGTACACAACATCGCATACATTATAGAGCCTACCGCAGAAGCGTAGGGTATAATAGACATGCGATCCCTCTCCAAATCAGTCTTGGGAGACATCTCTTTAGAGAGGGTGATCCCGTGACAAGCCGGTAGGTTACCGCGCTTGGAATCATCCATACTGAATCTTTTCAGTATGGTGTCGATGTACATGGACTGTGAAAGTCCTAATATCCTCTTGGATCTATCACGATGGATCCGGATCCCCAGGATGTATGAGGCATCACCCAGGTCTTTCATGGAGAACCTGTGTGACAAGAACCCCTTGACAGATTGTAGCATAGGAATGTCATTTCCTATTAAGAGAATGTCATCCACGTATAAAACGAGGAATACTACAGTTCTCGCTACAAATCTACTATAGATGCATGGTTCATCTGGATTTTTGATAAAGCCAAATTCCTTGACCGTCTCATTAAAACAGATGTTCCAACTCCGCGATGCCTGCTTTAGTCCATAGATGGACTTAAGCAACTTGCACACCTTTCCGCTGCTCCCACTCTGAATGAAACCCTCTGGTTGGTCCATATAGACACACTCCTCTAAATTTCCATTTAGAAAAGCGGTCTTTACGTCCATCTGCCAGATCTCATAATCGTGGAAGGCAGCAATGGCAAGAAGGATCCGAATGGATTTCAGCATAGCCACTGGAGAAAAGGTTTCGTCATAGTCCAAGCCAGGTCTTTGACGGAAACCCTTTGCAGCAAGTCTAGCATTATAGGTCTCAACCTGTCCAACTACACCAATCTTCCTTTTGAAGATCCACTTGCATCCTACGGGTTTTACCCCGTATGGAGCAATGTCCAACGTCCATAATTTGTTGGTGTACATGGACTCCATTTCGGTCCGCATTGCATCCAGCCATTTTACTGAGTCAACGCTCTGAAAGGCCTGCTGGAAGCTAGTAGGCTCATCATAATCTATGATGCAATCCTCTCTATCCCCGTCTATGAGAAAACCGTAGTATCTCTCGGGCGGATGATACTGCCTACTACTCCTGCGGAGCGGCGTAGGAATGTCCTGTTCTTTTGAACCCTCTGGTTCCACTAAGCTTTCAGTAATAGTCTGTGGTTCTGGAATTTCTTCCAGTTCTACTGCGCTCCCACTAATTTCCCTTTCCAAGAACTGGTGTTCTAGAAAGTGGGCATTACGAGAAACAAGGACTTTTTGTTCCTCTGCGTGGTAGAAAAGATACCCCCTGGTGTTCTTTGGGTATCCCACAAACTTGCACAGTACTGAGCGTGCCTCGAGCTTGTCCGCATGCTGCTTTTTGACAAAAGCCGGACATCCCCAGATCTTCTGATATTGAAGATAGGGTTTCTTCCCACTCCATATTTCATATGGTGTGGTAGGCACAGTCTTAGTCGGAACTCGGTTCAAAAGGTATGCAGCTGATTCTAGCGCATACCCCCAAAATGATCGCGGTAACTCAGTTTTACTCATCATGGACCGAACCATATCCAATAGGGTTTGGTTCCGTCTCTCCGATACACCGTTATGTTGCGGAGTGTATGGAGGAGTAAGCTGAGAGAGAATTCCGTTCTCTTTTAAATAGTCCAGGAACTCGGCACTCAAGTATTCTCCACCTCGATCCGATCTTAGAATCTTAATACTTTTGCCGGTTTGTTTTTCTACTTCATTCTTAAATTCCTGGAACTTTCCATAGGCTTCGGACTAATGTTTCATTAAGAAGACATAACCGTACCTTGAGAAGTCATCCGTAAAAGTAATGAAGTAAGAATAACCGCTTCGCGCATGTGTAGACATTGGACCGCATACGTCGCTGTGTACGAGTCCCAAGAGCTCGCTCGCCCTTACTCCGTGTCCAGTAAACGGAGTCTTTGTCATCTTTCCTTTGAGACAGGATTGACAAGTGGCATACGATTGATATTCGAACGGATTCAAATATCCTTCTGTATGTAACTTCGTCAACCTTCTCTCATTGATGTGACCCAGTCTACAATGCCATAAGAAAGTCTGATTTATTTCCGGAGACTTTCTTTT
Organism: Agapanthus africanus; assembly: GCA_030015575.1. Taxonomy (NCBI): domain Eukaryota; kingdom Viridiplantae; phylum Streptophyta; class Magnoliopsida; order Asparagales; family Amaryllidaceae; genus Agapanthus; species Agapanthus africanus. The sequence goes on from JASDDO010000014.1 coordinate 529,667,549, forward strand.
GTGTGTATTCTGGACATTGAAAATCTGTGGTTGGTTTAATACGTATATACCATTGCTCAATGTACCTGACCCAATCAGAACTTGATTAAGGTGAATGTTTACAACATTACTTACAAACGCAAATTCATAACCTTCTTTAGAAACTAAAGATACAGAAATAATATTACAAGTTGCGTTGGGTACAAAAAAGCAATTACGCAAAACCAAAACATGTCCATCCGACATTCCCAGGTGATAGTCCCCCATGGCTTTAGCATCCATGCTAGCTCCGTTCGCAACTCTGAGGGTCATGTCACCTGCTTTCAAAACACTACGGTTTCTCAACGCCTGCAAAGAATTACAGATATGAGATCCTGATCCGGTATCCAATACCCAGGAAGTAGAGTTTATTGAAAGACAGTTTTCAATAACATACACACCTGAAGCTGAAGCTGCAACTTGCTTCAATTCCTGTGTCCTGGCTTTCCAAGCCCTGCAATCATTCTTCCAGTGACCTTTCTTATGACAATAGAAGCATTCTTCCTTATCCACAAGCTTCCCCGCTATCTTTGTTGCTTTAGCTTTTCCCTTCGTATCCACTTTACTAACACCGCCTCTTGGTTTGGCGGGGGCTTTCTTCTTCTTTCCCTTGGCTTTCGCCTTGGACCTAGAAGAAGATGATCCTCCTACAAACAAAGTGGATGTTTCCCTACATTTCTGTAGGGTGCCCTCTGCGCTCCTCAGCATGTTGAGGAGCTCTGAAAGTTCAACTTCTTTTTCTTATAAGTTGAAGTTCAGTATGAACTGGGCGTAAGTGGAAGGAAGGGACTGGAGAATCAAGTCCGTATAGAGCTCGTTCTCTAACGTGGTTCCAAGTTCCGCGAGCTCCTCAATGAAGCCAATCATCTTAAGCACGTGTTCCGCTACCGATGATCCGATAGCCAACCTTGCCGAAAATAACTTTTTCGACACTTCGTATCTTGCGATACGAGATTGCTCTCCATACAGTTCTTTTGTATGGAGAAATATGGATTCAAGGTCCATATTCTCGTGCCTCCTCTGATGTTCGTTGTCCATCGAGGCAAGTACGAGGCACTTGGCCTTCGCGCTATCAATCTCCCAAGTCTTACGGATTTCCTTATCCGCGACGCTGGAGGTGGGACTTGGGACAGGGGGAGCTTTGGTGGTAAGAAGATACCCTAGCTTGTCGTAAGTGATTGCCATTTTGACATTCCTGAGCCAATCTTTGTAGTTTGGCCCTGTCAGTATGTTTTTATCTAGAAGTAACTTAAGTCCAGTCATTTCGATTGGTCCCTGCAATTAGGAGAGAGAAGAAGAAACACTTAGCATGATGCTCTTGCAAGTTTAGAGTGGTTTTTAGTTTGTCTAAACAGGATGGCTCCCACTGTTTCTCGAATCCCTCCTCAAACCAAAAAGGAAGAATTAGCCAGGATCAATCTCACCATACAATACTTGCTTAACCGTTCAGCCAGGCTGGTGTCGGTACTTCGAGGGAGGTTTTCCAACGCTTTCGCGAAGTTCCTTAATTTAAGAACCTCTTTTCCCTGGGGGCGTAGCCCCGCTAACACCTTTTTAGACACCTACTAGGTTTATAGCATTGATCGTTAAGTGAGAAATTTCCCGAGGAGTAGCATATACTCACAGTAGGATCGGGATCCAAATATCATCGCGTGACGAAACTGAAGGAATCCTACCAGAATCATCACGCTCTAAATGGTATGCAATACTAGCAAGTTTCAGTTCTTTTGAAACTCCCGATGTGGATTTTTGCCCCATGCTCTTATGACCTTGGCGTGAGGTCAAAATGTCATAAGTCACATGTCAAGTTCTTCCCATCATTATCCAGGTTAATTTGAATCCACCCGTACCTACCCTTGACGTAGGCCAAAATGGTAGTACGGCTGTCCCCAAACCAACGCATTCTATCTATGCAACAGATAAATATCTGGCAGCTTCCAATCACTATGCCTTGGCGTGAGGTCAAAATACATAGCTTGAATACTACCGAATATTTAACTGAAATGATGGAGGGCTACGGATGGTTTTGGCGAAACCGTGAACGTAGTGAACTTGATATGGTCGATGGAACGAGATAGCTTTTAAAAGGAGTGGCTCAAACTCCGCATTTAAAAGTTTGTTTTGAAAAGAACCGAGTGGTTTTTCGAAAGTGTTCCAATGACTTTTACTTGGTTTATTTTCTTGCATTAGTTCTTTTAATGCGTGATATTCTTGCATTAGTTCTTTTAATGCGTCCCATCATTAATCCTACCATTGCAGAAAACAACCAAAATATGACGTACGCTTATGCCATTCGCATTCGCCATGGGGCCCCGTCATTACCCGTTAGGTTACTTAACTAACGACAGAGTGGGGGCTGGGCTAGCGCGGCTGTAAAACATAAGCAACGCCTAAATAATATCATATATAGATATATTGCAATGATAGACATTTCAGATCACAGATGAACACATTGGATATACTAGGAACCTGCAATTCGTACGAGCCTGTAACGAAAAGCAGATTACACGGTCGCGATGAATAGCCAATACCACACCCAAGACCCCTACGGGTGCGGCAAACTACTCGCCAAGTACCCGAAGCGAAGCAACCTCCCTCATCCCCGTGAGTAGGTCACTCGGCACTTCGGCATACCCGGTAGTTTGTGCACCCCCTCCATGGGTCTATCCTAGGAGCAAAAACAGTAAAAAGAAATTATACAATGACGGCTACAACCCCGACCCGGTTGTGCGGCCATACAAATAATTATTACATCAATTTACAAATTTACATGAATTGAAAGAAAAGAAAACTCTCGTCTCACAACCCCTGGCTATTCACCCGCGACAATCCAACATATTCATATACACATTCCAGCAACATTACAGGTCACAGATTTGTATAACCCCCACTAATCGACATATAGCGATTAGCAGACGTTCAATACAAATATCATATTATAGAAAAACCCGTCAGCTAAAGTCTTTTAGAAGTTCGATCAAAAATATGGATTTTCAGGCCCCAAACACAAAATTTTCGTTCTGGAAAATCTGGGCAGAAAACACATATTCCAAAAATCCCAAAATACCCCTATGAGCAAACTGCAAAAAAGAAAACCAATGACCGAGTAAACTCGGCCGCGGTTCCGCGGCTCTTTGATCGAGTTAGGGTGTCAAATTTTTGCAGTTTCTTCAGAAAACCCTGAGTCGATTTTTGGTGTATTTCAAAAAAGTTTTCCAGCACTTTTAAAATAGACAGAAAGTTTAAAAACGGGGTTCGTTTTGCGACTTTTTCTTTGATCGATCTTCTAGCTACTTTGCTAACATGTTAGATAGAGTTTAACTAGGCTCTGATACCACTGTAAGTCCATGCTACCTCTCCCGGTACTTTCGGGCATGCGGAATTTGAGAAAAAACGATTTTCTTAGAGGTGGTAACATGGACTTAAAACCCGGATCTTTGTTAAACATCTAACTAACAACTTAACTACGAGTTGCTAACTACTCGGTTAGGGGGTTATACCTTTCTTTTTCTCGAACTCCTTCGTCTTCAAGCTTCGATGGTCGTCCGAATCGTCTTCTCCCCGTCGTCTCCTTGCGCCGAAGATAGATCCACCTGAAAGCTTCAACCTTTGGCTCCTTCTTCGAACTTTGAAGAAACTAGTTCACTCGGTTTGCCAAACCTTGTGAACAAGAGTGAGTAGAGAAGAGTTTGTATGGGATTTTATCTATGGTTCTTGGTTCTCAACTCATGAGACAAGTGAACCATAGAGTCAACAGAGGGAGAGCAAGAGGAGGAAGATGAGAGCTCAAGAACAAGAGAGAGAATGAGCATGAAAGAATGAGAGAAGACTTTTCTCATTTGGCTCTCATAATCCAAAACAATCATAACACATCATATCAATCAAGTATTATGTGATGGTTTAAGCAACCATAGCCATATCATTTCATGCACTCATTTTGTACAAAAGAGCAAGCAAGCAAAAGTCTTTGCCATGAAATGATAGCTATGGTTATCATGATGGTCAACTAGTCAAGCCTAGTCAACCGGTCAACAAAGTCAACAAGTCAACAAAAGTCAACAAGTCAACAAAGTCAACAACTCAACAACCATGTCACCATAATACCTAATTAATATAATTGTTAATCACATATCATATTCTCATTAGGGTTGAGCAAAAAGTCAATAGTCAACTGTCAACGGTCAACAACCCTAATGAGAATCCTCCGCCTCTGTCTCTCCGTCAACTATGCATACACACCCGCATCCGCGTTCCAAGGAACACGAATACAAACTGGATAAATCCAATCCCAATACATACACTAGGATCTGGCTTAAACCAAAGCCCGCTAGTGTCTACTGTCCGGACACTGTACGTGCACAAGTGCACGGATGTGACCGAACCCTGTCGCAAAACCATGCGACCTGCCGCAAAACCATGCGACCTCTACTCTTTTGCCTAAAGGCGAATAGCTTTCTGTGTGGGACTCTAAAGACTCGACACTACACTGGCAGTGGGTTTAACCACAGACCGCAAGCGGCACTAGCTGTGCGTAACGGTCCCCAGGTAGAAGCCGATAAGAAGACTGACGAGGTGAAACCCATCTGAACTCCTACCGAGCCTGAATGTGACAATCTCCGTACAGTCCGGTCTGTTCGTCTGATACATCGCATGGCGGGCCTAGGGGGCGGTAAACGTCAGTCCCCTAATAGGGGTACAAGTCGTGTCGGAGTGAAGCCCAAAACACCCTGAGATAACACTGGAAGCCTACCAGTATATCTCGTTTGCCCTGGCCAGGGACTACTCGTGTAATGGCTCTCCTAGACACAGCGCGATGTCAACCCCCAATACCGGGAGAGACGAATCCTGTCTAACCGTCACTGCCTCCAAGTGCTTCGGGACTGCACCCAACTACCACCTGTTTCCACGACTCCTTTGAGCCGTGGTAGGGTAGTAATCAAAGAACAGTGGGAACACACTCGAGACGAAGTGACAGTGTCAAGTCAGCGGACTAAGCTGTACTCATGTCACCTGGGAATTGATAACTGACGATAGGTATAATACCAACCGGTCAGTTCCCGACGAGTCCTGTGCAGTGTACTCGTAACCCAACGAGCACCCGCATACTATCTCCAGTACGACGTACTGACGGCTGTGGGACAGACCGTCTCCCACTCTGGGATGAGAAGCGCATGCGCTAGTCTACTCCGGAGTATCGATGCCCTGTCTCGATAGTCCTGCGACTAGGGACCTGCATAAGGATGTGCTTATAGATTACCCAGCCCCCACTAGTGTGACTGCCATCACAACGCTGGTAATCAAGCAAAGATCCTAAGGGCTCCACTAATGTGTATAGGTGATATACTGAAATAAACACAACTACACATTGAAGTAGAAACAAACCAAGTAGTATACTACTATATTGAGCAAGATTGTTTATACAAGGTGAATATCCCAAGCTTCCATTAAGTAATATACAAACTAGTATGATACAGTAATGGCATCTAGGGCATATACACTAACATCTTGACCCATATGATGGGCGATGGATGATCCCATATCCATTGGTGTTTGACATCAAAGATGGTATACGGGTGCTCAGTGGAGACTGGATACACTGAACAGGACTCGCCGATGACTCCTATGTGGTAGTATACCTATCGTCAGATAGCAGTCCTCTGGTGACACTTGTACAGGTTAGTCTGTAGACTCGAGATCGTCATAGAGTCTTGTGCAGCTCCCACTGTGCTTTGATTTCCTCCCTACCACGCTCAAAGGAGACGTGCAAACAGGTAGATTTTGGGTACAGTCCCGATTCATATAGAGGCAATGACCGATAGGAGGGGTTTCGTCTCGCCCGGTATTGGGGGTTGATGTTGCGCTATGCTCGATTGGCTATAACTAGAAGTCCCTGGCCAGGGCTGCTGCCGAGATTTACTGATAAGTGTTATCAGTAGTTTCTTGAACCGTTATAGGCCAGACATCGGCATGACTTATCACGTTACTGGAGTCTGACGATTTCCACCCCTAGACATGATATGCGACATATCAGACGAAGATACCGGACTGTACGGTAGTGTTACTGATAGGCTTCATGGAGACTATGGACAGGCTTGCTTGTTGATCTTCATATCGCTCAATACCCGGGTAGCCGTTACGTCCAGCTAGTATCGCTGACGGCTTGTAGGTGACTGATGTGATCATCACCTGCTGCTGGCGTATTGACGAGTCTTTAGAGTCCCACACAGAAGTTCCCTGGTTCAAGCGAAATGAAGTAGGACACATATGTGATATGTGTGTGGGCCTGATTAAATACGAGTATGTGATACCGTATTGTAATCTGGCGGTCATCTGTTATCGGTTCGGTTATATGTGATATAACCAGTTTGTCGAATCAAGTGTTGATTCGATAATGTGATATACAGATAATTGATATTAGTCGTTCATATATGATATAGCCGATTATTAGATCAAGTGTTGATTTAATAATGTGATATAAATTATATGTGATATAATTATATATTAACTAATATCATTAGCTCACTAATTTTACTTCATTATATATATTAATATATTTGATATATATAAATATATAATAATGAAGCATGGCATTTAAATTTCTATTTTGTGAAATTAGAAATGAGGTGGAAAATGAAGCATGGTTGCAAGCATGGGATTTTCTTTAGTTTATTCTTCTTGACTCACTATTCAAGCATGGTTGCAATTTTATATTGCATAATTCCATACTTGAATGAGTGAGGGGTCAAGAGTTGCCATTCATTCTATCTGATTCTCAACACTTAGCCAAATTCTTGAGTTGCTCCCATGGTTGCTCTCTAGCTTCTTCTTCCTCCTCTAGTCATGGCTCAAGCTTCAACCCTCACATGTGATGTGAATCATGAAGCTTGAACACAAACTTGTGAGTTCATTACATCCCCTACTTCACCATCCTACACTTGACCAGTGATCAAGTGTAGCGTGTTTCATACGCTAAAGAGTTTAGTGTAAAGATAGCTTGAGTTGGAGGAACTTTGCGTAGATCATTTTCGGCACGAAGGCCATCGGATGAAGCCCGTTCAATGTCTCAAGAGAAGCCTTGTGGAGTCGCGGGACTGCTACACGGAGCAAGTGAAGAGAAGGAACGTCTACAAAGGTTGTATTCTTGTTCTCTAGATGTAAAGTAGTTTACATTAGGTTTTTTTCTAAATCTCTAGTTCAAGATTCTAGGATTAGGGTTGTTTAGCATGACATTTTTTTTGAAAATGGCATGGACGATACCTCCCGAAACCTTGCTGTCGTGCTAGGGAACCTTACAGTGATCATATAACCGCGTGAGACGAATGCTACTTATATATATGATATATTAGTAGACACTATATATGTTTTTGCATCCGTGCTAGTTTTGACCCCGCCTTGCCGTAAGTTAAGTAACCTTACGGTGAAGATCCGGGTCCCTGTGGAGAATGCGGATAGCATATATGTGCGTTTTATTTTCGTTTCTTCTGTGATATTTAGGAAACATAATTGATGGGACGCCATTAATAAGATTAATGAAAAGAAAAGAAACATAAAAGATGTTGTAGAATCAATTTTTTCAAAAAGGCAGCTCTAGTTCTTGCTTTGCATAGCGGTGTTCTATTATGAATATCCAGCACCTCAATTGATGAGGAAAGAGCCTAGATCTCTTCACCGAGAATGTCTTCTTTAGCAAAAACTAGCATATGCTATAACCCACTTGGTTTGTTTTGAAAATTACTCTATTTTAAAGCGGAGTTTAAACCACTGATTTTTTCAAATCACTAGATTCTACAACGATATCAAGTTCATTACGTTAAAGGTTTTCTTCAAAACCAGCAGTAACCCTCCGTCATTTCAGATATGTAGTATTTAGTATTCGTGCTGTGTTTGTTGACCTTCATCAAGGCACAGTGTACGGTAGCTGGATAATTTTTATCTGCGGCATGTTGATGCGATCGGTAGGGGCAGTCACACAGCCTTGTTGACCTCCGTCAAGGGTTTGTGTGGGTGAGTTCGAATTGATCAAGAAATGACGGGTTGAAATTGACTAGCGGCCAATGGTTTTTTGACCTCCGTCAAGGTCATAAGTCGTTAGGGGTAAAAACAGATGTTGGGAATTTCATGTGTTGAAATTTTCAATGAGATTGCATACCATCTATGTGATAGTTGGATTCCAATACCCACTGCGAGTAAGTGTTACTCCTGGGAGAGTTTTCCACTTTACAATTAGCTAATCCAGTAGATGTCTAAGAAAGGTGTTAACGGGGTTATGCCCCTGCGGAAATGAGGTTATTTAATTAGTTCCATGCGAAAGTACGGGGAGACTCCCTCGGAATACCAACACCTGTCTGGCTGACCGATTGGAGAACTTGTAGGGTGTAATTAATCCCGGCTAATCTTACCTTTTAGGGTTTGAAGAAAGATTTGATAAAAACAGTGGAAGCCATCCTGATTAGATAAGATAATAACCAATCTAATCTTGCAAGAGCGCACGCTAAAAGCGTTTTCTTCTCCCTCTCTCCAGGTAGCGACCATGTTACGCCTTAATCAAGATAATACATTGATGTATTGACCGAACCCGCTTATTATACTGGGTTGGGGAACGTTGGTTCCACCCTATCTTATGATAATCATAAGTATGGGTAAGAGATAGGGGAATATAAAGATTTCCATGCAACCCGAATGAAGAAAGAGCATTCTGATGCATCTTCTTCGGGTGTGTTAGTTATTGAGAACTGTTTCACAGTTTGCTCTACGTTCTCAGTGTTAGATACAGGATCAGGATCCCATATTTGTAATATGTTACAAGGGTTAAAGAGAAGTAAAGAACTGGGAAAGAGTGATATGTCTCTCAGAGTAGGGAATGGAGCAACTGTCGGCGAATATCACATAATATTGCCAAATGGTAATACATTGATTTTGAATGACTGTTATTTCATACCGTTGATGATGTGCAATATAGTATCCATTTCTTTATTAGATAAAGCGGGGTATAACTTTGCATTAGAGAAAAATGTTATGAACATTTTCCTAAATCAAGTGTTGATTAGGTTTGGTATATTGTGTAATGGTATATACTTTCTAAATCAAAATACAGTTCTAAATATACAGAACACACATAAGAGGAAAAGTTCAGAAATGAATGAAGCCTTCTTGTGGCATTGTAGACTTGGTCATATCAATGCGACAAGACTAGCTAAGTTGTATAAAGATGGATATTTGAATCCATTCGAATTTACATCTTATGAAACTCCTCAGTCATGTCTCAAAGGCAAGATGACTAAAACTCCATTTATGGAACACGGAGAAAGAGCTACTGAACTCTTGGGACTGATACATAGTGATGTATGCGGTCTGTTAGGAATATGTATGTCCTAGAGGCTATTATTGTAAGATATAGTGGATGCTTGGACATATATAGAGGACTTTCTTGCTTGACATGATAGTATGCTATCTGGTTGCTCTTTATCTTAACATGTAAAATTTGTATTATTATACCGTCTCTCTGTTACATATTTATAAAGCCCTTAGGATGTAGACTTGACTTCTAGGACTATGATGCAGATCATACTAGTGGGGCCTGGATAGTCCACAAGCACATCCTTTAATTGTTCCTAATCGAGGGGATATCGAGACATGGCATCGAGAGTAGACTAGTGTGTATGTTTCTTGACCCTGTATAGGGTGATGGTTCATCCCACAACCATTGGTGTGTGACATCAAAGATTGTACACAGGTGCTGATTAGAGAATGGGTTCACCGAACATGACTCGTCGAGAACTCCTAGATGGTACTATACCTATTATCAGATAACAGTTCTCTGGTGACACTGGTACAGGTTAGTCTGTATACCTGAGATTGTCATAGAGTCTTGTGTGGCTCCCACTGTGGTTTGATTTCCTCCCTACCACGGCTCAAAGGAGTCGTGCAAATAGGTGGTTTTTGGGTACAGTCCCGAGTCATATGGATGCAGTGAGCGATAGGAGGGGTTTCGTCTCTCCCGGTATTGGGAGTTGATGTTGTGCTATGCTCGATTGGCTATAACAGGAAGTCCCTGGCTAGGGCTGCTGATGTGATTTACTGGTAAGAGTTATCAGTAGTTTCTTGAAACGTCATAAGCCATACATCGACTTGACTTATCAAGTTACCGGGGTCTTGTAAGTCTATGTTACCCACCCCGGTAGTTAACGGGGAGGCGGAATAGGTAAAAAACGAATTTTTCATAGCAAGGTAACATAGACAAGCCATAAGGATCTTTGCTAAACATTAACTAACAAACTAACTAGGAGTATTAACTACTAGGTTAGATGATTATACCTCAAGCTACTAGTTCTTCTTCTCATTGTTGTGCTTGTCCTCGATGTGAGCTCCTTGGAGTGATGGTGGATGATGCCTCCTCACCGGCTTCACCATGTCAAAGAAGATCCAACCGAAGGTATCTACCTTGAGCTCCAACTTCTATAATGAAGTGACTAGGGTGCTTGGTGTGCTAAACTAAGAACATTAGAGTGAGTAGAGAAGGATTTTGGTGGTTTGGTCTCAATGGCCCTTGATTTTCAACTCATGAAACACTAGGGCTTGAGAGAGGAAGAAGGAGAGAGCAACCATGAGAGAGAGTGTTGTAAAAGATAATGAAGAGAGAGAGAGAGCTCTCATATGAGGAAAAAGAATAATAATTTTAATTAGGATAATTGTGATGTTTCATTTGATTTGACCATTATCATGTCACAATTAATGCTAAGCAAAATATCTCATGCTCAACAAAAATATCTAAGTCAACAATGGTCAACTAGTCAAATGGTCAAACCAATTAACCATGACACAATTAACTCTAATAAAATTAGTAAACAATTTCCTCCATCTCATTATGGTTTTAATCAAGTCAATGGTCAAAACCCTAATGAGGTGTCTCCTTCTCTGCCTCTATCAACTGTATATACATACTCGCATCTGTGTTCCGAGAAACACGAATACAATGAGACTAAACCAATCCAAAATCAAATACTAGGATCCGACTTAAACCAAATCCCACTAGTATCAACTGCCCGAACACCAAACATGCACAAGTGCGCGTATGTGAACGAACCCTGTCGTAAAAACCATATGACCTCTACCTCGTTTTGCCCAAAGATGAACAACCTTTTGTGTAGGACTCTAAAGACTCGATACTACGCTGGCAGTGGGTTTAACCACAGGCCGCAAGCGGTACTAGCTGTATATAACGGTCCCCAGGTAGATGTCGATAAGAAGGCCGATGAGGAAAACCCATCCGGACTCCTACTGAGCCTGAATGTGATAATCTCCGTACAGTCCGGTCTGTTCATCTAAAAGTATCGCATATCGGGCCTAGGGGGCGGTAAACATCAGTCCCCTAATAGCGGTATAAGTTGTGTCGGAGTGTAGTCCAAAACACCCTGAGAAACTACTGGAGTACCTACTAGTAAATCTCGCTTGTCCTGGCCAGGGCTTTGTGTAATGGCTCTCCAAACACAGCGCAATATCAACTGCCAATACCGGGAGAGACGAATCCTATCTAACCGCCACTGCCTCCAAGTGTTTCGGGACTACACCCAACTAGTACCTGTTTGCACGACTCAATAGAGCCGTGGTAGGGTAGTAATCTAAGAACAGTGGGAACACACTTGATGTCACGACCCAAAGTTTGGCCCGTGACCGGCACTTAACCACGTAACGTCTACAGGCGTAACGCGACTAAGTGAACCGAAAACCGAGAAATCAAACCAGTGAAAGTAGAGAGTGTTATAAGTTTTTAAAAGAAAGCACTTACTAACATGATAGGAAATCTAAGTAAACAATCACCAAGATAACAATATACGACGCCGTAGCGAAGATCAAGATCCATAAGTGGGAACATCACAGATAGGGTAACTGCAAATACAGTCGGCTCACAACGAGCTCGACACCAGAATACAAATAAAATACATCATCGTCCTCACACTGTCTCTAAGTCAAATACATACATGGTAGATGGAGAATACTAGATACAACAATGTACATAACTGAAAGATAAACAGATACCGCACAAAACCCACCTATCAGCAAAAGAGCTAGTACACCAACTATGGGGGTATCTGTGTCAAAAGATGCAACCGCAGCCTGCCGCGACTACTCCGAAGGGCAACCTGCAAACACTGTGGCACAACGGGGGTGAGTTGCCAACTCGTGAATAGAGATAACATATAAAGGTAATCGCGAGCATGCACGTACTGCGCTACTCTATCATATGCCAACAGATGACATCAATATGTGATAAGCAGTATGTGCAATAATCATGCAAGTACTCTATCAGGAAATGTAACTACAGGATGAGGTACAATAGTAAATGCTGAGCAGGGGCAATATAATATCTGCATGGAATGTCAATGTGGAATATATAATCGGTGTCCATCAATGCACCCAGATCCCCCAAATAGCTCAGGCGCCGGCACTCTCATCGGCCCTCAAATTCTGTACATCTCTGAGAATCCCGAGTGCCCAACATCGGCACCCAAATATCATAAATACTCGTGTCCAGCATCGACACGCAAATCCTCATCCATCGGGCCCCGTCAGTCCGGGTCAGCCCACGGGCTCCGTCTGCGGTATCGGCCCTCGGCCCCGGCAGTACGGATCACCCCGCATCCATCTATCGTCTCTGATCAGTACCCTCCGGATAACTGTCAGGTCCAACCAATCATCGGTAGGTAGTAGTCCCTCTGCCAGGCTCACCGTCTACTACACAGCGAAACCGTTCTCGCCCTGGGGTACCATACCGGGTCCACCATGTACCCGTAATCGGCCTCAATCAGCTCCTCGATTTGGGTTCACATATATCACTCTAGCACCGAGGAAACACATGGTGGACGCACCGAAATATCATATCAAGGGAGATTACATATTTGAAATAGCCACGGTTCCCAAATCCAGAAATCACATATAATGCAAACCAATATGCAAGTCAATGATCCGATATGATATGTGCATCAAATATGAATATCATGTCAAGTCACATATAGATGAGCTACAATATAATGATCTGATGTAATATATGCATCAAGTGTGAATAGCCTGTCAAGTCACATATAGATGAGCTACAATATAATGATCCGATGTGATATATGCATCAAGTGTGAATAGCCTGTCAAGTCACATATAGATGAGCTACAATATAATGATCCGATGTGATATATGCATCAAGTGTGAATAGCCTGTCAAGTCACATATAGATGAGCTACAATAAAATGATCCGATGTGATATATGCATCAAGTGTGAATAGCCTGTCAAGTCACATATAGATGAGCTACAATATAATGATCCGATGTGATATATGCATCAAGTGTGAATAGCCTGTCAAGTCACATATAGATGAGCTACAATATAATGATCCGATGTAAATTCTACAGTGTGAGTGTCATGGCAATTACTAACGGTGTGTGTGTAACATGCAGGACAATGCTCGTGCAACATGGACCGTTAGTAATGGTGCGGTGTTCTATCAATTCTAATTTATATCCATATAGCAGGGAATGCAGTATGCACTAAATAGTAGCCATGAGCAGTCAATGTATACAAAGGAAACTATAAGGTCCTATCAGCCCTGAAGTAGAATGCCATGCGGGCGATATCCCCGTAGATGTGAAATCTACTCACCGTAGTCTCTCGCTAGGTATAACCAACAACCTACTTCCCCTTCTGCACGGCGTCCACCGTACTCACCTGCGAACCTAGAATTTCACAATACATCATACATAAGCTTGACATCACACAAACACGACATTAAAGCCGAACTAGTAACTCGTGTCGCGAACCAAGCGCGCGTGTGCACGATACGCTAAAACGTGTGATTACGCGCCTGAAACCACTCCGACGCGTCACGATACGCAGAAACCCCAAACCCACACACGTATCACGCTTGTCGCGAAAGATTGAAAATACGGGAAATTAGGTAATCACCTCCAGATTTTGATATAGGAAATATATTGTAAAACTATATATACCAAAACAACCCACATAGCAGCAGATACCAACACCCCAAACCCCAACCCAAAACTCCCCCATCTGGCCGCAATTTGCGGCCAGAATGCATATTTCGGCGGCCTGGGTAGAGAATTGGGCTCCCAGGTTTGGTGTGTGCACTCTCTACCCCTCATACATGCTATAGTAACATCTAGTTTTACTCTGAAATAACTCGGGTAGCAGCAGATCCTACATAGCCTTATTTCTAGTTAAAATTCCACACTTTGCACTAAAATGGAACTTTAGGGTATTTTTGTGCAAACTGAAACAAAACTTGGCCTAAGATAGCTCTAATAACACATAATAGAGCTAACACAACTAAAAAAACCCTAATCTAACATGTGAATCACAAATATCCTTTAATATCACCAAAAATGCACAAAAATGAGATTGATATGTATAGGGTTTTGTGTATGGATCAAAAGGGAAATGAAAAAGGAGAAGAAAAGATGGAGGAAGAGGGGGTTTTCTGCTGGAATTCGTACAGGAATTCTGAAGTGGGGAAAAGAGAGAGAGGAGAGAAGAAAATGGGTCAAAAGTCAAGCTCTTTACCTAACCCCCATGCCTCATTTGTTTAATAGGATTTGAATTATGAAAAAGGGTTTTGTTTTGGATAAAAGGGTGGGGGGAAAATAACAACCATGCAACACAAGAAAATGGTTAACATGTTTCCAAAAACCCTAAGTCTCAAAAATGTCTAAGTGTGCAAGGTGTACACTACAAAGGAAAATTCCCAATATGCTAACACTACTAAAAATAGCTAATAATCCTAGGAACACATATATATAATAACACGTACGATCACTAATTATCACGAAAGACATTCAAACGGAAATTCAAAGTGTTACAATCTACCCCCCTTAAAAAAATTTGGTCCCCGAATTTAAAAATCTAACTTTACGCACCTTCAAAAAGATAGGGATACCTCTTCCTCATCTCGCTCTCGGTCTCCCAAGTGACTTCCTCGCCGCTCTGGCCACGCCAAAGTACCTTGACAGACGGTATCTCTTTCGACCTCAATTTCTTCACTTGCCGATCCAAGATCATCACCGGCTGCTCTGCATAGGAAAGGTCACGCTCAAGCTGGATCGTCGGGTGCTGAATCGCATGCGAAGGATCATGAAGATATCTGCGGAGCATCGAAACGTGAAATACGGGGTGCACGTCTGGAAAACTGGGCGGAAGGGCTAATCGATATGCAACCGCACCAATACGCTCAGGATCTCGAAAGGGCCCACATATCTGGGACTAAGCTTTCCCTTCTTCCCAAACCTCATCACGCCTTTCATTGGGGAGACCCTCAAGAAAACATGATCACCAACAGAAAACTCAAGTCTGCACCGACGACGGTCCGCATAAGACCTCTGCCTACTCTGGGCTGATCTCATCCTATCGCGGATCAACTGGATCTTCGCGGTCGTCTCCTCCACAATCTGCGGCCCTAAGATACTGCTCTCACTGAGCTCCGTCCAACAGGTGGGCGATCTGCATCTCCTCCCATAAAGAGCCTCAAACGGTGCCATCTGAATGGTCTCCTGGTAGCTGTTGTTGTAGGAGAACTCTACTAAGGGCAAATGATGATCCCAGCTACCTCCGAAGTCTAAAACGCATGCTCTGAGCATGTCCTCGAGAGTCTGAATGGTCCGCTCTGACTGCCCGTCGTTCTGCGGATGAAATGCTGTGCTGAAACTCAAGCGAGTGCCCAAAGCCTCCTGAAGCCTTTGCCATAGCCGGCTGGTAAACTGGGTGCCTCTAGCGGACACGATGCATGTCGGAACTCCGTGCAGTCGTACAATCTCATCAATGTAAATCTGGGCATACTGAGCAAATCCGAAAGTCGTCTTCACCGGTAGGAAGTGAGCCGCCTTCGTCAAACGATCCACGATCACCCAGATGGATTCATACCCTCGACTAGTCCTGGGTAGACCCATAATGAAATCCATAGATATCTGTTCCCATTTCCACTCCGGAATGGGTAACGGCTATAGCTCTCTCGCAGGCCTCTGGTGCTCAGCCATGACTTGCTGACAAGTCAGGCATCTCGACCCAAAATCTGCAATGTCCCTCTTCATACCGTCCCACCAGTAAACATCTCTCATATCGTGGTACATCTTGGTGGAACCGGGATGAACACTATATACCGACCGATGTGCCTCCTCAAGAATCTCGCGCCGCAATCCCTCAGCATCTGGTACGCACAGTCTAGCTCCAAATCGTAGTATCCTCTGATCATCGATCACGAACTCGGAAAATCTGCCCTGTCCCATCTGTGTCCTGATCTCTGAACAGCGGTCATCACTGTGCTGTGCCTCATGTATACGGTCAAGCAACTGTGGGCGTGCACGAACACGTGCAATCTGTCCTCCGATCGGCGTAAACTCGAACTGTACCCGGTTGTCGCATAAGATCTGCCAATCCGCCGACGACTTCCTCTGTACTGCGCTCAAACAGGATAGACTACCCCCGGGCCTCCTGCTCAAAGCATCCGCCACTACATTCGCCCTGCCCGGGTGATACAAGATCTCACAATCGTAGTCCTTCACTAACTCCATCCATCGGCGCTGTCTAAGGTTCAGGTCTCGCTGCTGAAATATGTACTTTAAGCTCTTGTGGTCAGTGAATATCTGACACGACTCTCCATACAGATAATGTCGCCAGATCTTGAGTGCAAAGACCACTGCAGCCATCTCCAGATCATGAGTGGGGTAATTCTGTTCATGTTTCTTTAATTGCCGCGAAGCATACGCGATCACCCTGTCATGCAGCATCAAAACGCACCCTAGCCCCACTCGTGAAGCATCACAGTAGACCATAAATCCGCCTGATCCTGAAGGCAATGATAGCACTGGTGTCGTAGTCAGTAGTGCCCGTAGCCGCTGGAAACTGTGCTCAAACTCCTCCGTCCAATCGAAGCGAACTCCCTTTCGGGTCAACCCGGTCAAAGGTGTAGCAATGCGAGAGAAGTCCTGCACAAATCGCCTGTAATAGCCTGCCAGCCCTAGAAAGCTGCGAACCTCCGTCACTGACGTGGGTCTAGGCCAACTCCGAACCGCCTCTATCTTCCTCGGGTCGACACATATACCATCTCGTGTAATCACGTGCCCCAAGAAGTCTACGCTGTCTAGCCAGAAGGAACACTTGGAGAATTTGGCGAAAAGCTGATGCTCCCTCAAGGTCTGCAGTGTAATCCGCAGGTGCTGCTCGTGCTCCTCTCTACTCCGAGAATACACCAAGATATCGTCAATAAACACTATAATGAACAGATCAAGATACGGCCGGAAAATACGGTTCATAAAATCCATAAATGCTGCTGGCGCGTTGGTGTGTCCGAACGACATCACCAAAAACTCATAATGGCTGTAACGTGTGTGGAAGGCCGTCCTAGGAATGTCCTCCTGTCGAACCCGCAGCTGATGATAGCCTGATCCCAAATCGATCCTCGAAAAGTATCCTGCCCCCTGAAGCTGGTCGAACAAATCGTCGATGCGTGGCAAAGGATATCTGTTCCGCACTGTCACCCTATAAAGCTGGCGGTAGTCGATATACAAACGCATACTACCGTCCTTCTTCTTGACGAACAGGACTGGAGCACCCCAAGGAGAAAAACTGGGTCGAACAAGCCCCTTATCCAGCAAGCCCTGCAACTGGCCCATCAATTCTCGAAGTTCCGCCGGGGCCATCCGATAAGGCGGTACAGAAATAGGCCCCGTGCCAGGAACCAAGTCAATGCAGAAAGAAATATCACGCTCGGGCGGTAGCCCAGGAAGCTCGTCAGGGAACACATCAGGGAACTCTCTAACAACCGGAACCTGATCCAGAGGAACCTCTGTAGCTCTAGTATCGCAAACATATGCGAGAAATCCCTGACATCCCTTCCGTAAAAGTTGTCCAGCGCGAAAAGAAGAAATCACACTGTGAGGGGTGGCACCACGGTCCCCCAACACAACAACAACCGACTCGCCGGGAAAACAAAATCGAACTGTCTTCTCGCGGCAGTCAACAGAAGCATAGCACGTGGCTAACCAATCCATGCCCAAAAGAACGTCGAAGTCCAACATCTCAAGAAGGATCAAATCGACCGGCAACTCTCTCTCGCTAATACGGACGGTACAGGATCGGAACACGTGCCTAGCAACAAACGACTCTCCCACAGGAGTAGTCACAACAAGCGGCTGGTCAAGCAAACCGGACTCTCTACCCAAACTCGGCACAAAGTGTGTGGATACGTACGAGTGCGTGGATCCGGGATCGAATAACACGTGTGCATCAACCGAACATACAAAAAGGATACCTGAGACCACCGCATTGGACGCCTGCGCGTCCTGATGAGTCAAAGCAAAAACTCGCGCCTGTCCTCCACCTGCAACTAACTGTCCCCTGCCGGCCGCTGGCTGCCCTCTACCTCGGCCACCTCGTCCTCTGTGAACAAATCCTCCGCGACCACGACCTCTCTGTGTATGCGTCGGACGCGGAGTAACAGTAGGTACTATCGGCAATGCCGTCTGGGGTGGTGAAGGTGGTAATGTAATATGTGGTGCTGCCGCCCCACTCCGGGGTACCTCAGGACAATCTCGCACACGATGATAAGAACTCCCGCAACGGTAACATCCCGATGACGGTCGCTGACCCTCCTGGGGATAGGAGCTAAACAATCGGCCTCGTCTCGAATCTCTGCCACCTGCAAGGTGCCTGTCACGACGCCGGAAAGGCCGTCTCTACACTGACGTATCTGCACGAACTCTCTTCGGCTCTGGAACTGCCGAAGTCTCAGCAAGGCGCTCCTCAACTAATAATGCTGCATCTACTGCTGCTGCGTATGTCTCGTAATGCTGCGCGCTGATAGCAAGGAATAGTGGTGTAAGCAAGCCTCGGACAAATCTCTTGACTCGCAACTCCTCAGTAGCCACTAGATACGGAGCATAAACGGATAGCTCGGTGAACAACACATCGTACTCTGCCACTGACATCTCTGGCGTCTGGCGTAAGGACTCGAACCTGCGTGCTCTAGCATCTCTGACACTCAGGGGAAGAAAACGGGCAAGGAATAGCACCACGAACTCTGTCCAGGTCATAGGAGGAAGACCTGCTGCTCTACCCTTCTCGACTGATTCACACCATTTCTGCGCAAGACCTTCCAGGCGAAAGCTCGCGAACTCAACCCATCTCGCATCTGCGCATCTAAGTGAACGACATATCCACACCATCCTATCAATGAAAGACTGTGGATCCTCGGCCACATCGGTGCCTCTGAAGACCGGAGGCTTCAGCCTCATAAACTCTGACAGCGATACTGTAATAACCTCTGCAATCGCAGGTGCAACTGCCTGCACTGTGGGTACCACCGCGGTCTCTGCAACGGGTGGAACTACCTCTGGTCGCTGCGCTCGAAATGTCTCAACTAGAGATCCCATCATCTGGCGCATCTCCTGCATACTGGATCCCATCGTCTGGCGTATCTCCTGCACACCAGCCCCTAACATAGCAATCTGATCTGTCACGGCAGGAACAGCCTGCTCGGGCACAACTGGTGTACTACCCGGATCAGTCCTCGTCTCGGACGAGTCAACTCGAATCTCAGCCCTCGCGGCCGCTCTCTGCGCCCTCGTAGTCTTTGGCGGCATATTGGCTGAAAGGAACAATAGGATTCGATAAGGATACGGAAATCGAATCGCAAGAATGTATATACTCAAGAAGGAATTTACATCAACAAGTCCTAAGGTCGCGTAAGCGGAGTACCGTGTCGTGAGTATGCCGCGGAACATACACACGCTACGCTACCCTGCTGCAGCTACCTACTCCATCATACCAGGGTCATCCTACACTCCGAAAGGTAAAACCTAGGCTCTGATACCAACTTTGTCACGACCCAAAGTTTGGCCCGTGACCGGCACTTAACCACGTAACGTCTACAGGCGTAACGCGACTAAGTGAACCGAAAACCCAGAAATCAAACCAGTGAAAGTAGAGAGTGTTATAAGTTTTTAAGAGATAGAACTTACTAACATGATAGGAAATCTAAGTAAACAATCACCAAGATAACAATATACGACGCCGTAGCGAAGATCAAGATCCATAAGTGGGAACATCACAGATAGGGTAACTGCAAATACAGTCGGCTCACAACGAGCTCGACACCAGAATACAAATAAAATACATCATCGTCCTAACACTGTCTCTATGTCAAATACATACATGGTAGATGGAGAATACTAGATACAACAATGTACATAACTGAAAGATAAACAGATACCGCACAAAACCCACCTATCAGCAAAAGAGCTAGTACACTAACTATGGAGGTATCTGTGTCAAAAGATGCAACCGCGGCCTGCCGCGACTACTCCGAAGGGCAACCGGCAAACACTGTGGCACAACGGGGGTGAGTTGCCAACTCGTGAATAGAGATAACATATAAAGGTAATCGCGAGCATGCACGTACTGCGCTACTCTATCATATGCCAACAGATGACATCAATATGTGATAAGCAGTATGTGCAATAATCATGCAAGTACTCTATCAGGTAATGTAACTACAGGATGAGGTACAATAGTAAATGCTGAGCAGGGGCAATATAATATCTACACGGAATGTCAACGTGGAATATATAATAGGTGTCTATCAATTCACCCAGATCCCCCAAATAGCTCAGGCGCCGGCACTCTCATCGGCCCTCAAATCCTGTACATCTCTGAGAATCCCGAGTGCCCAACATCGGCACCCAAATATCATAAATACTCGTGTCCAGCATAGACATGCAAATCCTCATCCATCGGGCCCCGTCAGTCCGGGTCAGCCCACGGGCTCCGTCTGCGGTATCGGCCCTCGGCCCCGGCAGTACGGATCACCCCGCATCCATCTATCGACTCTGATCAGTACCCTCCGGATAACTGTCAGGTCCAACCAATCACCGGTAGGTAGTAGTCCCTCTGCCAGGCTCACCGTCTACTACACAGCGAAACCGTTCTCACCCCGAGGTACCATACCGGGTCCACCATGTACCCGTAATCGGCCTCAACCAGCTCCTCGATTCGGGTTCACATATATCACTCTAGCACCGAGGAAACACATGGTGGACGCACCGAAATATCATATTAAGGGAACCGGGTTTTTAAATGATTACATATTTGAATTAGCCACGGTTCCCAAATCTAGAAATCACATATAATGCAAACCAATATGCAAGTCAATGATCCGATATGATATGTGCATCAAATATGAATATCATGTCAAGTCACATATAGATGAGCTATAATATAATGATCCGATGTAATATATGCATCAAGTGTGAATAGCCTGTCAAGTCACATATAGATGAGCTACAATATAATGATCCGATGTGATATATGCATCAAGAGTGAATAGCCTGTCAAGTCACATATAGATGAGCTACAATATAATGATCCGATGTGATATATGCATCAAGTGTGAATAGCCTGTCAAGTCACATATAGATGAGCTACAATATAATGATCCGATGTGATATATGCATCAAGTGTGAATAGCCTGTCAAGTCACATATAGATGAGCTACAATATAATGATCCGATGTGATATATGCATCAAGTGTGAATAGCCTGTCAAGTCACATATAGATGAGCTACAATATAATGATCCGATGTGATATATGCATCAAGTGTGAATAGCCTGTCAAGTCACATATAGATGAGCTACAATATAATGATCCGATGTAAATTCTACAGTGTGAGTGTCATGGCAATTACTAACGGTGTGTGTGTAACATGCAGGATAATACTCGTGCAACATGGACCGTTAGTAATGGTGCGGTGTTCTATCAATTCTAATTTATATCCATATAGCAGGGAATGCAGTATGCACTAAATAGTATCCATAAGCAGTCAATGTATACAAAGGAAACTATAAGGTCCTATCAGCCCTGACGTATAACGCCATGTGGGCGATATCCCGTAGATGTGAAATTTACTCACCGTAGTCTCTCGCTAGGTATAGCCAACAACCTGCTTCCCCTTCTGTACGGCGTCCACCGTACTCGCCTGCGAACCTAGAATTTCACAATACATCATACATAAGCTTGACATCACACAAACACGACATTAAAGCCGAACTAGTAACTCGTGTCGTGATCCAAGCGCGCGTGTACGCGATACGCTAAAACGTGTGATTACGCGCCTGAAACCACTCCGACGCGTCACGATACGCAGAAACCCCAAACCCACACACGTATCACGCTTGTCGCGAAAGATTGAAAATACGGGAAAATAGGTAATCACCTCCAGATTTTGATAGAGGAAATATATTGTAAAACTATATATACCAAAACAACCCACATAGCAGCAGATACCAACACCCCAAACCCCAACCCAAAACTCCCCCATCTGGCCGCAATTTGCGGCCAGAATGCATATTTCGGCGGCCTGGGTAGGGAATTGGGCTCCCAGGTTTGGTGTGTGCACTCTATACCCCTCATACATGCTACAGTAACATCTAGTTTTACTCTGAAATAACTCGGGTAGCAGCAGATCCTACAGAGCCTTATTTCTAGTTAAAATTCCACACTTTGCACTAAAATGGAACTTTAGGGTATTTTTGTGCAAACTGAAACAAAACTTGGCCTAAGATAGCTCTAATAACACATAATAGAGCTAACACAACTAACAAAACCCTAATCTAACATGTGAATCACAAATATCCTTTAATATCACCAAAAATGCACAAAAATGAGATTGATATGTATAGGGTTTTGTGTATGGATCAAAAGGGAAATGAAAAAGGAGAAGAAAAGATGGAGGAAGAGGGGGTTTTCTGCTGGAATTCCTACAGGAATTCTGAAGTGGGGAAAAGAGAGAGAGGAGAGAAGAAAATGGGTCAAAAGTCAAGCTCTTTACCTAACCCCCATGCCTCATTTGTTTAATAGGATTTGAATTATGAAAAAGGGTTTTGTTTTGGATAAAAGGGTGGGGGAAAAATAACAACCATGCAACACAAGAAAATGGTTAACATGTTACCAAAAACCCTAAGTCTAAAAAATGTCTAAGTGTGCAAGGTGTACACTACAAAGGAAAATTTCCAATATGCTAACACTACTAAAAATAGTTAATAATCCTAGGAACACATATATGTAATAACACGTACGATCACTAATTATCACGAAAGACATTCAAACGGAAATTCAAAGTGTTACACTTGAGGCGGAGCAGCAGTGTCAAGTCAATGGACTAAGCTGTACTCATGTCACCTGGGAACTGCTACCTGACTATAGGTATAGTACCAACCAGCAGCTCCCGACGAGTCCTGTCCGGTGTACTCATAATCTAATGAGCACCTGCATACTATCTCCAGTACGACGTACTAATGGCTGTGGGACAGACCATCTCCCCTGCTGGGATGAGAAGCGTATACACCAGTTTACTCCGGAGTATCGATGCCTCGTCTCGATAATCGTACGACTAGGGACCTGTATAAGGATGTGCTTGTAGATTACCCAGCCCCCACTAGTGTGACTGCCATCACAATGCTGGTAATCATGCAAAGATCCTAAGGGCTATTCTAATATGTATAAGGGATATGTTAAAAGAAACACATGCACATATTGAAGTAGAAACAAACCAAGTAGCATACTACCATTTTGAGCAAGACTGTCAATACTACTGTGAATATCCCAAGCTTCCATTAAGTAATATACAATCCAGTATGATACAATAATGGCCTCTAGGGCATATACACTAACAATCTCCCACTTGCACTAGGGCCATGTGCCGGCATATCGCAGACCTATCATCTCGAATAGCCTTTCGAACTGCGTTTGAGGGATGGCCTTTATGAATGGATCTGCGGTGTTGTCCTCTGTAGCAACCCTCCGAACCTCGATCTCCCGGCGATCCATGATCTCCCTGATCAGGTGATACCGCCTCAAGATGTGTCTGGACTTCTGATGGGTACTGGGTTCCTTTGCTAAAGCTATAGCCCCGTTGTTATCACAATACAGAGGTATTGGATCAACAATGGATGGAACCAGCTGAAGTTCTGTTAAGAACTTCCTCATCCAGACAGCTTCTTTTGCGGCATCAGAAGCTGCGATATACTCCGCCTCCATCGTCAAGTTAGCAACGGTGTCCTGCTTAGAACTCTTCCAACAGACCGCCCCTCCATTAAGGGTAAAGACATAACCCGACATGGACTTGGAGTCATCCTTGTCACTCTGGAAGATGGAGTCAGCAAGGCCTCGATCTGGAGGTCTTTTCCACCGTAAACCAAGAACATATCCTTAGTCCTTCTTAGGTACTTGAGAATGTTCGTTACTGCTGTCCAGTGCTTCTCCCCACGGTTTGACTGATAACGGCTTACCACGCTCAGTGCGTAAGCAACATCTGGTATGGTACACAACATCGCATACATTATAGAGCCTACCGCAGAAGCGTAGGGTATAATAAACATGCGATCTCTTTCTAAATCAGTCTTGAGAGACATCTCTTTGGAGAGGGCAATTCCGTGACAAGACGGTAAATTACCGCGCTTTGAATCTTCCATACTGAACCTTTTCAGTATTGTGTCGATGTACCTGGACTGCGAAAGTCCCAATATCCTTTTAGATCTATCACGATAGATCCGGATCCCCATAATGTAAGAGGCATCACCCAGGTCTTTCATGGAGAACCTGTGTGACAAGAATCCTTTGACAGATTGTAGCATAGGAATGTCATTTCCTATCAAGAGAATGTCATCCACGTACAAGACGAGGAATACAATAGTTCGTGCTACAATCTTACTATAAATGCATGGCTCATCTGGATTTTTGATAAAGTCAAATTCTTTGACTGTCTCATCAAAACAGATGTTCTAGCTCCGTGATGCCTGCTTTAGTCCATAAATGGACTTAAGCAACTTGCACACTTTCCCGCTGCTCCCACTCTGAATGAAACCCTCTGGCTGGTCCATATAGACACACTCTTCTAAATTTCCAATTAGAAAAGCGGTTTTTACGTCCATCTGCCAAATCTCATAATCGTGGAAGGCAGCAATAGCAAGAAGGATCCGAATGGATTTGAACATAGCCACTGGAGAAAAGGTTTTGTCATAGTCCAAGCCAGGTCTTTGACGAAAACCCTTTGCAACAAGTCTAGCCTTATAGGTTTTAACCTGTCCATCTACACCAATCTTCTTTTTGAAGATCCATTTGCAGACTACGGGTTTTACCCCTTCTGGAGCAATGTCCAAAGTCCATACTTTGTTGGTGTACATGGACTCCATTTCGGTCCGTATTGCATCGAGCCATCTTACCGAGTCAGTGCTCTGAATGGCCTGCTGGAAGTTAGTCGGCTCATCATTATCAATGATGCAATCCTCTCTATTCCCGTCTATGAGAAAACCGTAGTATCTCTCAGGCGGATGAGACAGCCTACTACTCCTGCGGAGAGGTGCGGGAATGTCCTATTCTTTTGAAACTTCTGGTTCAACCAAGATTTCAGTAACAGCTTGTGGTTCTGGAATTTCTTTCTGTTCTATTGCGCTCCCACTTATCTGATTTTCTAAAAATTCAGTTTCCAAGAAGCGGAGAAACAAAGACTTTTTGCTTCTCTGCGTAATAGAAAAAATACCCCTTGGAGTTCTTTGAGTATCCCACAAACTTGCACTGTACCGAGCGTGCCTCGAGTTTGTCCGCATGCTGATTTTTAACAAAAGCTGGACGTTCCTATGTCTTAAAGTGTTTAAGACAGGGTTTCTTCCCTGTAACGCTTTAGAAATCGTTTAGGCAAATTTTCCGTTAATAGGTAAAATAAGCTGTGTTTTCCGTAAAAACCCTGAAGTGATCATTTTTCAGTTTAGACTTAACTGCACCTAGTTTAACTAGAAAATTGCTAGTTTGCGGTTTTTAGTTGTCACTTGAAAATTTTAGTTCACTTTAATATTTTTCCTTAATTAAAATATTATTATAAACTTTTAATTATGGATTTAATTAGTGGTAATTACAAATTTGATTGGGTTAATTATGCTAAAGTGAATCAATGTTAAATTAATCACAAGATTAAGCATTAATCCATCCATGCAAAATATCCTACAAATATCTAGATATTTGTTGATTAAATGAAAACTTTAATTAGAAAAATAAAAGATTAAGAGGTGGCTTTGGATGGGAGGTGCATTAATGGGCATTAATTGGTGTTTTTAGCTAGAAATTTCCACACAATTCCACAAACATCCTCATTTTCATGGCATGGCCGACCCCCCTTGGCTGCCCATCTCTTTTTCTCACTCCATTTGCACTTCTAAAAGCTCAAATAAATCATCAAAAATCCTCAAATAATCCCATAAACTCAAATATAAATCCCTATCCATTATTCTTCAACTCTAAACAAGCATGGATTTTCATGAAAGTCGTCATTTTGGAGGCTAATTTGGAGTTTGGTTGCTAATTTGTGAATCTAGTGGAGGTATAAAATCCTAACCCTAAATTTTTATTGTTGTTTAAAAACTTTAAGCTAGCTTATTAGATATTTAAATAAACCTTTAAATTGCATGTTTAGAAATTCTAGAAATGAGTAGTGAATATCAAGTTAGGGTTTTGATGGTTTGAAATGGTTAATCTTGATGTGTAGACTTAGAAAACATAAACTAGTTGTGAGATTGTTAAATGATATTTTTGCTAATCGTCTAATTAAGCTTAAGTGCAAACTAAACTTTTACTAATCTTATATGGGTGAGATTAAAATTTTAGTAAAGGTTTGTGTGGTTTAATCAAGCTATTATGTGATGATTGTGATCGCTAGATTTGGTTAAACTTCTAGACTTGAGCTAAAATGATGAAAAGTATGCTTACTAGGTTTTCGGATAAATTAGGCGTGGGTTTCTATTGACGTTGTGATATTATATATATTAGATTCCATGATATATTTAGTGTTGTGAATGCACGATCGGTATGATCAGGGTCTAGGCTTGGTGGTTGTGTCATCCTAGCTAGGGTTGTGCCGATATCGTACACGTTTTGTGCACTGAGTGCACAATGTGTATATCTTGTGGACGTTATCCTTGCATTTCGTTGGCTTTGTATCAGCGTAGGATATTTAACCTTATGTGTTGTATTTGTGAAATTTAGGATCGCGAGCAGGGACTTCGGACGCTGCGAAGAAAGGGAAGCAGGTGGTCGGATTTACTTAGCTCGAGATCATCTGTGAGTAGATTTAACATCTACAGGGGAATCGCCCGCATGGCGTTATGCGTCTGGGCTGGATTATATGACATGATTATTAGTTACAAGTATTGCACATATAGAGATTGTGCATGAACTTCATTTCATATTATTACTTGTTGTGCTGGGACTTGTACCCATTGGACACTGCACTATTATTGACGGTTCATGTTGCACGAGCACAAATTGTATGCTACACCCACACCGTCGAAAACTGCCATGACACGCACAACACCTATACATACGTGATATTGTTTTGGTTAGGGACATTGAGACACGATCCTTATTTCCATTGTGCATATGAGATATAACATACCTGTATACCTACATGCTTACGCACATACCTGGAGGGTATTGCATCATTATTGACATGTATATACATTTAGCTTGCTACAGCTACACATATACCTAGAGGATATTACATTATTATTGGCATGTATATGCACATACTAGACACAGCTACATCTATACCTAGAGGGTATTGCATTATTATTGACATGTATATACACATATACCTAGAGGATATTTCTGTAACATTTCAAAATAATAAAATATTATTTTTGGGAATTTTTATAATTTAATATTATTTTATTAATTATTTTAATATTAAATTTATAATAAATGAGAAAAAATTTGGAAAAATTATGGAAAATTCTAAAAATAGGGTATTTTATGGAATTATGCCATTTTTAAGTTTTTATGAGCATTTATATGCTAATTTAGTACTAATCGCGATTAAAAATCGCTATTCGGGTTTTTTTTTGCAAGTTTGTGCAAAACATGCACATATCTTGTTTTCTACACTTGTGCATTTTCTATCATGTTACTTTTTGGGTTACTATTTGAGTGAGAAGAAAAGGAAAAGAAAAGAAAAAGGGATTAAAGAAATAGGTATGGTGAGAGAGAGAGGGTAGGTGAGAGTGTTGACTTGGCCATTCCCTCTTATTTTCTCCTCTCATTTCTCCCCCCCCCTCTTCCATGAGCTGCTGCTGCTCCTGCTGCCTTCCTCTTCCTCCACCTTCAAACCCCCATTTCTCCATGAAATTCACCCCAAAACCCCATATCGGTTTCACAAAAAATGCACACAAGCTCAAGATCTACACATTGGACTAAAGAAGCATGGATTTTGGTCACTAGGGGAAACTCAAGAAAATTCTTGAGTTGCCAAATGAGATAATTACTGAACCATTAGCTTAGTTTTAGCATTACTTATACCCCTATGCAAGTTTAGAATCGAAATCGGGTGATTTTGTGGATTTTAGGAAAAACTAGTAAAGGTTTGAGGAAATTATGAGTTGTGATGGGAAATTGAGTTCAGTAGAGACCATAAAAGCACCCTAGTGCTAGAAACCCAGACCAACCCTAATGGAAACCCAAAGATACGGAATTACGGAACT
Source organism: Agapanthus africanus (assembly GCA_030015575.1). NCBI lineage: Eukaryota > Viridiplantae > Streptophyta > Magnoliopsida > Asparagales > Amaryllidaceae > Agapanthus > Agapanthus africanus. Next base: position 529,696,140 of record JASDDO010000014.1, read on the forward strand.
TTTCATGTCGGGTTGTGTGATCTGTGAAGGTGTTCTGGAATATGGAGCAACCCGGGGTCACCAAAAATAAAATTGAGCTGACAGTGAGTCGTGCAGGCACCTAGGAAGCTACCACCAAGACCCGAGCCCCTAACTCAAACCTACGGCCGCCAATTTAATCGTTCTGGCCGCAATTTGCGGCCAGAGTAGAGGGGAATGGGTCCATTTTTGTTTCAGGGCTCATTTTGCAATAAATTAGACCCCTCCTATATGCAGTTTTGGCTAATTGTCATCTGGGGAAAATCTGGAAGCATTTTGGTGTGTTTTAGGCAGTGTTTTCCGTATTTTTAAATGCACTTTCTTGATATTTGGATTTGTATTTTGTTGTCGGGTGTTCGTACATCGACAACAGGGTTGTTTGTTGGATTTGCATGTTTGGGCCATAGGTTCCAACCTATGAGCACACTGTGCGCTGTATCGGTTTTCTGCCTTGATTTTCATACGCATTGCTATGGTTGATCATTGTAGGTACCTTCACGTGGATTCCGAGGCGACGGAGCATGGCGTTATCGACACCGACACGCAGGATACAGGTGAGTAGATTTATATCTACGGGGAGAAGTCGGGTGGATGGCGTATAGCACCCCCGCAGTTCGTGGTGATGTATACGAATACGTATACACACAGATATTGATTATGTTGTTGAGATTATTGATGATAAAGATGGATATTTGGTATTTTTGGATTGGTTTAGTGTAGTTGCGAAACCCTAGAGTAGTGGTCGCACTCACACACGCACGCACACACATACTTGCATACATTCTTTATTTTATATGTGCGTATATGGGAATATATAATTATGTGTTCACATAGGTATGGGACTATGTGTTTATATACTGGATTTGAGAATAGTATTGAAATTTGAGATGAGTCGATGAGATTGGGCTTGAGGCCAGGAAATCGGTGATGTGGTTTGGTTCGTATTGAGATACGACATGATGTTTTAGCGGGTCTTTTGACGTAGTGATTCTTACACCTGCATGCATACTTAGGCGGTATCAGTATTGTACTAGACACAGATCAGTACTCCGATCATTATATTTGATAAGGATGATACCAGATGAATAGTATGATGAATGTGATATTGACCCGTACCCAGATTTGGGATGCCGTACGACGGATTTACGTACGAGCTATATATTGATGATTGATCCGCACTTTTGACTTAGGATGTCTGATTATAGATATGGTATCGGATATGATATTATTGAGGCGGGATCACCGACTATACATATACATGTATGTATATGTATCGACTCAGATGTTAGGCGGTTTCCTTACCTGTAGTTCAGCTTGTTAGTTCAGCCGTATAGTTTAGTGTAGTTGTTAGATTAGATTAGACTCCTACCTATTTCAAAACTAGCGGGTCGTGGGTATTTTAAAAGACAGGTCAAGGGATCTATGGATATTTCAAAAGACGTATCCTTTCCTAAAACCGCCGTAGCCCCTATTTTCAAAACCCCACGATTCATGTTATTTCAAATGGCACCATGGTTTAATATTTAGCTCCCGCTCACTTTGGTTGCTCGCTCCGCATCGCATACTTACATTGTTATTTCATATTGCATTGTTGACATTATGCTGTTAGGACACCAGCACCATTACCGATGATGCGTATGTACCACATACACTTACTTGCCGGCTCACACACATCTTCATCGGTAATTGCCATGTCACGTACACCTTAGAAAATATTATTGCTTAACTTAGATTGATAGCTAGTAGTTTGACATAATATTAGTGTACATACCTTATATGCCAGCTTAGATATTGTAGTTATTACTTGTCGCTTCATGCATACTGTTATTCATTGTTATGCCGTATTCATGGATTCTCATGCTTATATTCATGGTTTTACATCCTATTGATGATTCGGATTTCCATGATATTTTCTGGATTTAGAGGAAAACCGCAAAACATATATAAACTGCTTTCTCTCTTTTAAATAAAAATGCAGTTTTCCCATGATGTATGAGTCGTCCACCATGAGTTTGCTGATGGATTTCGAGACCCGATTCGAGGAGACGGATGAACCGTTTCGGGTACATGGTGGACCCGGTAAGGTACCCCAAGGCAAGAAGCGCGTGATGATGATGATGTGAGCCTGGCAGGGGAGCACTACCTACAGGTGATTTTACCCGACGCGTCGGATATCCGGAGGATACCGTCGTGGTCTTGAGATGGATGGTAGGGGCCGGTCTGGACTGACGGCGCCCTAGATATTGAGATTGAGATATTGATATTTCGAGATATTGAGGTACAGAGATTTGATGATACAGGCCAGTCCGGATAGCCGGAGCCTGAGGTTTTGAGGCATTGAGATTTATGTTTTGTGTCGATGCTAGACACTGTTGATGCTGATTTCATTTATGATACCTCATTTTAAAAATACAAAGGAAATCTCACTAATTTATGAAAACAGTTTCTTCATTTACATGTATTCTGTTTTCATGCATTCATACCTCATTCATATGATATATTGCTACCTGAGGCAATGACACGGGCACATGAGATTACACTCGGGTTAGATATATACCCTAGTCATTGTTATAGACTACTGGTTTTATTTGAGGATTATATATTGATCGTATGACCTAGGTTTGCGTCATACATGCGATTTTTCTATTCGTAGATGTTTTTCTATTCACGAGTTGGCAACTCACCCCCGTTGTGCCCCAGTTTCTTGCAGGTTTGCCGTACAGGTCTCTTTACGGCTTTGCGGGCATAGTTTCGTTCGGGTGATTTGCTAGTAGGTGGGTTTAATTGTATCGTACCCCCCATTATATAACTTGTATATTATTACTCTGTTGTATCTAGAAGTTCCATCAACCAAACATGTATTTATTTCAGAGATAGAGACCAGTGATGTTTATTCTTTCGACCTTAGAGTCGCACGTTGTATTTCTATGGATTTCTTGCTGTTTGAGTTTCCTTTTGAGTTTTGACCTCGCCCTTGGCGTTGTATATTATATTGCTTCTGTGGTTGTGACCGTCGATTGACGAAGAGCTAGCTCCCGCTTGGGGATGCCTTTTTATTGATTTCGTATACTATTCATGCCGTATCCCGGGGCCTGTATTTATAAAGGAGACTGCCGAAATTTTCAGGAAATATTTGATGTTTTTAAAAACGCATAATTCGGCTTATGCTATTAGAACTACTTGATTTAAATTGGTTTTCCTTCACTCTACTGTTTTTCTTGGTTTGGATTTCTGGGTTTTCGGCTTACTTAGAATACGTACGCCTTGAGACGTTCGTAGTGTAAGTGCCGGTCATATTCCGTACTTTCGGGACGTGACAAAGTTGGTATCAGAGTGTTAGGTTTTACCTTCGGAGCGTAGGATGACCCTTGGTTGATGGAATAGGTGACCAAAGTAGAGTGGCGTACCGTAGGTATGTTCCGCGGCATATTTACGACACGCCACTCCACTTAAGAAGTCTTAGGATGTACATTTCTTGTTCAGTATCATATTCATTCCTGATCTAGCCTCATCGGTACCAGTTTTGGTTTTGCTGCCACGATTACGGGCAGGGAGAGCTACGGCTAGAGTTGCGGTCAGCACGAGCTCGTCACGAACGAGGACTGACCAGGGCGTGATCCCGGCGACACACGATTGTAGAGATGTGTCTTTTGATTGTGTTTTGCGCCACGAGCATTGGATGGATCGCTGTATGAGATTACTCGGACGTGCAAATCAGCACCAGAGGACTGAGTCGCTGACAGAGGCCAGCCAGATTTTTATGACCGTTGGTGTATTGCTTGTTCATGATGATTGAGGCACGGTTCAGCGAGAAGATGAGTGGGCCAGTTATTGCTGCGAACGACGAGATATCGCCCCAGATGTTGGAGCTATTGCAGTACAAGTTGTACTAAGAGAGGATAGATGGTCGCTAGTCATCGAGGATGAATGACTAGGACATGTGGATCGTTCGCTACCCCGATGCGAGGTCATCAGATAGATTGATTCCAGCTAGATACGACTTCACGCCGAGACGTTGAGAGTCGACAGAGACGATCGAATGTCAGGAACCTATTATTCCAAGTTTAAAGTACTCGGAAAAACATGCAGGCAATTCTATGGTCCCTCTAGAAGAATGAAACCCTAACTCGACTTAATGACCGTGTGAAAGCCTTTGAACCTTAGGGTTCACGGCAGTTCCTCGGCGCCATTAGTGAGGCTTGGATTTGCCCTTCTACGGCTGGACCACCGATGCTGTGGTATGTACTCGATACTATTAAACTGTGCCCAAGATGTTGAGCTCTTGGGGGATTATGAGGTTTTGACGACTCGATTGGATGGCTCGACTTAATTCGGATGCTAGGTGGTGAGATGCATTTCTTGGGAGACTCCCGATACGAGGATAGCCGTTGGAGCTCAGTCCATGCAACCACGACGAGACGAGTCTGAAGCGGTCGACCTTAGAGAAAAGTGGAGTAAGTGGTTCGTACGAGATCTTGATAAGATGACGTTCTACTCCGCCGACATCAGAGATGCGATACGCATGCCGAGGCATTGTACTTGGATATACCTTCCAGAAGGAGTCGCAGTGAGTATGCAGCCGTTCCGGAACAAGAAACAGATATAGTAAAGGACGATGACTTCCGGACAGTTAGGCAGAGACGAGACTTGGAAGAGACCTTGAGCAGGATTCCTTCCAGGATACTGCTGCAATGATATTTGCACCCAGGATTAGATGTGTCATGTGCATTCAGAGAGCCAGAGGCCGACGCCAGTGACATGCTGCATGACGAGTGGTCGTGAGGATTGACCGAGAGATGACCAGAGAAGTGCCAAAACGGAATCGTCCCCGTTAGCACACCTGACAGGGCCGATGATCCGGTGGATCGTGAGATTGGTAATCCACAAGGAAGACTTGAAACCAGGAGCGGTCATGTTACGCACCCCAGCAGGCCAGAGTTCAGGATCGTCGACGAGATATGCTATGAGTGACCACGACAGTTGGCCAGAGATTCTTGGAGGATGCGCTTGAGCAGGACTATTCCGCCATACTTGTTTCGGTATTTTGGGCGATTTATTCGCATGATTTGGTTTTGATGATTGGGTTTCATGATATGTGTTTTCATGCACCATGGTTGTACTTACTGAGTATTTACGATTTTTGCACAGTTGTTGCACTTGATATCGTTTTCATGCCTTGGTTTCACATGTTTGTGATTTTATGGGATTTAGACATTTGAGTTGATTTTGTGCGTATGCACGCACATGATTTGGTTCCTGCACTCTGTATAGTTTATATATGCTTGCAGTGCAGTGATACGCCTTTTGTGCACTTAGATGCACTGGACTTCGATTTCGATTGTGATACTCGATATTTGTTTTGTGCACCTTATGCACCTGATTGGATTTTGCGCATGTTCGGCGCTTGATATTGGATTTCATGATTTCGTGCATAATGAATGCACCTAGTTTTGATTTTCGTGCATGTTGAGCGCATGTTGAGAAGCGATTTCGGTGCACACATATGCACTAAATCGAGATTCTTCGTGCATGTCAGATGCACCTGATTTTGCTGTCAGGCACCCACGTTGCCCATGACAGATGTTTCGTGCACACCCGATGCACTTAGATGTTGTTTCTATGCGCATGTATGGCACATATATGGATTTTGATTTCCGTGCACACCAGACGCACGTAGTATTCATATGCGTATTTTGGGATTGATTTCTTATGCAGAAGTATGTTTTTATGATATTTGCTATGTGTTTTCATACTGAGCAGGACTAGTCAGATGACAGTACCTGAGTATATTTTGCATGCATTGATAGATTTTGAAGGGATTTCCAAAAGCGAGCTATAGTCTCAGTATTTACCTACGTGTCTGATATGACACGAAACGTTTTAAAACAAGAAAACCCTTCTAAATTGTTTTCAAAACGGCGGAACGTGCATATTAAACAAAAGGTATATACGTATATGGTTATTTTCTTATAAGAGACGTCCGCCACTGTGCAGTGTTATGCGCATTGCACAACGACTTTAAAAGATTTGGCATGCATTTCCTTTAGAAACTTACATGTATAGATTTGATATTTACATGTATAATTCTGATTTATATCATATTGGTTTTGCTTTGGATTTGGCATTCGTGTCTTTACCAAGACTCCGATGATTGCAGGATGCTTGACGAAGTTTTGTTTTTGTGTTATCTTCTCATTACTCATGCGCATGCATTGCGCTATGATGCGTTTTATGTATTGATGATTTCGGAGCCCCGACGACTTGGACTTCTTTTTGAAATGTTTTAGAAATTGGGGGTTTAAATATAGATTCGGGGACTGAATTTCTTTAAGGGGGGAAGATTGTAACATTTCAAAATAATAAAATATTATTTTTGGGAATTTTTATAATTTAATATTATTTTATTGATTATTTTAATATTAAATTTATAATAAATGAGAAAAAATTTGGAAAAATTATGGAAAATTCTAAAAATAGGGTATTTTATGGAATTATGCCATTTTAAAGTTTTTATGAGCAATTATATGCTAATTTAGTACTAATCGCGATTAAAAATCGCTATTCGGGTTTTTTTTTGCAAGTTTGTGCAAAACATGCACATATCTTGTTTTCTACACTTGTGCATTTTCTATCATGTTACTTTTTGGGTTACTATTTGAGTGAGAAGAAAAGGAAAAGAAAAGAAAAAGGGATTAAACAAATAGGTATGGTGAGAGAGAGGGGGTAGGTGAGAGTGTTGACGTGGCCATTCCCTCTTATTTTCTCCTCTCATTTCTCCCCCCCTCTTCCATGAGCTGCTGCTGCTCCTGCTGCCCTCCTCTTCCTCCACCTTCAAACCCCCATTTCTCCATGAAATTCACCCCAAAACCCCATATCGGTTTCACAAAAAATGCACACAAGCTCAAGATCTACACATTGGACTAAAGAAGCATGGATTTTGGTCACTAGGGGAAACTCAAGAAAATTCTTGAGTTGCCAAATGAGATAATTACTGAACCATTAGCTTAGTTTTAGCATTACTTATACCCCTATGCAAGTTTAGAATCAAAATCGGGTGATTTTGTGGATTTTAGGAAAAACTAGTAAAGGTTTGAGGAAATTATGAGCTGTGATGGGAAATTGAGTTCAGTGGAGATCATAAAAGCACCCTAGTGCTAGAAACCCAGACCAACCCTACTGGAAACCCAATGATACGGAATTACGGAACTTTTCATGTCGGGTTGTGTGATCTGTGAAGGTGTTCTGGAATCTGGAGCAACCCGGGGTCACCAAAAATAAAATTGAGCTGACAGTGAGTCGTGCAGGCACCTAGGAAGCTACCACCAAGACCCGAGCCCCTAACTCAAACCTACGGCCGCCAATTTAATCATTCTGGCCGCAATTTGCGGCCAGAGTAGAAGGGAATGGGTCCATTTTTGTTTCAGGGCTCATTTTGCACTAAATTAGACCCCTCCTATATGCAGTTTTGGCTAATTGTCATCTGGGGAAAATCTGGGAGCATTTTGGTGTGTTTTAGGCAGTGTTTTCCGTATTTTTAAATGCACTTTCTTGATATTTGGATTTGTATTTGGTTGTCGGGTGTTCGTACATCGACAACAGGGTTGTTTGTTGGATTTGCATGTTTGGGCCATAGGTTCCAACCTATGAGCACACTGTGCGCTGTATCGGTTTTCTGCCTTGATTTTCATACGCATTGCTATGGTTGATCATTGTAGGTACCTTCACGTGGATTCCGAGGCGACGGAGCATGGCGTTATCGACACCGACACGCAGGATACAGGTGAGTAGATTTATATCTACGGGGAGAAGTCGGGTGGATGGCGTATAGCACCCCCGCAGTTCGTGGTGATGTATACGAATACGTATACACACAGATATTGATTATGTTGTTGAGATTATTGATGATAAAGATGGATATTTGGTATTTTTGGATTGGTTTAGTGTAGTTGCGAAACCCTAGAGTAGTGGTCGCACTCACACACGCACGCACACACATACTTGCATACATTCTTTATTTTATATGTGCGTATATGGGAATATATAATTATGTGTTCACATGGGTATGGGACTATGTGTTCATATACTGGATTTGAGAATAGTATTGAAATTGGAGATGAGTCGATGAGATTGGGCTTGAGGCCAGGAGATCGGTGATGTGGTTTGGTTCGTATTGAGATACGACATGATGTTTTAGCGGGTCTTTTGACGTAGTGATTCTTACACCTGCATGCATACTTAGGCGGTATCAGTATTGTACTAGACGCAGATCAGTACTCCGATCATTATATTTGATAAGGATGATACCGGATGAATAGTATGATGAATGTGATATTGACCCGTACCCAGATTTGGGATGCCGTACGACGGATTTACGTACGAGCTATATATTGATGATTGATCCGCACTTTTGACTTAGGATGTCTGATTATAGATATGGTATCGGATATGATATTATTGAGGCGGGATCACCGACTATACATATACATGTATGTATATGTATCGACTCAGATGTTAGGCGGTTTCCTTACCTGTAGTTCAGCTTGTTAGTTCATCCGTATAGTTTAGTGTAGTTGTTAGATTAGATTAGACTCCTACCTATTTCAAAACTAGCGGGTCGTGGGTATTTTAAAAGACAGGTCAAGCGATTTATGGATATTTCAAAAGACGTATCCTTTCTTAAAACCGCCGTAGCCCCTATTTTCAAATCCCCACGATTCGTGTTATTTCAAATGGCACCATGGTTTAATATTTAGCTCCCGCTCACTTTGGTTGCTCGCTCCGCATCGCATACTTACATTGTTATTTCATATTGCATTGTTGACATTATGCTGTTAGGACACCAGCACCATTACCGATGATGCGTATGTACCACATACACTTACTTGCCGGCTCACACACATCTTCATCGGTAATTGCCATGTCACGTACACCTTAGAAAATATTATTGCTTAACTTAGATTGATAGCTAGTAGTTTGACATAATATTAGTGTACATACCTTATATGCCAGCTTAGATATTGTAGTTATTACTTGTCGCTTCATGCATACTGTTATTCATTGTTATGCCGTATTCATGGATTCTCATGCTTATATTCATGGTTTTACATCCTATTGATGATTCGGATTTCCATGATATTTTCTGGATTTGGAGGAAAACCGCAAAACATATATAAACTGCTTTCTCTCTTTTAAATAAAAATGCGGTTTTCCCATGATGTATGAGTCGTCCACCATGAGTTTGCTGATGGATTTCGAGACCCGATTCGAGGAGACGGATGAACCGTTTCGGGTACATGGTGGACCCGGTAAGGTACCCCAAGGCAAGAAGCGCGTGATGATGATGATGTGAGCCTGGCAGGGGAGCACTACCTACAGGTGATTTTACCCGACGCGTCGGATATCCGGAGGATACCGTCGTGGTCTTGAGATGGATGGTAGGGGCCGGTCTGGACTGACGGCGCCCTAGATATTGAGATTGAGATATTGAGATTTCGAGATATTGAGGTACTGAGATTTGATGATACAGGCCAGTTCGGATAGCCGGAGCCTGAGGTTTTGAGGCATTGAGATTTATGTTTTGTGTCGATGCTAGACACTGTTGATGCTGATTTCATATATGATACCTCATTTTAAAAATACAAAGGAAATCTCACTAATTTATGAAAGCAGTTTCTTCATTTACATGTATTCTGTTTTCATGCATTCATACCTCATTCATATGATAAATTGCTACCTGAGGCAATGACACGGGCACATGAGATTACACTCGGGTTAGATATATACCCTAGTCATTGTTATAGACTACTGGTTTTATTTGAGGATTATATATTGATCGTATGACCTAGGTTTGCGTCATACATGCGATTTTTCTATTCGTAGATGTTTTTCTATTCACGAGTTGGCAACTCACCCCCGTTGTGCCCCAGTTTCTTGCAGGTTTGCCGTACAGGTCTCTTTACGGCTTTGCGGGCATAGTTTCGTTCGGGAGATTTGCTAGTAGGTGGGTTTAATTGTATCGTACCCCCTATTATATAACTTGTATATTATTACTCTGTTGTATCTAGAAGTTCCATCAACCAAACATGTATTTATTTCAGAGATACTCTGTTGTATCTAGAAGTTCCATCAACCAAACATGTATTTATTTCAGAGATAGAGACCAGTGATGTTTATTCTTTCGACCTTAGAGTCGCACGTTGTATTTCTATGGATTTCTTGCTGTTTGAGTTTCCTTTTGAGTTTTGACCTCGCCCTTGGCGTTGTATATTATATTGCTTGTGTGGTTGTGACCGTCGATTGACGAAGAGCTAGCTCCCGCTTGGGGATGCCTTTTTATTGATTTCGTATACTATTCATGCCGTATCCCGTTTGGGGGCCTGTATTTATAAAGGAGACTGCCGAAATTTTCAGGAAATATTTGATGTTTTTAAAAACGCATAATTCGGCTTATGCTATTAGAACTACTTGATTTAAATTGGTTTTCCTTCACTCTACTGTTTTTCTTGGTTTGGATTTCTGGGTTTTCGGCTTACTTAGAATACGTACGCCTTGAGACGTTCGTAGTGTAAGTGCCGGTCATATTCCGTACTTTCGGGACGTGACAATTTCATCATTATTGACATGTATATACACATACTGGACATAGCTACATCTATACCTAGAGGGTATTGCATCATTATTGACATGTATATACACATACCTGGACATAGCTACACCTATACCTAGAGGGTATTACATCATTATTGACAGGTATATACACATATGAGATATAGCTACATATACATCTTGCATACATACTTACATGTACACACATATACCTTGCTATAGCTACACGTTCACCTTTTTATGATGTTGCGTTGGATTTTGGAGGAATTAGGAACCACATGATATATTTTATAACTTGTTGCCTTTAAATAGCGGTTTTTCCTTTATATGCTCATGTTACTGTTTATGTTGCATATATTACATTTCATGGATTTCGCAATGAGATATGGATTTCATATGATGTTTTCTGGATGTTTTACTCCTGAAGGTATATATCAGTGGTATGGGACGCTGATATATACGTATATATATATCAGTGGTATGGGACGCTGTTATATATGTACATATATATAATATATATATCATCATAATGATCTATGCAAGTATTCTTATTCATTACTTGATGTTTTCTGGATTTGAGGACCGTGGTATTTTCATAAAATTATGCATTGTTTGAAAAGCCCGGTTTCTCTTGATATGATATTTCGATGTGTCCACCATGAGATTTCTCGGTTCTGAGATTTGTGATATATACCCGATGCGAGAAGTAGAGTGAGCCGTGTGCGGGTATATGGTGGAGCCCGGTATGGTTCCCCGGGGCAAGAAGATCGCAGATGATGGTGATGAGCCTGGCAGGCTGGGCTAGTACCTACCGGTGATAGTATTTGGATTCGGCGGTTATCGTGGGGATACCGACCGGAGTCATGAGATGTAAGGACATGACATCAGGGCCAGTCATGGTGACGGCGCCTGACAGATGAGTATTTACGTGTCGATGCTGGACACGGATTTCATGATGTTTCGAGTGTCGATGTTAGACACTCAGGTTCCATGATTTTGATGTGTCATTGAGGGACACACACACACACACACACACACACACATATATATATACACAGGTATAGTTTTCATGATATTTTCGGGTGTCGATGTTGGACATTCAGGTTCTATGAGACTTACAGGATATGCGGGTCGACCTGAGGATGCGGTGCCTATGGTATTGGGATTTGGAGTGTCATTGATGGACACTAGCTTCTCCATGAGAAGGATTCCGTGTTGATGATATATTTTATCCCATACTCAACATTTATTTGATATGCATTGCTTCATGTCTTAGTAGTACCTGATAGAGTACCTTTCATGAATGTTGCATACACATAGTGCTATTTATTGCTATCAGCTTGCATGTGATAGATTACCGCTGTACGTGCATATCTGCGATTACCTGCATATGTTATTTACTATTCACGAGTTGGAAACTCACCCCCGTTGAGCCACAGTGTTTGCAGGTGTCCCTTAGAGCAGTCGCGGCAAAGCTTCTTCATCACATCGTATCATCTTTTGCAGCGGGTACCGCTACGGCTGACTGTGTGCAGTTTTGCTATCGGTGGGTTTTGCGATTATCCGATGATGCTCATTTGTATATTCATTGTATCTAGTACTTTCTATCTACTACTTCATGTTTTGACTTAGAGACGAGTTGTGAGGACGATATTATATATTATTTTGTGACTTTGGATGTCTTATATGCTGTTTTCACTTTATATCGTCCATTTCTTCGCTACGGTGTCGTATATCTGTTGTGGTGGTTGTTTCCGCCTTTGGGCATGGATTTTCTCCCGTTTGGTGATGCTTTACTTATATTCTATGTTGTACCTGTTTTCGGGGCTAGTTTTTACAAAGGAGGTGCTGCCCAAATTTTTAAGAAAGTAAATTTGGACTTTAAAGAATTTTTACTTGAGATTCCCAAAAGCTTTTGACAATGTTCTTATCACTTACTATTTTTGATGGTTTAGATTTGCTGGGTTTTCGGCTTGCTTGATTGCGTTACGCCTGTAGACGTTACGTGGTTTAAAGGCCGTCACGTGCCAAATTTCGGGTCGTGACAAAGTTGGTATCAGAGCGCTAGGTTTTACCTTTCGGAGTATAGGATGAACTTGGTATGATGGAGTGTGTAGCTTAAGCAGAGTGATGTAGCGTATGTCTGTCCGCGACATACTTACGACACGGTACTCCGCCTAAGTGACCTGAATACTAATTACTTGAAATTCCTTACATGATGATACATATCTTTGTGATTCGATTTCCATGTTCATATCGAATCCTATTTCCATTTCTATCCATTTGCCGCCGATGACTATGAGGGCTCAGAGAGAGGCAGCGAGAGCCGAGGTCAGAGTTGACTGTTTGGGACGAGGACTGACCAGGACGGTACGCTCGTTGTACAGGAGCAGATTGATCCGCCTTCGATAGATCGTATCGCTAGGATTGAGGCAGAGATGCAGGACTTGAGCCAGATGATGGGATCGTTAGTTGAGGCCAGTCGAGCGCAGCGACAGGAGGTTGCCACCCCTGTTACTCAGTTATTCCTTGCTATCAGCACACAGCATTTTGTTACGTATACAACAACAGTGGACGTAGCCCTACTAGATGAGGCACGTCTTCCCGAGACTTTGGAAGTTTCAGGACCGAGGAGGGCTCGTACAGGTGTATCAGCCCAGAGACAGATGTTTAGACGCCGCGACAGATATCGTTCGGTTCGCGAGAGTAGCAGAGGCTTGGGACGAGGTCAGTGGTTTAGCTATTATCCCCAGGAGGATCAGCAGTCATCGTAGGGATGTTTCCGGTGTGGCAGTTTCCATCACCTCGTCAGAAATTGTACCATGGTACGCCAGAGGAGGGCAGCAGTACCATATTTTACCTTACCACATTCACCTCAGGGAGCGTTTCCCCTTGCGCCTGTTGTCGCACCGCGTCAGACTTATGTTCAGACAGGTCATGGTCGTGGAGTGTTCGTTCGGAGAGAACAGGATGGTAGAGGAGGAGGACAGCCAGTTGCGGGTAGAGGGCATGCACGAGTGTTTGCTTCTAGTCATTGGGACGTGCAGGCGTCCAGTGCAGAGTTTTATGGTATTCTTTTTCGTATGTCCTTTTGATGCGCATGTTTGTTTAATTCGGGATCTATGCACTCGTTTGTTCTACACACTTCATGCCATGGTTAGGACGATAGTCGTGTATGCTAGATCAGCCGTTTGTTGTGTTTACTCCTGTTAGAGGTTCTTTTGTTGCGCGACACGTGTTTCGGTTATGTGCCAATCGGATAGGAGATAGAGATTTGTCCGTCGATTTGATCCTTCTAAAGATGTTAGACTTTGACGTTATCCTGGGCACGGACTGTAGGGTTCCTATGCACTCATACAAGGGTTAATAAGGCATCAACCATACCCGAATAAAAATTTAGACGTGCCGAACAACCCAAAGCCGGGATCTTTGCTAGAACATTAGGGTTTAACATGCAAGTAAACATCTTTACAACTAAGTGTGAGGGATTACAACCTTTGTAGTCCGCTCCTTCACTTCATAAGCTCCGAGTAGAAGTCCCTTCGCCGCAATCCACGAACTCCCAGACTCAAGAGAGGCTCCACAACTTGAACGATCCATGCTAGCTTGTAGTCTTCCTTTTCTCCGATGATCTACCTCGAAATTTCTATAAATCAAGCTATCTCTCTCTAATGAGGTGAACACCCTAATCTAATTGGCTAGATTAGATGAGGATGATGGAGTAGTATTTGTGCTCTCTTTTCTTATCAAATTCTCACTCTTAATCATCACAAAATGAAAACCGAGAAAGCTTTCTTAAAGCACAAGGTTGAAGAAGAAGAAGAAATAATTGATAAATCCTTTTGTGATGAATAATGAAATGATATATGATTAATAATGTAACCATGGTCAACTACGACAAGGCTAACTCATGTAGAGAATTAACTAGGGCTAGGGTTTAAGTTAGGTTAAAGAATGAGTCACTAGAAAATATCAACCATAATATCTTAACTCATGACAAATGAAATCCTTCTAGAAGCATCAAGAAAGAACTCACCCAAATCAAACCCTAACCTTGTTTAATCTCCACTAAAGATGTTGCATTAGTAATCATATCATGTTAATATATTATATATCACATATATAATATATATTTGTAACAAAAGAAAATAATACAATTAGCATATATCGCATATATATTAATGTATTAACTGGTGAGAAAATGAAATAATAAAGCGAGCCAATATTAGATAATGTAATGCAATATATCATATATATTATTATACATTAAATTATCGAATCAACACTTGATCCGACAATTCGGCTATATCGAATATAACCAACTAATATTTCATGTACCGATTCATCGAATCAACACTTGATCCGATGACCCGGCTCATATCAAAATATCGCGAGAATATAATACGGCATCTCATATCGCATTATCCTCGGTCCTGCACATATCACATATGTGCTCCTACTCCATTTTTCCTGAGTCAAGAAACCTCTGTGTAGAACTCTAAAGAATCGTCAATACGCCGGTAAGCTCCGAGTGCGACTTATAGTCGTCCTTATCACTTTGGATACTGTAGGGTTCCTAGGCACTCTTGTGAGGGTTCATAAGGCATCAACCATGCCCGAATAAAATTTTAGACGTGCCGAACAACCCAAAGCCGGGATCTTTGCTAGATTATTAGGGTTTAACATGCAAGTAAACATCTTTACTACTAAGTGTGAGGGATTACAACCTTTGTAGTCCGCTCCTTCGCTTCATAAGCTCCGAGTAGAAGTCCCTTCGCCGCGATCCACGATCTCCCGGACTCAAGAGAGGCTCCACGACTCGAACGATCCATGCTAGCTTGTAGTGTTCCGTTTCTCCGATGATCTACGTCGAAGTTGCAATAACTCAAGCTCTCTCACTCTAATGAGGTGAACACCCTAATCTAATGGGCTAGATTAGATGAGGATGATGGAGTAGTATTTATTCTATCTTTTTATATCAATTTCTCACAAGAAATCATCACAAAAGGAAAATCTAGAAAGCTTTCTCAAAGCTCAAGAGAGAAGAAGATGATGATAAAAGAGTTAATCGTTTTGTGATGAATAATAGAAAAGAAATATGATTGATCATGGAACCATGGTCAAGGATGACAAGGATAACCTTTGTAGAGAATAAACTAGGGCTAGGGTTTGGTTAGGTTAAATAATGAGTCGTAAGATAATATCAACCATAATATCTTACACTTGACAAAAGGAAAGCTTCTAGATGGTGCAAGAAGGAGCTAACCCTAATCAAACCCTAACCTTGCTTAATCTCCATTAAACATGTTCCATTATTAATCATATCATGTTGCAATAATATATATCACATATATATTATATATTTGCAACAAAAGAAAATAATACAACTAACATATATCGCATATATATCAATGTATTACCCCGTGAGAAAATGAAATAATAAAGTGAGCCAATATTAGATAATGTAATACAATATATCATATATATTATTATACATTAAATCATCGAATCAACACTTGATTCGACAATCCGGCTATATCGAATATAACCGACTAATATATCATGTACCGATTCATTGAATCAACACTTAATCCGATGACCCGGTTCATCTCTAAATATCACGAGAATATAATACGGTATCTCATATCGCATTATCCTCGGTCCTGTGCATATCACATATGTGCCTCTACTCCGTTTTGCCTGAGCCAAGAAACCTCTGTGTAGCACTCTAAAGAATCGTCAATACACCGGTAGCAGGTGATGATCATATCAAACATCCACAAGCTGCAAGAGGTCAGCTAAACGTAACAACCACCCAAGTATTGAGCGATCAGAAGATAACCAAGCTCGCCTGTACGTTCTCCTATGAATCCAATCGGTAACACTATCGTACAGTCCGGTCTGTTCGTCTGATATGTTGCATATCATGTCTAGGGGTGGTATACGTCAGACCCCAGTAACCGATAAGTCGTGTCGATGTGAGGCTCATAACGGGTCGAGAAACTACTGGTAACACTTACCAGTAAATCTCTATATCAGCCCTGGCCAGGGACTTCAAGTTATAGCCAATCGAACACAGCACAACATCAACTCCCTATACCGGGAGAGACGAATCCCCTCCTATCGCTCATTGCCTCCATGTGATTCGGGACTGTACCCAAAAGCCACCGTTTTGCACGCCCTCTTGGACGTGGTAAGGTAGAAATCAAAGCACACTGGGAATCACACAAGACTCTATGACGATCTCGGGTCTACAGACTACCCTGTACCAGTGTCACCGGAGAACTGCCATCTGACGTGTGGTATATCACTATCTGGAAGTTCTCGGCGAGTCCGTCCAGTGTACCCAGTCTCCACTGAGCACCCATACACCATCTCTGATGTCAAACACCGATGGATATGGGATCATCCATCGCCCATCATATGGGTCAAGATGCGTATACGCTAGTCCACTCTGGTGTATCGATGCCCTGTCTCGATATACTCTCGACTAGGAACAGTTATAGGATGTACTCATCGACTACCGTGGCCCCACTAGTATGATCTCATCATAGTCCCAGTAGTCGAGTACAGATCCTAAGGGCTTTATCAACATGTGAGAGAATGACAGTAAACCAATACAAGTCAACATGTTAAGATAAAGTGAAACCAAATAGCATACTATCATGTCGAGCAAGAAAGTCCTCTCTATATATATCCAAGCATTCATTATAATATACATCATATGTACAACAATGGCCTCTAGGGCATATACATAACTAACAATCTCCCACTTGCACTAAGGCCAGTTGGTGTAGTATCTCATACCTAGCATCCCGAATAATCTCTCAAACTGTATCTGGGGAATGGCCTTCGTGAATGGATCCGCAGTGTTGTCCTTCGTATCTACTCTCCTGACCTCGATCTCCCGGCGATCAACTATCTCCCTGATCAGGTGATATCGCCTCAGAATATGTCTGGACTTTTGATGGGACCTGGGTTCCTTGGACAAAGCCACAGCTCCATTGTTATCGCAATACAGAGGTATTGGATGCTCTATGGATGAGACCACACCAAGTTCACTAATGAACTTCTTTATCCAAACAGCCTCTTTGGCAGTATCGTAGGCAGCGATGTATTCAGCCTCCATCGTCGAGTCTGCAACGGTATCCTATTTGGAACTCTTCCAACATACCGCCACTCCATTGAGGGTAAAGACAAATCCCGAGTGCGACTTAGAGTCGTCCTTATCACTTTGGAAGTTGGAATCGGTAAAGGACTCCACCCGGAGTTCTCCGTTACCATACACCAAGAACATGTCTCTAGTCCTTCGTAAGTACTTGAGAATGTTCTTCACAGCTGTCCAGTGACTCTCTCCAGGATCTGCTTGATACCGACTCACTGCACTTAGTGAGTATGCTACATCGGGTCTGGTACATGTTTGTGTATATGCCCTAGAGGCCATTACTGTATGATACTAGTTTGTATATTACTTAATGGAAGCTTGGGATATTCATAGTTGTATAGACAATCTTGCTCAAAATGGTAGTATGCTACTTGGTTTGTTTCTACTTTAATATGTGCATGTGTTTCTTTTAGCATATTGCTTATACATATTAGTAGAGCCCTTAGGATTTTTGCTTGATTACCAGCGTTGTGATGGCAGTCACACTCATAGGGGCTGGGTAATCCACAAGCACATCCCTATACAGGTCCCTAGTCGTAGGACTATCGAGACAGGGCATCGATACTCCGGAGTAGACTAGCGTATGCGCTTCTCATCCCGACTGGGGAGACGGTTTGTCCTACAGCCGTCAGTACGTCGTACTTGAGATAGTATGCGGGTGCTCGTTTGGTTACGAGTATACTGGACAGGACTCGTCGGGAACTGATTGGTTGGTACTATACCTATCGTCAGTTATCAGTTCTCAGGTGACATGAGTACAGCTTAGTCCGTTGACTTGACACTGTCACTTCGCCTCGAGTGTGTTCCCACTGTACTTTGATTACTACCCTACCACGGCTCAAAGGAGTCGTGCAAACAGGTAGTAGTTGGGTGCAGTCCTGAAGCACTTGGAGGCAGTGACGGTTAGACAGGATTCGTCTCTCCCGGTATTGGGGGTTGATATCGCGCTGTGTCTAGGAGAGCCATTACACAAGTAGTCCCTGGCCAGGGCAAGCGAGATATGCCGGTAGGTTTCCAGAGTTATCTCAGGGTGTTTTGGGCTACACTCCGACACGACTTGTACCGCTATTAGGGGACTGATGTTTACCGCCCCTTAGGCCCGCCATGAGATATTCTCAGACGAACAGACCGGACTGTACGGAGACTGTCACATTGAGGCTCAGTAGGAGTTCAGATGGGTTTCACCTCGTCCGTCTTTTTATCGGCATCTACCTGGGGGCCGTTAGGCACAGCTAGTGCCGCTTGCGGTCTGTGGTTAAACCCACTGCCAGCGTAGTGTCGAGTCTTTAGAGTCCCACACAAAGAGCTATTCGCCTTTAAGCAAAAGAGTAGAGGTCGCATGGTTTTGCGACAGGTCGCATGGTTTTGCGACAGGGTTCGATCACATCCGTGCACTTGTGCATGTTTAGTGTCCGGGCAGTTAACACTAGCGGGCTATGGTTTAAGCCAGATCCTAGTGTACGTTTTGGGGTTGGTTTTATCTCGTTTGTATTCGTGTTCCTCGGAACGCGGATGCGGGTGTGTATGCACAGTTGACAGAGAGACAGAGGCAGAGTATTCTCATTAGGGTTATTGACTGTTGACTTTTTGCTAAACCCTAATGAGAATAAGAAATATGATTAACAATAATATTAATTAAGCATTATTGTGACATGGTTGTTGATGGTTGACTTTGTTGACTTAGTTGACCGGTTGACTAGGTTGGACTTGTTGACCTTCATCATTACAATGGCTATCATTTCATGGCAAAGACTTTTGCTTGTTTGTTTCTTTTTGCAAAATGAGTGCATGAAATGATATGGCCATTTTGACTTGAACCATCACATAATACTTGATTACTATTATTTGTTATGATGATTTTTTATTATGAGAGCTTGGATGGCAAAAGACTTGCTCATTCTTTCATTTGCTTTCTCTCTCTTGCTCAAGCTCTCTCCCTCTTCCTCTTTCTCTCTCTCTCTAGCTCAAGGCAACTCCCTCTCATGAGTTGAGAAACATTGCCTTAGAGATAAAAGAAAACCCATATCACTTCTCTACTCATCCTAGTTCACAAGGTTTAGCAAACCAAGTGTTCTAGTTTCTTCAAGTTCGAAGTAGAAGACAAAAGGTAGAAGCTTTCGGGTGGATCCATCTTCGGCGCGAGGAGACGACGAGGTGAGGCCGATCCGTATACCACAAAGAGTTGAAGACGAAGGAGTTCAAGAAAGGTATAACCCCCTAACCGAGTAGGTAAAACACTTAGTTATGTTGTTAGGTAGATGTTTAACAAAGATCCGTATTTTGAGTCCAAGTTACCACCCTAACAAAAATCGTTTTTTGACCATTTCCGCAACCCCAAAGAACCGGGGAAGGGTAGCATGGACTTACAGTGGTATCAGAGCCTAGTTAAACACTATCTAACATGTTAGCAAAGTAACTAGAAATTCGATCGGAGAGAAAGTCGCGAAATACGCCCGGAACACATACTTTCTGTCGATTTTTAAACTGCTGAAAAAAGTATTTGACATATACCAAAAATCGACTCAGGGTTTTTATAGTATACTGCAGAAAAACGATCCACAGAACCGACCAACTCACCGTGGTTACGCGGCAAGAACAGCTTCTTGCCGCGGATCCGCGGCCGAGTTGACTCGGCCGTGGATCGGTTTCACTGCAGTATATTTTATGGGGTATTTTGGGATTTTTGGAGTATGTTTTTTCAGCCCAGATTTTCCAGAAAGCAAAATTTGTTTTTGGTGCTTAAAAAAACGTATTTTGATCGAGTTTCTAAAGACTAAAGCTAATGGGTTTATATCTGTGATATGATATATGTATTGAACGTCTCCTAATCGCTATATGTCGATTAGTGGGGGTTATACATATCTGTGATCTGTAATGTTGATGGTATGTGTATATGAATTCATTGGATTGTCGCGGGTGAATAGCCGGGGGGTTGTGAGATGAGAGTTTTCTTTTCTTTCAATTCATGTAAAAT
This sequence comes from Agapanthus africanus, assembly GCA_030015575.1. Lineage (NCBI taxonomy): Eukaryota > Viridiplantae > Streptophyta > Magnoliopsida > Asparagales > Amaryllidaceae > Agapanthus > Agapanthus africanus. The sequence goes on from JASDDO010000014.1 coordinate 529,716,902, forward strand.
TTGTAATTGATGTAATATTATTTATTTGGCCGCACAACCGGGGTGAGGTTGTAGCTGTCTTTGTATAATTTCTTTTATTGTTTTTGCTCCTAGGATAGACCCATGGAGCGAGTGCACAAACTACCGGGTACCTCGAAGTGCCGAGTGGCCTACTCACGATGTTGAGGGAGGTTGCTTCACTTCGGGTATTTGGCGGGTAGTTTGCCGAACCCGTAGGGGTCTTGGGTGGGGTATTGGCTATTCACCGCGACCGTGTAATCCGCTTTTCGTTACAGGCTCATACGAATTGCGGATTCCTAGTATATCCAATGTGTTCATCTGTGATCTGGAATGGCTATCATTGCAGTATATCTATATATGATATCTATTTAGGTGTTGCTTATGTTTTGCATCCGCGCTAGTCCAGCCCCCGCTCTGTCGTTAGTTAAGTAACCTAACGGGTAATGACGGGGCCCCGTGGCGAATGCGGATGGCATAAGCATACGTCATATTTTGGTTGTTTTCTGCAATGGTAGGATTAAATGATGGGACGCATTAAAATTAATGCAAGAAAATAAACCAAAGTAAAGTCGTTGGAACACTTTCAAAACCACTCGGTTCTTTTCAAAAAAAAACCAACTTTTAAATGCGGAGCTTGAGCCACTCCTTTTAAAAGCTATCTCGTTCCATCAATTATATCAAGTTCACTACGTTCACGGTTTCGCCAAAACCATTCGTAGCCCTCCATCATTTCAGTTAAATATTCGGTAGTTTTCAAGCTATGTATTTTGACCTCACGCCAAGGCATAGTGATTGGTAGCTGCCGGATATTTATCTGTTGCATAGATAGAATGCGTTGGTTTGGGACAGCCGTACTGCCATTTTGGCCTACGTCAAGGGTAGGTACGGGTGGGTTCAAATCAACCTAGATAATGATGGGTAGAACTTGACATGTGACTTATGACATTTTGACCTCACGCCAAGGTCATAAAATCATGGGGCAAAAATCCACATCGGGAGTTTCAAAAGAACCTGAAACTTGCTAGCGCTGCATACCATTTGGAGTGTGATAATTCTGGTAGGATTCCTTCAGTTTTGTCGCGCGATGCTATTTGGATCCCGATCCTACTGTGAGTATATGCTACTCCTCGGGAAATTTCTCACTTAACGATCAATGCTATAAACCTAGTAGGTGTCTAGAAAGGTGTTAGCGGGGCTACGCCCCCAGGGAAAAGAGGTTCTTCAATTAAGGAACTTCGCGAAAGCGTTGGAAAACCTCCCTCGAAGTACCGACACTGGCCTGGATAAACGGTTAAGAAAGTATTGTACAGTGAGATTGATCCCGACAAATTCCTCCTTTTTGGTTTGAGGAGGGATTCGAGAAACAGTGGGAGCCATCCTGTTTAGACAAACTAAAAACCACTCTAAACTTGCAAGAGCATCATGCTGAGTGTTTCTTCTCTCTCTCCTAATTGCAGCGACCAATCGTCATGACCGGACTTAAGTTACTTTTAGATAAAAACATACTGACAGGGCCAAACTACAAAGATTGGTTCAGGAATGTCAAAATGGCAATCACTTACGACAAGCTGGGGTATCTTCTTACCACCAAAGCTCCCCCTGTCCCAAGTCCCACCTCCAGCGTCGCGGATAAGGAAATCCGTAAGACTTGGGAGATCGATTGTGCGAAGGCCAAGTTCCTCGTGCTTGTCTCTATGGACAATGAACATCAGAGGAGGCACGAGAATATGGACCTCGAATCCATATTTCTTCATACAAAAGAACTGTATGGAGAGCAATCCCGTATCGCCAGATACGAAGTCTCGAAAAAGCTGTTTTCGGCGAAATTGGCCATCGGATCATCGGTAGCGGAACACGTGCTTAAGATGATTGGCATCATTGAGGAGCTCGCGGACCATGGGACCATGTTAGAGAACGAGCTCTATACGGACTTGATTCTCCAGTCCCTTCCTTTCACTTATGCCCAGTTTATCCTGAACTTCAACTTGTAAGGAAAATAAGTTGAACTTCCGGAGCTCCTCAACATGCTGAGTAGTGCAGAGGGCACCCTACAGAAAGGTAGAGAAACATCCACTTTGTTTGTAGGAGGATCTTCCTCTTCTAAGTCCAAGGCGAAAGCCAAGGGAAAGAATAAGAAAGCCCCCGCCAAGGGCGGTGTTAGTAAAGTGGATACGAAGGGAAAAACAAAGGCAACAAAGATAGCGGGGCAGCTTGTGGGAAAGGAAGAATGCTTCTATTGTCATAAGAAGGGACACTGGAAGAAAGATTGCAGGGCTTGGAAGGCCAGAAACCAGGATCCGAAGCAAGTTGCGGCTTCGGCTTCAGGTGTGTATGTTATTGAAAACTGTCTTTCAATAAACTCTACTTCATGGGTATTGGATACCGGATCAGGATCTCATATCTGTAATTCTTTGCAGGCACTGAGAAAGCGTAGGGTTTTGAAGGCAGGTGATATGACCCTCAGAGTTGCAAACGGAGCTGGCATGGATGCTGAGTCCGTGGGGGACTATCACCTGGGCTTGTCAGATGGACACGTTTTGGTTTTGCGTAATTGCTATTTTATACCCAATGCAACTTGTAATATCATTTCTGTATCTTTATTATCTAAAGAAGGTTATGAATTTGCATTTGTAAGTAATGTTGTGAACATTCACCTTAATCAAGTTCTGATGGGGTCAGGTACATTAAGCAATGGTATATACGTATTAAACCAACCACAGATTTTCAATGTCCAGAATACACACAAAAGAAAGTCTCCGGAAACTAATCAGGCTTTCTTATGGCATTGTAGACTAGGTCACATCAATGAGAGAAGATTGACTAAGTTACATACAGAAGGATATTTGGATCCATTCCAATATCAATCATATGCAACTTGTCAATCCTGTCTCAAAGGAAAGATGACAAAGACTCCGTTCACTGGACACGGAGTAAGAGCGAGCGAGCTCTTGGGACTCGTACACAGCGACGTGTGCGGTCCAATGTCTACGCTAGCCCGAAGCGGTTATTCTTACTTCATTACTTTTACCGATGATTTTTCAAGGTTCGGACATGTCTTCTTAATGAAGCATAAATCTGAAGCCTTTGAAAAATTCAAGGAATATAAAAATGAAGTAGAAAAACAAACTGGCAAAAGTATCAAGACACTGAGATCTGATCGAGGTGGCGAATACTTGAGTGTCGAGTTCCTGAATTACCTAAAAGAGAATGGAATTCTCTCTCATCTTACTCCTCCATACACTCCGCAACATAACGGTGTATCGGAGAGACGGAACCGGACCCTATTGGATATGGTACGGTCCATGATGAGTAACGCTGAGTTACCGCGATCATTCTGGGGGTATACGCTAGAATCAGCTGGATACCTTTTGAACCGAGTTCCCACTAAGACTGTGCCTACCATACCATATGAGATATGGAGTGGGAAGAAACCCTATTTTCAATATCTGAAGATCTGGGGATGTCCAGATTTTGTCAAAAAGCAGCATGCGGACAAACTCGAGGCATGCTCAGTAGTGTGCAAGTTTGTGGGATACCCAAAGAACTCCAGGGGGTATCTTTTCTATTACGCAGAGGAACAAAAGGTCTTTGTTTCTCGTAATGCCCACTTTCTAGAACACCAGTTCTTAGAAAAGGAAATAAGTGGGAGCGCAATAGAACTGGAAGAAATTCTAGAACCACAGACTATTACTGAAAGCTTAGTAGAACCAGAGGGTTCAAAAGAACAGGACATTCCTACACCGCTCCGCAGGAGTAGTAGGCAGTCTCATCCGCCCGAGAGATACTACGGGTTTCTCATAGACGGGGATAGAGAGGATTGCATCATTGATAGTGATGAGCCTACTAGCTTCCAGCAGGCCATTCAGAGCGTTGACTCGGTAAAATGGTTGGATGCAATGCGGACCGAGATGGGGTCCACGTACACCAACAAAGTATGGACGTTGGACGTTGCGCCAGATGGGGTAAAACCCGTAGGATGCAAGTGGATCTTCAAAAGGAAGATTGGTGTAGATGGACAGGTTGAGACCTATAAGGCTAGACTTGTTGCAAAGGGTTTTCGTCAAAGACCTGGTTTGGACTATGACGAAACCTTTTCTCCAGTGGCTATGCTGAAATCCATTCGGATCCTTCTTACCATTGCTGCCTTCCACAATTATGAGATTTGGCAGATGGACGTAAATACCGCTTTTCTAAATGGAAATTTAGAGGAGTGTGTCTATATGGACCAGCCAGAGGGTTTCATTCAGAGTGGGAGCAGCGGAAAGGTGTGCATGTTGCTTAAGTCCATCTATGGACTAAAGCAGGCATCGCGGAGTTGGAACATCTGTTTTGATGAGACGGTCAAAGAATTTGGCTTTATCAAAAATCCAGATGAACCATGCATCTATAGTAGATTTATAGCAAGAACTGTCGTATTTCTCGTATTGTACGTGGATGACATTCTCTTAATAGGAAATGACATTCCTATGCTACAATCTGTCAAAGGGTTCTTATCATACAGGTTCTCCATGAAAGACCTGGGTGATGCCACTTACATTCTGGGGATCCGGATCCATCGTGATAGATCCAAGAGGTTGTTAGGACTTTCACAGTCCAGGTACATCGACACCATACTGAAAAGATTCAGTATGGAAGATTCCAAGCGCGGTAATTTACCGGCTTGTCACGGGATCGCCCTCTCCAAAGATATGTCTCCCAAGACTTATTTGGAAAGGGATCGCATGTCTATTATACCCTACGCTTCTGCGGTAGGCTCTATAATATATGCGATGTTGTGTACCAGGCCAGATGTAGTTTATGCACTGAGTGTGGTAAGCCAGTATCAGTCAAACCCTGGGGAGAAGCACTGGATAGCGGTAAAGAACATTCTCAAGTACCTAAGAAGGACTAAGGAGATGTTCTTGGTGTATTGCGGAAAAGACCTCCAGATCGAGGACTTTGCTGACTCCAGCTTCCAAAGTGACAAGGATGATTCCAAGTCCATGTCGGGTTATGTCTTTACCCTCAATGGAGGGGCGGTGTGTTGGAGGAGTTCCAAACAGGAAACTGTTGCTGACTCGACGATGGAAGCGGAATACATCGCTGCTGCTGATGCCGCAAAAGAAGCCGTCTGGATGAGGAAGTTCTTGAAAGAACTCAGGTGTTTCCTTCCATTGTTGATCCAATACCTCTGTATTGCGACAACAACGGGGCTATATCTTTAGCGAAGGAACCCAGGTCCCATCAGAAATCCAGACACATCTTGAGGCGGTATCATCTGATCAGGGAGATCGTGGATCGCCAGGAGATCGAGGTTCGGAGGGTTGCTTCAGAAGATAACACTGCAGATCTATTCACCAAGGCCTTGCCCCAGACTCAGTTCGAGCGGCTGATCGAGATGATAGGTCTTCGATACGCCAGTACATGGCCTTAGTGCAAGTGGGAGGTTGTTAGTGTATATGCCCTAGAGGTCATTACTGTATCATACTAGTTTGTATATTACTTATTGGAAGCTTGGGATATTCACAGTTGTATAGACAATCTTGCTCAAAATGGTAGTATGCTACTTGGTTTGTTTCTACTTTAATATGTGCATGTGTTTCTTTTAGCATATTGCTTATACATATTAGTAGAGCCCTTAGGATCTTTGCTTGATTACCAGCGTTGTGTTGGCAGTCACACTCGTGGGGGCTGGGTAATCCACAAGCACATCCTTATACAGGTTCCTAGTCATAGGACTATCAAGACAGGGCATCGATACTCCGGAGTAGACTAGCGTATGCGCTTCTCATCCCGACTGGGGAGACGGTCTCTCCTACAGCCGTCAGTACGTCGTACTTGAGATAGTATGCGGGTGCTCGTTAGGTTATGAGTATACTGGACAGGACTCGTCGGGAACTGATTGGTTGGTATTATACCTATCGTCAGTTATCAGTTCCCAGGTGACATGAGTACAGCTTAGTCCGCTGACTTGACACTGTCACTTCGCCTCGAGTGTGTTCCCACTGTACTTTGATTACTACCCTACCACGGCTCAAAGGAGTCGTGCAAACAGGTAGTAGTTGGGTGCAGTCCCGAAGCACTTGGAGGCAGTGACGGTTAGACAGGATTCTTCTCTCCCGGTATTGGGGCTTGATATCGCGCTGTGTCTAGGAGAGCCATTACACAAGTAGTCCCTGGCCAGGGCAAGCGAGATATGATGGTAGGTTTTCAGTGTTATCTCAGGGTGTTTTGGGCTACACTCCGACACGACTTGTACCGCTATTAGGGGACTGGCGTTTACCGCCCCCTAGGCCCGCCATGCGATATTCTCAAACGAACAGACTGGACTGTACGGAAACTGTCACATTCAGGCTCTGTAGGAGTTCAGATGGGTTTCACCTCGTCCGTCTTCTTATCGGCATCTACCTGGGGGCCGTTACGCACAGCTAGTACCGCTTGCGGTCTGTGGTTAAACCCACTGCCAGCATAGTGTCGAGTCTTTAGAGTTCCACACAGAGAGCTATTCGCCTTTAGGCAAAAGAGTAGAGGTCGCATGGTTTTGCGACAGGTCGCATGGTTTTGCGACAGGGTTCGGCCACATCCGTGCACTTGTGCACGTTTAGTGTCCGGGCAGTTAACACTAGCGGGCTTTGGTTTAAGCCAGATCCTAGTGTACGTTTTGTGGTTGGTTTTATCTCGTTTGTATTCGTGTTCCTCGGAACGCGGATGCGGGTGTGTATGCACAGTTGACAGAGAGACAGAGGCAGAGGATTCTCATTAGGGTTGTTGACTGTTGACTTTTTGCTAAATCCTAATGAGAATAAGAAATATGATTAACAATAATATTAATTAAGCATTATTGTGACATGGTTGTTGATGGTTGACTTTGTTGACTTGTTGACTTAGTTGACCGGTTGACTAGGTTGGACTTGTTGACCTTCATCATTACAATGGCTATCATTTCATGGCAAAGACTTTTGCTTGCTTGTTTCTTTTTGCAAAATGAGTGCATGAAATGATATAGCCATTTTGACTTGAACCATCACATAAAACTTGATTACTATTATTTGTTATGATGATTTTTTATTATGAGAGTTTGGATGGCAAAAGACTTGCTCATTCATTCATTCGCTTTCTCTCTCTTGCTCAAGCTCTCTCCCTCTTCCTCTTGCTCTCTCTCTAGCTCAAGGCAACTCCCTCTCATGAGTTGAGAAACATTGCCTTAGAGATAAAAGAAAACCCATATCACTTCTCTACTAATCCTAGTTCACAAGGTTTAGCAAACCAAGTGTTCTAGTTTCTTCAAGTTCGAAGTAGAAGCCAAAAGGTAGAAGCGAAAATGTAGAAGCTTTTGGGTGGATCCATCTTCGGCACGAGGAGACGACGAGGTGAGGCCGATCCGTACACCGTAAAGAGTTGAAGACGAAGGAGTTCAAGAAAGGTATAACCCCCTAACCGAGTAGGTAAAACTCCTAGTTAGGTTGTTAGGTTGTTGTTTAACAAAGATCCGTATTTTGAGTCCATGTTACCACCCTAGCAAAAATCATTTTTTGACCATTTCCGCAACCCCAAAGAACCGGGGAAGGGTAGTGTCACGACCCAAATTTGGCCCGTAACCGGCACTTAAACTACGTAACGTCTAAAGGCGTACGCAACTTAAGTAAGCCGAAACCCAGAAATCTAAACCACCCAAAACTGGATCAACGGAGAAAAACATAGTTTTAAACATTCGGAATTTTCAAGTAAAAATCTTTAAGTTTAGTTTTCGTTCTTAAAAATTTTGGCAGCACCTCCTTTGTAAAAACTAACCCCGAAAACGGGTACAACATAGATAATAATAAAAGCATCCCAAACGGGAGCAAATCACGCCCAACGGCGGAGACAACCACCACAACATATATACGACGCCGAAGCGAAGAAATATAAAAGGAAACTGCATAAAGAAGTAAAACTTTTCAACAAAACCGGCTCCCACGAGCATGGCACCCAAAGTCACCACAAAATAACACTGAATCCTCACAAGTCGTCTCTAAGTCATATACAACATAGTGGTAGATGGAGAATACTAGATCCAACAAAAAAATATACAAAGTACAAACAGATAACCGCAACCCACCTAAAAGCAAGGCTTCACAGCCAACCGTAGCGGTATCCGCAAAAGTAGAGATGATAAGATGCCCTGCCGCGACTGCTCAGAGGGTAAGTCCTGCACAACACTGTGGCACAACGGGGGTGAGTTGCCAACTCGTGAATAGTAAATAACATCATACAGTAATCGAAGTATGCACGAACAACGATCTATCTATCACAAGTAATCCGATAGCATAAGTATGATAAGTGAATATGCAACAGTCATGTAAAGATACATCATCAGGGTACTACAACTACATGGAACAATGCATATCAACATAATCCTGAGTGTGGGATGATATAATATAGAATCTCATGCAAAAATCATCAGCATGGAAAAACACCAGCGTCCCTCACTGACACATCAAATCCCAAATCCACAGGCACCGCATCCTCAGATCGGCCCTCACATCCTGTATGTCTCACGAAAACCTGAGTGTCAAACACCGACACTCGAAACATCATGAAACCCATGTCTAGCATCGACACGTAAATCCTCATAACTCAGGCGATGTCACCATGACTGGCCCTGACGATATGTCTTACCTCACTCCGGTCGGTATCTCCATGATAACCGCCGAGTCCAAATACAATCACCGGTAGGTAGTGGTCCCACCGTCAGGCTTATCGTCTACACCATGAAATCACCACTCACCCCAGGGTACCATACCAGGTCCACCATGTACCCGCAGATGGTGCATCCCGCTCCTCGAATCGGGTATCACAAGCCAAATCTCAGAATCGAGAAATCACATGGTGGACGCATCAAATATCATATCAAGAGAAACCGGGTTTTCAAACAATACATAGTTTTCTTGAAAATATCCCCCACGGTTCTCAAATACATAAATCATATGAAATCCATATCTCAATGCGTAAAATCCATATAAAACTGATATATGCAACATAAAACGTCAATATGAGCGTATAAAGGGAAAACCGCTCTTTAAATTGAATCTAGCTTTAAAACATATCATGCGGTTCCCAATTCCTTCGAAAATAAATGCAGTATCATATGAAGTGTACATGTAAGTGTAGCAGGGTTTAAGTATCTACATCTAATCAAGTACGAGGGTGTACATGTCAATATGTATGCATGATGTATAAGTAATTATAGCAAGATATAAGTGAAGTGGAATAAGGTTCACTACCTTAACTATTCCTGCCCAATGCAATATCACGTATGTATGTGCCCACAGTATTTCATATGCACAATAGAATAAGAGTTACTACTCCAATCATTCCTATCCACTATCATATCATATAGGTAGGTGTTTGTGCGTGTCATGGCAATTACAGACGGTGTGGGTGTAGCATGCAATTTAGTGCTCGTGCAACATGAACCGTCAGTAATGTGTTATATCTAAAGGTATGAGTCAAGTACAACAGATAATGCTATGCAATGACATTCATATGAAAGTAACTAATATGCAAATACATGCAGCTATTATATCATATTCGCCCCGACGCATAACGCCATACGGGCGATTTCCCCATAGATGTTAAATCTACTCACAGATAGTCTCGAGCTATGAAAATCCGACCACCTGCTTCCCCTTGTCCGCAGCACCCGAAGTCCCTGCTTGGGAACCTAAAATTTCAGAAATACAATATATAAGCTAAATATCCTATAATGACGAAAAGACAACGAAACGCGACGAAAACGCCCGGAAAATTACACTGCGCGCTTAGCGCATCTATCGCGCACGATACCGGCCAAAACCCTAATTGGGGTCGCTAAACTACAAAACACCAAGTCTGGACCCCAATCGTCCCGATCGCGAAACACAACACAAAAATTACGAGGAATACACTGGATATAACCTCGCAACTACCAAACGAACCCTACGTCGGAAAACCCCCGAAATCTAGTAAGCAACCTATCGCAATATATCGCACTAGATCAAGATAACGCAAATCTAACAATTAAAAATACCTTAAAATAGCTTAACTAAGCTATCTAAACCAATCATATATTTTTAACACTCGCTAATTATGTTTTAGCAAAAATCTAGTGAGCAATTTTGCTTAATTAAACAAAATGCTTATTAGCAAATTTTAACACTTTCTACTAGATTAATCTTTTCCAAAACACAATTTAACACTTGAATAAAACACTAATCACTTAATCAAAATTTAACCCTAACATGAATTTCTTAAACCAAATATAATGAATTAATAATGAATTAAAAGCTAAACTAAGCACTTAAATAGTTAACTAAATTAGCTAGTTCAAGATTAAAGCAATTAATTATGGATTAAGGTAAGAAATTATACCTCCTCAAGAACACCAAAAAGAAATTAGATCCACCATTTTAGCCTCCAAAATCAAGCTTTGATGAAGATCCATGAAGGATTAGTGAAGGAAAAATGGTTTAATATTTATATAGGAATTTTTGGATTTATTTTTGGATTTCTTTTTGTGTTTTTGAAAGAAAAAGAGTGAGAAATGAGCTTGGAATTTTTTTGGACAGAAATGGGGGGATGAGGGTTGGCCAAGGTGAGAGGGGGGGGGGGGTTTGTGTAATATTTTGTGAAGAAAAAGCAAGGAAAAAGAGTAATAAATGCTAATTAATGCATTTTGCCACAATTACACCCTTTTCTTTTATTTTTAAAAAGAAACCATTAGTCACCAAAAAAAATCTAGATATTTAAAAAGAACCTTCTAAAATAATTCTAGTGACAAAATTAATTTATTCACAAAAGAAAAATTTTCCCGATTTACGTGCACAAAATACCGCTTAAAATAATATTTTATTCGGAAAAAAATCTATCTGAACCAAAACCTCCCAAATACTCCCAAAGTTCGCGCACAAGCTTTATTTTGGCCAAATTAGGTGTCGGTAAGCTTATACGGTCGTTTGATCGAAATCGGGTTAAAACGGGAAAAACCGACAATTTTGCCCTAAAACGGGAAAATTCGCAAAACGATTTCTAAAACGTTACAGGTAGCATGGAATTACAGTACATAGCATCGTATACATGATAGAGCCTACTGCCGAAGCATAAGGTATCCCTTGCATGCGAGCTCTCTCCAAATCAGTCTTGGGAGACATCTCTTTAGAGAGAGTGAGTCCAGAGATCGTGGGTTGGTTCCCACGCTTGGATTCTTCCATACTAAACCTCTTTAGTATGGTGTCAATGTACCTCGATTGGGACAATCCCAGTATCCGTTTAGAACTATCTCTATAGATCATGATTCCCAATATGCAGGAGGCATCACCTAGATCTTTCATTGAGAATCTTTGTGATAAGAAGAGCTTGACTGATTGCAGCATAGGAATATTATTTCCTATCAAGAGTATGTCATCCACGTACAATACGAGGAAGACAACCTTACTCTCTGCTACCTTTTTATAGATACAAGGTTCATTTATATTTTTTGATGAAGTCAAACTCTTTGACTACAACATCAAAACAGATGTTCCAACTCCGCGATGCTTGCTTTAACCCATAAATGGATTTAAGCAGCTTGCATACCTTTCCGCTGCTCCCACTATCTACGAAGCCCTCTGGCTGAGTCATGTACACGCACTCTTCTAAATCACCGTTTAGAAAGGCGGTCTTAACATCCATTTGCCAGATTTCGTAGTCATGGTATGCGGCAATGGAAAGTAAGATCCGAATGGACTTAAGCATAGCCACTAGTGAAAAGGTTTCGTCATAATCCATAACTGGTCGTTGACGAAAACCCCTTGCAACAAGTCTAGCTTTGAAAGTCTCAACTTTTCCATCTACACCAAATTTACTTTTAAAGATCCACTTGCTCCCAATGGGTTTTACCCCTTCAGGAGCATTTTCCAAAGTCCATACTTTGTTGGTGTACATGGATTCCATCTCAGTTCGCATTGCATCCAGCCATTTCACAGAGTCACCACTCGTGATGGCCTGCTCGAAACTAGTCGGGTCATCATCTTCCATGATGCAATCCTCGCTTCCACCATCAATGAGAAAACCGTAGTATCTCTCATGTGGATGAGAAACCCTACTAGATCGGCGGAGAGGCTGGGGTTCGTCGGGTACTACTAAATTCTCTGGTTCTACTAAATCTTCAGTTGCAGTTTGTGTTGCTGGAACCTCTTCAAGCTCTACCTCTTTGCCACTAATTTCTTTTGCAAGAAATTCCTTTTCCAAAAAGGTGGCATATTGAGAAACAAATACTTTTTGTTCTTCAACGTGGTAGAAAAAGTATCCTTGGGAATTCTTAGGATATCCCACAAACTTGCAAAGAACTGATCGTGCCTCGAGTTTGTCCGGATTTTGCCTTTTAACATAGGCCGGACAACCCCATATCTTAACTCGTTTAAAATATGGTCTTTTCCCACTCCATATCTCATATGGTGTGGTAGGTACAGATTTAGACGGAACTTGATTCAATTGGTATGCTACTGTCTCAAGCGTATAACCCCAGAAGAAATAGGCAACTCAGTAGTGCTCATCATAGAGCGCACCATATCTAATAGGGTGCGATTCCTCCGCTCTGATACACCGTTGTGCTGTGGTGTATAGCGAGGAGTAAGCTGAGAGAGAATCCCATTCTCTTTTAGATAATCTAGGAGCTCATTGCTCAAGTATTCACCTCCTCGATCAGATTGGAGAATCTTAATACTTTTGCCCGTTTGGTTCTCTACTTCGTGGTTATATTCTCTGAATTTCTCAAAAGCTTCAGACTTGTGTTTCATCAGGAACATATGTCCGAATCTTGAGAGATCGTCAGTGAATGTAATAAAGTAGGAAGAACCGTTCCTGGCATGCGTAGACATGGGACCGTATACATCACTATGTACCAGTCCTAAGAGTTCCGTAACTCTTTCTCCGTGTCAACTAAACGGAGCTTTGGTCATTTTTCCTTTGAGACATGAATGGCAAGTATCATAAGATGATAATTCGAACGGATTCAAATATCCATCCTCATGTAACTTAGCCAGTCGTGTCGCATTGATATGACCAAGTCTACAATGCCACAAGTAGGATTCGTTCATTTCTGAACTTTTCCTCTTGTGTGTGTTTTGTATATTGAGGACTGTATTTTGATTGAGAATGAATATGCCATTATTAAACGAGCCTGATGCAATCAACTTTTGATTTAGGAAGATGTTCATAACATTATCCTGTACTACAAAATTATATCCTTCTTTACTTAATAAAAAACTGATATAATGTTGCACATCATATTCGGTATATAATAGCACTCATTCAGAATCAGTGTATTACCACTTGGTAATACTAGGTGATATTCGCCAGCTTCTTTGGCTGCAATATTTGCCCCATTCCCTACTTGAACGGAATGATCATCTTTTCCCAGTTCTCTACCTTTACGTAGCCCATGTAACAATTTACATATGTGGGATCCTGATCCGGTATCTAATACCCAGGACGTAAGGTGAACTGAGAAACAGTTCTCAATAACTAACACACCCGAAGAAGGTGCATCAACATGCATGTTCTCCATTTGGGGGGCATGAGAATCCAGATATTCTCCTATTCCCTGTTCAGTCTTATAACTCTTATAAGAAAGAACGGGTCCAACGTTCCCCTGCTCAGTATAATAAGCGGGTTCAGTCAATACATCCATATTATTATCTTGATTATGGCCTGACATGGTCGCTACCTGGAGAGAGAGAGAAGAAAACACTTTAGCGTATGCTCTTGCAAGATTAGATTGGTTATTATCTTATCTAATCAGGATGTCTCCCACTGTTTTTTATCAAATGTTCCTTCAAACCATAAAAGGTAAGATTAGTCGGGATTAATTACACCCTACAATTTCGTCAATCTTTCAGCCAGATCAGTGTCGGTACTTGAGGGAGGTTCCCCGTGCTTTCGCACGGACCTAATTAAAGTAAACCTCGTTTTCCCAGAGGCGTAACCTCGCTAACACTTTTCTAGACACCTACTTGATCGGCTAATTGTCCTGTGTAAAACTCTCCCAGGAGTAACACTTACTCGCAGTGGGTATCAGGATCCAACTATCTCATAGGAGGTATGCAATCTCATTGCAAATTTCAACACTTGAAATTCCCGATAATGCTTTTGCCCCTAACAACTTATGACCTTAACATCGTCAACAAATCATAATTGTTAGCCAAGTTCAAACCGTCATTTCCCGATTGAATTAAACCCACCTGCACGACCCTTAACATAGTCAACAAAGTCGTACAACCACCCTAATCCAATCACATCTCATGTTTTAGCAGATATGTACTAATTAGCTACCGCACACTACACCTTAACATAGTCAACAAACGTAGCACGAATACTAACTAGTCTTTATCTGAAATGACGGAAGGCTACGCAGGTTTTTCAGAAAACCCTGAGCGTAATGAACTTGATATCGTCGTAGAATCGGGTGTTTTTGAAAAGGAGTGTTTTTTAGGCTTTTCTAGTTTCGCTAAAGAGGTCACTCCCGGTGAAGGGATCTTGGCTCTTTCCTCATCGAATAAGGTGCAGGATATATCATATATACCGCTGTGCAAAGCAAAAACTATATAAGCTGTCAAAAACTAAACCGCGAGTTTGTAGCATCTGCCAGTTTCGCTAAAGAGGTCACTCCCAGTGAAGGGATCTCGGCTCTTTCCTTATCGAATAAGGTGCAGGATATATCATATATACCGCTATGCAAAGCAAAACTGTAGCTACCCTTTTTATAAAGTTTTGATTCTACAACATCTTTTAGGTTTCTTTTCTTTTTATTAATCTCATTAATAAATCCCATCAGCTTATGCTTCCTAAGCATCACAGAAGAAACGAAAGCAGTAATATTTATATATCAGCATATATATATAGTATAAGCATTCGTCTCAGGCAGTAATATGATCTCATCACAGAACATTGCAGCAGAAGAACATATATGAAATATTGGATATACTAGGATGTCCGTGTTTTTAATACGAGCCGGTATAAAACACGGATTCCACGGTCGCGATGAATAGCCAAACCCACATCTCTAGACCCCTACGAGAGCGGCAAGTAACACTGCCAATTCTAGGGTTAGGAGACCCGGTCTCGACTCCTCGAGATGGCCTCCCACTGGACCCTAGAACCCGGTTACTTGTGCTCCCCTCCTTGGGTCTACCTAATGCGGAAAAGTAAATAATATACACTGGTGACATCAACCTCCTCCCGGAATTGCGCCAATAAAAGAATATTACATACAAATGAATTTTACATGAATGAAAATAAAAACCCTCATCTCACATAAAACCCCGGCTATTCAGAATACGATGATCCAATATAACATATCACAGCAACACATAATATCTCATATCATCAATGTAAGTAAGTATGCATACACCGATCGTCGTAGATGTATAGCAACGAAGACCGGCAATACAACTACATACTACACTTACGGTCACAGAAAAGAAATTGTAAAACTAAAATATTTGGAATCCACAATCACTTTAGACATCGTAAATCAAAAATATCACATACTTCGCATTTCATGCCTAACTATATGAATTCCACATATCGTATCACATTCCAGATAAATAGACAGTATTAAACTTTCCGAACAGATAATCAAATACCCAAAATTTTCTAAATAGCTCAACACTTGAGCGGAGTTCAAATAATCTGTCACAGTACCGATGATCCAGCCGTAGAAGGGTCAAGCCAACGCCTCACATGTGTCACGCCGTACTGCCCCAAACCCTAAGGTTTAGAGGCGGTTCAAGACGGTCACATAATCGAGTTAAGGTTTGTGTTCTTCTAGAGGGTCCACCGCGTTACTTGCACAGTTTTCCGAAAGATTTAAACCCGATAAAAATTCAACACTTGAAAGTTTTTCGTTCCGGGAAAAAGTGAGTTAATGATATCCGTTCGAACATTTTAATAGTTTCTAAATATCCGGAAAATATAACAAAATTAAATATTCCAATCGAATCAACGATTACAAAATAAACCCCAGAACACTCAACACTTGAGTCAAATTAAAAATACCCATAAAATATAACAAACAGAAATAGAAATTACTGTGCAAATAAATAGGTTAATTGCCACTGTACGGCCGCGGATCCGCGGCCCAAGCAAGGATTGGCCACGGTTCCACGGCGGTCCATACGCTTTACCCTATCGATTTTCACAGTTATTCTTATAATGTCCTGCTGGTATTTTTAAGTATTTTTATTCTGAAAAATCACAGTTTTTAAAAAATATCCAGAGAGGGGTTTAAAATGTCGTTTCGGAGTTTGTTCGGAGTTTTAACTTCGTATACACGTCGCCTAATGATCTAGCTAGGCTCTAATACCACTGTAGGGTTCCTAGGCACTCTTGTGTGGGTTCATAAGGCATCAACCATGCCCGAATAAAATTTTAGACGTGCCGAACAACCCAAAGCCGGGATATTTGCTAGATTATTAGGGTTTAACATGCAAGTAAACATCTTTACTACTAAGTGTGAGGGATTACAACCTTTGTAGTCCATTCCTTCGCTTCATAAGCTCTGAGTAGAAGTCCCTTCGCCACGATCCATGATCTCCAGAACTCAAGAGAGGCTCCACGACTCGAACGATCCATGCTAGCTTGTAGTGTTCCGTTTCTCCGATGATCTACGTCGAAGTTGCAATAACTCAAGCTCTCTCACTCTAATGAGGTGAACACCCTAATCTAATGTGCTAGATTAGATGAGGATGATGGATTAGTATTTATGCTATCTTTTTATATCAATTTCTCACAAGAAATCATCACAAAAGGAAAAATCTAGCAAGCTTTCTCAAAACTCAAGAGAGAAGAAGATGATGATAAAAGAGTTAATCCTTTTGTGATGAATAATAGAAAAGAATATATGATTGATCATGGAACCATGGTCAAGGATGACAAGGATAACCTTTGTAGAGAATAAACTAGGTCTAGGGTTTGGTTAGGTTAAATAATGAGTCATAAGATAGTATCAACCATAATATCTTACACTTGACAAAAGGAAAAAGCTTCTAGATGGTGAAAGAAGGAGCTAACCCTAATCAAACCTTAACCTTGCTTAATCTCCACTAAACATGTTCCTTTATTAATCATATCATGTTGCAATAAAATATATCACATATATATTATATATTTGCAACAAAAGAAAATAATACAACTAACATATATCGCATATATATCAATGTATTACCCTGTGAGAAAATGAAATAATAAAGTGAGCCAATATTAGATAATGTAATACAATATATCATATATATTATTATACATTAAATCATCGAATCAACACTTGATTCGGCAATCCGGCTATATCGAATATAACCGACTAATATATCATGTACCGATTCATCGAATCAACACTTGATCCGATGACCCGGTTCATCTCTGAATATCGCAAGAATATAATACGGTATCTCATATCGCATTATCCTCGGTCCTGCGCATATCACATATGTGCCTCTACTCCGTTTTTCCTGAGCCAAGAAATCTCTGTGTAGGAATCTAAAGAATCGTCAATACGCCAGTAGCAGGTGATGATCATATCAAACACCCACAAGCTGCAAGCGGTCAGCTAAACGTAACAGCCACCCAGGTATTGAGCGATTAGAAGATCAATAAGCTAGCCTGTACGTTCTCCTGTGAATCCAATCAGTAACACTCCCGTACAGTCCGGTCTGTTCGTCTGATATGTCGCATATCAAGTCTAGGGGTGGTATACGCCAGACCCCAGTAACCGATAAGTCGTGTCGATGTGTATCTCATAACAGGTCGAGAAACTACTGGTAACACTTACCAGTAAATCTCTATGTCATCCCTGGCCAGGGACTTCCAGTTATAGCCAATCGAACACAGCACAACATCAACTCCCTATACCGGGAGAGACGAATCCCTTCCTATCGCTCATTGCCTCCATGTGATTCGGGACTGTACCCAAAAGCCACCGTTTTGCACGCCCTCTTGGACGTGGTAAGGTGGAAATCAAAGCATAGTGGGAATCACACAAGACTCTATGACGATCTCGGGTCTACAGACTACCCTGTACCAGTGTCACCGGAGAACTTCCATCTGACATGTGGTATATCACCATCTGGAAGTTCTCGGCGAGTCCGTCCAGTGTACCCAGTCTCCACTGAGCACCCGTACACCATCTCTGATGTCAAACACCGATGGATATGGGATCATCCATCGCCCATCATATGGGTCAAGATGCGTATACGCTAGTCTACTCTGGTGTATCGATGCCCTGTCTCGATATACCCTAGACAAGGAACAGTTATAGGATGTACTCATAGACTACCGTGGCCCCACTAGTATGATCTCATCATAGTTCCAGTAGTCGAGTACAGATCCTAAGGGCTTTATCAACATGTGAGAGAATGACAGTAAACCAATACAAGTCAATATGTTAAGATAAAGTGAAACCAAATAGCATACTATCATGTCGAGCAAGAAGGTCCTCTCTATATATATCCAAGCATCCATTATAATATACATCATATGTACAATAATGGTCTCTAGGGCATATACATAACTAACAGATACACCGTTGTGCTATGGTGTATAAGGAGGATTAAGCTGAGAGAGAATCCTATTCTCTTTTAGATAATCCAGAAAATCATTGCTCAAGTATTCTCCTCCTCGATCAGATCGAAGGATTTTAATTGTTTTGCCCGTTTGGTTCTCTACTTCGTGCTTATATTCTCTGAATTTCTCAAAATCTTCAGACTTGTGTTTCATCAGGAACACATGTCCTAATCTTAAGAGATCGTTAGTGAATGTAATGAAGTAGGAAGAACCGTTCCTGGCGTGTGTTGATATGGGACCGCATACATCACTATGTACCAGTCCTAAGAGTTCCGTAACTCTTTCTCCGTGTCCACTAAATGGAGTTTTGGTCATTTTACCTTTGAGACATGAATGGAAAGTATCATAAGATGATAATTCGAACGGATTCAAATATCCATCCTTATGTAACTTAGCTAGCCGTGTCGCATTGATATGACCAAGTCTACAATGCCATAAGAAGGATTCGCTCATTTCTGAACTCTTCCTCTTGTGTGTGTTTTGTATATTAAGGACTGTATTTTGATTGAGAATGAATATGCCATTATGTAACGAGCCTGATGCAATCAACTTTGATCTAGGAAGATGTTCATAACATTATCCTGTACTACAAAATTATATCCTTCTTTACTTAATAAAGAAACTGATATAATGTTGCACATCATGTTCGGTATATAATAGCACTCATTCAGAACCAGTGTATTACTACTTGGTAATACTAGGTGATATTCGCTAACTGCTTTGGCAGCAATACTTGCACCATTCCCTACTTGAACGAAATGATCACCTTTTCCCAGTTCTCTACCTTTACGTAGTCCATGTAACATTTTACATAAATGGGATCCCGATCCGGTATCTAATACCTAGGACATAGGGTGAACAGAGAAACAGTTCTCAATAACTAACACACCCGAAGAAGGTGCATCAACATGCATGTTCTTCGTTTGGGCGGCATGAGAATCCAGATATTCTCCTGTTTCCTGTTCAGTCTTATAACTCTTATAAGAAAAAACGGGACCAACAATCCCCTGCTGAGTATAATAAGCGGGTTCAGTTAATACATCCGTATTATTATCTTGATTATGGCCTGACTTGGTCGCTACCTGGAGAGAGAGAGAACAAAACACTTTAGCGTATGCTCTTTCAAGATTAGAATGGTTATTATCTTATCTAATCAGGATGTCTCCCACTGTTTTCATCAAATCTTTCTTCAAACCCTAAAAGGTAAGATTAGCCGGGATTAGTTACACCCTACAATTTCGTCAATCTTTCAGCCAGATCAGTGTAGGTACTTGAGGGAGGTTCCCCGTGCTTTCGCACAGACCTAATTAAAATAAACCTCGTTTTCCCAGAGGCATAACCTCGTTAACACCTTTCTAGACACCTACTTGATCGGCTAATTGTCCTGTGTAAAACTCTCCCAGGAGTAACTCTTACTCGCAGTAGGTATCGGGATCCAACTATCTCATAGGAGGTATGCAATCTCATTGCAAATTTCAACACTTGAAATTCCCGATAATGCTTTTACCCCTAACGTGCTATGACCATGACGAATGCCAACAAACCATAGTCCGCTAGTCAAGTTCAACCCGTACATTTCTTGATTGAATTAAACCCAGCCGTACGTCCCTTGACGAAAGCCAACAAAGTCGCATGACTACCCTAACCCAATCTCATCATATGTTACAGATAAGTAATAGTTAGCTACCGCACACTACGCCTTGACGAAAGCCAATAAACGCAGCACGAATACTAAGTTTTACCTATCTGAAATGTCGGAGGGCTATGCAGGTTTTTCTGAAAACCATGAGCGTAATGAACTTGATATCGTTGTAGAAACAAGTGATTTTGAAAAGGAGTATTTTTGAGGTTTTTCTAGTTTCGCTAAAGAGGTCACTCCCGGTGAAGGAATCTCGGCTCTTTCCCCATCGAATAAGGTGCAGGATATATCATATATACCGCTGTGCAAAGCAAGAACTATATAAGCTGTCAAAAACTAAACCGTGAGTTTGAGCATCTGCCAATTTCGCTAAAGAGGTCACTCCCGGTGAAGGAATCTGTTAGTGTATATGCCCTAGAGGCCATTACTGTATCATACTAGTATGTATATTACTTGATGGAAGCTTGGGATATTCACCGTTGTACAGAAAATCTTGCTCAATATAGTAGTATGCTACTTGGTTTGTCTCTGCTTTAATGTGTACATGTGTGTTTATTTATTTTATCACCTATACGCATTAGTAGAGCCCTTAGGATCTTTGCTTGATTACCGGCGTTGTGATGGCGATCACACTCGTGGGGGCTGGGTAATCTACAAGCACATCCTTATACACGTCCCTAGTCGTGGGAGTATCGAGATAGGGCATCGATGCTCCGGAGTAGACTAGCGTATGCGCTTCTCATCCCAGCACGGGAGACGGTCTGTCCCACAGCCGTCGGTACGTCGTACTTGAGATAGTATGCGGGTGCTCGTTGGGTTACGAGTACACTGGACAGGACTCGTCGGGAACTGATGGTTGGTATTATACTTATCGTCGGTTATCATTTCCCAGGTGACATGATTACAGCTTAGTCCGCTGACTTGACACTGTCACTTCGCCTCGAGTGTGTTCCCACTGTTCTTTGATTACTACCCTACCATGGCTCTACTGAGTCGTGCAAACAGGTAGTAGTTGGGAGCAGTCCCGAAGCACTTGGAGGCAGTGACGGTTAGACAGGATTCGTCTCTCCCGGTATTGGGGGTTGACATCGCGCTGTGTCTAGGAGAGCCATTACACAAGTAGTCCCTGGCCAGGGCAAGCGAGATATACTGGTAGGTTCCAGTGTTATCTCAGGGTGTTCTGGGCTTCACTCCGACACGACTTGTACCGCTATTAGGGGTCTGACGCTTGCCGCCCCCTAGGCCCGACATGCGATGTATCAGACGAACAGACCGGACTGTACGGAGATTGTCACATACAGACTCAGTAGGAGTTCGGATGGGTTTGCCTCATCGGCCTTCTTATCGACATCTACCTGGGGACCGTTACGTACAGCTAGTGCCGCTTGCGGTCTGTGGTTAAACCCACTGCCAGCGTAGTGTCGAGTCTTTAGAGTCCCACACATAGAGTTTCCCTGCACTGAGCGAAACGTGTAGAGGCCGTATGGTTTTACGGCAGGGCTGCGATCACTTACGTACACTCGTGTGCGTGTGGTGTTCGGGCAGGCAATAATAGTGGGCTTTGGTTTAAGCCAGATCCTAGTATTGCACGGATGGATTTGTTTTGTCTTCTGTGCATCCGCATTCTACGGAATACGGATGCTGGTGTGTATGCACAGTTTTCCGGAGCGATGAAGGAGGATGTGCCTCATTAGGGTTTTGGCAGTTGGTTCGGCCAAAACCGTTATGTGGCAAGCTCATTAGGGTTTTGACAGTTGATTCGGTCAAAACCATTTTGATGCGGACTCATTAGGGTTTTGACATTTCGTTTGGTCAAAGCCATTATGAGTCGGGGACATTATTTACTAATCCTTTCATTGATAATTATGTTATGGATAATTACATTGACCATTTGACCATCTTGACTATGTTGACTATTTGACCAAAGTTGACTTGGATCTTCTTGAAAGATCTAAAGTATTCTTTGGTTTTCTTTTTCTTTTGTTATGATAATGGTCATGTCATTTGTAGCCATCACCTTTATCTTGATGGGATTAGTAATGATAATGTTTTTGCATTATTGCAACCATGGTTAGGTTTTCTCTTGGTTAACCTTTTCATTTGCTCATTCTCATTCTCTCTCATAGAAAAGAAATGAGAAACATTTCCATGGTTGCTTCTCCTTCTTCCTCCTCTTTATTTTTTCTTTGATCTCATGTGTTGAGAGAAAAAGGATTCCACTTGACAAACACATCCATACATCTTCTCTACACATTCTAGGGCTTCTAGATTAGCAATCTCCTTGCCCTAGTTACCTCGGCTTGAGGTGGAGCTCGGTGTACATCTCTCGGGTGGATCGTCTTCGACTCAAGGAGGCCGCGGAGGTGGCCAAAGTCCGGATCAACCATCGAGCATGCAAAGAGAAGAACAACAAGAAGAGAAGAATAACAAGAAGAGAAGAGCAACAAGAAGAGAAGGAGTTCAAGTTGAGGTATAACCCCTACCGAGTAGATACTTCTCATGTTAGGATGCTAGTGTATTGTTTAGCAAAGATCCGGCTTTTACGGTCCATGTTACAAAGTTTAGAAAAATTTTGATTTACCGTTTCCGCAACCCCGAAAGTACCGGGAGAGGTAACGTGGACCTAACAGTGGTATCAGAGCCTAACTAAACATAAACTAGCTTGGTAGTGAAGTGTATCGAAGTTCGAAACGGAAAAATCGAAAAAACCGAGTTATAAAAACCTGAGTTTCTATTAAAAATTTTTCTGGTCAAAACAAAATTTGTCATACTCCAAAAATCATCTCAGGGTTTTTAGAAGAAAGCCACCAAAAACGAGACAGCGACTCGACCAAAGCGCCGCGTTTCCGCGGCAATAGCAAGCTATTGCCGCGGAACCGCGGCCATCTTGGTGAGTTGCTGGGTCGATTTTGGTGCAGTGTGTTTCTGACTTGGTTTTAGGATTTTTAAGATGGTTTAAATGTGCCCAGATTTTCCAGAACAGAAATTTGTTTTTGGGGGCCTATAAATCCGTATTTTTTCGAACTTCAATATACTTTGACTATAAAGGTTATATCTGTGATGTTCTTATGTATTGAACGTCGGCTAATCGCTATATGTCGATTAATCGGGGTTATACATATCTGTGATCTGTGATTGTTGTTGATGGTTTGTGTATATGAACTCGTTGGATTGTCGCGGATGAATAGCCGGGGTGGATGTGAGATGAGAGTTTCTTTTTCTTTCATTCATGTAATAAATTTGTAAATTGATGTAATATTATTTGTTTGGCCGCACAACCGGGTCGGGGTTGTAGCCGTCATTGTATAATTCTTTTTACTGTTTATGCTCCTAGGATAGACCCATGGAGGGGGTGCACAAACTACCGGGTATCTCGAAGTGCCGAGTGGCCTACACACGGCGATGAGGGAGGTTGCTTCGCTTCGGGTACTTGGCGGGTAGTTTGCCGCACCCGTAGGGGTCTTGGGTGGGGTTTTTGGCTATTCATCGCGACCGTGTAATCCGTTTTTCGTTGCAGGCTTGAACGAATCGCGGGTTCCTAGCATATCCAAAGTGTTCATCTGTGATCTGGATTGGCTATCGTTGCAGTATATCTATATATAATAACTATTTAGGCGTTGCTTATGTTTTACAGCCGCGCTAGCCCAGCCCCCGCTCTGTCATTAGTTAAGTAACCTAACGGGTGATGACGGGGCCCAGTGGCGAATGCGAATGGCATAAGCGTACGTCATATTTTGGTTGTTTTCTGCAATGGTAGGATTTAAATGATGGGACGCATTAAAAGAACTAATGCAAGAAAATAAACCTAAAAGACGTTGTTGGAACAATTTTTCAAAAAGCTGTTATTGCAAGGACGTTCATTTTTGTTTTGCATCGCGGTATTCGGTTGTGAATGCCCAGCACCTCAGTCGACGAGGCAAGGGCCGAGATCCCTTCATCGGGAGTGACCCCTTGGACAAAAGTTTGCGTCAGGGTAATAATTTCACTATAGTCGATTATTCTTGCTTTGTATCGAGGTATTCAGTTTGGAATATCCTGCACCTCATTCGACGAGGAAAGAGCCGAGATCCCTTCACAGGGAGTGACCTCTTTAGCAAAAGTTTTCGCCACTATATTTTCAAAAAGGTGCAATCAGGTTCCTTCAACGATATCAAGTTCATTACGTTAACGGGTTTTTCGCCAAAAACCCAGCGTAGCCCTCCGTCGTTTCGGATTAATCTTATTCAGTATTCGTGCTGCGTTTGTTGACCTAGTCAAGGCGTAGTGAACGGTAGCTAAATAATATTTTTCTGTGGATTGCAAATGTGATTGGTTAGGACAGTCGTGCGGCCTTGTTGACCTAGTCAAGGGCACGTACGGGTGGGTCTAATGCAATCAGGATTATGACGGGTAGAACTTGTCTAACAGTTTGTGGCTTGTTGACCTAGTCAAGGTCATGAACCGTTAGGGGCAAAAACCACATCGGGAGTTTCAAAAGAACTGAAACTTGCAGATTTAGCATACCTTCTGGAGTGTGGTGACTAGAGTGGATTCTATCTAGGTTATCACACAATGACAGTTGGATCCCGATCCCACTGATGAGTTGGATTACTCTCAGGAGATTACTTCACTTAAACGATCAATGCTATAAACCTAGTAGGTGTCTAGAAAGGTGTTAGCGGGGCTACGCCCCCAGGAAAAAGAGGTTCTTGAATTAAGGAACTTCGCGAAAGCGTTGGAAAACCTCCCTCGAAGTACCGACACTAGCCTGGCTGAAAGGTTAAGCAAGTATTGTGACGTGAATTAAAACCCGGCTAGTTCTTCTTTTAAAAAGGTTTTAAGAAGAATTTGAGTAAACAGTGGGAGACATCCTGGTTAGATAAATTAATAAACCAATCTAATCTTGCAAGAGCATACGCTGAGTGTTTCTTTTCTCTCTCCAGGCAGCAACCTTTTCACGCCCTAATCAACATAATAAAATGTATCGCTTGACCGATCCGAATTCTTATTCGGGACTGGGGAAAGTTGGTTCAGCTCTAACTTGTGACAACAGTCATGAGTATGAGAATGGGAAAGGGGATTGTATGGATTTCCAGGATACCCAGTCGAAGAAGAAGCATGGTTTTGCATCTACTTCAGGTGTTCTTGTAATTGAGTACTGTTTTACGGTCAGCCCTACCTCCTGGGTACTTGATACGGGATCAGGATCTCATATCTGTAATTTATTGCAGGGACTGAGAAAAAGTAGGAAAGTTGCATCGGGTGATATGTTGCTCAGAGTAGCGAACGGAGCACAAGTTAATGCGGCAGCCGTCGGTGAATATCACCTAGTATTGCCAAATGGCAAGACTATGATTTTGAACGATTGCTACTATGTACCTTCCATGGTTTGCAACATCATATCAGTTTCTTTACTCGATAAAGATGGATATAACTTTTTTCTTGAAAAGAATATCATGAACATTTACCTTGATAAGGTACTGGTTGCAGAGGGTACACTGTGTAATGGTATCTACGTTCTAAATCAGAATACAGTTCTCAATATACAAAACACACGCAAGAGGAAGATTTCAGATACGAATGAATAATACTTATGGCATTGTAGACTTGGTCATATCGGAGAGAAAAGACTGAGTAAGTTGCATAAAGATGGAC
This sequence comes from Agapanthus africanus, assembly GCA_030015575.1. Lineage (NCBI taxonomy): Eukaryota > Viridiplantae > Streptophyta > Magnoliopsida > Asparagales > Amaryllidaceae > Agapanthus > Agapanthus africanus. Next base: position 529,742,766 of record JASDDO010000014.1, read on the forward strand.
TCTTGAATGCGTTCGAGTTTTCATCTTATGGAACTTGTCAGTCTTGTCTCAAAGGAAACATGACCAAATCTCCGTTCACCGGACATGGAGAAAGAGCAACCGAGCTCTTAGGACTCGTACATAGTGATGTATGCGGTCCGATGTCTATACATGCAAGGGGTGGGTTCTCGTACTTCATCACATTCACTGACGATCTCTCTAGGTTCGGATATGTGTATCTGATGAAACACAAATCTGAAGCTTTTGAGAAATTCAAGGAATTCAGAAACGAAGTAGAGAACCAGACAGGCAAAAGTATCAAGATCCTCCGTTCTGACAGGGGAGGGGAGTACTTAAGCACGGAATTCCTAGATTACTTAAAAGAGAATGGTATTCTCTCTCAGCTTACTCCTCCTTATACACCACAGCACAACGGTGTTTCGGAGCGGAGGAATCGTACCCTACTGGATATGGTTCGCTCCATGATGAGTAATGCCGAGTTGCCTCTTTCATTTTGGGGACATGCGCTATTGACAGCAGCATACCTATTGAATGATGTTCCGTCTAAATCAGTGCCTAAGACTCCGTTCGAGATATGGAATGGAAAGAGGCCATATCTTAAAAGATCTAAGATATGGGGTTGTCCGGCTTATGTTAAAACGCATAAACCGGATAAACTAGAGGCACGGTCAGTTTTATGTAAGTTTGTGGGATATCCAAAGAATGGTTATGGATATCTATTCTACCACACCGCGGAACAGAAGGTGTTTGTTGCTCAGCATGCCGTTTTCTTAGAAACGGAGTTTCTTACAAAAGAAATTAGTGGGAGCACGGTAGAATTGGAAGAAATTCAGCGACCACAAACTAAAACTGAAAATTTGACAGAACCTCAGGATTCAATAACCCCAGACGAACCTCAGCCACTCCGCAGATCTGGTAGGATTTCTCATCCGCCCGAGAGATACTACGGTTTTCTCATAGACGGGGATCGAGAGGATTGCATCTTGGAGGAAGATGACCCTACCAGTTTCAGGCAGGCCATTATCAGTAGGGACTCTGATAAGTGGCAGGAAGCAATGCAATCCGAAATGGAGTCCATGTACGCCAATAAAGTGTGGACCTTGGATAGTGCTCCACCTGGGGTAAAACCCGTTGGATGCAAATGGATCTACAAAACGAAACTTGGTGTAGATGGGCAGGTGGAAACCTATAAAGCTAGACTCGTTGCAAAAGGTTTTCGTCAAAGACCTGGTTTGGACTATGAAGAAACTTTTTCTCCGGTGGCTATGCTCAAATCCATTCGGATCCTACTTGCCATTGCTGCCTTCCATGACTATGAAATCTGGCAGATGGATGTTAAGACGGCTTTCCTAAACGGTTGTTTGGAAGAGTGCGTTTACATGGATCAACCAGAAGGTTTCGTAGACAGTGGGAGCAGCGGAAGGGTGTGCAAGTTGCTTAAATCCATTTATGGATTAAAGCAGGCATCGCGGAGCTGGAACATCTGTTTTGATGAGGCAATCAAGGAATTTGATTTCATCAAGAACGAAGATGACCCTGTGTATATAAGAAGATTGTAGGACGAACTGTCGTATTCCTAGTCTTGTACGTGGATGACATTCTTTTGATAGGAAATGATGTTCCTATGCTACGATCGGTCAAGCTATTTTTGTCACAAAGGTTCTCTATGAAGGACCTGGGTGATGCCTCGTACATTCTGGGGATCAAGATCTATAGAGATAGATCCAAGAAACTGTTGGGACTTTCGCAGTCCAGGTACATAGAGACCGTACTAAAGAGATTTAGTATGGAGGGTTCCAAGCGCGGTAGCATACCCGCATTGCACGGAATTACCCTCTCCAAGAAGATGTCTCCTAAGACTGACGAGGAGAGGGTTCGCATGAGCACTATACCCTACGCTTCGGCGGTAGGATCTATAATGTATGCGATGCTATGTACAAGACCAGATGTAGCTTACGCGTTGAGCACGGTAAGCCGGTATCAGTCAGACCCAGGGGAGGACCACTGGACAGCAGTGAAGAACATTCTCAAGTACCTAAGAAGGACTAAGGAGATGTTCCTGGTTTACGGTAATGGAGACCTCAGGGTCGAGTCCTTTACCGATTCAAGCTTCCAGAGTGACAAAGATGACAGCAAGTCCGTCTCGGGTTTTGTGTTTACCCTCAACGGAGGGGCGGTATGTTTGAGGAGTTCCAAGCAGGATACCGTCGCAGACTCGACGATGGAGGCTGAATACATTGCTGCAAGCGATGCCGCAAAAGAGGCGGTCTGGATGAAGAAGTTCATTAGTGAACTTCAGGTGGTTCCGTCCATTGTTGACCCAATACCTTTGTATTGCGATAACAATGGGGCTATAGCTTTAGCGAAGGAACCAAGGTCCCATCAGAAATCCAGGCACATCTTAAGGCGGTATCACCTGATCAGGGAGATCATTGATCGCCAGGAGATCGAGGTGCGGAGAGTGGACACAAAGGACAACACTGCGGACCCATTCACGAAGGCTTTACCCCAGACTCAGTTCGAGCGGCTGATCGAGATGATAGGTCTTCGATACGCCAGTACATGGCCTTAGTGCAAGTGGGAGATTGTTAGTGTATATGCCCTAGAGGCCATTACTGTATCATACTAGTATGTATATTACTTGATGGAAGCTTGGGATATTCACAGTTGTACAGACAATCTTGCTCAATATAGTAGTATGCTACTTGGTTTGTCTCTGCTTTAATGTGTACATGTGTGTTTATTTATTATATCACCTATACGCATTAGTAGAGCCCTTAGGATCTTTGCTTGATTACCGGCGTTGTGATGGCGATCACACTCGTGGGGGCTGGGTAATCTACAAGCACATCCTTATACACGTCCCTAGTCATGGGAGTATCGAGATAGGGCATCGATGCTCCGGAGTAGACTAGCGTATGCGCTTCTCATCCCAGCACGGGAGACGGTCTGTCCCACAGCCGTCGGTACGTCGTACTTGAGATAGTATGCGGGTGCTCGTTGGGTTACGAGTACACTGGACAGGACTCGTCGGGAACTGATGGTTAGTATTATACCTATCGTCAGTTATCAGTTCCCAGGTGACATGATTACAGCTTAGTCCGCTGACTTGACACTGTCACTTCGCCTCGAGTGTGTTCCCACTGTTCTTTGATTACTACCCTACCACGGCTCTACTGAGTCGTGCAAACAGGTAGTAGTTGGGAGCAGTCCCGAAGCACTTAGAGGCAGTGACGGTTAGACAGGATTCGTCTATCCCGGTATTGGGGGTTGACATCGCGCTGTGTCTAGGAGAGCCATTACACAAGTAGTCCCTGGCCAGGACAAGCGAGATATACTGGTAGGTTCCAGTGTTATCTTTGGGTGTTCTGGGCTTCACTCCGACACGACTAGTACCGCTATTAGGGGTCTGACGTTTGCCGCCCCCTAGGCCCGACATGCGATGTATTAGACGAACAGACCAGACTGTACGGAGATTGTCACATATAGACTCAGTAGGAGTTCGGATGGGTTTACCTCATCGGCCTTCTTATCGACATCTACCTGGGGACCGTTACGTACAGCTAGTGCCGCTTGCGGTCTGTGGTTAAACCCACTACCAGCGTAGTGTCGAGTCTTTAGAGTCCCACACAGAGAGTTTCCCTGCACTGAGCGAAACGTGTAGAGGCCGTATGGTTTTACGGCAGGGCTGCGATCACTTACGTACACTCGTGTGCGTGTGGTGTTCGGGCAGGCAATACTAGTGGGCTTTGGTTTAAGCCAGATCCTAGTATTGCACGGATGGATTTGTTTTGTCTTCTGTGCATCCGCATTCTACGGAATACGGATGCAGGTGTGTATGCACAGTTTTCCGGAGCGATGAAGGAGGAGGTGCCTCATTAGGGTTTTGGCAGTTGGTTCGGCCAAAACCGTTATGTGGCAAGCTCATTAGGGTTTTGACAGTTGATTCGGTCAAAACCATTTTGAGGCGGACTCATTAGGGTTTTGACATTTCATTTGGTCAAAGCCATTATGAGCCGGGGACATTATTTACTAATCCTTTCATTGATAATTATGTTATGGCTAATTACATTGACCATTTGACCATCTTGACTATGTTGACTATTTGACCAAAGTTGACTTGGATCTTCGTGAAAGATCTAAAGTATTCTTTGGTTTTCTTTTTCTTTTGTTATGATAATGGTCATGTCATTTGTAGCCATCACCTTTATCTTGATGGGATTAGTAATGATAATGGTTTTGCATTATTGCAACCATGGTTAGGTTTTCTCTTGGTTAACCTTTTCATTTGCTCATTCTCATTCTCTCTTATAGAAAAGAAATGAGAAACATTTCCATGGTTGCTTCTCCTTCTTCCTCCTCTTGATTTTTCCTTTGATCTCATGTGTTGAGAGAAAAAGGATTCCACTTGACAAACACATCCATACATCTTCTCTACACATCCTAGGGCTTGTAGATTAGCAATCTCCTTGCCCTAGTTACCTCGGCTTGAGGTGGAGCTCGGTGTACATCTCTCGGGTGGATCGTCTTCGACTCAAGGAGGCCGCGGAGGTGGCCAAAGTCCGGATCAACCATCGAGCATGCAAAGAGAAGAACAACAAGAAGAGAAGAACAACAAGAAGAGAAGAGCAACAAGAAGAGAAGGAGTTCAAGTTGAGGTATAACCCCTAACCGAGTAGATACTTCTCATGTTAGGATGCTAGTGTATTGTTTAGCAAAGACCCGGCTTTTCCGGTCCTTGTTACAAAGTTTAGAAAAATTTTGATTTACCGTTTCCGCAACCCCGAAAGTACCGGGAGAGGTAACGTGGACCTAACAGGATCTCGGCTCTTTTCTCATCGAATAAGGTGCAGGGTATATCATATATACCGCTATACAAAGCAAAATTGTAGCTACCCTTTTTATAAAGTTTTGATTCTACAACATCTTTTAGGTTTCTTTTCTTTTATTAATCTCATTAATAAAACTCATCAGCTTATGCTTCCTAAGTATCACAGAAGAAACGAAAGCAGTAATATATATATATCAGCATATATATATAGTATAAGCATTCGTCTCAGGCAGTAATATGATCTCATCACAGAACATTGCAGCAGAAGAACACATATGAAATATTGGATATACTAAGATGTCCGTGTTTTAATACGAGCCTATATAAAACACGGATTCCACGGTCGCGATGAATAGCCAAACCTACATCCCTAGACCCCTACGAGAGCGGCAAGTAACACTGCCAATTCTTGCTTTAGGAGACCCGGTCTCGACTCCTCAAGATGGCCTCCCACTGTACCCTAGAACCCGGTTACTTGTGCTCCCCTCCTTGGGTCTACCTAATGCGGAAAAGTAAATAATATACACTGGTGACATCAACCTCATCCCAGAAGTGTCCCAATAAAAGAATATTACATACAAATGAATTTTACATGAATGAAAATAAAAACCCTCATCTCACATAAAACCCCCGGCTATTCAGAACACGACGATCCAATATAACATATCACAACAACACATAATATCTCATATCATCAACGTAAGTAAGTATGCATACACCGATCGTCGTTGATGTATAGCAACGAAAACCGGCAATACAACTACATACTGCACTTACGGTCACAGAAAAGAAATTGTAAAACTACAAAATTTGGAATCCACAATCACTTTAGATATCATAAATCCGAAATATCACATACTTCGCATTTCATTCCTAACTATATGAATTCCACATATTGTATCACATTCCAGATAAATAGACAGTATTAAACTTTCCGATCGGATAATCAAATACCCAAGATTTCCTAAATAGCTCAACACTTGAGCGGAGTTCAAATAATCCCAGAAAATGTCACAGTATTAATGGTCCAGCCGTAGAAGGGTCAAGCCAACGCCTCACATGTGGCACGCCGTACTGCCCCAAACCCTAAGGTTTAGAGGCGGTTCAGACGGTCACATAATCGAGTTAAGGTTTGTTTTCTTCTAGAGGGACCACCGCGTTACTTGCATGTTTTTCCGAAAGATTTAAACTGAAGAAAAATTCAACACTTGAAAGTTTTTCGTGCCGGGAAAAATGAGTTAATGATATTCGTTCGAACATTGTAACAGTTTCTAAATTATCCGGAAAACATAACGAAATTAAACTTTCCGATCGAATCAACGAATTCAAAATAATCCCCAGAACACTCAACACTTGAGTCAGATTAAAAATACCCAGAAACAGCTACAAATACCTACGGGTATAACTGTTTAAACACGTGTCAACAATTCCCAATTATGGCCGCGGAACCGCCGCAACAAGCAGCTTTTTGCCGCGATTCCACGGCGCGATGAAAGAATTGGGGGGGGGGTCGTATTTCAGTGATAACCTTAGAATTTCCTGCTGATTTTTTAAAGTATTTTTAATGCAGAAAAAATCACATTTTAAAAAAATTTCCCGAGAGGGGGTCTTTTTCAATGTTTCGAGGTTCGATCGGAGTTTTAACTTCGTATACACGTTGCCTAATGCTCTAGCTAGGCTCTGATACCACTGTAGGGTTCCTAGGCACTCATATAAGGGTTAATAAGGCATCAACCATGCCCGAATAAAAATTTAGACGTGCCGAACAACCCAAAGCCGGGATCTTTGCTATAATATTAGGGTTTAACATGCAAGTAAACATCTTTACAACTAAGTGTGAGGGATTACAACCTTTGTAGTCCGCTCCTTCTCTTCATAAGCTTCGAGTATAAGTCCCTTCACCGCGATCCACGATCTCCCGGACTCAAGAGAGGCTCCACAACTCGAACAATCCATGCTAGCTTGTAGTCTTCCTTTTCTCCGATGATCTACCTCGAAATTTCTATAACTCAAGCTATCTCTCTCTAATGAGGTGAACACCCTAATCTAATTGGCTAGATTAGATGAGGATGATGGAGTAGTATTTGTGCTCTCTTTTCTTATCAAATTCTCACTCTTAATCACCACAAAATGAAAACCTAGAAAGCTTTCTCAAAGCTCAAGGTTGAAGATGAAGAAGAAATAATGGATAAATCTTTTTGTGATGAATAATGAAATGATATATGATTAATAATGTAACCATGGTCAACTATGACAAGGCTAACTCATGTAAAGAATTAACTAGGGCTAGGGTTTGGGTTGGGTTAAAGAATGAGTCACTAGAAAACATCAACCATAATATCTTAACTCATGACAAAAGAAATCCTTCTAGAAGCATCAAGAAAGAACTAACCCAAATCAAAACCTATCCTTGTTTAATCTCCACTAAACATGTTGTATTAGTAATCATATCATGTTACTATATTATATATCACATATATAATATATATTTGTAACAAAACAAAATAATACAATTAACATATATCGCATATATATCAATGTATTACCTGGTGAGAAAATGAAATAATAAAGCGAGCCAATATTAGATAATGTAATGCAATATATCATATATATTATTATACATTAAATTATCGAATCAACACTTGATCCGACAATCCGGCTATATCGAATATAACCGACTAATATTTCATGTACCGATTCATCGAATCAACACTTGATCCGATGACCCGGCTCATATCAAAATATCGCGAGAATATAACACGGTATCTTATATCGCATTATCTTCGGTCCTGCACATATCACATATATGCTCCTACTCCATTTTGCCTGAGTCAAGAAACCTCTATGTAGGACTCTAAAGAATCGTCAATACGCCGGCAGTAAGTGATGATTATATCAAACACCCACAAGCTGCAAGCGGTCAGCTAAACGTAACAGCCCCCCAGGTATTGAGCGATCAGAAGATCAACAAGCTGGCCTGTACATTCTCTTGTGAATCCAATCAGTAACACTACCGTACAGTCCGGTCTCTTCGTCTGATATGTCGCATATCAAGTCTAGGGGTGGTATACGTCAGACCCCAGTAATCGATAAGTCGTGTCGATGTGAGGCTCATAACGGGTCGAGAAACTACTGATAACACTTACCCGTAAATCTCTATATCAGACCTGGCCAGGGACTTCCAGTTATAGCCAATCGAACACAGCACAACATCAACTCCCTATACCGGGAGAGATGAATCCCCTCCTATCGCTCATTATCTCCATGTGATTCGGGACTGCACCTAAAAGCCACCATTTTGCATGCCCTCTTGGACGTGGTAAAGTGGAAATCAAAGCACAGTGGGAATCACACAAGACTCTATGACGTTCTCGGGTCTACAGACTACCCTATACCAGTGTTACCGGAGAACTGCCATCTGACGTGTACTATATCACCATCTGGGAGTTCTCGGCGAGTCCGGCCAGTGTACCCAGTCTCCACTGAGCACCCGTACACCATCCTTGATGTCAAACACCGATGGATATGGGATCATCCATCGCCCATCATATGGGTCAAGATGCGTATTCGCTAGTCTACTCTGGTGTATCGATGCCCTGTTTCGACACACACTCGACTAGGAACAGTTATAGGATGTACTCATCGACTACCGTGGCCCCACTAGTATGATCTCATCATAGTCCCAGTAGTCGAGTACAGATCCTAAGGGCTTTATCAACATGTGAGAGTAAGACAGTAAACATATACAAGTCAATATGTTAAGATAAAGTGAAACCAAATAGCATACTATCATGAGGAGCAAGAAAGTCCTCTCTATATATATCTGTCACGACCCGAAAGAGCACGTGACTGGCCCTTGAACCATATGAAGTCTATAGGACTCCATCTGATCCAAGTAAGCCAAAAGCCCAGAAATCTAAAACCATTTTAAGAGTAAGTAAGGAAAACTGGTTTGAAGAAGTGAAAGAAAACATGTTGAAGTCAAGGTTTTTAAATAACTAAGCCAAAAATGCATTTTTAAAATGTCAAGTCTTTTCTAAAAATTTCGGCAGAGTTTCTTTTGTAAATACTTGCCCCCAACGGGGTACAACAAGAATAATATATATATGCAATGATAAAAGGCATCCCCAAGCGGGAGCTAGCTCTTCGTCAAACGACGGTCATAACCACGCAAGCAATAATAATATACAACGCCGAAGGGCGAGGATCAAAACTCAAAATAACATGAAAACCGTAATACTGCTAAGCGCGACTCTAAGGTCGAAAAATACATCACTAATGTCTAAGTCTGAAACAATATACAAGTTTTGGTTGATGGAATTCTAGATACAAAGAATAATACAAGTACAATGGTGGTTCTTGATGCAAAAGAAACCACCTACCAAATGCAATTCACCCGCAAGGAAGCAATGTGCCAGAAATGCCGCAAAGGAACCTGTACGGCAGAACCTGCAAGAACTGTGGCACAACGGGGGTGAGTTGCCAACTCGTGAATAGAGAATATCTACAAGCAGAAACCGAAAGCAAGACATAATCCTAGGTCAATACGATCAGTATATAAAATCCTCAATATATAACATGCAGCCTATAACAAGGCTAGGGTAAATATCTAACCCGAGTGCAATCTCATGTGCCTGCGTCAGTGCCTCAGGTAGCAATATATCATATGAATGAGATATGAATGCATGAAAACAGAATACATGTACATGAAGAAACTGTTTTCATAAATTAGTGAGATTTCCTTTGTATTTTTAAAATGAGGTATCATAATGAATCAGCATAAAACTGTGCCTAGCATCGGCACAAAACGTAATCACAATATCTCGATATCTCAAAGTCTCAACCACAAAATCTAGGGTGCCGTCAGTCCAGACCGGCCCCTACCATCCATCTCAAGACCACGACGGTATCCTCCGGATATCCGACGAGTCGGGTAAAATCACCTGTAGGTAGTGCTCCCCTGCCAGGCTCAACGTTATCACCACATTCATCTTGCCCCGGGGTACCGCACCGGGTCCACCATGTACCCGAAACGGTTCATCCGTCTCCTCGAATCGGGTTTCCAAATCCATCAGCAAACTCATGGTGGACGACTCATACATCATGGAAAAACCGCACTTTTTATTTTAAAAGAGAGAATATGTTTATTTGTGTTTTTGCGGTTTTCCTCCAAATCCAGAAAATCTCACGGAAATCCAAATCCAAAACCTTAATAACACGTAAAATAGTGAATATATGCATGAGAATCCATGAATGCGGCATAACAATGAATAACAATATGCATGAAGTAGCAGGTAATAACTACAATGTCTAAACTAACATATAAGGCAAGTACACTAATATCATGTCTAAACTATTAGCTAATAGGCTATGTCAAGCAATAATATTTTCTAAGGTGTACGTGACATGGCAATTACCGATGAAGATGTGTGTGAGCCGGCAAGTAAGTGTACGTGGTACATACGCATCATCGGTAATGGTGCTAGTGTCCTATCAGCATGATATCAATAATGGAGTATGAAACATAATATAAGAATGCGATGCAAAGCGAACCACAAAAATGAGTGGGAGCTGAAACTAGAAGTAACTATAACTAATCCGCATTAATCTAATATAAGTCCTACAAATGGTGCCTTTTGAAATAACACGAATCATGGGGTTTTGAAAATAGGGGCTACGGTGTTTTTAGGAAAAGATACGCCTTTTGAAATATCCGTAGATCCCTTGACCTGTCTTTTAAAAATACCCACGACCCGCTAGTTTTGAAATAGGTAGGAGGCTAATCTAATCTAACAACTACACTAAACTATACGGCTGAACTAACCAGCTGGGCTACAGGTAAGGAAACCGCCTAACATCTGAGTCGATATATATATAGATAATAGTCGGTGATTCCGCCTCAATAGTATCGCGTACGATACAGTATATCATATGACATCCTCAAGTCATGAGTGCGGATCTATCATCAATGTAAAGCTCATACGGTAAATCGTCGTACGGCATCCCAATAGCTGGGTACGGGTTAAAATCACACTATCTCATCACATTTCAGGTATCACTATCATCATAACATATAATCTGGGGTACTGGTCTAAGTCTAGTACAACTGATACCATCAAACTACAGCGTGTGCAAGCACACGTCCCAAGGCCCACTAGAGATCACGTATCGTATCCTCAAATAAGAATCACATCAAATCACCGATCTCACGGCACCATGCCCAACATCATCGACTCATCTCCAATGTCATCCAATATCATCAAACACAGTGCAAGTATAATGAATATGCAAAGATGTGCGTGTAGGTGTAAATCTACTCTAGGGTTCGCGACTATGAACTACACTAGTCACTTCTAACCCTACACTATCCATAGTACACCTAGCTATCATATACATATATATACTACGGACTGCGGGGGTGATATACGCCATCCACCCGACTTCCCCCTGTAGATATAATCTACTCACCTTGCGTCTTTATCTTTCGATGCCACCACGCGTTTGCTTGTCATCCCGAAGTCTTCATGTGGTACCTACACATCAAGTGTCGTATATGCGCATTAAAACCAAATCAAAGCTAAAACGGCACACGAAATCTAAAACGATACGATAAGGGGCCTATAGGTTAGAACCTATGGCACGCCTTCAAAACCATCAATAAATCCTCTATATCGTCGTATAAACGCCAAATAGTCGAGGTAAATCACAAGACACTAATGCAGAATTAAAAATACGGAATACGGAAACACGAATCCAAAACAGCAACTTAGGAAATATGTCCCAGATTTCACCCTAGGTCAATTTATACAAATCTAAATATACCAGGGGTCTAACATAAACATGTAGGAGCTACAGAACCAATACGAGCCAAAATGGTGGGACCCAGGCCGCAAATTGCGGCCAATGGGAATAAATCGGCGGCCGGGAAGAAGAAATGGGAGCTGGGGTCTTGGGGTTAGCTTCCTGGGTGCCTGCACATCCCACTGTCCACTCAATTTTATTTTAGGGTGTCTCGGGTGATAGCAGATTCCATAAACACTACACAGATTTCACAAATTCTCCGATATCGGTTTCTAAAATCCGTATTCTGGGTTAAAGCTTCAGGTTTGGGTTTCAATTCATACACTAGGGAGTTTGTAAAACCTCTACTGAGCTCAATTTCACAATACCACACCAAATTCCCTCAAATCCTAACTTGGTTATCCTCAAGTCCACAATATCACACAATATCGATTCACTTTTAACATAGGGGTATAAGTAATGCAAAAAATAATCTAATGATCCAAAAATTACCTCATTTAGCAACTCAAGAAAATTCTTGAGTTGCCCCTAGTGGCCAAAATCCTTGCTTCTTTAGCTCCAAGTGTAGATCTAGGGATTGTGCACACATTTAATGAAATGGAGATTGGGTTTTGGGGTTGTTTTAGAGGTGTTTTGGAGCTTGAAGAGGGGAGGGAAAGGAGGTGCAGAGCAGCAGCAGGAGAGAGGAAAAGAGGGAGGGAAATGAAGGGAAGAAGAATGGCTAAGTCTTTAGTCAATGAAGCCCATATCTCTCTCTCTCTCACCAACTACCAATTTCTTTATTCTTTTCCTTTTCTTTTTCCTTTTCCTTTTAAAACCCTTCTCACTCAAATAGTAATCCCAAAACAAACCATGGCAAGAAAATGCACAAGTGTGAAAAAAAAGATATGTGCATGTTTTGCACAAAAACGCCAAAAATCCGATTAGAAATTTTTAATCGCGATTAGCACTAATTTAGCATATAAATGATCATAAAAAATCTAAAAATGCCATAATTCCAATAATTACCCAATTTTAGAATTTTCCAAAATTTTCCATAATTTTTCTCAAATTTTTTTCCTATTTATTTGTATTTAATAATACTAAAATATTAAAATATTCAATAAAATAATATTAAATTATAAAAATTCCCAAAATTAATACTTTATCTTTTTGAAATGTTACAATCTACCCCCCTTAAAGAAATTCGGTCCCCGAATTTAAATTTAAACCCCAAATACTAAAACATTTCAGTAAAAATCCAATTTGTCGGGGCTCCGAAAACATCAATACGTAGCGAATATCATAAAAATGTACCGCTCTACTAGAAATCAATCCCCAAAATGCATATATAAAAATATCCTGTGCGTCTGGTGCGCAAGAAATCAAAATCCATATATGTGCCAACAGGTGTACAAAACAACATCTAGGTGCAACTGGTGTGCACGAAACATCTGTCATGGGCAACGTGGGTGTCTGACAGCAAAATCAGGTGCATCTGACATGCACGAAGAATCCCGATTTAGTGCATCTGGCGTGCACCAAAATCGTATATCAAAACACTAAAGGTGCATGAAAACTATGCTGGAAGTGTAAATCAAATCACTGTATAGGAAAGGCGTGAAATCACAATCAATACCTCGAATGTAATAACTTATGCGCAAAATCTAAATATCCAGTGGGTGTATGAAACAATATCATGAAACTCAGTCATCAAAACTAAATCATGCAATAGAACGCCTAAAATACCAAAATCTAAGATGACGGATACGTGATAATCGAATCACAAAATCACAAATCAAAAGTACCGTCGTCGGTAGTTCCTCCTTCAAGGTCGAGAAGGAGTCGGTGCATCCACTGCTAGCAGCGCAAGATATCTACTTGCCTCTTGCTCACGGTCTGGCGTCCTCTGACTCTGGGTCCTTATCTTCTTTGCGGATCCCTATCTCACAATCAATCGGCTCATCGGCCCTGTTAGATGTGCTAACGGGGATGATTCCGTTCTGGCACTTCTCTGGTCATCTCTCGGTCAATCCTCACGATCACTCATAAAGCAGCATATCACTGGCGTCGGCCTCTGGCTCTCTGAATGCACATCACACATCTGATCCTGGGTGCAACATCATTGCAGCAATGTCTTGGAAGGAATCCTGCTCAAGGTCTCTTCCGATCTTGCCTATGCCGAACTGTACGAAGGCTGGCTCTCTTGCATAATCTCTTTTTGTTCAATGGACATCTGTGTCCTCAGCACAACATTTCTCGGAATCTGGTTTCATCCCAATGCCTCTGTAAGCATATCTGACCTCTGGTCTCGAAGGGAAGCAATGACAGCTCGTCAGCGTCTCGCCCGAACCTCTGGTTCCACCTGTCTCTATCGTCGTCCACTATGACGTCACGCCATGCTATCTACGCTCTGCCCAGTTCTCGGCCACGGTCAATCCGAAGTCTCTCACACAGACTCGAAATCGCGTACTCTGTAGCTTCACCATTCTGTAGAAGATGTCAGGCCGAATAGGTCCTCGGGAACACGTCCCAACCATCGGAGGAATACTCAATACTCGTCCGTCCTTCATCGATTCGCAACGCATCTGGGTAAGTTCCTTTATCCGAATCTGGTCAACTACCTCGTCTACAATGCCAACTCTGGCCTGCTGGTTGTGCGCAATATGACCACTCCTGGGTCTAGGTCTTCTCGTATCGTTTTCCACAAAGGTCCTGTCGAGGTTTCTCTCTCAAATCTCATTCCTGCCGAATTGCCCGGAAGTCACCATCCATCGCTGAAGCTAATTCTTATTCCGGAACGGCTACATACTTATCGCGCTTCTTTCTGGAAGATATATCCATATACAACGCCTCTGGGTGCGTATCACATCTCTGATGTCAGCGGAGTGGGACGTCATCTCGTCGAAATCTCTTGCGAACTCCTTTCTTCATTCTGCTTCAATATCGACTGACTCGGACTCGTCTCATCGCGGCTGCAGGGACTGTGCTCCAATGGCTATACTCGTATCTGGAGTCTCCCAAGCAAGCATCCCATCACATGATATCCGAATGACGTCGAACATTCGATCGACTCGTCAGAACCCTATAATCCCCCAAGAGATCAACATCTAGAGTACAGTTTAATAGTATTGAGTACATGCCACAGCGTCGGTGGTCCAGCCGTAGAACGGCAAACCCAAGCCTCACTAATGGCGCTGCGGAACTGCCGCAAACCCTAAGGTTCAAAGGCTTTCACACGGTCATTGAGTCGAGTTAGGGTTTCATTCTTCTAGAGGGTCCATAGAATCACCTGCATGTCTTTCCGTATACTTTAAACTTGGAAAATGGGCTCCTGACATTCGATCGTCTCTATCGACTCTCAACGAATCTGCTTGAAGTCGTCTCCAGCTGGAAACAATCTATCCGATGACCTCGCATCGGTAACCGAACGAACCACATGCCCTAGTCATTAGTCCTCAGGTGACTAGCGACCGTCCATCATATCTCTAAGTATAAGCTCATGCTGTAGTAGTTCCAACCATCTGGGTGATATCTCGTCATTTACAGCAACAACTGGCTCATTCACCTGTACGCCGAACAGCGCCTCAATCCTCCAGGAAAGGCGATACATTGTCGGACATCTCTAAATCGGTCTGCTCTAGATCTGAGTAAGACTCTCCACACTGGAAATCTTCAACTCATCTGGGCCCGCTCTGGCGCATAAATCGGACGAATCACCTTCGTCTCTCAAATCGGGTAGACTAGCTATCATCTGTCTCATATCTGCCTGGAAGCTCCGACAATCTCAGCTCGTAAGCTCCGGAAGCGACATCCTGTCAATCTCAGCAACAGCTGGTCCATCTGTCTGCACGGTAGGCGACACCAGAGGTATGCTGTACATCAACAGTCCTCTCTCAACTGGCAGCTCTAACAATGGCCCGATCATCCGGTGCAAAGCCAAGCACCCGCCTCTACTAGAGGTCCCAATCATCAATACCAACTCGAGATGTTCCCATGTCACCAGAAAACACAATGGTCGGCCCTCGTACCAGACGAGCTCGCCCTGACCGTAACCCTAGCAGCAGCCCAACTGTGCTCAAACATGGCGGCAGGAACCTCAATCGAGTATCGAAGAGAGTAGATCAAAGGAAAGAAAGAGAACAACAAATCCAGAGTGGACACATGATCATAAGAAGGAACAGCATCAATAAAGGTATGATCATGAAACTAATAGAATCGAGGATCTCAAATGGATGTATAATCACGGATATGAAGAGAACCACTGATCTCGAAAATATGTACATCCTAAGGTTCCTTAAGCGGAGTGGCGTGTCGTAAGTATGCCGCGGAACATACCCACGGTACGTCACTCTACTTTAGTCACCTATTCCATCAACCAAGGGTCATCCTACGCGAAGAAAGTTCGGGTCCAATAACCCCTCGACTGAGTCTAAGTTCCGTAAGGTCAAGCCTAAGTTCCGTATGTATATAAACGCCATAGGCTCCACATAGTCAAACTTAGACTCGAACCAAGGTCAACCTAGCGCTCTGATACCAACTTTGTCACGACCCGAAAGAGCACGTGACTGGCCCTTGAACCATATGAAGTCTATAGGACTCCATCTGATCCAAGCCAAAAGCCCAGAAATCTAAAACCATTTTAAGAGTAAGTAAGGAAAACTGGTTTGAAGAAGTGAAAGAAAACATGTTGAAGTCAAGGTTTTTAAATAACTAAGCCAAAAATGCATTTTTAAAATGTCAAGTCTTTTCTAAAAATTTCGGCAGAGTTTCTTTTGTAAATAGTGGCCCCGAACGGGGTACAACAAGAATAATATATATATGCAATGATAAAAGGCATCCCCAAGCGGGAGCTAGCTCTTCGTCAAACGACGGTCATAACCACGCAAGCAATAATAATATACAACGCCGAAGGGCGAGGATCAAAACTCAAAATAACATGAAAACCGTAATACTGCTAAGCGCGACTCTAAGGTCGAAAAATACATCACTAATGTCTAAGTCTGAAACAATATACAAGTTTTGGTTGATGGAATTCTAGATACAAAGAATAATACAAGTACAATGGTGGTTCTTGATGCAAAAGAAACCACCTACCAAATGCAATTCACCCGCAAGGAAGCAATGTGCCAGAAATGCCGCAAAGGAACCTGTACGGCAGAACCTGCAAGAACTGTGGCACAACGGGGGTGAGTTGCCAACTCGTGAATAGAGAATATCTACAAGCAGAAACCGAAAGCAAGACATAATCCTAGGTCAATACGATCAGTATATAAAATCCTCAATATATAACATGCAGCCTATAACAAGGCTAGGGTAAATATCTAACCCGAGTGCAATCTCATGTGCCTGCGTCAGTGCCTCAGGTAGCAATATATCATATGAATGAGATATGAATGCATGAAAACAGAATACATGTACATGAAGAAACTGTTTTCATAAATTAGTGAGATTTCCTTTGTATTTTTAAAATGAGATATCATAATGAATCAGCATAAAACTGTGCCTAGCATCGGCACAAAACGTAATCCCAATATCTCGATATCTCAAAGTCTCAACCACAAAATCTAGGGTGCCGTCAGTCCAGACCGGCCCCTACCATCCATCTCAAGACCACGACGGTATCCTCCGGATATCCGACGAGTCGGGTAAAATCACCGGTAGGTAGTGCTCCCCTGCCAGGCTCAACGTCATCACCACATTCATCTTGCCCCGGGGTACCGCACCGGGTCCACCATGTACCCGAAACGGTTCATCCGTCTCCTCGAATCGGGTTTCCAAATCCATCAGCAAACTCATGGTGGACGACTCATACATCATGGGAAAACCGCACTTTTTATTTTAAAAGAGAGAATATGTTTATTTGTGTTTTTGCGGTTTTCTTCCAAATCCAGAAAATCTCACGGAAATCCAAATCCAAAACCTCAATAACATGTAAAATAGTGAATATATGCATGAGAATCCATGAATGCGGCATAACAATGAATAACAGTATGCATGAAGTAGCAGGTAATAACTACAATGTCTAAACTAACATATAAGGCAAGTACACTAATATCATGTCTAAACTATTAGCTAATAGGCTATGTCAAGCAATAATATTTTCTAAGGTGTACGTGACATGGCAATTACCGATGAAGATGTGTGTGAGCCGGCAAGTAAGTGTACGTGGTACATACGCATCATCGGTAATGGTGCTGGTGTCCTATCAGCATGATATCAATAATGGAGTATGAAACATAATATAAGAATGCGATGCAAAGCGAACCACAAAAATGAGTGGGAGCTGAAACTAGACGTAACTATAACTAATCCGCATTAATCTAATATAAGTCCTACAAATGGTGCCTTTTGAAATAACACGAATCATGGGGTTTTGAAAATAGGGGCTACGGTGTTTTTATGAAAAGATACGCCTTTTGAAATATCCGTAGATCCCTTGACCTGTCTTTTAAAAATACCCACGACCCGCTAGTTTTGAAATAGGTAGGAGGCTAATCTAATCTAACAACTACACTAAACTATACGGCCGAACTAACCAGCTGGGCTATAGGTAAGGAAACCGCCTAACATCTGAGTCGATATATATATAGATAATAGTCGGTGATTCCGCCTCAATTGTATCTCGTACGATACAGTATATCATATGACATCCTCAAGTCATGAGTGTGGATCTATCATCAATGTAAAGCTCATACGGTAAATCGTCGTACGGCATCCCAATAGCTGGGTACGGGTTAAAATCACACTATCTCATCACATTTCAGGTATCACTATCATCATAACATATAATCTGGGGTACTGGTCTAAGTCTAGTACAACTGATACCATCAAACTACAGCGTGTGCAAGCACACGTCCCAAGGCCCACTAGAGATCACGTATCGTATCCTCAAATACGAATCACATCAAATCACCGATCTCACGGCACCATGCCCAACATCATCGACTCATCTCCAATGTCATCCAATATCATCAAACACAGTGCAAATATAATGAATATGCAAAGATGTGCGTGTAGGTGTAAATCTACTCTAGGGTTCGCGACTATGAACTACACTAGTCACTTCTAACCCTACACTATCCATAGTGCACCTAGCTATCATATACATATATATACTACGGACTGCGGGGGTGCTATACGCCATCCACCCGACTTCCCCCTGTAGATATAATCTACTCACCCTGCGTCTTTATCTTTCGATGCCACCACGCGTTTGCTTGTCATCCCGAAGTCTTCATGTGGTACCTACACATCAAGTGTCGTATATGCGCATTAAAACCAAATCAAAGCTAAAACGGCACACGAAATCCAAAACGATACGATAAGGGGCCTATAGGTTAGAACCTATGGCACGCCTTCAAAACCATCAATAAATCTTCTATATCGTCGTATAAACGCCAAATAGTCGAGGTAAATCACAAGACACTAATGCAGAATTAAAAATACGGAATACGGAAACACGAATCCAAAACAGCAACTTAGGAAATATGTCCCAGATTTCACCCTAGGTCAATTTATACAAATTTAAATATACCAGGGGTCTACATAAACATATAGGAGCTACAGAACCAATACGAGCCAAAATGGTGGGACCCAGGCCGCAAATTGCGGCCAATGGGAATAAATCGGCGGCCGGGAAGAAGAAATGGGAGCTGGGGTCTTGGGGTTAGCTTCCTGGGTGCCTGCACATCCCACTGTCCACTCAATTTTATTTTAGGGTGTCTCGGGTGATAGCAGATTCCATAAACACTACACAGATTTCACAAATTCTCCGATATCGGTTTCTAAAATCCGTATTCTGGGTTAAAGCTTCAGGTTTGGGTTTCAATTCATACACTAGGGAGTTTGTAAAACCTCTACTGAGCTCAATTTCACAATACCACACCAAATTCCCTCAAATCCTAACTTGGTTATCCTCAAGTCCACAATATCACACAATATCGATTCACTTTTAACATAGGGGTATAAGTAATGCAAAAAATAATCTAATGATCCAAAAATTACCTCATTTAGCAACTCAAGAAAATTCTTGAGTTGCCCCTAGTGGCCAAAATCCTTGCTTCTTTAGCTCCAAGTGTAGATCTAGGGATTGTGCACACATTTAATGAAATGGAGATTGGGTTTTGGGGTTGTTTTAGAGGTGTTTTGGAGCTTGAAGAGGGGAGGGAAAGGAGGTGCAGAGCAGCAGCAGGAGAGAGGAAAAGAGGGAGGGAAATGAAGGGAAGAAGAATGGCTAAGTCTTTAGTCAATGAAGCCCATATCTCTCTCTCTCTCACCAACTACCAATTTCTTTATTCTTTTCCTTTTCTTTTTCCTTTTCCTTTTAAAACCCTTCTCACTCAAATAGTAATCCCAAAACAAACCATGGCAAGAAAATGCACAAGTGTGAAAAAAAAGATATGTGCATGTTTTGCACAAAAACGCCAAAAATCCGATTAGAAATTTTTAATCGCGATTAGCACTAATTTAGCATATAAATGATCATAAAAAATCTAAAAATGTCATAATTCCAATAATTACCCAATTTTAGAATTTTCCATAATTTTCCATAATTTTTCTCAATTTTTTTTCCTATTTATTTGTATTTAATAATACCAAAATATTAAAATATTCAATAAAATAATATTAAATTATAAAAATTCCCAAAATTAATACTTTATCTTTTTGAAATGTTACAATATCCAAGCATCCATTATAATATACATCATATGTACAACAATGGACTCTAGGGCATATACATAACTAACACAGACTGGTTAGCTACGTGCTATGCGTCTGTCGCGAGAAAACAATCAGGTTTTGTTTTCCCGGCAAGTCAGTTCTTGTTGTGAAGGGGGACTGTGGTGCCGCCCCTCACAGCCTGATTTCAGCCTTTTTCACTAGTCGGCTTTTGAGGAGAAGATGTCGAGGATTCTTGGCTTTCATTCGTAATACCGGAGCCACAGTGGATTCATTGGACCGGGTTTCTATTGGGCGATATTTTCCAACGTTGTTCCAGATGAGCCGACGGAGCTTAGGGAGCTTAAGGGTCAGCTGCAGAGTTGCTAGATAGGGGGACTTGTACATCCAAGTGTTTCGCTTTAGGGAGCTCCTATTCTGTTCGTCAAGAAGAAGGACGTCGGTTTGAGATTGTGTATTGATTGATAGTCAATTGAACCGAGTTACGGTGCGGTTTAGGCATCCTTTACCTCGTTTTGACGATGTCTTTGATCAGCTCCAGGGCATGAGACATTTTTCTAAGTTTGTTTTGGGATCAGTTCATCATTAGTTGCGGGTTCGGAGTGATGACATTCCGAAGACTGCTTTTGTGCGCGCTACGGGCTTTATGAGTTGTTGGTGTTGTCGTTGGACTCACCAATGACCTAGCAGTATTCATGGATGTAATGAACCAGATTTTTCAGGCCGTTCCTCGACTAGTTTATTGTTGTGTTGTTTATGACATTTTGGTCTATTCCAAGAGTCATGAGGAACATAAGCAGCACTTGAGGATATTAGGGTTTCTCGGCACATAGAAAAATTTGATTTTGGTATGGTTGATGCCTTATGGAACCTCTTGAGTGTGCCTAGGAACCCTATAGTGGTATCAGAGCCTAGCTAGAGCTTTAGGCGAAGTGTAGACGAAGTTAAATAATCTGATCGAATCATCGAGTCCCCAATACAACCCAGAAAACTCAACTCTTGAGTATAAATTAAAAATTCCCAGAAAATACAGGAATTACAGACAGGCATTACTGTGCAAAGCACGTGACAAGATTCACTTTTGTGGCCGCGAAACCGTCGTGCAAGCCAGGGTGGGGCCGCGGTTCCGCGGCGCATTGGTCGACTTGGGGGCACGTGCTGCACAGTAACTCCTAGAAAACCCTGCTGAATTTTTTGGATATTTTTAATTTGGAAATATCCACAGTTTCAGAAAATGTACAGAGAGGGGTGTAGTTTAGGGTTTTGGGGTTCGATCGGGTTTCTAACTTCGTCTACACTTCGCCTAAAGCTCTAGCTAGTCTCTGATACCACTGTAGGGTTCCTAGGCACACTCAAGATGTTCCAGAAGGCATCAACCATGCCAAAATCAATAAAATAAATAAAACCCTAACCATTAACCTAAACATGGTGTAAGTCATACACACACCCAAGTTTGTATGTATCATCAATCATGATACAAACTAGTGCACAAACATATATCATATATACAACTTGTGCACATCAAGTGAGAAAATCAATCTTAAGTGAACAAATACTAGTTAATGTGAAGTAATATATCAAATATATAATTATACATTAAATCATTAAATCGATACTTGATTTAATGATCCGGTCATATCTCATATAACCGACTAATATCAAGTGTATCAATATATCGAATGAACACTTGATTCGGTAACCCGGCTATATCAAATATAACCGACCGTCGATACAAATCGCGAGAGTAGAATACAGTATCACATACTGGTACTATTCTCGGTCCCGCACATATCTCATATGCGATCCTATTTCGTTTCGCTTGAGCCAGGAAACCCTTGTGTAGGACTCTAAAGACTCGTCAATACGCCGGCAGTAGGTGGTGATCATATCAAACACCTACAAGCCGCAAGCGGTCTGCTAAATGTAACGGCCACCCGGGTATTGAGTGATCAGAAGATCAACGAGCAAGCCTGCTCACACTCCTGTGAATCCAACCAGTAACACTTACCGCACAGTCCGGTCTGTTCGTCTGATATGTCGCATATCTCGCCTAGGGGTGGTAAACGTCAGACCCCAGTAGCTCGATAAGTCATGCCGATATAAGGTCCATAACAAGCATAAAACTACTGATAACACTTACCAGTAAATCAGTGCAACCCTGGCCAGGGATTTCCAGTTATGGCCAGTCGAGCATAGCGCAACATCAACCCCCAATACCGGGAGAGACGAATCCCCTCCTATCGCTCATTGCCTCCATGTGAATCGGGATTGTACCAAAAAACCACCTGTTTGCACAACTCAGTAGAGCCGTGGTAGGGTGAAAATCAAAGCACAGTGGGAGACACACAAGACTCTATGACCATCTCGGGTCAACAGACTAAGCTGTACCAGTGTCACCAGAGAACTGCCATCTGACGTGAGGTATAATACAGTCTGGGAGTTCTCGGCGAGTCCGTTCAGTGTACCCAGTCTCCACTGAGCACCCGCACACCGTCTCTGATGTCAAACACCAATGGATATGGGATCATCCATCGCCCATCACATGGGTCGAGAAGGCATACGCTAGTCTACGCTGGAATATCGATGCCCCGTCTCGATATTCCCATGACTAGGAATGTTGAAGGATGTACTCATAGACTACCCAGGCCCCACTAGTATGATCTACATCATAGTCCTGGAAGTCGAGTACACATCTTAAGGGCTTTATCAACATGTAATAGAGAGATAGCAAGTAAACATGTTAAGATAAAGAGCAACCAGATAGCGTACTATCATGTCGAGCAAGAAAGTCCTACCTATATATGTCCCAGCATCCACTACAATATATATCTCATGTACAGTAATGGCCTCTAGGGCATACATATAACTAACAGGGATTTCTTTGCAGACATTGAGAGGGTACTAGCAGTTTACTAAATTCTCAGAAAGTTCCTTCAAGCTTGATAGTGTTGACTTCCTAGGTCATGTGGTTACGGGTGGCGGTATTCTTATGGACTCGAGGAAGATCGTGGCCGTACAGTTTTGGCCCAGACCTGCATCAGTGACAGAGGTCCGCAGCTTTTTGGGCTTAGCCGGTTTTTACCGCCGTTTTGTGCAGGATTTCTTGTGTATCGCTGCACCGTTGACTGGAATGACCAGGAAGGGAGTTCCTTTTCTTTAGACTGAGGCATGCGAGCTGAGTTTTCAGTGTTGAAGACTCGGTTGACGACTGCACCAGTTCTACCTTTGCTTTCTGGATCGGGCGACTTGGTCGATTATTGTGATGTTTCGTGAGTGGGGCTCGATTGTGTACTGATGTAGCATGATAGAGTTATCGCTTATGCTTCCCGACAGTTGGAGGAAGTACGAGTAGGATTTATCCCGCTCATGATCTGGAGATGGCCGCGGTGGTCGTGCGTTGAAGATTTGGAGACACTACTTGTACGGAGAGTCGTGTCAGATTTTCATAGACCACCAGAGCTTAATGTATATCTTCCTGCAGCGGGATCTGAGTTTGAGACAGCGCCGTTGGATGGAGCTTGTGAAGGATTGTGTTGTGAGATCCTTTATTTTCCCGGGGCAAGGCGATTATGGTAGCTGATGCTTTGAGTCGTAGGCCCGGGGGTTAGCTTGTCCCAGATGAGCGCAGTTCAGAGACAGTCTTTTGCAGATTTGCAGTTCTTGTGCGACCGTTGAGTACATCTTAAGTTCACCTCTACTAGGGAACAGCTTGCTCATGTCCACGCCTGTCCACTTCAAATTAATCGTTTTCGTGAGGCACAGCCCGCCGATGCTTGTTTGTCTGAGATTCTTGAGCATGTTAGGCAGGGTATAGATTCAGAGTTCTTGATTTATGACTAGAGTGTGCTACGTTGCGAGACTCGCTTGTGTGTACCAGATACTTTTGGGTAGAGACACGAGGTCCTAGAGCAGGCACATCAGTCAGCTTTCAGTGTTCACTCATGTTCCAACAAGATATAACGTGACTTGAGAGATGGTTACAGGTGGGCAGGGATGAAGAGTGATGTTTCAGATTTCGTTTTGAAGTGCCCGACTTTTTAGCGAGCTAAGGTTGAGCATTTGAGACCGGCAGGAGAGTTGCAATCTTTAACCGTTCCAGAGTGGGAATGGGAGCAGATCTCCATGAATTTCGTTGTGGTGTCTACCCAGGTCTAGACAGGGTATGACTCCATTCTGGTGATTGTTGTTCGGTTATGCTCAGTATGCTCAGTTGTTTTTCGTTGGATTGGTGCGTTTGCACGGAGTTTTTTCATGCGTTGTATCCAATAGAGGCATTCAGTTCGCTAGCCGTCGTTGGAAGAAGCTTCAGGAGGCCTTGGGTACTTGGTTGAGTTTTAGCTCCGCTTTCCATCCGCAGGCCGATGGTTAGACAGAGCAGACTATACAGACTCTGGAGGATATGCTTGTCCATGCGTACTAATTCTTTGTTGGCTGTGGGATCGTAACCTGCCATTGATGGGGCTCTCCTACGATAACGGTTATCAGGAGACGACTCAGATGGCACCTTTCTAGACTTGCATGTTAGATTGTGTCGATCGCCAGTTTGTTTTACTGACTCCGTGAGAGCAGGATTTTTGGACCCCAGCTAGTCATGAGACTACGGAGAAGATCCAGTGGTTAAGGTCAGTATGAGAGCAGCCCAGTGCAGACAGAAGTCTTATGCCGACCGTAGTTGTCGCAGACTTGAGTTCGCAGTGGAAGATCATGTATTCCTACGGATTTTCTCGATGAATGGCGTGTTGAGTTTTGGGGAAGCTTAGTCCCAAATTGTAGGTCCTTTTTGTTGGATATAGTGCCCTGAGAGTCAATTATTGGATCGCAGGCACGTGATTGCAATGATTGAGGGAGGACCTATGCCGGTAGGACAGTCTTACTCAAGATGATAGTATGCTATCTGGTTTATCTTTATCATCGTGTACTGCTTTAGGTGACATTACAGATCACTATTGCACATTGGTAGAGCCCTTAGGATTCTTTCTTGACGGCCAACTGTATGATGGCGATCATATACGTGGGAGCTGGGGTCTATAAGCACATTCTTAAAGTGGTCCCTAGTCGTGGGAGTTTCGAGACAGGGCATCGATACTCCGGAGTAGACTAGTTTATACAGTCGAGACCCCGACGAGGGGCGGTGGCTGGTCTCACAAGCCATTGGTGTCAGTTGGTTCACCTAAGATGTATACAGGTGCTCATTGGGTTATGAGTACACCGGACAGGATTCGCCGAGAACATGCTAGTTGGTATTATACCTGACGTCAGATAGCAGTTTCCTGGTGACATATGTACATGTTAGTTCGTCGACCTGAGATCGTCATTTGTCTCGTGTGAGTTCCTACTGTGCTTTGATTACTACCCTACCACGGCTCAAAGGAGTCGTGCAAACAGGTTTTAGTTGGGTACAGTCCCGAGCGACATGGAGGCAATGAGCGGATCTGCAGGGGTTTCGTCTCTCCCGGTATTGGGGGTGAGATCGCGATGTGTCTAGGAGAGCCATTACACGAAAGTCCTTGGCCAAAGCAGGAGATTTACTGGTAGGTATTCCAGTAGTATCTTAGGGTGTTCTGGGCTACACTCCGACACGACTTGTACCGCTTTTGGGGGTCTGACTTTTACCAACCCTCTAGGCCCGCCATGCGATGCTCATAGATGAACGGACCGGACTGTACGGATATTGTCACTGACAGGCTCAGTAGGGTGTCAGGATGAGTTCGCTCGTCGACCTCCCTTTTGGTCAATACCTGGTAGCCCGTTTCGTACAGCTAGTACCTCTGACGTGCTAGTGGTTAAATCCACAGCCAATGTATTGACGAGTCTTTAGAGTCCCCCACAGACTGTTTCTCAAGTTTCGGGTGAAACGTTGTAGAGGCCGTATGATATATGGCAGGGTTCGATCATATGCGTGCGGTATTGCACGGATCATGATCGGACGGATCATACTAGTGGGCTTTGGTTTAAGCCGGATCCTAGTATTAGATTTGTTGGATTACTTTAGTCTCGTCTCATTCGCATTCAGTCGGAATGCGGATGCAGGTATGTATATACAGGTGAGGGGTATCCTTGTGATCCGTCACGAGTTTACTTTAGATGTTGCCGGATCTTTTTTGTTGGACCAAACATTTGGATTAATGTTTGGATGGAGGAAATAATGAGCTAGAATTTCATCATGACATGCATTAATATGACATGGACTTATATATGATTCATGGTCTCTTTTTTGTGAAAATATGTCACATTAGTGATTGTTTTGTGTTGATATGATGAGAGGAGAGAGAGAGAGAGGGGCTGCCATATATGGTTTTGGTCTTGTATTTATCTAACTCTCTCTCACTCTCATTTATATCATAGCAAATAGAAAAATAAAAAGGAAAGCCTTCTCTTCTTCTTCTTCTTCTTCTTCCTCTAGCTCATTATCTCCTCCAATGGCAACTTCTCTAACCTCCATACAAATTCATGGATACAAAAGATAAAGTGATCACAACATTCTCTACAACATCTTGGACACGTCGGCTAGCACACTTCATGCCCGAGTTTCTTCGGATGAAGCGGGATCCCGTAAAAAGAATCGATGATGTGGTGCCCTTTCCGACGAGGAGATCGAGACCGGAGATGCCGCGAGGAGCTTGGGATGGTGGCCGAAGACCGAAGGACACGGATCGCTCGGTATAGTCTCTCTACCCTTTCTCTAGTTAGCTAGTAGTACGTTAATGGTCCGATCCGAGTTTTAAGCATACGATAGTGCCGTTTTTCTAGTTTGATAAAGTTTCGTTTCCGCATTTTGGCCTCGAAAAGACGGTCGGGGCGCTACCGTAGACTTGCATGGTATCAGAGCCACGCCATTAACCTTTTTTACCTTGCTCTAACGTGTTTAGAACTTCGATCGAACAAAAATTCCAAAAACCACAATTTCAAAAATGCACTTTCTGTCGATTTTCTTTTGTTGTTAAAAAATTATTTGGTATATTGCAGAAATATGTGCAGGCTTTTCTAAGAAAACTGAGAAAATTTGGTGGGCTGATTTTACTGTAGCGCGGCGGATCCACGGCCGTAACCACGTTTTGGAAGTTGATCCGCGGCCGTACTATAGCCACAGTGCACCAAATTTCTTCAGTAGATCTCTGTGTTGGAATTGGGGTTTTTGGTATATTCTGTTTAGGCCCAGATTATTTTGAGTGCTGCAGTTGTACTTGGGGCCCACTTCGGGAAACTTTGTCGATCGAAATTTTTAAAACATGTTAGTTCACAGTATTTACATTATATCTGCGACCGTGAATGTCATTTGATCGGTAAATCCTGTCTAATTGCTAAATCCCTTTTAGACGGATTTGCGAACGTGACATTCACGTTGATGTTCTGTGTTGTGCTATGATGTTGCGGATTTGTCGTGGTAGATAGCCTGGATGCAATGGTAGTACAATTTGGTTGTATATGTACATTTGATATTGCGGGGCGAGCGTCCGACATGTGGACTGCCGTCACTGCCTGTTTATATATTATTCTTTTGGGGCACGACCGGGCTGAGGTCGATGTACCCGTTGTATATTTTACTTTCTGTACTAGGATTACCCCGCGGAGGGGTGCACGGATAGCCGGGTTTTAGAGGGCAACGAGCCCGCATCTCATGGCTTTGAGACAGAGGGGGCTTCACTCTAGAATTGGCGGGCTCTTCGCCGCACTCGTAGGGGGTACAGGTTGACCCAAGGAGGGGTGCTCAAGTTACGGTGGTCCATTCACGTTGTTGAAGGGGGATGCCTCACTTCAAGTTTTGGCAGGTAACTTGACCCACCCGTAGGGGTCTAGGATTTCATTGCACAGGCTATCCACACGACCAGGGGAACGTCGGGTTTCAGTAGCGGTTCTATGAAACCCGGGGATCCCAGATTATCTGTATTTGTTCTGTTATGCTTATTGCATTTCTTTGATGTTGCATTTTATCACGCCTTGAGCGAATATTATATATTGATATATATACTAGTAGATGTTGTATATGTTTTACACCCGCGCTAGTCCAGTCCCCGTTCTGTCGTTAGTTAAGTAACCTAACGGGTGATGACGGGACCCAGTGAAGAATGCGGATGGCATATACGTACATCATATTTTTGTTCTTTTGTGGTGTGATCAATTAATGTGACCGCGTTGATCCGGATCAATGCAAGCTAAACAAACATATTCTGATGTTGTTGGAACATTTTTCAAAAAGCTGTTATTGCAAAGACGTTCTCTTTTGTTTTGCACAGTGGTATTCAGTTGGAATATCCTGCACCTCAGTCGACGAGGCAAGGGCTGAGATCCCTTCACCGGGAGTGTCCCCTTGGACAGAAGTTTGCGTCAGGGTAATAACTTCACTATAGCCGATTACCTTTGCTTTGCATCGTGGTATTCAGTTGGAATATCCTGCACCTCATTCTATGGGGAAAGAGCCGAGATCCCTTCACCGGGAGTGACTTCTTTAGCAAAGGTTTTCATCACTTTATTTTCATAAAAAACTATCCGGTTCCTTCAGCGATATCAAGTTCATTACGTTAAAGTTTTTTCGTCAAAAACCATTCGTAGCCCTCCGTCATTTCAGACGGGTAGCATTTAGTATTCATGCTATGTTTGTTGGCCTTCGTCAAGGCATAGTGTATGGTAGCTATTTGTTACCTTTCTGCTGCATAGATAGATGCATTGGTTTGGGACAGTCGTATAGCCTTGTTGACCTTCGTCAAGGGCTTGTACGGGTGGGTTTAAATTAACCTGGACAATAACGGGTAGAACTTGACATGTGGCTTATGATTTGTTGACCTTCATCAAGGTCATAAGAGCATGGGGTAAAAATAACATCGGGAGTTTCTAAAGAAACTGAAACTTGCCAGATATGCGCATACCTTCTGGAGTGCGATAACGTGAGTGGATTCCATCACGTTATCATGCGATGATAGTTGGATCCCGATTCCCACTGATGAGTTAGTTTACTCCTCGGGTGATCCCGACTAATTCTTCTTTTAGGTTTGGAGGAGAATTTGAGGTTACACTGGGAGGTTTCCTGATTAGATAAAGTGATAACCATTCTGATCTAGCTTAGAGTGCACGCTGAGTGTTTCTTTTCTCTCTCTCTTTGGCAGCGACCATGGCCCGACCCTTGACTATGACTCAGTGACCAAGTTGACCGAACCTTCTTAAACACTGGCTTTTGGATTATCAGAGTTTTATACCTCATTGCCACTCCTACTTTTACCCTTTTCTCCAGAACACCCCGTATTACTACGAACGTCCACTTCCATTGGATAAAACCATCGTATAGTTATATACGAACTCGAAGGAATTTATTCGAGGATGGTTTCCGGTTCTGGAGAAAACGAATAGGACTATTCAGTTGTCTTTTCCTTTTACCTTCTCTCAGGTTGCGAGTGCTCCTTGGATTAGGACAGTACACCTATTACGCTTATTGGATACTCTTCTTCCAAACCATAGGCAGGTGCCGAACGGTGGGGAATGAAGAAAACCAATTAGCCTAACGATGGTGTGCAGAAGGTATTAAGTAATGACATATAAATGGATTAGTAAGAGGGCAAAGTAAATTGCGACTACTATTCACGACCAAACCAAGTATTTCTTCGCCAATCCTACATCACCTTTGTATTTCTCCAAAACACTCCGTATCACTACGAAGATCCATAGTTTATTGGATACTCCGTCGTATGGTTATATACGAACTCAAAGGAACTTGTTCCAGTTCGGGGATGGATTCTGGTTCAGGAGAAATAGGATTAATGTTTATTCAGTTGTCTTTTATCTGTACCTTCTCTCGCGTTGTGAGTGCTCCTAGGATTAGGACAGTTCACCAATTATGCTTATTGGATAGTCTTCTTCCAAACCATAGGCTGGTACCGAACGGTAGGGAAGGAAGAAAACCATTTAGCTTAAGGGGGTGTACAGAAAGTAATGACTAAAGACATATAAAGGGATTTGGAGAGATGAAAAAGAAATATACGGTTACAGTTGTGAATCTGATAATGGAAGAGGCATTACTAAGAATACCCGGATACCCCTTCGAAACATTTACATGTTTCAGTTTCACTGTGTATTGTTAAAAGAAAACTGATTTCCCAATCGGTCCTTGCTCCAGGGTATGTATTTATCGGGTATAATTCTCACATCTGTATGGTTTTACAGATGATGAGTGTGTTAGTTATATGTATGCCCTAGAGGCCATTACTGTACATACGATGTATATTGTAATGGATGCTTGGACATATATAGGGAGGACTTTCTTGCTCGACATGATAGTATGCTATCTGGTTGTACTTTATCTTAACATGTACTCTGATTGTCTCTATGTTACATGTTGATAAAGCCCTTAGGATATGTACTCAACTACTAGGACTATGATGAGATCATACTAGTGGGGCCACGGTAGTCGACGAGTACATCCTATAGCTGTTCCTAGTCAAGGGTGTATCGAGACAGGGCATCGATACACCAGAGTAGACTAGCGTATACGCATCTTGACCCATATGATGGGCGATGGATGATCCCATATCCATCGGTGTTTGACATCAAGGATGGTGTACGGGTGCTCAGTGGAGACTGGGTACACTGGACGGACTCGCCGAGAACTCCCAGATGGTATTATACCTCACGTCAGATGGCAGTTCTCCGGTGACACCGGTACAGAGTAGTCTGTTGACCCGAGATCGTCATAGAGTCTTGTGTGATTCCCACTGTGCTTTTATTTCCATCATACCACGTCCAAGAGGGCGTGAAAAAAGGTGGCTTTTGGGTACAGTCCCGAATCACATGGAGGCAATGAGCGATAGGAGGGGATTCGTCTCTCCCGGTATAGGGAGTTGATGTTGTGCTTTATTCGATTGGCTATAACCGGAAATCCCTGGCCAGGGTTGCTGAGATTTACTGGTAAGTGTTATCAGTAGTTTCTCTAACTGTTATAGACCTCATATCGACACGACTTATCGAGCTACTAGGGTCTGACGTTTACCACACCTAGGCGAGATATGCGACATATCAGACGACGAGACCGGACTGTACGGGAGTTTTACTGATTGGATTCACAGGAGAATGTACAGGCTTGCTTATTGATCTTCTGAGCGCTCAATACCTGGGTGGCTTTTACGTTTAGCTGACCGCTTGCAGCTTGTGGGTGTTTGATATGATCATCACCTACTGCCGGCGTATTGACGATTCTTTAGAGTCCTACACAGAGGTTTCTTGACTCAGACAAAACGGAGTAGGAGCACATATGTGATATGTGCGGGACGAGGATAATACGATATGAGATACCGTATTCTATTCTTTCGATATTTGATATCAGCCGGGTCATCGGATCAAGTGTTGATTCGATGAATCGGTACGGATAAATATTAGTCGGTTATATGCTATATAGCTGGATTGTCGGATCAAGTGTTGATTCGATAATTTAATATATAATAATATATTTGATATATTAAATTACATTAACTAATATTTGCTCACTAAAAGATTCTTTTTCTCACTCGGGTAATACATTGATATATATGCGATATATGTTAATTGTATTATTTTATTTGGTTACAATAAATATTATATATGTGATATATAATATTGTAACATGATATGATAACTAATGCAACATGTTTAGTAGAGATTAAAAAAGATTAGGGTTTGATTTGGGTTAATACTTTCTAGATGATTCTAGAAGGTTTAGTTTTGTTTTGTGAAAGATATTTTGTTATGACTCATTCCTTGACCTAACCCAAACCCTAGCCCTAGTTAAGTCTCTACAATGGTTTAGTCAACCATGGTTTCATTATTCATCATCATCTCCTTTGCTTTATTCATCACAAAAGGATTCTAATTGATTCATTCATCTTCTTCCTTCTTCTTTCTTTCATGAAAAAGCTTACTAGCTTTTTTGCAAGTGATGAATGAGTGTGAGAAAAAGATAATAAAAGAGAGCAAAAATCCTACTTCATCATCCTCATCTATCCTTTCCATTTAGATGAGGGTGTTCACTTCATATTATGAGTGTTACCTTGTGTTAACGAAACATTAAGGTAGATCATCTTTGTATCGAAGATCGGAACCAAGACTGCATCTTTCTCTTCGTGGAACCTCTCGAGAGTCCGGAACACGATGATCGCAACGAAGGGACTTCAACACGGAGCTTAAGAAGTGAAGGACCGGATCTACAAAGGTTGTAATCCCTCTCACTTAATGTTAAAGTGTTTAACATACTAGTTTTCGCCTAAACTCTAGTTTAAAGATCTCGTATCGGGTTGTTCGGCACATCTAATTTTTAAATCGGGCATGGTTGATGCCTCATAGACCCTTGTGCGTGTGCCTAGCAACCCTACAGAGTGGGAGTAAGTTATTGGGAATTAGGTGATCATCCTCATTATATCGGGATTCGTTGTAATTGGTGATATTTGAGAAAATTGCCTGGGTTGTTTGCCGGACGGCAAATATTTGGTTTTGAATATCCGTTGTTATGCACCAATTTCAAATTGATATATCTGTACATATATTTTTATAGAGTGAGATATAACTTTTTGAAATTATGTCCATGACATTTACCTATATCAGTGGATGGTTAGGTAAGGAGCATTAAAACAGCGGTGTAATTCTTCTTAACCATAAGTACAGTTTTCAACCTACGACACACAGAGAATGAGTTATTAGACTCAGGGGACTTATACAGAGTATTGTATGTTGTCCAGTGTCCATGAGGACAGAGGGGTTGGTACTCGTACTATATTATGTTTACTTATGACTTCTCTAGTTCTTAGACGAGTGTTTCGTAGAAACACAAGGTCCAAGTTTTGAGAAGTTATAGGTATATGAATAAAGTAGAGAACCAGGTGTTGCAAGTATCGGGATTCTTCAAGGTGATCGAAGATGTAGATACTTGTATATGGTATTCAGTGGATAGTACTGATTAAGAGAACTTGCTTCTCTTTCAGGTTACTCATAAATGGAAGAGCTCCTAAGTTGAGTAATGCTGATCGGCATTTTTCCATTTAGTTGATATGCACTGGAGACAGCTGCATGATTTGAATCTGGTTCCAATTAAATCAGTGCCTCTGATTCTATATTGGATATAGAATAGTTCATATCTTAACATTGTTAAGGTACGGGGAGTTGTCCGGCTTATGCTTAAAACCAGACTCTGGATAACTCAAGGCACGTTTCTGTAATAGTTGTTTGTGGGTTGACCCGGGCTATGACGAGGGTTGATTTTCTACCATCTGGAAGATCAATAGTGATATTGTTCTTGACTCGCCACAGTTTTAATAAAATGGATTTTTTTCAGAAAACAGTAGTGGGAGTATGGTAGAACTGGAAGTGATTCCAGAACCGCAAACAATTACTGAAAATTTGATAAGAACCTAAAGATTCAATCTGGTTTGACATTCCATTGGCTACTCCGCAGATATGGTGGGTAACCTCAGGCACTCGAGAGGTACTTCGGTATGCTCAAGGACGGTGACAGGGAGGTTCTTGTTTACCCAGACTTGCCATTGCTGTTGTTCCAGACCGTGAGACCCGGCAGGAGAATGAGTATAGCGTCGTTTTAAACTAGCTTTAGAAGTGTACGTGTATATGACTCTGCCAGAGGGTTGTCGTAGTTAAAGGGAGCAGCGGAAGCATAGTGGACAAATAGCTTATGTCTATTTATAGACTAAAGCAGATATAGCGGAGATAGATCGTCTATTTCTGACGTGACAGTCATAGGTTTGACTTCATCAGAATACGGGATGGATCTGTTAAGAAGGTAGTAGGGTGTGATGTCCTGGTATTTGGATGACATACATATAGTGGGAAGTGAAATTCCTATACTACAATCGGTTATACTTTGGTTGTCACAAAGTGGTTTCTCCACATAAGATATGGATATTATATCAGATATTCTGGTTACTAAATCTATGGTTTTAGATCTAGATTTGGGTAGTATCCCAATCTGGGTACTTAGACAGCATTCTAAAGGTGTTTTAGAATGGACGACTCCTGGCACGGTAGTGTACCTGCAGGTGATGGAGTCACCCTCTCTAAAGGCGTCTTACAGACTAAAGGGGGGAGGGATGTGCATGATTGGAAGATCACTTGCTTAGGCAATTGAGTCAATCATGAGATGTCAAGTACTACACCAGATGTTGTTTTTGCACTAGATGCAATAAGTTGATATTGATCCAATCCTGGAGAAACATTCGGAAGCAGTTTTAGAACATAAGTAGATGTTCTAGGGATATGATAACGACAGCCTCTTTTGGGAGACGGTTATCATTCCAGGCTTCCAAGGTGACCTGGATGACAGAGTGATTGTCAGAGTTATAGTTTTTCCTCTGACGAGGGGCAGTTGTTTGGACAGGAGGTCCAAGCGGATACTGAGGGAGGCATGGCGCAGGATACTGATTAAGTTCAGTTGACGATACAGTCTAAGAAGTTTGGATTTGGAGTTCATTTATGAACTAGGTCCCATAAGATATCCAGACATATTCTAAGATAGGTATTGCTCATTTCGAGAGATGTCTTTCTCCGCGAACTTGAGATAAAGAGAGACATAGAAAGAAACATCAGGGTAGATCTACTCACTGAGGCTATTCCTTGAACACAATAGTTTCGCAAACGGGCTTTGTGAAACTGATTAGTAGAGGAGTTGGGTGTTCGGTATCACACGGGCTGTGAGTATGCGACATCGCAATAATTAGCCTTGAGTGCAAGTGGGAGATTGTTCGATATAGTGCCCTCAGAGTCAATTATTGGATCGCAGGCACGTGATTGCAATGATTGAGGGAGGACCTATACCGGTAAGACAGTCTTACTCAAGATGATAGTATGCTATCTGGTTTATCTTTATCATCGTGTACTGCTTTAGGTGACATTACAGATCACTATTGCACGTTGGTAGAGCCCTTAGGATTCTTGCTTGACGGCCAACAGTATGATGGTGATCATATACGTGGGAGCTGGGGTCTATAAGCACATCCTTAAAGTGGTCCCTAGTCGTGGGAGTTTCGAGACAGGGTATCGATACTCTGGAGTAGACTAGTGTATACAGTCGAGACCCCGACGAGGGGCGGTGGCTGGTCTCACAAGCCATTGGTGTCATTTGGTTCACCTAAGATGTATACAGTGCTCATTGGGTTATGAGTACACCGGACAAGACTCGCCGGGAACATGCTAGTTGGTATTATACCTAACGTCAGATAGCAGTTCCCTGGTGACATATGTACAGGTTAGTTCGTCGACCTGAGATCGTCATTTGTCTCGTGTGAGTTCCCACTGTGCTTTGGTTACTACCCTACCATGGCTCAAAGGAGTCATGCAAACAGGTTTTAGTTGGGTACAGTCCCGAGCCATATGGAGGCAATGAGCGGATCTGCAGGGGTTTCGTCTCTCCCGGTATTGGGGGTGAGATCGTGTTGTTTCTAGGAGAGGCATTACACGAAAGTCCTTGGCCAAGGCAGGAGATTTACTGGTAGGTATTCCAGTAGTATCTCAGGGTGTTCTGGGCTACACTCCGACACGACTTGTACCGCTTTTGGGGGTCTGACTTTTACCAACCCCCTAGGCCCGCCATGCGATGCTCATAAACGAACGGACCGGACTGTACGGATATTGTCACTGACAGGCTCAGTAGGGTATCAGGATGAGTTCGCTCGTCGACCTCCATTTTGGTCAATACCTGGTAGCCCGTTACGTACAGCTAGTATCTCTAACGTGCTAGTGGTTAAATCCACAGCCAATGTATTGACAAGTCTTTAGAGTCCCCCACAGACTGTTTCTCAAGTTTCGGACGAAACGTTGTAGAGGCCGTATGACATATGGCAGGGTTCGATCATATGCGTGCGGTATTGCACGGATCATGATCGGATGGATCATACTAGTGGGCTTTGGTTTAAGCCGGATCCTAGTATTAGATTTGTTGGATTACTTTAGTCTCGTCACATCAGAATGCGGATGCAGGTATGTATATACAGGTGAGGGGTATCCTTGTGATCCGTCATGAGTTTACTTTAGATGCTGCCGGATCTTTTTTGTTGGACCAAACATTTGGATTAATGTTTGGATGGAGGAAATAATGAGCTATAATTTCATCATGACATGCATTAATGTGACATGGACTTATATATGACTCATGGTCTCTTTTTTGTGAAAATATGTCACATTAGTGATTGTTTTGTGTTGATATGATGAGAGGAGAGAGAGAGGGGCTGCCATATATGGTTTTGGTCTCGTATTTATCTAACTCTTTCTCACTCTCATTTATATCATAGCAAATAGAAAAAGAAAAAGGAAAGCCTTCTCTTCTTCTTCTTCTTCCTCTAGCTCATTATCTCCTCCAATGGCAACTTCTCTAACCTCCATCCAAATTCATGGATGCAAGAGACAAAGTGATCACAACATTCTCTACAACACCTTGGACACGTCGGCTAGCACACTTCATGCCCGAGTTGCTTCGGATGAAGCGGGAGCCCGTAAAAAGAATCGATGACGTGGTGCCCTTTCCGACGAGGAGATCGAGACCGGAGATATCGCGAGGAGCTTGGGATGGTGGCCGAAGACCGAAGGACACGGATCGCTCGGTATAGCCTCTCTACCCTTTCTCTAGTTAGCTAGTAGTAGGTTAATGGTCCGATCTGGGTTTTAAGCATAGGATAGCGCCGTTTTTCTAGTTTGAAAAAGTTTCGTTTCCGCATTTTGGCCTCGGAAAGACGGTCGGGGCGCTACCGTAGACTTACACTTTTGAGATCCCCGAGCGAGTTAGTACTGTTGCCTATCGTTGGCACTTTCACCCAGATTTCTGAGTATTCACCCCGTATTCTTTGTGTCGATACTTCGCAAATACCTTCAGGACCCATCTCACATGATTTAGCACCAGGCCATTTAGCTTGGACGCGATTTTTTTTTGTTCACCTGCAGCCGATAGTGATAGTGGATCGGCAGGTGGAGAAACTTCGATCAAGGGTCTTTCCATCTGTGGATGTTTTGTTTGGCGTAGCCATCTAGTGAGGAGATCACTTGGGAGTCTACGAGCGGGATGTGGATGATTTGCACTCATCTTTTTGAAGGTATGCATAGTAAGAATTTTAAATTCGGGGACCGAATTTCTTTAAGGGGGAAGATTGTAAATCTTTAGAAATCGTTTAGGCAAATTTTCCATTAATCGGTAAAATAAGTTGTGTTTTCCGTAAAAACCCTGAAATGATCATTTTTCAGTTTAGACTTAACTGCACCTAGTTTAACTAGAAAATTGCTAGTTTGCGGTTTTTAGTTGTCACTTAAAAATTTTAGTTCACTTTAATATTTTCGCTTAATCAAAATATTATTATAAGCTTTTAATTATGCACTTAATTAGTGGTAATTACAAATTTGATTGGGTTAATTTTACTAAAGTGAATCCATGCTAACTTAATCACAAGATTAACCATTAATCCATCCATGCAAAATATCCTACAAATATATAGATATTTGTTGATTAAATGAAAACTTTAATTAGAAAAATAAAAGATTAAGATGTGGCTTTGGATGGGAGGTGCATTAATGGGCATTAATTGGTGTTTTTAGCTAGAAATTTCCACACAATTCCACAAACCTCCTCATTTTCATGGCATGGCCGACCCCCCGGCTGCTGTAACACCTGAGAATATGTTAGTGACTAATTATATTTTAATAAGTGATTTTTAATAAAAGTTTACCAAATTGCTTTTCAAATATTTTATCAAAATTAATGAAAATTTTTCTAGAATTTTCCTAAGCTTGCACAAACATATGCATGTAAACTAGGGTTAAAATTTTGGGTTGAACCATATTTAGGCAACCATGGTGGTCTAACCCCTTCTTGTTAAGCTAATTAGTTTTAGTTAAGGTTTTAGTTGGTTAAGAGTGATTAGGGTTTTTAGTTTTTCAAATTTGAACTACTTTTGGTTGACTTGTGTTGAGTGAGAGGGCATAATGGTGGCACATGCAAACAATTAATAAGAGAGAGAAGGAGGTGGCTCTCATGGGTGCTTTCATACCTTTTTGTTCCATCCCTCAAAGTCTCACCTCACTCACATCCCTCACATCTCTCACTCACACACACACACCACCTTTATTTACACAAACTCTACCACACACAACCATTCCCACACCTACAACAACTCCTTCTTCAGCTGCTACAGCCACACAACACCAAAACAACAGCAAAACAATCATAAAAAAAATATATAACACAAGCAGCAGCAGCACATTGCAGCAGCAGTAGCTGCTTCTGGAGCAACAGTATCAGCAGTAGTAGCAGCTCCGCGGCAGCAGCAACAAGACCCTCCTCTTCTTCTTCTCCTTCTCCTTGTTGTGAGGTTCCTAGTGGGGTATAACTTCTAAACTCCTTCCTTGTTTGCTTAGTTGTGCCGATATAATTTCGATTAGTGTAAAAATGTGAGATTTTGGGCTTGTTTTGGTGATTTGTGTGAAGCTTTGTTAAGTGATGTTAGTGTTGGGTAGACTAGCCTAAGTGAGTATTGTTA
This sequence comes from Agapanthus africanus, assembly GCA_030015575.1. NCBI lineage: Eukaryota > Viridiplantae > Streptophyta > Magnoliopsida > Asparagales > Amaryllidaceae > Agapanthus > Agapanthus africanus. The sequence continues at coordinate 529,781,541 of JASDDO010000014.1, forward strand.
GGGCCAAGTTAACCTAGGAAAACCCCAGATTACACTAAATTACCCCCAGTTTTCAAATTGTGCAAAATTTAAAGTTTTATGGACTTTTTAGCCTTTCTGGAATCTGCTTTTGACCTGAGCCATTAAGGTGAAAATTGGGAAGACTGTAGCACAGTGACCATGCCAGAAACACACACACAAAGAACAGGGACCCAACTCCCACCTTAAGCCGCCGATTTATTCAATCTGGCCGCAAATTGCGGCCAGAGCGGGGGCTGGGGTGCTGGGGTTTTTCCTATAGGTGTATGTGGGGTAGCTTAGGGTATTGGTATATGCAACTTTTTGTGTAGGAACCAGAGTCAAAATCTAGAGCCTAAAACCTGTTATTGACATTCTTTTGAAGCAAAAACTTAGCTTTTTGAAATCTGTTGTTACCCCAGTGATCTCAGAATAAATCTGAGTGGACTGTAGCCTACTTGAGAGACCCTGACCCCACTACCAGAGCCCGACCCCAACACCTTCATCCCAGGCCGCCGAAATAATCGTTCTGGCCGCATATTGCGGCCATAATTGAGAGATAGGAGCTATGGTTTTTAGGGTGGGTGTCTGCTACATGTTGTAGGTCCATGGTATATATAGTTTTGCAATATTTTGATCTGGGTAAAATCTGGGGCAGTATAGCATTTTCTGGTGTTTTTAGTTTGAGCGATATGCGCGATACGCGAGTGGGTTCTGTGATTCAGCGTATCGCGGCGTGTCGGGTTAAGCGTTGGGCACATACACGCATGTTTCAGCGTATCGCACACACGCGCGTTAATTCGCGATGCGAGTTTCTCGCTTTGTTTTGATGTCGCGTTTTGTGAGATTTTTGATTATATTTGGATTCTGTGCCAATTCCAGGTTCGCAGGCGGGTACGTCAAACGCCGCCAGGAAAGGGAAGCAGGTGGTCGGATATACTTAGCACGCGACCAGGTGAGTAGATTTAACATCTACGGGAAAATCGCCTGTATGGCGTTAAGCGTCAGGGCGTAATAGGATGTTAGTTTTATGTGCTCATGTAGACATACTAGAGTAGCATACCTCCTTATATATATAGATATACTGGTAGTATAGAACACTGCACTGTCACTAACGGTCCAAGTTGCACAAGCACGATTTATATGCTACACTCACACCGTTAGTGATTGCCATGACACTCACATTATAGGACTGCTATAAACCGCGTATCACATTGATTCTGCTTTATTGACGTTGTCATGATTTGCCGCATACTATCATACATACACATCACATATGACCATACTTGGGCATGTATACATCACATATTCATACTTGGGCACATATACATCATATGTCTACATTAGTGCACATGTACATTGCTACTTTCACCGTGCGTACTTATCCATTCGCACATCCATACCTATACACATATTCATATGTTACATACATGGATAATATTGACTTGATTTAAAACTAAGAGACCGCAAGCGATATTTTCAAACTGGATCTTTTAAAGAGCACTTCTCCCTTTCTTTTATACGACACATTGCATGGATTTACGCATTGGATTTGATTTATGCGATTTCTGGATTTAGGAACCAGAGTACTATTTTAAGAAAATACGCACTGTTTAAAAAACTCGGTTTCTCTTGATATGATATTTTAGTGTGTCCACCATGAGTTTTCTCGATTCCAGAGAGCTTGTGTGAGTATACCCGATTCTAGGAGAGGTAGGCACCGATTGCGGGTACATGGTGGACCCGGTACGGTACCCCGGGGCGAGAAGACTCGTATTGTTAGACAGTGAGCCCGGCGGAGGGATTACTACCTACCGGTGATTGGTTGGACCTGGCGGTTATCCGGAGGATACTGAACAGAGTCGAGAGATGGATACGGGACGACTCGCACTGCCGGGGCCGAGGGCCGATACCGCAGACAGAGCCTGTAGGCTGACCCGGACTGACGGATGCACGAGATATGAGGTTTTGCGTGTCGATGCTGGACACGAGTTTTCTTGATATTTGGGTGCCGATGTTGGGCACTCACGATTTTATGAGATTACAGGATTTGAGGGCCGATGTGGATGACGGCACCTGTGTTGTGCTGGGATTTGGGTGTATTGATAGACACCAGTTATTTTTCCACGTTGATATTCCGTGTAGACATTATTTCTTCCCATACTCAGCATTCAGTACTTGACATCTCATCCTGTAGCTAGCTTACCTGATAGAGTTCACATGCTTGCATATCATTGTTTACCCTGCTCATCATATATAGGGTTGTTAGATTATATTGCCACGTCTGATTATCACATATCTTGCTCATTACATAGAGATGTTATTAGATCGCACTTGTTGCATGATATTGAGCATCCAGTTCATCATATAGATGTTACCAGTTGGCATAGGTCGGAGTATCGCAACACGTGCATACTCGCGATTACCTTTATATGTTATCTACTACTCACGAGTTAGCAACTCACCCCCGTTGTGCCACAGTGCTTGCAGGTTACCCTTTGGAGTAGTCGCGGCTGGCTGTTTACCGCATCTTTTGACACAGATACCTTTGCTGAGGCGTGTTAGCCCTTTGCTAGTAGGTGGGTTTTGTACGGTATCTGTTTACTTTCAGTTGTATATTGATGTATCTAGTACTCTCCATCTACCTTCATGTATTGACTTAGAGACAGTTGTGAGGACGACGTATGTTATTTTGTACTCTGGTGTCGAGCTCGCTGTGAGCCGACTTTATTTATGCAGTTCTATATTTCTTGCTGTCTTCATTTCATTTTTACTCAGCCGTACATTATCATTGTGATGCTCTATTTATTCCACATGTCATTTTACTTACATCTTGTCTTTTACCCGCTTCTCGGGACAAATTTTTTAATAAAGGAAATGTTGCCAAAATTATTAAACAACACTTGAACTTAAAAAGGGTTTCTACTAATTTAATTAAAGTTTTATAAAACATTTACAATTGTTTTTACAAAATGTTTTAACACTCTAAATTTAATGGTTTTGACTTCTGGGTTCGGCTTACTTAGTCGCGTTACGCCTGTAGATGTTCTGTGGTTAAGTGCCGGTCACGGGCCGAACTTTGGGTCGTGACAAAGTTGGTATCAGAGCGTAGGTTTTACCTTCGGAGTGTAGGATGACCCTGGTATGATGGAGTAGGTAGCTGCAGCAGAGTGGCGTGGCGTGTGTATGTTCCGCGGCATATTCACGACGCGGTACTCCGCCTAAGCGACCTTAGGACTTATTGATTGAAATCCCTTCTTGATATAAATTCTTGCTATTCGATTTCCGTATCCTCATCGAATCCTACTTTCCTTTCAGCCATTATGCCGCCAAAGACTATGAGGGCACAGAGAGCGGCCGCGAGGGCCGAGATGCGAGTTGACTCATCCGAGACGAGGACTGATCCGGGTAGTACCCCTGTTGTACCCGAGCAGACTGTCCCTCCTATGACAGATCAGATCGCCAAACTAGGGGCTGGCATGCAGGAGATGCGCCAGACGGTGGGATCCACCATGGAGGAGATGCGTCAGATGATAGGATCGCTAGTTGAGACGCTCCGAGCGCAGCGACCAGAGGTAGCTCCACCAGTCACATGTACCGCGATGGTACCTATCGTACAGCAGTTGCCCCTACAGCCACAGAGGTGATTACAGTATCGTTAGCAGAATTCACGGTTTTCACAGGCACCGACACAGCCGAGGACCCGCAGTCCTTCATTGATAGGATGGCCCGGATATGCCGTTCCCTTAGATGCTCAGATATGAGATGGGTCGAGTTCGCGAGCTTTCGCCTGGAAGGACTTGCGCAGAAATGGTGCGAATCGGTCGAGAAGGGTAGAGCAGCAGGTCTTCCTCCTATGACCTGGACGGAGTTTGTGACGATATTCCTTGCCCGCTTCCTTCCCTAGAGTGTTAGGGATGCCCGAGCACGCAGATTTGAGTCCTTGCGCCAGACGCCAGAGATGACGGTGGCAGAGTACGATATGCTGTTCACCGAGCTATCAGTTTATGCTCCGTACCTAGTGACTACTGAGGAACTGCGAGTCAAGAGATTTTTCCGAGGCTTGCTTACACCACTGTTCCTTGCGATCAGCGCACAGCATTACGAGACATATGCCGCAGCTATAGACGCAGCCCTGTTAGTCGAGGAGCGCCTTGCCGAGACTTCGGTAGTTCTAGGGTTCAAGAGGGTTCGTATTGACACAGCAGCTCAGAGACATCCATTCAGATGCCGTGATAGACGTTGTACAGGTGGTAGAGACTCGGGGCAAGGTCAGATGTTTAGCTCATACCCCCAGGAGGGTCAGCAGTCGTCCCGTGGATGCTTTGGATGTGGTAGTCTTCATCACCGCGTCAAAGATTGTACCGAGACACACAGGAGGGAGCCAGCCGTACCGCATGTCACACTTCTACCTTCTCCAACCCAGAGGGCGTTACCTATTGTGCCCACAGTTGCTCTGCGTCAGACTCATGCACAGGGAGGCCGTGGTCGCGGAGGGTTTGTTCCTAGAGGGCGAGGCGGTCGAGGCAGAGGACAGCCAGCCCTCGGCAGAGTACAGCCAGTTGCTAGTAGGGGACCGCCAGTTGCAGGTGGAGGACAGGCACGAGTTTTCGCGTTGACGCATCAGGACGAGCAGGCGTCCAATGCGGTGGTCTCAGGTACCTTATCAGTATGTTCTGTTGATGCACACGTATTGTTCGATCCCGGATCCACGCACTCGTACGTTTCCACACATTTTGTGCCGAGTTTGGGTAGAGAGTTGGGTTGCTTGATCAGCCACTTGTTGTGACCACTCCCATGGGAGAGTCATTTATTGCTAGGCACGTGTTCCGATCCCGCGTTGTCCGTATTGGCGAGAGAGAACTGCCTGTCGATTTGATCCTTCTTGAGATGTTGGACTTCGACGTTCTTTTGGGCATAGATTGGTTGGCCACGTGCTATGCGTCTGTGGAGTGCCGCGAGAAGAAAATTAGATTTTGTTTTCTCGACGAGTCGGCTTTTATTGTGCAGGGGGACTGTAGTGCCGCCCCTCACAGATTGATTTCTTCTCTTCACGCTGGACAGCTTTTGAGGAAGGGCTGTCAGGGATTTCTAGCCTATGTTTGCGACACTAGAGCCACAGATGTTCCATTGGATCAGGTTCCGATTGTATGTGAGTTCCCTGATGTATTCCCTGACGAGCTTCCTGGGCTACCGCCTGAGCGTGATGTTGTGTTCTGTATTGATTTGATTCCCGGCACGGGGCCTATTTCTATACCGCCTTATCGGATGGCCCCAGCGGAGCTTAGCAAGTTGAAGAGTTAGTTGCATGATTTGCTTGACAAGGGACTTATTCGACCCAGTGTTTCTCCTTAGGGTGCTCCGGTCCTGTTTGTTAAGAAGAAGGACGGCAGTTTGCGTCTGTGTATCGACTACCGGCAGTTGAACCGGGTGACCGTGCGGAACAGATATCCATTGCCACGCATCGACGACTTGTTCGACCAGCTTCAGGGGGCAGGATATTTTTCGAGGATCGATTTGAGATCGGGCTATCATCAGCTGCGAGTTCGACAAGAGGAAATTCCGAAAACAGCTTTCCGTACGCGTTATGGCCATTATGAGTTTTTGGTGATGTCGTTCGGACTCACCAACGCGCCAGCAGCCTTCATGGACTTGATGAACCTTATATTCAGGCCGTATCTCGACTTGTTCATCATCGTATTCATTGACGATATATTGGTGTATTCCCGGAGCAGAGAGGACCACGAGCAGCACCTGCGGACCACACTGCAGACTTTGAGGGAGCACCAGCTTTATGCAAAATTCTCTAAGTGCGCGTTCTGGTTGGACAGCGTGGATTTCTTAGGGCACGTGATTACACGGGATGGTATATGTGTAGACTCGAGGAAGGTCGAGGCCGTTCGGAGTTGGCCCAGACCTACATCCGTTACTGAGATACACAACTTTCTAGGACTGGCCGGCTACTACAGGCGATTTGTACAGGATTTCTCCTGTATTGCTGCACCTTTGACCGGATTGACCCGGAAGGGAGTTCCTTTTGTTTGGACGGAGGAGTGCGAGCACAGTTTCCAGCAGCTACGGACTTGTTTGACTACGGCGCCAGTGTTATCTTTGCCTTCAGGATCGGGCGGATTTGTTGTCTATTGTGACGCTTCACGAGTGGGGCTAGGATGCATATTGATACAGCATGGCAGGGTGATCGCTTATGCTTCCCGGCAATTGAAGAAACATGAACAGAACTACCCCACTCACGATTTGGAGATTGCTGTAGTGGTCTTTGCACTTAAGATCTGGCGACATTACCTATACGGCGAGTCGTGCCAAATATTCACTGATCACAAGAGCCTTAAGTATATATTTCAGCAGCGAGACCTGAATCTCCGACAGCGCCGTTGGATGGAACTGGTGAAGGACTATGACTGCGAGATCTTATATCACCCGGTCAAGGATAACGTAGTAGCAGATGCTTTGAGTAGGAGGGCCGAGGCTAGTCTAGCGTGTTTGAGTGCAGTACAGAGGCAGTCATCGGCAGATTGGCAGATATTATGCGACAGCCGAGTGCAGTTCGAGTTCACGCAGATCGGGGGACAGCTTGCGCATGTTCGTACACTCCCACAGTTGCTTGGCCGTATATATGAGGCACAGCGCAGGGATGACCGTTGCTCAGAGATCATGGCACAGATTGGACATGGCAGATTCTCCGAGTTCGTGATTGATGACCAGGGGATATTACGATTTGGGTCTAGACTGTGCGTATCAGATGCTGAGGGATTGTGGCGTGATATTCTTAAGGAGGCACATCGATCGGTGTACAGTATCCACCCCGGTTCCACCAAGATGTACCATGATATGAGAGAGGTCTACTGGTGGGACGGAATGAAGTGGGACATCGCAGATTTCGTATCGAGATGCCTGACTTGTCAGCAAGTCAAGGCCGAGCACCAGAGGCCCGCAGGAGAGCTACAGCCGTTATCCATTCCGGAGTGGAAATGGGAACAAATTTCAATGTATTTCGTTGTGGGTCTACCCAGGAATAGGCGGAGGTATGACTCCATTTGGGTGATCGTGGATCGTTTGGCGAAAGCGGCTCACTTCCTGCCGGTGAAGACGACTTTCGGATTTGCTCAGTACGCCGAGATTTATATCGATGAGATTATACGACTACATGGGGTCCCGACGTGTATTGTGTCCGACCGAGGCACCCAGTTTACCAGCAGACTATGGCAGAGGCTTCAAGAGGCTTTCGGCACTCGTTTGAGTTTCAGCACGGCATTTCATCCGCAGACCGATGGACAGTCAGAGCGGACCATTCAGACTCTCGAGGACATGCTCCGAGCGTGCGCATGCGCTTCTTGACTCATATGATGGGCGATGAATGAGCCCACATCCATTGGTGTTTGACATCAGAGAAGGTATACGGGTGCTCAGTGGAGACTGGGTACACTGGACGGACTCACCAAGAACTTCTAGATGGTATTATACCTATCGTCAGATAGCAGTTCTCTCATGACACTGGTACATGTTAGTCCGTCGACCCGAGATCATCATAGTGTAACGTTTTAGAAATCGTTATGCGAATTTCTCCGTTTTAGGGTAAAATAGTCGGTGTTTTCCATTTTAACCCGATTGTGATCAAACTTTTGTATAGACTTGACGGCACCTAGTTTAGCTAGAATGAAGCTAGTTTGCGTGTTCTGGGGATCAATTGGAAGTTTTGACTCACATAGAATTTTTCCCTAATTTAATATTATTTTAAGTTGTTAATTATGCACTTATTAGTGCTAATTTCAATTTTGGTTTGGGTTAATTACTTCTAGTGTAAATCTATGCTAAACCAATCACTAGAAATAATCTTAATCCATTATTGCCAAATATCTAGATATTTTTTGATAAAGGAAATTATTTTTAAAAGAAAAGAAAAGAAAAGAAAAAGAAAAGGTGACATTTTGCGTTAATGAGCATTTATTATCATTTGTAGCTAGAAAACTCCACACAATTTTCACAAAACCCCCCATTTCTTCTCATGGCCGAGCCCTCCCCCAAGTTCTGTCCTTTCATTTTCATTGCTATTTTTCATCTTCTCCAAGCTCAATAAATCATCAAAAATCCCTAAATAATCCCACAAAACTCATAAAAAAATAATAACCCATCATTCTTCTTCACTAAACTTGCTTAGATCTTCATGAAAACATGATTTTAGAGGCTAAGGTGATGGATCTAGTTGATCTTTTGTGTTCTTGAAGAGGTATAATTTCAAACCCTAATCCTTAATTGTTAGGTTTAAATCATTATGCTAGCTATTTGATTGTTTAAATATAGCTATAAATTCATGTTTATTTCATTCATGATAATTGTGTAAAAATCAAGTTAGGGTTTGTGTTGGTTAATTGTTAAAGTGAAGACTTTGAAAACTTAACCTAGTAGGAATATGATAATTGTCGTTAATTCCTAATTTGTCTAATTGTGTTTTTAGCAAACTAAGTTTTAACAAAGCATTTTTGGGTGAGATTAAATTTATGGAAATGGTTTGGATAACTTAGTTAAGCTACTTTGCGATGTTTGTGATCGCTAGATTTGTATTGGCTTTAGACTGGTGCTAATTTATGCGATAAGTTGCTTACTAGGTTTCGGTGAATTTTGGACGTGTGTTCAATTGGTCGTTGCGAGATTATATATATTATCTTCCTCGTATTTTATTGTGTTGTGTTTGCGCGATCGGTACGATCGGAGTCTAGACTTGGTGGTTGCGTAGTTTAGCGACCCTAGCTAGGGTTTTTGCCGATGTCGTGCGCGTTTTTTGCACTAGGTGCGCAGTGTAATTTTATGGGCGTTATCCTTGCGTTTCGTTATCTTTGTGTCGGCGTAGGATATTTAGCTTATGTGTTGCGTTTGTGAAATTTTAGGGTCGCAAGCGGGGACTTCGGACGCTGCGAATAAAGGGAAGCAGGTGGTCGGATTTTCGTAGCTCGAGATCATCGGTGAGTAGATTTAACATCTACGGGGAAATCGTGTAGGGTTACTAGGCACACTAACAAGGCTCTACAAGGCATCGACCAGGCCGAAATTAAATTTTTTTAGGTGCCGAACAACCTAAGCAAGATCGTGTACTAGAGTTTAGATGAATCAAAAGGCAAGTAAACAACTTTACTCTAAGAGATCACGAAATACAACCTTTGTAGATCGGTCCTCCATTTCTTTAGCTCCTTGATGAAGTCTCTTCGCTGCGATCGTGGTTCTCCCGGACCTTTGCATGGCTTCACGAGGCGAAAAGGTGCGACCTTTCTTGAAGTCTCCGAGGCCGAAGATGATCTACGTCGAGGGAATTCCGACTCAAGCTTCTACTTCACTAATAAGAGAATTAGTGAAGCAAACACCCTATACTAAAGTGCTAATCTAGTAGAGGATGGAGAAATAAGAAGTGGGTTCTCTTTAGAATTTTATTTCTCACAATCTTTCTCACTTTTTCAAAACCCTAGTAAGTTTTTTCTTTTGCTCAAGAAGAAGATGAACAAAAGAAAATGAAGAGGATAATTATCAAGTGTCATAGCTAACCATGGTGAGTGAGTATCATATACTAACCCTTGTAGAGCCATAACCATAGCTAATTGTGTGATGGTTAGGTTAAAGTCCAAAGTAAAAACAAATCTAGTGGACTTTAGTCAATGCATCCACAAGCTTCCACAAGCTTCTTGCATTTTCCAATTTCCCACTAATTTTGTAATTACTTTTAAACATTAAACCCAATCATAACAATTAGGATGGTGTATGTCTCATACACACAAGTCATGTGTATCATCAACCATGATACATAAAGATGACAAATTTTAGCATATATCATATACATGTTAAAGTAGTGTATATGTGAGAAAAACCCTAAAGTGAACAAGTGTTAGCAAATGTAAATTAGTATATCTAATATACAATTATACACTTAATTATTAAATCAACACTTGACTTAATAATCCGGTCATATCTCATATAACCGGCTAACATCCATCGTATCAACTTATCGAATCAACACTTGATTCGATAACCCAGTCATATCATATATGACCGACCGATACAAAAAGTCGCGAGAATAGAATACGGTATCACATACACACATTTATTCTCGGTCTCGCACATATATCATACGTGCTCCTATTTCGTTTCGCCTGAGCCAGTAAAACCTCTGTGTAGGACTCTAAAGACTCGTCAATATGCCGGCAGTAGGTGATGATCACATCACGCACCCACAAGACGTCAGCGGTACTAGCTGGACATAACAGCTACCCGGGTATTGAGCGATCAGAAGATCAGCATGCAAGCCCGCTCCAACTCCTGTGAAAGCCTGCCGGTAACACTTCTCGTACAGTCCAGTCTCTTCGTCTGATATGTCGCATATCAATTTTAGGGGTGGTAAACGTCAGACCCCAATAACCGATAAGTCGTGCCGATGTGAGCCTCATAACGGGTCGAGAAACTACTGGTAACACTTACCAGCAAATCTCTAAATCAGCCCTGGCCAGGGACTTCCTTGTTACGGCCAATCGAGCACAGCGCAACATCCACCCCCAATACCGGGAGAGACGAAACCCCTCCTATCTCTCATTGCCTCCATGTGACTCGGGACTGTACCTAAAAACCACCGCTTTGCATGCCCTCATGGACGTGGTAAGGTGGAAATCAAAGCACAGTGGGAATCACACAAGACTCTATGACGATCTTGGGTCTACAGACTAACCTGCACAAGTGTCACCAGAGAACTGCCATCTGACGTGAGGTATAATACCATCTGGGAGTTCTCGGCGAGTCCGTCCAGTGTACCCAGTCTCCACTGAGCACCCGTATACCATCTCTGATGTCAAACACCAATGGATATTGGATCATCCATCGCCCATCTCATGGGTCGTGAAGCGTATACGCTAGTCTACACTGGTATATGGATGCCCCGTCTCGATACACCCACGACTAGAGACCTTGAAGGATGTACTTATGGACTACCATGTCCCCACTAGTATGATCCACATCATAGTCCAGGTAGTCAAGTACACATCCTAAGGGCTTTACCAACATGTAACTATAAAACAGTATAAAGTGACAAGAATACATGTTAAGATAAAGATCAACCAGATAGCATACTATCATATCGAGCAAGAAAGTCCTCTCTATATATGTCCAAGCATCCAATATAATATACATCATCTGTACAATACTGTCCTCTAGGGCATACATACAACTAACAATCTCCCACTTGCACTAGGGCCAGCTGCTGTTGTATCGCATACCGAGCATCCCGAAGAGTCTCTCAAAGTGTATCTAGGGAATGACCTTCGTGAGTGGATCCGCTGTGTTGTTCTTCGTATCAACCCTCCTGACCTCGATCTCCCGGCGATCAACTATCTCCCAGATCAGGTGATACCACCTCAGAATATGCCTGGATCGCTGATGGGACCTGGGTTCCTTGGCCAAAGCCACTGCTCCATTGTTATCACAATACAAAGGTATTGGATGCTCAATGGATGGAACCACTCCAAGTTCAGTAATGAACTTCTTGATCCAGACAGCCTCTTTGGCAGCATCGTTGGCAGCGATGTATTCAGCCTCCATCGTCGAGTCTGCCACAGTTTCCTGCTTGGAACTCTTCCATCTAACCGCCCCTCCGTAAAGGGTAAAGACAAATCCCGACTGCGACTTAGAGTCGTCCTTATCACTCTGGAAGCTCAAATCGGTAAAGGACTCCACTTGGAGTTCTCCGTTACCATACACCAAGAGCATCTCTTTAGTCCTTCGTAAGTACTTGAGAATGCTCTTCACAGCTGTCCAGTGACTCTCTCCAGGATCAGCTTGATACCTACTCACTACACTTAGTGAGTATGCTACATCGGGTCTGGTACATAGCATCGCGTACACGATAGAGCCTACAGCCGAAGCATAGGGTATCCCTTGCATGCGAGCTCTCTCCAAATCAGTCTTGGGAGACATCTCTTTGGAGAGAGTGAGCCCTGAGATCGTGGGTAAAAACCCACGTTTGGACTCTTCCATACTAAACCTCTTTAGTATGGTGTCAATGTACCTGGATTGGGACAATCCCAATATCCTTTTAGATCTATCTCTATAGATCCTAATTCCCAATATGCAGGAGGCATCACCAAGATCTTTCATTGAGAATCTTTGTGATAAGAAGAGCTTTACCGATTGTAGCATAGGAATGTCATTTCCTATCAAGAGTATGTCGTCCACGTACAATACGAGGAAGACAACCTTACTCTCTGCCACCTTCTTGTAGATACAAGGTTCATCTACGTTTTTGACGAAATCAAACTCTTTGATAACGACATCAAAGCAGATGTTCCAACTCCGCGATGCTTGCTTTAATCCATAAATGGATTTAAGCAGCTTGCACACCTTCCCGCTGCTCCCACTATCTACGAAGCCCTCTGGCTGAGTCATGTACACGTACTCTTCTAAATCACCGTTTAGAAAGGCGGTCTTAACATCCATTTTCCAGATTTCGTAGTCATGATATGCAGCGATGGCAAGCATGATCCGGATGGATTTAAGCATAGCCACTGGAGAAAAGGTTTCGTCATAGTCCACACCTGGTCTTTGACGAAAACCCTTTGCAACAAGTATAGCTTTGAAAGTCTCCACTTTCCCATCTACACCAAGTTTTTTCTTGAAGATCCACTTGCTCCCAATGGGTTTTACCCCTTCAGGAGCAACTTCCAAAGTCCATACTTTGTTGGTGTACATGGATTCCATCTCGGACCGCATTGCATCCAGCCATTTCACTGAGTCCCCACTCGTGATGGCCTGCTCGAAGATAGTTGGGTCATCATCAACCATGATGCAATCCTCGCTCCCACCATCCATGAGAAAACCGTAGTATCTCTCAGGTGGGTGAGGAACCCTACTAGATCGACGGAAAGGCTGAGGTTCGTTGGGAACTACTGAATCCTCCGGTTCAACCAAATCTTCTGTCGTAGTCTGTATTGCTGGAACCTCTTCCAGTTCTACCTCCATGCCACTAATCTCTTTTTCAAGAAATTCCTTTTCTAAAAAGGTGGCATGTCGAGAAACAAACACTTTTTGTTCCTCGGTTTGGTAGAAGATGTACCCGCGCGAATGTTTGGGATATCCAATAAACTTACACAGAATAGACCTTGCCGCGAGTTTGTCCGGATTTTGCGTTTTTACATAGGCCGTACAACCCCATATCTTAACATAATTAAGACATGGTCTCTTTCCTTTCCATATCTCATATGGAGTGGTTGGCACAGATTTGGTGGGAACTATATTCAATAAGTCTGCAGCTGTTTCCAGTGCATACCCCCAGAAGGAAATAGGTAACTCAGCTGTGCTCATCATAGAGCGCACCATATCTAATAGGGTGCGGTTCCTCCGTTCCGATACACCGTTGTGCTGTGGTGTATATGGAGGAGTTAGCTGAGAGAGAATCCCATTCTCTTTTACGAAGTCTAGGAATTCATTGTTCAAGTATTCTCCTCCTCGATTAGATCGAAGGATTTTAATACTTTTACCGGTTTGGTTCTCGACTTCTTGTTTATATTCTCTAAATTTCTCAAAAGCTTCTGATTTGTGTTTCATCAGGAACACATATCCGAATCTAGAGAGATCGTCAGTGAATGTAATGAAGTACGCAGAACCATTCCTGGCATTTGTAGATATGGGGCCGCATACATCACTATGTACCAGTCCCAAGAGTTCCGTAACTCTCTCTCCGTGTCTCGTAAACGGAGTTTTGGTCATCTTGCCTTTGAGACATGACTGGCAAGTGTCATAAGATGAAAACTCAAACGGATTTAAATATCCATCCTTATGCAACTTAGCTAGTCGTGTCGCATTGATGTGACCCAGTCTACAATGCCACAAGAAGGATTCGTTCATTTCTGAACTCTTCCTCTTGTGTGTGTTTGTTATACTTAGAACCGTTGATTGATTTAGAACATAAATGCCATTCCACAGCGTGCCTGATCCAAACAACTTATGGTTAAGGAAAATGTTCATAACATTATCCTGTAATACAAAATTATATCCTTCTTTACTCAACAAAGAAACCGATATAATATTGCATATCAGGTTCGGCATGTAATAGCATTCGTTCAGAATCAATGTATTACTAGTTGGCAATACAAGGTGATATTCCCCGACGGTTTTAGCTGCAACAATTGCACCATTTCCAACCCTTATGTCTTTATCACCCTCTCCAAGTTCTCTACCTTTCCTAAGACCATGTAACTGATTACATATATGGGATCCTGACCCGGTATCCAGTACCCAGGACGTAGAGGAAATGGAGAAACAGTTCTCTGTAACGAACACACCCGAAGAAAATGCATCAACATGTACTTTCTTCATTCGGGTGGCATGGGAATCCTGGTATTCCCCTATATCCTGTTCAGTCCTATAACTCTTATAAGAAAGAACGGAACCAACGTTCCCCAACACAGTATAACATGCGGGTTCGGTCAATACATCCATATTATTATCTTGATTAAGGCATGATATGGTCGCTACCTGGAGAGAGAGAGAAGAAAACACTTCAGCATATGCTCTTGCAAGATCAGATTGGTTATTATTTTTATCTAATCAGGATGGCTCCTACTGTTTTTATCAAATCTTCCTTCAAACACTAAAAGGAAAGACTAGCCGGGATCAATTACACCCTACAACTTCGCCAATCTTTCAGCCAGGCCAGTGTCGGTACTTTGAGGGAGGTTCCCCGTGCTTTCGCACGGACCTAATTAAAGTAAACCTCGTTTTCCCAGAGGCATGACCCCGTTGACACCTTTCTAGAAACATACTTGATCGGCTAATTGTCCTGTGTAAAACTCTCCCGGGAGTAACAATTACTCGCAGTGGGTATCGGGATCCAACTATCTCATAGAAGGTATGCAATCTCATTGCAAATCTCAACACTTGAAATTCCCGATAATATTTTGCCCCTAGCATCCCATGACCTTGACGCAGGCCAACAAACCATAGTGCGCTAGTCAAGTTCAACTCGTCATTTCTTGATTGAATTAAACCCACCCGTACGACCCTTGACGCAGGCCAACAAAGTCGCACGACTACCCTAATCCAATCTGCATCATATGCATAAGCAGATAAATACTAGTTAGCTACCACACACTACGCCTTGACGCAGGCCAACAAACGTAGCACGAATACTAAGTAGGACTTATCTGAAATGACGGAGGGCTACGACAGGTTTTTCTGAAAACCTATTGCGTAATGAACTTGATATCGTCGTAGAATCATGTGAATTTTGAAATGGAGTGATTTTGAGGCTTTCATTAGTTTTGCTAAAGAGGTCACTCCCGGTGAAGGGATCTCGGCTCTTTCCTTATGGAATAAGGTGCAGGATATATCATATACATCGCTATGCAAAGCAAAACTCCAAAAGCAGTCAAAAGTCAAACCGAGTGTTGTAGCATCTGCCAGTTTTGCTAAAGAGGTCACTCCCGGTGAAGGGATCTCGGCTCTTTCCCCATCGAATAAGGTGTAGGGTATATCATATATACCGCTATGCAAAGCAAAACTGCAGCTACCCTTTTTATTTGAAAATTTGATTCTACAACATCTTTTAGGTTTCTTTTCTTTCATTAATCACATTAATGAAGTCCCATCATTTAAATCACCTAAACATCACAGATAAATACGACGTACACTTATGCCATCCGCATTCACCTCGATGTCCCCTCGTGCACCGTTAGGTTAGGTAACTAACGGCAGAGCGGGGCAGGGCTAGCGCGGGTATAAAACATAAGTAACGCCTATATAATATATCATATATACTATATACAGTATTTATCACAAAACATCAAATGATCACATCACAGATATCGCAGCAGAAGAAATATATGAAACATTGGATATACTAGGACGTCCGTGTTTTATTTTGAGCCTCTATAAAACACGGATTCCACGGTCGCGATGAATAGCCAAACCCACTCCCCTAGACCCCTATGAGAGCGGCAAGAAACCCTACCAATTCTAGAGTTAGGAGACCCGGACTCGACTCCTCGAGTTGGTCTCCCACTGGACTCCAGAACCCGGTTACTTGTGCTCTCCTCCTTGGGTCTATCCTAGTGTGAAAAAGCAAATAATATACAAAAGGTGACATCAACCACATCCCGGAAGTGCCCCAATAAAAGAATATTACATACATTTAAATTTACATGAATGAAAATAAAAGCTCTCATCTCACATAAAACCCCCGGCTATTCAGAACGCGACGATCCAATATAACATATCCAGCAACACAGAACATCACATGTCATCAATGTAAGTAAATATGCGCATCCCAATTATCGTTGACATATAGCAACGAAACCGGCGATCACATATTACACTTACGGTCGCAGAAAAGAAAGTGTAAAACTACAACATTTAGAATCCACAATCTCTTCAGACATCGTAAATCCGAAATATCACATATTTCGCATTTCATGCCTAACATGTATGAATTCCACATATTTATCACATTCCAGATAAATAGACAGTATTAAACTTTCCGATCGAATAATCAAATACTCAAGATTTCCATAATAGCTCAACACTTGAGCGGAGTTTAAAGATTCCAGAATACGTCACAGTAGCAACGGTCCAGCCGTAGAAGGGTCAAGCCAACGCCTCACATGTGGCACGCCGTACAGCCCCAAACCCTAAGGTTCAAAGCGCAGTTCAAGACGGTCACATAATCGAGTTAAGGTTTGTTGTCTTCTAGAGGGTCCGTCACATTTCTTGCACATTTTTCCGAAAGATTTAAACCTGAGAAAAATTCAACACTTGAATATTTTTTCGTGCCGGGAAAAATTGAGTTAATGATATCCGTTCGAACATTTTAGTACTTTCTAAATTATCCGGAATAACATACCAAAATTAAATTCTCCGATCGAATCGATGGTTACAAAATGAACCCCTAAATACACAACACTTGAGTCAGTTTAAAAATACCCATAAAATAACACATTCAGATACAAGAATTACTGTGCAAACCAACTGTCAAAGTCTCACTGTACGGCCGCGGTTCCGCGGCACAAGCAGGGTATTGCCGCGGAACCGCGGCGGTCCGTACAGATTACGTCATCATTTTTGCGCCGTAATTCTTAGAAATCCCTGCTGTATTTTTTAAGTATTTTTAATTCTGAAAAAACCCAGATTTTGAAAAAAGTCCAGAGAGGGTTGATTTCGACGTTGTCGGGTTCGTTCGGAGTTTTAACTTCGTTAACACATAGCCTAATGCTCTAGCTAGGCTCTGATACCACTGTAGGGTTACTAGGTACACAAACAAGGCTCTACAAGGCATCGACCATGCCAAAATTAAATTTTTTTAGGTGCCGAACAACCCTAAGCAAGATCGTATACAAGAGTTTAGGCGAATCGAAAGGCAAGTAAACAACTTTACTCTAAGAGATCACGAAATACAACCTTTGTAAATCGGTCCTCCCTTTCTTTAGCTGCTTGATGAAGTCCCTTCGCTGCGATCGTGGTTCTCCCGGACCCTTGCATGGCATCACGAGGCGAAATGGTGCGACCTTTCTTGAAGTCTCCGAGGCCGAAGATGATCTACGTCGAGGGAATTCCGACTCAAGCTTCTACTTCACTAACAAGAGAATTAGTGAAGCAAACATCCTATACTAAAGTTCTAATCTAGTAGAGGATGGAGAAATAGGAAGTGGGTTCTCTTTAGAATTTTATTTCTCACAATCTTTCTCACTTTTTCAAAACCCTAGCAAGCTCTTTCTTTTGCTCAAGAAGAAGTTGAACAAAAGAAAATGAAGAGGATAATGATCAAGTGTCATAGCTAACCATGGTGAGTGAGTATCATATACTAACCCTTGTAGAGCCATAACCATAGCTAATTGTGTGATGGTTAGGTTAAAGTCCAAAGTAAAAACAAATCTAGTGGACTTTAGTCAATACATCCACAAGCTTCCACAAGCTTCATGCATTTTCCAATTTCCCACTAATTTTGTAATTACTTTTAAACATTAAACCCAATCATAACAATTAGGATGGTGTATGTCTCATGCACACAAGTCATGTGTATCATCAACCATGATACATAAAGATGACACATTTTAACATATATCATATACATGTTAAAGTAGAGTACATGTGAGAAAAACCCTAAAGTGAACAAGTGTTAGCAAATGTAAATTAGTATATCTAATATACAATTATACACTTAATTATTAAATCAACACTTGACTTAATAATCCGGTCATATCTCATATAACCGGCTAACATCCATCATATCGACTTATCAAATCAATACTTGATTCGATAACCCGGTCATATCATATATGACCGACCGATACAAAAAGTCATGAGAATAGAATACGGTATCACATACATGCATTTATTCTCCGTCTCGCACATATATCATACGTGCTCCCATTTCGTTTCGCCTGAGCCAGTAAAACCTCTGTGTAGGACTCTAAAAACTCGTCAATACGCCGGCAGTAGGTGATGATCACATCACGCACCCACAAGCCGTCAGCGGTACTAGATGGACGTAACGGCTACCCGGGTATTGAGCGATCAGAAGATCAGCAAGCAAGCCCTCTCAAACTCCTGTGAAAGCCTGCCGGTAACACTTCCCGTACAGTCCAGTCTCTTCGTCTGATATGTCGCATATCAAGTCTAGGGGTGGTAAACATCAGACCCCAATAACCGATAAGTCGTGCCGATGTGAGGCTCATAACAGGTCGAGAAACTACTGGTAACACTTACCAGCAAATCTCTAAATCAGCCCTGGCCAGGAACTTCCCTGTTACGGCCAATCGAGCATAGCGCAACATCAACCCCCAATACCGGGAGAGACGAAACCCCTCCTATCGCTCATTGCCTCCATATGACTCGGGACTGTACCCAAAAACCACCGTTTTGCACGTCCTCATGGACGTGGTATGGTGGAAATCAAAGCACAGTGGGAATCACACAAGAATCTTTGACGATCTCGGGTCTACAGACTAACCCGCACAAGTGTCACCAGAGAACTGCCATCTGACGTGAGGTATAATACCATCTGGGAGTTCTCGGCGAGTCCGTCCAGTGTACCCAGTCTCCACTGAGCACCCGTATACCATCTCTGATGTCAAACACCAATGGATATGGGATCATCCATCGCCCATCTCATGGGTCGAGAAGCGTATATGCTAGTCTACACTGGTATATCGATGCCCCGTCTCGATACACCCACGAATAGGGACCTTGAAGGATGTACTTATGGACTACCATGTCCCCACTAGTATGATCCACATCATAGTCCAGGTAGTCAAGTACACATCCTAAGGGCTTTACCAACATGTAACTATAAAACAGTATAAAGAGACAAGTATACATGTTAAGATAAAGATCAACCAGATAGCATACTATCATATCGAGCAAGAAAGTCCTCTCTATATATGTCCAAGCATCCAATATAATATACATCATCTGTACAATACTAGCCTCTAGGGCATTCATACAACTAACAAATCGCTCATATGGCGTTATGTGTCAGGGCTGGATATGATATGATAGCCGCATGTTATTCGCATATGAGTGGATTGCATATGAACTTCATTGCATATAGTTACCTATTGTGCCTGAATCTGTACCTATTGTACACTGCACTATTATTGACAGTCCATGTTGCACGAGCACCTATTGTATGCTACACACACACTGTCGATAATTGCCATGATACGCACAACACAGATATTCGTATGATATACCTTGCTATTGGTTAGCGACATAGAGGCATTTATTTTTGTGCGATGGCACATATGACATATAATATGCCTTGCTATACCTACATGCTTACACATATGCCTTGCTATACCTACATGCTCACACATATACTTTGCTATTGTTACGTATTCAGTTTTATACGATATATATATCGGTGGTATGGGATGCTGTTATATATGTATATGGGATTCGGATACATGGGAACCACGTGATACATTTAATGACTTGATGCATTTAAATAGCGGACTTTTCCCGTGATATGCTCATATTGTTGTTCTATGTTGCATATGTTATATTACATAGATTTACCCATTTGAGATATGTTTTCATGCGATTTGGGGATTTCTAGTGTCGATGTTAGGCACTTATATTCCGAGAGATTTATGGATATTGGAAACCGATACGTAGAACACGAGTGTCGAGGTTGGACACTTGGGTTTCGAGGAACGTATGTATATCAGAGCAACCAATACGTGGAACACGAGTGTCGAGGTTGGGCACTTGGGTTTCGAGGAACATATGGATATCAGGAAACCGATACGTGGAACACAAGTGTAGAGGTTGGACACTTGGGTTTCGAGGAACGTATGGATACGAGTATTTATGTGTCGATGCTGGGCACCAGTTTTCATGATATTTCGGATGTCGATGTTTGACACTCAGGTTACATAAGATTTACAGGGCCGATCTGAGGGCCGATCTGAGGATTTTGGGATTTGGGGTGTTGTTGATTTACACCGGGTTTTTCCAGGCTTATGATTTGTGCATGAGATTATTTATTTTTCCCGCACTCAGTATATTGTTGATATGCATTGGATTCATGTAGATATAGTACCCTGGTGGTGTACCTTGATCATGATAGTTGCATATTCATATTTCCATACTTATGCTACCCGCTTACATGTGATTGTTTATTGCAGTTAGTGCATACTTGCGATTACAGTATGATGTTATTTTCTATTCACGAGTTGGCAACTCACCCCTTTTGTACCACAGTGTTTGCAGGACTTACCCTCAGTGTAGTCGCGGCAGGGCGCCTTCTTATCTATACTTGTGGATATCGCTACCGTTGGCTGTGAGGCCGTTGCTATTAGGTGGGTTCGCGGTTATCCGTTTATGTACTTTGGATATCTTTTTGGTTGGATCTAGTATTCTCCATCTACCACTTCTTGTATTTGACTTAGAGACGAGTTGTGAGGTTTCGGTGTTGTATATATTTTGGTGACTTTGGGTGCCGTGCTCGTGGGAGCCGGTCTTGTTGTTATGTTTTACCTCCTTATGCTGTTTTCATTTATTTTTCTTCGCTACGGCATCGTATATATTCTTGTGGTGGTTGTCTCCGCCGTTGGGCGTGAGTTTCTCCCATATAGGATGCTTTATTTATATTCTATGTTGTACCCGTTTTCGGGGTTAGTTTTTATAAAGGAGGTGCTGCCGAAATTTACAAAGGAGGTTGCTCTGATATACATACGTTCCTCGAAACCCAAGTATCCAACCTCGACACTCGTGTTCCACGTATCGGTTTCCAATACCCATAAATCTCTCGGAATATAAGTGCCTAACATCGTGATTGATTCGAAAGAGTGTGTTTAGTGTAGTTAACCGCAATCAATAACGGTGTCGCGCGTAGCTAGACCGAGATGAGTATGGGTCGTCCTCAGGGAAACGTGGAACATTTTACTCTTACTTTAGATGTGTTGAAAAAGAGAGAAGGAACTAAGAATTTTGTGAAAAGTTACTAGATCTACGTTAAGCAAGAATGCAAAAATATAGATCTAGATTATTTTAGAAATGTAGACAATATAATAAGAGGGCTTGTAGGGTTCGTTAGGATTTAGTAGTCATGGACGACTAATTAAAAGTTACCCTTTTATCCATTAATAGATTTATAACTAGAACGACGGTGATGCATGTAGATTAGATTTTTTGGAGGGAAAAGGAATCCCACTCTTAACCCTTACCTCGACACGGAACTCCGTTCATATCTAGCTTTTACCAAAACAATCATTAATCTAATCTCTAATCGCGGTCGGAACTAACAAAGAATTGTTAGCGCACCCGATTAGGATGTTAATGATTCTTTTGATAAAGTTCATAAACTTCATAGGACTTAAAAAGGGTTTAGGGATGTTCATCATCCATTCGCCTACCCTAATTCTACGAACCCTAACAAGCGGAGAATTACTCGCGCATGTTGGGAGAAAAAGAGATGGAGAGAAATTGCATAATTAAACTATGAAGAAATAGAATAAGAAAAAGAACTACCTTTATTAATCAACAAGATCAAGTACACTTTGATTCCTTAGAAAATGATTACAAAAACCTAGTTTGCTTCTCGATCTCTTCTAAGGAGGTAGATGAACCGTTGATGATTAGTCTGGATGCGTGAGCCGTCTTGGACTTCGTGATCGCGTCGACTTGATGCCTTCTAACTTTAGCCCTTGGTCCTTTATATAGCCCTCAAAGAAGAAAACTAGTTACCATATATGGTGACTTCCTAATATGGTGACTTTCCATGCCTGGATTCCGAGTCCCTGTCAGTATTGATTTTATGATTTTGGCAGATTTTTGATCCTGACATCTTGAACATCTTGATCTCTTGACCTGAGCTAAATCTTGCATAATATCTCTATGAATAATGTTAGTACTATTTATTAAATTAGAGAGAGTATCTTAATCACTATATATGGTAATAAATCTTTAGGAAACTTGATTAAGAATATTTAATATGCTATGCACTTTATATGGTAATAAATCTTTAAGAAACTTGATTAAGAATATTTAATATGCTATGCACTTTATATGGTAATAAATCTTTAAGAAACATGATTAAGAATATTTGATATGCTATGCATCTTTTAGTTACTAAAATATTATGCATATATTTTGAAATATTATTCTAACCATTTGCATGATATTATATCTTTTAAGAATTGTGATTAGAATATTTGATATGATATGCATATTTTCAATTACCAAAATATTATATAAATATAAAATGCTTATATTTTCCTTCATAATATTAATTATAATATATAAACATATGGCAAATAGTATTTTGCAGATAAATCCAAATATGTTTAATATTTATAATAAACACCTTTTATTATTTAAGAAATGTAAGAAAAATACTTATACCAAAATGCAATATTTTCAACTGAACAAATACCCCCAAACTTAACTTTGATCGTCCCGAGCAAACTAGTTATTCAAGAGAAAGAGAAAAAGAAAAACCTAAATAGCACACTTTCGTAGGCAAACACGATTGCACTGAGCACGTGCAACAAGCCGTTAAACCTCTAGGTGTCCCTAATAGGAGGAGTGTTGTCTCCTGAGGGTTTTCAGCGGATTACACCCACAAAATCCTATAATAAAAGATTGATGGTGAAATTTACATAAAGATAAGAACCATAAAAGAAATACTTTGAAAATAAGAGTTTCCAACTATACTAGCTTTTCAGTTGTCATGAGCCCTATCTTAATAGTCATGAAAAGATGTTAGAAATCACATCATCCCTCAATAAAACATCGTCTTTATTCTTCATTCCTACCTTTCATCCAAACATTGATCATATACCCCTACGTGTGTGAAATGGACATCCCTACACTCGGAGAATTCAATTCGAGCTATCATACTCTTGTCCATCTACCTCAGTACTTTTTAACTTGATGAATATTCATATTTGCTTACACATTTTCATGCGACCGTTAATACTTCTTGAGGTACTAACCGACCGATTACTCATGTGCTTGCTGATTAGGTGATAATATTTTCCTCGTCTTGCACCACCTAAGGCTTAGCAGTGACTCCCAGACCAGTTGGCCTTAGGGCACTAGGTGAAGAGGCACCCTTGCTATATTTTTTTATTGCTGCCTTGGCGATAACAAAACCAGTGTTCATTTTTCTTTTCACCATTTTTATATTTTCTTCATTTTTTTTTCATTTCCTTTATACTTTGGCTTTTAGACAAGAGCATTTCAAGGTATCCTCTACTATCCCGAGTTTCAAGACGTGTGTAAGTGCATATAGTAGGGTATCAACATTCAAATGTTTGGCTTCCAGAATAGAAATTATTTTTCAGACTTATTTTTATCCTCAGATTAGTGACTTCCTTCATCTTACTAACCCTTGGGACAACAGCTCATAACTACTTATTACTAGTTCGTTTAAGAAAACTTCTAATTTTCTTGGTTTTCTTAAATTATTCCTATCTTTCATATATAATTTTTCACTTTCTATTATTTATTATAAAAGATTTTTTTTTAAATTTTTAAAAATGTGTGCTTATGCAAAGTATGATGCAAATTGATATGTAAATAAGCACAAACCTCCCCCAAACTTGTTTTCAACAGTGTCCTCACTGTTGCTATCTGCTGGATCACAAAAACCTGTAAACTTGGGAGGACATTATTAATGGGGGCAAGAATATATGAAAGTGAAAATCCTTCCCCAAACTTATTTTTGGCTCACAAATTTGAGGACAAAAGTTATGTTCAAGAGCCAAAAATATACCCCCCCCCTCAAACATGAGTTAGACAATATGAAGCATTTTAAGAGGGGGTGAGTCATTTGGTCAAAGTAAGACTTTACAAAGACCAAAAGTTAATACCAACCATTCAAAGATTTTATCAGTATAGCGTATAGGTTAGTGGAAGAATGCGTTGTATCGAGTCAAGAAAAAATGGGAAAGGGATAAGAGGTGGTCTGGAAAGGGTTTGAAATTAGAGAAAAAAAAGAACGAGGATGAATGTGAATGATTAGGAAGAAGGAATGGTGATGGTTCAACCTCTATAAGTGGAGAGTGATCAATCACAAAATCCGTATTGTTTAAAAATTCAAGTTCGTCAGCAAAAAGTTCTTCAAAACTTTTGTCAATGGTGTGATTGAACATTTTGCTGTCAAAGAGTTCTGTGCCAGAATTTATCCTACTTGATTCATAAAAAATTATTGAGGTGGAGAATTTGAAAAACTCATCTACCTCATTTTCAAAAATATCCAAATCAAGTTGAATTTCTGGTATTATTGAACTTGATTTAACGGATTGTGATTCATCAAAATTCACTGGAACTATAGGAACAGAAGAAGAACCGGAGAGAATAGAAGGTGAAATGGGTAAAAAAATTGGTGTGTCGAGTGTTGCTGTACCAGATGTGGAAGGTGGAGGTTGTATTGCGGTCTGATCTTCGTGTATACCATTATTATCAACTTCAAGACATATTTGGGGTTCGGGAAGAATTAAAGGCTCAATATGATGACCACAAGGAAGTGAAAGGATTTGACGAATTGGTGGGACAAAATCATCCAAAATTTCGGGTTCATCAATCAATATATCCCCAATGTCAATCACCTCATTCAAGTGAAGGTTAAAATTCTCAAACACCTCATCAAAAGTATGGCTTTCAATCAGTTTTGGTTCAAGAGTGGAGGTGTAGAGATCACAAGGGTTGGGTATGGTTTCACTTGAAATGGACCCTTCACAGTTGGGTAAATCAAACCCTACAAAGTCACACAACTTATCAGACATTGTACTTGATGAATCTATGAAACTGGAGTTGTGGATTTCAGTTTGGAATGGGGAGGTTTGATTCGGAAGGGTGTACAGTTCTGTCTTACTACCCAAATCCTTCATAATTTGGTTCGACAGTTCCATAAATTTTTCTAATATCTGCTCCAGACTAGTCTTGGGTTATAAGGGGTTTCAGTATAAGATTGAAATTCCTGTGGATAATTAAAACTCCCAAATGACTGATTAGAAGAACTGTCTAGAGTAGGTGGAAAAGTCGGATTGGATTGATAGGAATAGAATGGTTGCGGAACTTGGGTAGGAGTAGGATCAATATTATGATAAGAAGAATATTGATGTGGGTTGGTTGGTTGGCTATTTTCAATAGACACAAACCGCATATCAAACTCTTCTCTGGACAGTGGTGGTGATGGTTGATATTGGTCCGGGTTGAAACTTTGGCCTCTAGACCTAGCTATGTGCTCAGCAATGGACATTCGTCTAGGGGCTTCCTCACTCTGGGTATGAACTGAAACAGGTGTAGGATTAGGATACGGTTGATAAGACCTAGACTGAGGTGGCCAACTGTTTCTTCCTGCCTGTTCTATATGATCTCTTAAGGACATGGAAGAGCCGGACGGTATACCGAAGGGATTACGAAAACAAGAGATACCTGGTTGTGGACAGCAAAGCTCGGCAAGTGTTCTTCTGTTTAGGTCACCCATTATAAGAAGAGAAGAAAGGGGAAGGGGTAAAAAGAAGAGAAAGTAATTGGTTTGTTTTGAAAAATGACGGATTAAGACAAATCACACAAAAATGCACAACCCTAGAACTATGGTTACCTAGGTCCAGTCTCTAGACCGCTCCTAGACTGCCAAAGGACAAGCCGCAGGATCAATCCTCTACCGCCTCTGTACTACCCTTGTAGTCAGGTAAGTGCCAGGTAAGTGGGAAGGAACCACAGTAGTGGGCCTAATTAAAAACCACTAGCCTTTGACACACTTGCCTAGACACTACAAAAGTAATGCGGATAAGTGATAGATTACCCACGACCTTCCTCTGTCCTTATTGAGCGCGACAGTCCTTAGAGTCTGGTCTAGATATTTTTTAAAATTAATGTAGGGTTGATGCAGATGCTCGGTTTGTAATTTGTGGGGCTTAGGAAGGGTGATGAAATTCCCACCTAATCTTGATTTGGTCTTTGCCCCTTAAAAATCCGTATTAAAATATGCAAAAACAAACCGCAAAACAAAACTTTGCAAAAGATTTTTGGGCGGCGATATTTTGCAAAGAATCCTGCAGAAAATAGATTTTATTGGATTTGAGAGGAGAGAGAAGGAGTTAAGAAAGATACCAGAGAAGTGTGAAACTCTAGATCTCCTGTTTCCTCAAGTCCATGGCTCCAGATTCCCTCGCAAAATTCACACACAAATCGTTAAATATGCAATTTGCAGTTTTGTTTTAATAATAATATGAATCGTCTAAGAATTCAACACAAATAGCAAGAATAAAAAATTACGTACGTTTCCCCGGCAACGGCGCCATTTGATTGATTCGAAAGAGTGTGTTTAGTGTAGTTAACCACAATCAATAACGGTGTCGCGCGTAGCTAGACCGAGATGAGTACGGGTCGTCCTCAGGGAAACGTGGAACCTTTTACTCTTCCTTTAGATGTGTTGAAAAAGAGAGAAGGAACTAAGAATTTTATGAAAAGTTTCTAGATCTACGTTAAGCAAGAATGCAAAAATATAGATCTAGATTATTTTAGAGATGTAGACAATATAATAAGAGGGCTTGTAGGGTTCGTTAGGATTTAGTAGTCATGGACGACTAATTAAAGGTTACCTTTTTTTATCTATTAACAGATTATAACTAGAACGACGGTGATGCGTGTAGATTAGGGTTTTTGGAGGGAAAAGGAATCCCACTCTTAACCCTTACCTCGACACGGAACTCCGTTCATATCTATCCTTTACCAAAACAATCATTAATCTAATCTCTAATCGCGGTCGGAACTAACAAAGAATTGTTAGCATGCTCGATTAGGATGTTAATGATTCTTTTGATAAAGTTCATAAACTTTATAGGACTTAAAAAGGGTTTAGGGATGTTCATCATCCATTAGCCTACCCTAATCCTACGAACCCTAACAAGCGGAGAATTACTCGCGCATGTTGGGAGAAAAAGAGATGGAGAGAAATTGCATAATTTAACTACGAAGAAATAGAATAAGAAAAAGAACTACCTTTATTAATCAACAAGATCAAGTACACTTTGATTCCTTAGAAAATGATTACAAAAACCTAGTTTGCTTCTCGATCTCTTCTAAGGAGGTAGATGAACCGTTGATGATCAGTCTGGATGCGTGAGCCGTCTTGGACTTCGTGATCGCGTCGACTTGATGCCTTCTACCTTTAGCCCTTGGTCCTTTATATAGCCCTCAAAGAAGAAAACTAGTTACCATATATGGTGACTTCCTAATATGGTGACTTCCTAATATGGTGACTTTCCATGCCTGGATCCGAGTCCCTGTAAGTATTGATTTTATGATTTTGGCAGATTTTTGATCCTGACATCTTGAACATCTTGATCTCTTGACCTGAGCTAAATCTTGCATAATATCTCTATGAATAATGTTAGTACTATTTAATAAATTAGAGAGAGTATCTTAATCACTATATATGGTAATAAATCTTTAAGAAACTTGATTAAGAATATTTAATATGCTATGCACTTTATATGGTAAGAAATCTTTAAGAAACTTGATTAAGAATATTTAATATGCTATGCACTTTATATGGTAATAAATCTTTAAGAAACATGATTAAGAATATTTGATATGCTATACATCTTTTAGTTAATAAAATATTATGCATATATTTTGAAATATTATTCTAACCATTTGTATGATATTATATCTTTTAAGAATTGTGATTAGAATATTTGAAATGATATGCATATTTTCAATTACCAAAATATTATATAAATATAAAATGCCTATATTTTCCTTCATAATATTAATTATAATATATAAACATATGGCAAATAGTATTTTGCAGATAAATCCAAATATGTTTAATATTTATATAAACACTTTTTATTATTTAAGAAATGTAAGGAAAATACTTATACCAAAATGCAATATTTTCAACTGAACACATCTACACTAGAAATCCCCAAATCGCATGAAAATATATCTCAAATGTGTAAATCCATGTAATATAACATATGCAACATAGAACAACAATATGAGCATATCATGGGAAAATTCCTCTATTTAAATGCATCAAGTCATTAAATATATCATGCGGTTCCCAAGTATCCGAATCCCATATATATATATAACAGCGTCCAATACCACTGATTTAAAGAGGGATTTTATGATCAAAAATATATTACCGCAATCAAGAACGGCGTCACTTGGTAGCTAGCCGGTGAATACGGGTCGGTCCACAGGGATGTTGTAAATCTCCTAAATGTTCTTACGAGCTAATTCCAAATGGTGTTTGGTCTTTTAATTAAATCTAAAAACGAAGTTGAGTTATACTAGGATTAGAAACTTGCTAGGATTAGGTTTACGTAAAGTTTGGTAAATAAAGATCTACACTTCTTTCCAATGACTTTAATTAGATATCATATTAGGGGTTATGGTAAATTTTAATAAAGGGGATTAGGATGATTGGGAAGATGTTTCTTCCTCTAGATCCTTGTCCTTCCTTTCTTAATCTTTACCCTAACCTCCATGGAAAACTTACAAATCCGGTCTTTTATACTACGGATCACCGTTACCTCGTGGGTAGAGTGCCGTAGGGAGCGGAAGATGAAAGTATGCATGGAGTCTTAATGTTCATAAGAGATTTGCAAAGAAAAGAGATGAGAGATCTTCATCTCTCAAACCCTTCCCTATTCCTAACTCTAACAAGCGAGGAAATTACTCGCTCATCGAGGGATCTAAGAAAGACATAATTTTTATTTTGTTTTGATTTAAGAGATGAAAGATCTACTGCAAGTTAATAAAATTATAAACTATATTAAACTAGAGAAAGAAAAGAGATTACCTAGGGCAGAAATTAAAACTAAAACTAGGGCAGAAAAATAAACCTACTTACGATTGATGCACTCCAACTTCAAAGAAAACTGAAATTTTTTTGATGAATAGAGGCATGAGAAAATACAATGAATTGGGTTCTATTTATAGGACATAGAAACCCTAGGTTACAATTGATTCGCACGTCTGCATTTACAAATTTGCCCTTAGGTTAACCAGTCAGCGCCGCTCCTGAATTATGGTAAAAAATTCACGCACCCTGGGCTCCATACGGCCGCGGAACCGCGGCCTGGGTAGGGTTTGGGCCGCGGTTCCGCGGCCCATTGGTCGATTTGGAGTGTGTGTTCTTCTAGGATTTTTCTCTGTTGTTTGGGCTTCTTATTTATTTGGTTCTTTTATCAATTGGGCTTCTACGTTGGTTCCAGATCTCCAGTGAACAATTTGCAGTGGACTTTTAACCGTTCGCTTTGACATCTTGGACCTTGTGTTGCCTTGTACATCGTGAACTGTTCTTCGTCTAGGCTTGACTAGGATCCTTCTATTTGTTGGTCAAAAGTCTCTCTTTTGTATCATCTTTTGTCTTTTTCACTGTTTTCGCTCCAAGAACCTGTAACCTGTATTATGTAGCAGACATGGGTCAAAAGGACCTGTTTTATTGTAAAATGCATAAGAATGGGGAATGTAATAATGCAATATTATGATATGAACAAATACCCCCAAACTTATCTTTTGCTCGTCCTCGAGCAAACTTATTTTTTTATTCTCGACAAACCTAACCGCACTTTCGTAGGGAAACGCGATTGCACTGAGCTCGTGCAACAAGCCGTTAAACCTCTAGGTGTCCCTAGTAGGAGGAGTGTCGTCTCTTGAGGGTTTTCAGCGGATACAACCCACAAAATCCTATCAATTAGGCCCATTGACTTTTATTCTCCAATTAGGTTTTCTAACAAGGAATTCTATTATCGTCGACCCGTAAATTATCCACCCATATTCTTCACACTTCCTCATCATTTAACTTAAGATTATATATGTTCTGCAGACCTACTTAGCTTTCGGCACCTCTTAAGTTTTCCTTCTAGGGTTCCATCTCCACTTAGGAATTTTTATCAACTCTATTAAAGATACAAGTTCTATTCTTCATTCCTCGCTCTTATCTAAATCCCAATCACATACCCCTACGTGTGTGTATATATCACCCCTACACTTAGAAATTCAAATCAAGCAATTGTACTCTTGTCCGTTGTTCAAAGCACTTTTTAATTGGTGAATTTTTAAATGAATTTTGCTTACACATCCTTCAAGCGACCGTTAATACTTCTTGAGGTACCAACAACCGATTACAAGATATGTTTGCACTTTAATGCGTAATTCCTAGTCTTGCAATACCCAAGGCTTTTAGCAGTGACTCTCAAACCAGTTGGTCTAAGGCACTAGGTGATGAAGCACCCTCGCTAAATATTTTTCTATTTTTACAGCCTTAAGTAATCACAAAAACCAGTGTTCATTTTTTTTCTTTATTCACTTTTTTTTTCTTTTATTTTCTTCGTACTAAGGACTTTAGACAAGAGCATTTCAAGGTCTCCTCTACTTTTCCCAGTTTCAAGGTGCGTGTTTGTGCAATTTGTAGGGTATACATTTTCAGAATCTAGACTTAAGCTAGGAATTATTTTTCAAACTTATACTCTAATAAAAATATCAATACTTTTCCTTTGTTTCGACTTAGCCCAAAAAGTGAACTCAAAATTTGCCTATTTCTAAATAAACTACAAATACATATACTTTCTACCGCTAAACTTTAAGAAAGGTTATCTTTAGGGTTTTTAATTTACTAAGTCTAAGATCTAGTTGTTCCTAGCCAGTTGACCTATTTGTCAAACTCAAATCAAATATGGCCAAAATTGAATGCAATAATTTTTATGATTTTTGAAATTTTTCAATTTTTATGGGTTTTAAAATAAGTATGCAAATGCAAAAATATACATATGAATGCGAAGGAAGAAGACTTACCGAGCATACCCCTAAACTTAAACTTGACAGTGTCCTCACTGTCATGCTACACCAAGAGGGTCAAAATGTCGGCACTCCTCTGTTTATTTATTTATAATTTTTTTTATTTTATATTGTTAAAAGAAAAACAAAAAAAAATATACATATATACAACAAGGTCCTCCCCAAACTAAGCAAGGCCTTACATAAGCTAAAGGTTAGCACCAACCATTCAAAAATCTTATCGTGGTAATGGTAGGGTTGGTGAAAGAATGAGGTGTAAAGGAAAGAAATGAGTAACACACGAGACCGTGTGGAGAGAAAGAGAGAATATGGTCTCGGTGGTGGAGAAGGGCGGAAAAGAGAAAGAAGTGTAGCACGATCTTGAGGGTGTAAATCGAGTGAATAAATTAGCACAATTTGTGATGACCGATGTGTTAAAAACGATTGTGCTAATCTATCAACCCGTCGAGAAATAGGGTCAAATCTCTCAAGATTCGCAAGAAAACATGGGTACATCGAACTTGGTATAGGAGATGATAGCGTAACGGTCTCTTGCACGGTCGGAACGATAGGAAGGACAAAGGGGAGTGAATTAGGGATAGTCTCATTCTCACCGTAGTAAACTGTCTCGAACTGGAAAGATTCCATCAATGGTTCGAAACGACTGTAAGCAACCGAGTCTGATGGTTCAACTAACTCATCTGAAATTTCAAAGAACTCAAACTCGGGTGGTGAGTCTTCAACATCGTCCGAAAAAGTGAAGCACTCGTAAGTGTTATCGGCTGTGAGAACTGTGTCAGATTCAAAGGAAAAATTTTCAAGCTCACAGTCTTCAAGCGTGATCTTGTGCGTGATCGGAACGATGGAAAGGAGGGAGGGTGATATAACAGTTAAAGGTTCGGGAGGATGAATTGGAAAATCCGGCACATCAAACAAAAATGGTTCAACCTCAATATTATCCTCAATACTCTCCTCAATACTATCCTTATAATTCTCCTCAATATTTAACTCATCCATGCCATTATCATCAAAATCAAGACGCATATGAGGTTCGGGAGAAACATTTAATGACTCGGGATGATGAATTGGACATAAGAGTTCAATCTAATCTACTGGTTCATCATCCAAGATATTCCCGGCGTCTATCTCCTCAATCAAGTGAAAATCAATATTTTCTGACACCTCATCAAAAGCATGGATATTTATCAATTCACGTTCTAGATTGGAGGTGTAAAGATCGAAAGGATTAAGTGTGGTTTCACTCGAAAGGGGTTCGTCACAATCTGGCAAATCAAGCACTACAAAATCACACAACTCGTTAGATGGTTTATTTGTAACTTGTGAATCATTTAGGACAATCGATGGAAAACCGGAGTTGTGGGCTTCAAGTGGGTATGGGTAGGTCTGATTTGGGAATGTGTAAAACTCACTTGCTCCTCTCAAATTCTCACTGTGTCCAACCGCCTCCTCATACATTGAAAAATTTGTAGCAAGTTGGAAACTAGCTACTGGTTCAGTAGGTTGCATGAGGGAGGCAATGGACATATCCACATTCCTAACCATTTTGTTTTTTGCTGAAATATAAACTGCCAACGACTGTTCCAAACTAGACATGGGTGGTGAGGGGGTTTTGGTAAAAGATTCGAATTTGTTTGGATACGTGAAACTCCCAACTGGCTGTGTAGATGCAATGTCCAGTGAAGGTGGGAAAGTCGGGTAGGACTGGTAGGAATTGGATGGTTGGACAGGAGTAGGATCAACATTTGTATAAAAAGGTGAATGGACTTGTTGATCCCTATAACTGGATGTGAGGAGAGGAGTGAAAGATCGGCTACGAGATTGTGCAATGTGCTCAACAATAGACATCAGCTTAGGAGTTACAACATGACTCGAAAAAATGGTATCAACATACGAAGGTGGTGATGGTTGACATGGTTGACACAAAGTGGGTTGCGACGTCGAACTGTTTCTCCTAGACACTTCTATTAGATCTTTCAAAGAAATTTTGGGCACGGAGGGATCTTCCTTAAATCGACCGAAACAATTGACGTACGAAGCAAAGTTAGGTTCGGGATACCAAAGTTCGGCAAGAGATTTGTGATGTGGGGTACCCATGATGAGAAGAGAAATAAGGTAGGTGGTGCAAGGATTTCTTAGCGACAAAAGTTGCAAGTCTTTTTAAAAAAAATTCATTTTTCCTTTTTCTCTTTATTTAGAACTGTTTGCAAAAAGATTTTCGAGAAAAGAGCTAATACACACTTTCGATCAACCAAAAATGCACAATCAGACCTAGATCTAGGGTCACCTAGGTCAGCTAGATAGCTCCTAACTGTTCCAAAGGCCTAGAAATAGGACCTCAAACCGCCTCTTCACCACCAATTGCGGCCAGGTAAATGCCAGGTAAGTGGGAGGCTCCCCGCTACAAGTAGCGGTCCTAATTAAGTAACCACTCACCTTAGACACACTTGCCTAGACACCGCAAAGTCAGGTTAGGATTAACGGCCGATGCCTATAATTAGTCCTCTGTCCTATTGAGCTCGAAGTCCTTAGGGCTGAGTCTAGTATTTTTTTAATTAAGAATGGTCAATGCAAATGCTTTAAGTGATTTCTGGGGTCCTGGGAAGCGTGATGAAATCCCGACCCAATCAGACTTGGTCAAAATCCCCTTAAAGTCCGATTAAAATATGCAACGCAGAAAATCACTTGCAATCAATTTTCTATTTAGCACGGCGCAAAGAATCCTGCAGAAAATCAATTATTGGAAGGGGGAAGATTTTTTTAGTGCAAAGAATCCTGCAGAAAATTTGGCAAAAAGATATATGGAGATTGGCAGAGGAGGGACATAGAAACAAACAAGGATTTTTTTCGCACACTATTGACCAGAGACGACCGCGGTTCCGCGGTTTGGAGCGTATCAAGGCCGCGGTTCAGCGGTTTGGATGAGGGATCAGGGCTCCGGATTTTGTCTGCTGTTCTGTTGTTCCAATATCCTCCTGTTTTGATGTACCTTTTTCTTTTTCGCACTCTAGAATTTTCCAGATCCGTCGATCGTGCAAATATTCAAACAAGAAACCCTTCAAACAATAAAAGATGATAGATTTTTTTTATTTTTGAATTTTTTCAAATTTTTATGGTTTTATATTTTTTATATTAACCCAAAATTACAAAAAGGAAATTTTTTTACGCCATCCCCGGCAACGGCGCCATTTGATTTAAAGAGGGATTTTACGATCAAAAATATATTACCGCAATCAAGAACGGCGTCGTTTGGTAGCTAGCCGGTGAATACGGGTCGGTCCACAGGGATGCTGTAAATCTCCTAAATGTTCTTATGAGCTAATTCCAAATGGTGTTTGGTCTTTTAATTAAATATAAAAATGAAGTTGAGTTATACTAGGATTAGAAACTTGCTAGGATTGGGTTTAGGTAAAATTTGGTAAATAAAGATCTACACCTCTTTCCGATGCCTTTAATTAGATATCATATTAGGGGTTATGATAAATTTTAATAAAGGGGATTAGGATGATTGGGAAGATATTTCTTCCTCTAGATCCTTGTCCTTCCTTTCTTAATCTTTACCCTAACCTCCATGGAAAACTTACAAATCCGGTCTTTTATACTACGGATCACCGTTACCTCGTGGGTAGAGTGCCGTAGGGAGCGGAAGATGAAAGTATGCATGGAGTCCTAATGTTCATAAGAGATTGGCAAAGAAAAGAGATGAGAGATTTTCATCTCTCAAACCTTTCCCTATTCCTAAACCTAACAAGCGAGGAAACTACTCGCTCATCGAGGGATCTAAGAAAGACATAATTTTTATTTTGTTTTGATTTAAGAGATGAAAGATCTACTAAAAGTTAATAAAATTATAAACTATATTAAACTAGAGCAAGAAAAGAGATTACCTAGGGCAGAAATTAAAACTAAAACTACGGCAGAAATTAAAACTAAAACTAGGGCAGAAAAATAAACCTACTTACGATTGATGCTCTCCAACTTCAAAGAAAACTGAAATTTTATTGATGAATAGAGGCACGAGAAAATACAATGAATTGGGTTCTATTTATAGGACATAGAAACCCTAGGTTACAATTGATTCGCACGTCTGCATTTACAAATTTGCCCTTAGGTTAACCAGTCAGCGCCGCTCCTGAATTATGGTAAAAAATTCACGCACCCCGGGCTCCATACGGCCACGGAACCGCGGCCTGGGTAGGGTTTGGGCCGCAGTTCCGCGGCCCATTGGTCAACTTGGAGTGTGTGTTTTTCTAGGCTTTTTCTCTGATGTTTGGGCTTCTTATTTATTTGGTTCTTTTATCAATTGGGCTTCTACGTTGTTCCAGATCTCCAGTGAACAATTTGCAGTGGACTTTTAACCGTTCGCTTTGACATCTTGGACCTTGCGTTGCCTTATACATTGTGAACTATTCTTCGTCTAGGCTTGACTAGGATCCTTCTATTTGTTGGTCAAAAGTCTCTCTTTTGTATCATCTTTTGTCTTTTTCACTGTTTTCGCTCCAAGAACCTGTAACCTGTACTATGTAGCAAACATTGGTCAAAAGCACCTGTTTTATTGTAAAATGCATAAGAATGGGGAATGTAATAATGCAATATTATGATATGAACAACCACCGATATATATATCGTATAAAACTGAATATGTAACAATAGCAAAGTATATGTGTGAGCATGTAGGTATAGCAAGGCATATGCGTAAGCATGTAGGTATAGCAAGTCATATTATATGTCATATGCGCCATCGCATAAAAATAAATGCCTCATGTCACTAACCAATAGCAAGGTATATCATACGAATATCTGTGTTGTGCGTATCATGGCAATTACCGACAATGTGTGTGTGTAGTATACAATAAGTGCTCGTGCAACATATACTGTCAATAATAGTGCAGTGTACAATAGGTACAGATTCAGGCACAACATGTAACTATATGCAATGAAGTTCATATGCAATCCACTCATATGCGAATAACATGCAGCTATCGTATCATATCCAGCCCTGACGCATAACGCCATACGGGTATTTCCCCGTAGATGTTAAATCTACTCACTGATGATCTCGAGTTACGAAAATCCGACCACCTACTTCCTTTTATTCGCAGCGTCCGAAGTCCTCGCTTGCGACCCTAAAATTTCAAAAACACACCACATAAGCTAAATATCCTACGCTGACACAAAGATAACGAAACGCAAGGATAACGCCCAGAAAATTACACTGTGCACCTAGTGCACAAAACGCGCACGACATCGGCAAAAACCCTAGCTAGGGTCGCTAAACTACGCAACCACCAAGTCTAGAATCCGATCGTACCGATCGCGCAAACACAACACAATAAAATACAAGGAAGATAATATATATAACCTCGCAACGACCAATTGAACACACGTCCAAAATTCACCGAAACCTAGTAAGCAACTTATCGCATAAATTAGCATCAGTCTAAAGCCAACACAAATCTAGCGATCACAAATATCGCAAAGTACCTTAACTAAGTTATCCAAACCATTTCCATAAATTTAATCTCACCCAAAAATGATTTGTTAAAACTTAGTTTGCTAAAAACATAATTAGACAAATTAGGAATTAACGACAATTATCATATTCCCACTAGGTTAAGTTTTCAAAGTCTTCACTTTAACCATTAACCAACACAAACCTTAACTTGATTTTTACACAATTATCATGAATGAAATAAACATGAATTTAAAGCTATATTTAAACAATCAAATATCTAGCATAATGATTTAAATCTAGCAATTAAGGATTAGGGTTTGAAATTATACCTCTTCAAGAACACAAAAGATCAACTAGATCCATCACCTTAGCCTCCAAAATCATGTTTTCATGAAGATCTAAGCAAGTTTAGTGAAGAAGAATGATGGGTTATTATTTGGTTATAAGTTTTGTAGGATTATTTAGGGATTTTTGATGATTTATTGAGCTTGGAGAAGATGAAAAAGAGCAAAGAAAATGAAAGGGCAGAACTTGGGGGAGGGCTCGGCAATAAGAAGAAATGGGGGGTTTTGTGAAAATTGTGTGGAGTTTTCTTGCTACAAATGATAATAAATGCTCATTAATGCAAAATGCCACCTTTTCTTTTCTTTTAAAAATAATTTCCTTTATCACAAAATATCTAGATATTTGGCAAGAATGGATTAAGACTAATTCTAGTGATTAGTTTAGCATAGATTTACACTAGAAGTAATTAACCCAAACCAAAATTGTAATTACCACTAATAAGTGCGTAATTAACAACTTAAAATAATATTAAATTAGGAAAAAATTCTATGTGAACCAAAACCTCCAATTGACCCCCAAAGCCCGCAAACTAGCTTCATTCTAGCTAAATTAGGCGCCGTCAAGTCTATACAGAAGTTTGATCACAATCGGGTTAAAACGGAAAACACCGACTATTTTACCCTAAAACGGAAAAATTCGCATAACGATTTCTAAAACGTTACAATCTCCCCCTTAAAGAAATTCGGTCCCCGAATTAAAATTTAACTACGTGTACCTTCGAAGAGATGAGGGAATTTCTTCCGCATCTCGCTCTCGGCCTCCCAAGTGATCTCCTCACTAGTAGGGACACTCCAAAGAACCTTCACAGATGGAAAGACCTTTGACCGAAGTTTCTTCACCTGCCGATCCAATATAACTACCAGCTGCTCGGTGAACGAAAGATCGCGCACACGCTGAATGGTCTGGTGCTGAATCATGTGAGATGGATCATGAAGGTATCTACGAAGTATCGACACATGGAAAACAGGGTGAACATCTTGAAAACTAGGCGGGAGCGCCAAACGATAAGCAACAGAACCCACTCGCTCAAGGATCTCGAAAGGACCTACAAATCTGGGACTGAGCTTCCCCCTCTTCCCAAATCTCATAACTCCCTTCATCGAAGAAATCCTCAGTAATACATGATCCCCCACTGCGAACTCAAGTCTGCGACGACGACGGTCGGCATAAGACTTCTTCCTGCACTGGGCTGCTCTCATCCTATCCTGTATCAGCAGGATCTTCTCCGTAGTCTCCTGAACTAGCAGGGGTCCCCAAAACCCTACTCTCACTGAGTTCGGTCCAACAGACTGGCGATCGACACTTCCTACAATACAAAGCCTTAAAAGGTGCCATCTGAATAGTCTCCTGAAAGCTGTTGTTGTAGGAGAACTCAATCAACGGCAAGTGACGATCCCAACAGCCACCAAAATCAAGCACACACGCCCGAAGCATATCCTCTAGAGTCTGTATAGTCCGCTCCGACTGACCATCGGTCTGTGGATGAAAAGCGGTGCTAAAACTCAACCGGGTACCCAAAGCTTCCTAAAGCTTCTGCCAAAGACGGCTAGTAAACTGGGTGCCTCTGTCGGATACGATTCATGTGGGAACACAGTGCAAATGCACAATCTCATCTATGTACAACTGAGCATACTGAGCATAACCGAAAGTGGTCTTCACTGGAAGGAAGTGAGCCGCTTTCGTCAACCGGTCAACAATCACCCAAATGGAGTCATACCCTCGACTGGTCTTGGGTAGACCCATAATGAAGTCCATGGAAATCTGCTCCCATTTCCACTCCGGAACGGGTAAAGGCTGCAACTCTCCAGCCGGTCTCTGATGCTCAGCCTTGACTTGCTGACAAGTCAGGCACCTCGAAACAAAGTCCGAAATATCGCGCTTCATCCCTTCCCACCAGTAAAAGTCTCTCAAGTTACGATACATCTTTATGGAACCTGGATGAACGCTAAAGACCGATTGATGTCCCTGCTCTAGGATCTCGCGTCTCAACCCATCAGCATCTGGTACACACAAGTGAGTCCCGCATCGTAGCACACCCTGGTCATCAATCATGAAATCCGAAACTGTACCCTACCGAACAATCTCAAGAATCTCAGACAAACGGGCATCACTAGGCTGCGCCTCACGGATACGATCAAGTAGTAGCGGACGGGCGCGGATATGAGCAAGCTGTCCCCCAGCGGTAGTGAACTCAAGCTACACTCTACCATCGCACAAGATCTGCCAATCTGAAGAAAACTGTCACTGAACTGCGCTCAACTGGGACAAGCTACCCCCGGGCCTACGACTCAAAGCATCAGCTACCACATTCGCCTTGCCCGGGTGATAAAGGATCTCACAATCATAATCCTTCAGCAGCTCCATCCAACGGCACTGTCTCAGATTCAGATCCCGCTGCTGGAAGATATACTTCAAGCTCTTGTGCTCCGTGAAGATCTGACATGACTCCCCGTACAAGTAGTGTCTCCAAATCTTCAACGCAAAGACCACCGCGGCCATCTCAAGATTGTGAGTGGAGTAATTATGCTCGTGTTTCTTCAGCTGCCTAGAAGCATAAGCAATCACTCTATCATGCTGCATCAATACACAATCGATCCCCACTCGAGAAGCATCACAGTAAACAACATAGCCGCCCGATCCAGAAGGCAAAGATAGAACTAGTGCCGTCGTCAACCGAGTCTTCAACTGCTGAAAACTCTGCTCGTACACATCAGTCCAAAGAAAAGGAACCCCCTTCCGGGTCAGTCCAGTCAGCGGTGCAGCGATACTCGAAAAATCCTGCACGAAACGACGATAATAACTAGCTAAGCCAACAAAGCTGCGGAACTCAGTCATAGATACAGGTCTGGGCCAAAGCTGCACAACCTCGATCTTCCTCGGGTCTACAAGAATACCATCTCCAGTCACCACATGACCCAGGAAATCCACTCTATCAAGACAAAACGAGCACTTTGAGAATTTAGCATACAACTGGTGCTCTCTCAATGCCTGCAAAGCAATCCTCAAGTGCCTCTCATGCTCCTCACGACTCCTAGAGTAGACCAGAATGTCATCAATAAACATAATAATGAACTGGTCGAGGAATGGCCTGAAAATCCGGTTCATCAGATCCATGAACGCTGCTGGCGCATTGGTGAGTCCGAATGACATCACCAAAAACTCATAATGCCCATAGCGCGTACGAAAAGCAGTCTTCGGAATGTCATCATTCTTAACCCGCAAATGATGATAACCCGAACGCAAATCAATCATAGAACAATGTTTCGCACCCTGGAGCTGATCAAATAAATCGTCAATGCGAGGTAAAGGATACATATTCCGCACCGTAACTCGGTTCAATTGACGATAATCCATACACAACCTCAAACTGCCATCCTTCTTCTTGACGAACAAAATATGAGCTCCCCACGGCGAAACACTCGGACGCACAAGTCCCCTAACAATTAACTCTTGCAATTGATCTTTAAGCTCTCTAAGCTCCGCCGGAGCCATCCGATAAGGCGGTATAGCAATAGGCCCCGCGCCGGGAATCAGATCAATGCAAAACTCAATATCGCGCTCTGGCGACAACCCAGGTAACTCATCGGGAAAGACGTCGGGAAACTCCCGCACGGTAGGAACCCGATCCAAGGACTCCACTGTGGCTCCAGTATCATGAATGAAAGCCAAGAATCCCCGACATCCCCTCCTCAAAAGCCGACTAGCGCAAAGGACAGAAATCAAACTGTGAGGGGCGGCACCACGGTCCCCCTGCACAACAAACAATGACTTTCCGGGAAAACAAAACCTAATTGTCTTCTCGCGGCAGTCCACAGACGCGTAGCAAGTAGCTAAACAGTTCATGCCCAGGAGAACGTCGAAGTCTAACATCTCAAGAAGGATCAAGTCGACGGACAAATCTCTATCTCCTAAACGGATAGCACATGACCGGAACACGTGTCGCGCAACAAACGACTCTCTAACGGGGGTAGTCACTACAAGCGGCTGATCTAGCAAACACGACTCTCGGCCTAAACTCGGCACGAAGTGCGTAGAAACATAAGAGTGCGTAGATCCCGGATCAAACAAAATATGTGCAAATGTTTTAAACTATGTTTTTCTCCGCTTATCCAGTTTTGGGTGGTTTAGATTTCTGGGTTTTGGCTTACTTAAGTTGCGTACGCCTGTTGACGTTATGTAGTTTAAGCGCCGGTTATGGGCCCAACTTTTGTGTCGTGACATATAGAGTCTTGTGTGATTCCCACTGTGCTTTGATTTACACCTTACCATGTTCAAGAGATCGTGCAAAACGGTGGTTTTTGGGTACAGTCCCGAGTCACATGGAGGCAATGAGCGATAGGAGGGGAATTCGTCTCTCCTGGTATTGGGGGTTGATGTTGCGCTATGCTCGATTGGCCATAACATTAAATCCCTGGCCAGGGTTGTTGAGATTTACTGGTAAGTGTTATCAGTAGTTTCTCGAACCGTTATGAACCTTGCATCGGCATGACTTATCAGGCTATTGGGGTCTGACGTTATACCACCCCAGGCTGCGATATGCGACATATCTGACGAAGAGATCGGACTGTACAGTAGTGTTACTGATTGGATTCGCAGGAGTATGAGCAGACTTGCTTGTTGATCTTCTGATCGCTCAATATCCGGGTGGCCGTTACGTTTAGCAGACCGCTTGCGGTTTGTGGGTGTTTGATATGATCATCACCTACTGCCGGCGTATTGATGAGTCTTTAGAGTCCTACATAGAGGTTTCGTGGTTCATGCGAAACGAAGTACGAGCACATATGTGATATGTGCGGGACCGAGATTAATGCGCGTATGTGATACCGCATTTGATTCTCGCGATATTTGATATCAGTCGGTTGTATGTGATATAGCCGGATTATTAAATCAAGTGTTTATTTGATAATTTAATTTATAATTATATATGTGGTATATTAATTACATTAACTAATATTAGCCCACTTAAACATTTCTTTTTCTCACCTGTGTGCATATAGTATATATGTGATATATATTAATGTACATTATTTTGTGTCAGGCTTGATGCCACATGTGTAACATTTCAAAAAAATAGAATATTATTTTTTGGAATTTTTATAATTTAATATTAATTTTAATGAATATTTTAATATTTCGGTATAATTAAATACCGATAAATTGGGGGAATTTTTTTGAAAATTATAGAAATTACTAAAAGAGGGTGTTTTATGTGAATTATGCAAATTATAAGTTTTTATGATTAATTTGACACTAATTTAGTGCTAATCGCGATTAAAAATCGCTAATCGCGTTTTATGCTTATTTTGTGCAAACATGCACCATATCTTTTTTTTTCACTTGTTACATATTCTTATGGCTTTCCTACATATTTTATGTCATGGTTGATGAATTATTAGAGAGGGGAAAAGAAAAGAAAAGAAAAGAGGTATGGGGGACACTATTTTAGGCATGGGCTTTGACTTTGGAACACACACACACCCACACTCTTTCTCTCTCCCCCTCACTCTCCCCTCCTTGGAGCTCGGCCAGAGCAAGCAGCCCCTCCCCTTCATCTTCTTCTTCTTCTTCTTCTCTTCACTCAAACTTCATGCTAAACAACTCAAAAACCAAATCCCATTTCACAAAAAGTGTGCACAAGCTCATGGAGAACGCTTTGTACCAAGAAAGAGAAGATTTTGAGGACTTTGAGCAACTCAAGAAAATTCTTGAGTTGCCAAAGGAGGTAATTTCTGCACCAATAGAGTAGTATTTCATTTCCTTACGCATCCATACATGTTTCATGTCGATATCGAGTGGTTTTGTGGACTTAGAAAATTCTAGTTAGGGTTTATGGGAATTTGAGAGTTGTGATGTGAAATTGAACTCAGTAGAGGCCACACAAACCCCCTAGTGTTAGAATTAAGGCCTAAACTAGAAATGAGAAACCCGGAATACGGATTTTGAAACCGATATCGGAAGAATTGAGGAATCTGTGAGGGTTAATTGAAATCTGCTATCATTAGAAGACTCTGAAAATTATTTTGCTTGGACAGAGATACATGCAGGCACCCAGGAGACTACCACCAAAACCCTAGCCCCTATCTCCCCAATATAACCGCAGATTTATTCTGTCTGGTCGCAAATTGCGGCCAGACCTGGTTCTATTTCATTCGTGTTTGTTCTGTGGTCCCCTAATCTGTAAAATAGACCCCTGGCATATGCAA
Source organism: Agapanthus africanus (assembly GCA_030015575.1). Lineage (NCBI taxonomy): Eukaryota > Viridiplantae > Streptophyta > Magnoliopsida > Asparagales > Amaryllidaceae > Agapanthus > Agapanthus africanus. The sequence continues at coordinate 529,824,846 of JASDDO010000014.1, forward strand.
AATTATCCAATTTGACCTAGGGTGAAATCTAGGACCCTTTTTTGTAGTTGCTGTTTTGGATTCATGTTTCCTTTCTCGTATTTTAAATTCTGGATTTGCGTATTGTGTTTTACCTCGATCACTTGACGTTTGTACGACGAGATCGATGGTCGTTTAATGGTTTTGAAAGCGTAGTCTATAGGTTCTAACCTATAGGCCTTAGCGTGTCGTTTTGGTATTCCCGATGTGATTTTAATACGCATTCCGATTATGCTATCTATGTAGGTACCATCATGTGGATTCCATACGATGAAGAAGACTAAGGCGACATCGACACCGACACGCAGGATACAAGGTGAGTAGATTTTATCTACGGGGGTAGTCGAGTGGATGGCGTATAGCACCCCCGCAGTTCGAGGTTTAGTATACTATATTTATACTATATATGTGTTTGATAGCATTAGGTGCGATATGGATAATTAAGATGAGATTAGGTGTACTATGGGTAGAACAGGGTTTAGTTGTAAACAAATATAGTTCCTAGTTGCGAACCCTAGAATAGGTTTACACCCACACGCACACACATGCTCATTTGTTATGGTTATACCTAGATGATGAGGATTGTGGACAATATTTGGAGATGAGTCGATGAGATTGGGCATAGTACCATGAGACCGGTGATATGATGTGATTCGTATTTGGGATGCGACATGAGATTTTTAGCGGGCCTTTGGACGTGTGTTTCCCACCCGCATTCATATTTATATAGATGGTATCGATTTGTACTAGACTTAGATCAGCACCCCAGAACACGAGATATGATGATAAGGATACCTGATAATTGATGAGATGAATGTGATATTGTCCCGTACCCAGCTTTTGGGATGCCGTACGATGATTTACCGTACGAGCTTTATTTTGATGATTGATCCGCACTCATGACTCGAGGATGTCATATGATATTGTATCGTACGAGATACCTTTGAGGCGGGATCACCGACTATATATATATATCGACTCAGATTTAGGCGGTTTCCATACCCCTCCTGATTCACTTGTTAGTTAGAGCTGTAGCCTTGCTAGTAGATGTTAGGCTGGGTTGATGTCATACCTATTTCAAAAACTAACGAATCGGGAGTATTTTAAAGACAGGCAAAGGGATTCTACGGATATTTTCAAAAGACGCATCTTTTCTTAAAAACACCGTAGCCCTTATTTTACAAAAAAAAACCCCGATTCGTCTTATTTCAAATGGCAAACAGTGTGACATTTTATATTGATGCAGATGCGTCACTGTTGCATTTATTAGTCGGTTCTTGCATATTCTTGTTATTTGCATCGCCTTGCATGTGCAAATGGTTATTGTTATATTAAACTCATGCTGTTAGGACACCAGCACCATTATCGATGTTGCATATGTTCCACGTGTACCTGTTTGCCGGTTCACACACTTCGTCATCGATAATTGCCATGTCACTACACTGTAGCACTGTTGCATTCAGGATATGATCTCTTGCATGGCATACTTGTGTACATACCCCTTGTACACCCATACTTACATACATAAGTATTTGCACATACATAGATGATTCTGGCTTGATTAGAGATTTGGTAACCGCAAGATACTTTTTAAAACTGATTTATTTTGAAAGAGCGGTTTTCCCTCAATATGTGCATATTACTATTCCATATTGCATGATATACTGATATGCTTACATTTCTTTTACATGTCGCATACATCATGCTTATGATTATACGCATTAAGATACGTTGTTTCCATGATATTTCTGGATTTGGGAACCGTGGATAATTCAAAAGAGAGTATGTAATTGTTTTAAAAATCCAGTTACCCTTGATATGATATTTCAGTGCGTCCACCATGTGTTTTCTTGGTGCTGAGAGCGACATATGAAACCCGATTCGAGGAGGCGGTGAGGCCGATCGTGGGTACATGGTGGGCCCGGTATAGTACCCCGGGGCAAGAAAGGGATGCTGTGTATACAGACGATGAGCCTGGCAGAGCGACTACTACCTACCGGTGATAGTATTTGGGCTCGGCGGATATCTGGAGGATACCGACCGGAGTTGAGAAATGATATGGGCCGATCCAGACTGACGGAGCCCGATATATGAGGATTTACGTGTCGATGCTAGGCACAGGTTTCATGATGTTTTCGAGTGTCGATGCTTGATACTCAGGTTCCATGATTTGATATGTCGCGAGCGACATATGTTGATTTATATCCTCATACTTCCATGCATATGTTTATGATATTTACATGCATGATGCTTATTGTCTTTGGGTGACACGTGGACGATTTACACATACATATATTGATATTGATTACATTGATCATACCTCATGTTTATGATATGTTACTACCTGAGGCACTGACACGAGTACTTGGTATTACACATAGTATAGATGTTTACCCTTGCCACCTTTTCATGCTTCAGGCTTTTTCATTTGAGGTTTATACATATATTTGATCGTATTGACCTAGGATTATGTCATGCATACGATTTCTGCTCTGTGATGTTTTCTATTCACGAGTTGGCAACTACCACCATTGTGCCACAGTTTTTGCAGGTTTTGCCGTACAGGTTTCTTTGCAGCTTTTCTGGCACACTGCTTCCTTTCTGGGTGATTGCATTGGTAGGTGGGTTCACTCGCATCATGACCACCCTTGTATTATTTTATTCAGTTGTATCTAGTAATTCCATCAACCAATACCTGTATTTATTTCAGACTTAGAAAACCAGTTATGTATTATTTCGACCTTAGAGTCGCGCGTTGTAGTATTATGGTTTTCATGTTGATTTTGAGTATGTTTTGAGTTTTTGATCCTCGCCCTTTGGCGTTGTATATTATATTGCTTGCGTGGTTGTGACCGTCGATTGACGAAGAGCTAGCTCCCGCTTGGGGATGCCTTTTCTTGTGTATATATATATTATTCATGTTGTACCCCGTTCGGGGCCAGTATTTACAAAGGAAACTCTGCCGAAATTTTTAGAAAAGATATGGAGGATTTAAAATGCATATTCGGCATACCTATTTTAAAACCCTTGTTTTAAAAACTTGTTTTCTTCACTTCTTAAAACTATTTCCTTTATTTATTACCTAAAAATGGTTTTAGATTTCTGGGCTTTTGGCTTACTTGAATTAGATGGGGTCCTATAGATTTCATATGATTCAAGTGCCAGTCACGGGCTATTTCGGGTCATGACAAAGTTGGTATCAGAGCGCTTGGTTAACCTTGGTTCGAGTCTAAGTTTGACGAGGCGGAGCCTAGGGCGTTTATATATATATACGGAACTTAGGCTTGACCTTACGGAACTTAGACTTAGTCGAGGGGGTATTACACCCGAACTTTCGTCGCGTAGGATGACCCTTGGTTGATGGAGTAGGTAGCTTGAGTAGAGTGACGTACCGTACGTATGTTCCGCGACATATTTACGATACACTACTCCGCTTAAGAAACCTTAGGATGTACATTTCCTTGCACAGTATTATATTCATTCCTATGATCTATCCTCATCGATATTGGTTATGATTTTGCTGCCACGATCACACGGGCAGAGAGAGCTACGGCTAGAGTTGCGTCAGCATGAGCTCGTCATGGACGAGGACTGACCAAGGCATGATTCCAGAGATGCACGATTGCATAGAGGCTTCGTTTTATTGTGTTTTCGCTCCATGAGCGTTTGACAGATCGTTTTTACGAGATTTCCCGGATGTGCTGATCGGCACCAGAGGATTAAGCCACTGATAGAGGCCAGCCAGGATGTGATGACCATTGAGGTATCGCTTATTCATGATGATTGAGACACTGTTCAGCGTACAGACGAATGGGCCAGTTGTTGCTGCAAATGACGAGATATCGCCCAGACGTTGGAGCTACTGCAGCATGAGCATATATTTAGAGATATGATGGAAGGTCGCTAGTCACCCGAGGATGAAGGACTAGGACATGTGGTTCGTTCTCTTACCCCGATGCGAGGTTATCAGATTGATTGATTCCAGCTAGAGACGACTTCACGCAGGTTCGTTGGTAGTCGATGGAGGCGGTCGAACGTCAGAAACCCATATTCCAAGTTTAAAGTATTCGGAAAGACATGCAAGCGATTCTATGGACCCTCTAGAAGAATGAAACCCTAACTCAACATAATGACCGTGTGAAAGCCTTTGAACCTTAGGGTTTACGGCAGTTCCGCGGCGCCATTAGTGAGGCTTGGGTCTGCCCTTCTACGGCTGGACCGCCGACGCTGAGGTATGTACTCGATACTATTAAACTGTACTCAAGATGTTGATCTCTTGGGGGATTATAAGGTTTTGGCGAATCGATCAAAAGGTTCGACATCTTTCGGATATCATGTGATGGGACACATTGCTTGGGAGACTCCGGATATGAGTATAGCCGTTGGAGCGCAGTCTAGGCAGCCATGAGAAGACGAGTCCGAATCAGTCGACATTGGAACAAAGTGGGACAAGAGGTTCGTGCGAGATGCTGACGAGCTGTTGTTACTCCTCGTTAATGTTAAAGGTCGGATATGGCTACAGAGGCGTTGGGATGCGACCAGTTTCCGAGGAAATGTTGTGCTGAGGACGCAGATTGACCAGAGAAGTACCAGAACGGAATCGTCCCCATTAGCACACCTGATAGGGCCGATGAGCCGACGGATTGCGAGATAGGTAATCCGCAGAGAAGATAAGGACCCAGAGACAGAGGACGCCAGCCCATGAACAGGAGGCAAGTAGATATCTTGCGCTACTAGCATTGGATGCACCGACACCTTCTCGACTGCGAAGGAGGAAATATCGACGACGGTATTTATGATTTATGATTTTGTGATTCGATTATCACGTATCTGTCACCTTGGATTTCGGTATTTTGGGCGTTCTGTTCGCATGATTTAGTCTTGATGACTGAGTTTCATGATATTTGTTTTCGTGCACCATGGTTGCACCTACTTGGTATTTATATTTTGTGCATAGTTATTACGCTTGAGGTATTAATCGTGATTTCATGCCTATTTTATACCAGTGATTTGACTTATGCTTTCAGCATAGTTTTCATGTGCTTTTGTGCTTAGATTTGATTTGTGCACGCTGATGCACTTGGTGGTGAGCTTATATACCGCGATATACCTATTTTGGATTGAGCCGTATTGTATACCGTCGACTTTGATTCTGATATTGATGTTGATTTCTTGCACTCCGTGCATTTGATTTGGATTTTCGCGCGTGTTGAGCGCCTGTTTTGAGATACGATTTTGGTGCACACCAGATGCACTAAATCAGGATTCCTTGTGCATGTCAGATGCACCAGATTTTGCTGTCAGGCACACACGTTGCCTATGACAGATGTTTCGTGCACACCCGTTGCACCTTTTTGATGTTTCTGTGCACATGTGTGGCACATATATGGATTTTTATTTCCATGCGCACCAGACGCACAGGGTATTCCTATATACATTTTGTGATTTATCCCTTACGGACCAGTACATTTTTATGATATTTGCTATTCATTTTCGTACTGAGCATGACTAGTCAGGGGACAGTACCTGGATATATTTTGGCATGCATTTCTTCAGATATTTACATGTATAGATTTGATGTCTACATGTATGGTCATGATATATATCATATTGGTTTTGTTTCGGATTTGACATTTGTGTCTTTACCATGACTCCGATGATTGCGAGATGCTTGACGGCGTTTTGATTTTGAGTTATCTGCTCATTTCTCATGCCCATGCATTGCGCTATAATGCGTTTAATGTATTGATGATTTCGGAGCCCCGACGACTTGGACTTTTACTGAAATGTTTTAGTATCTGAGGGGTTTTAAATTAAATTTGGGGACCGAATTTCTTTAAGGGGGAAGATTGTAACATTTCAAAAAAATAGAATTTTATTTTTGGGAATTTTTATAATTTAATATTAATTTTAATGAATATTTTAATATTTCGGTATAATTAAATACCGATAAATTAGGAGAAATTTTTTGAAAATTATAGAAATTACTAAAAGAGGGTGTTTTATGTGAATTATGCAAATTTTAAGTTTTTATGATTAATTTGACACTAATTTAGTGCTAATCGCGATTAAAAATCGCTAATCGCGTTTTAAGCTTATTTTGTGCAAACATGCACCATATCTTTTTTTTCACTTGTTATATATTCTTATAGCTTTCCTACATATTGTATGTCATGGTTGATGAATTATTAGAGAGGGGAAAAGAAAAGAAAAGTAAAGAAAAGAGGTATGGGGGACACTATTTTAGGCATGAGCTTTGACTTTGGAACACACACACCCACACTCTTTCTCTCTCCCCCTCACTCTCCCCTCCTTGGAGCTCGGCCAGAGCAAGCAGCCCCTCCCCCTCATCATCTTCTTCTTCTTCTTCTTCTCTTCACTCAAACTCCATGCTAAACAACTAAAAAACCAAATCCCATTTCACAAAAAGTGTGCACAAGCTCATGGAGAACAATTTGGACCAAGAAAGAGAAGATTTTGAGTATTTTGAGCAACTCAAGAAAATTCTTGAGTTGCCAAAGGAGGTAATTTCTGCACCAATAGAGTAGTGTTTCATTTCCTTATGCATCCGTACATGTTTCATGTCGATATCGAGTGGTTTTGTGGACTTAGAAAATTCTAGTTAGGGTTTATGAGAATTTGAGAGTTGTGATGTGAAATTGAACTCAGTAGAGGCCACACAAACCCCCTAGTGCTAGAATTAAGGCCTAAACCAGAAACTAGAAACCCGGAATACAGATTTAGAAACCGATATCGGAAGAATTGAGGAATCTGTGAGGGTTAATTGAAATCTGCTATCATTAGAAGACTCTGAAAATTATTTTGCTTGGACACTGATACATGCAGGCACCCAGGAGACTACCACCAAAACCCTAGCCCCTATCACCCCAACATGGCCGCAGATTTATTCTTTTTGGCCACAAATTGCGGCCAGACCTGGTCCTATTTCATTCGTGTTTGTTCTGTGGTCCCCTAATCTGTAAAATAGACCCCTGGCATATGCAAAATTATCCAATTTGACCTAGGGTGAAATCTGGGACCCTTTTCTGTAGTTGCTGTTTTGGATTCGTGTTTCCTTTCTCGCATTTTAAATTCTGGATTTGCGTATTGTGTTTTACCTCGATCACTTGACGTTTGTACGACGAGATCGAGGGTCGTTTGATGGTTTTGAAAGCGTAGTCTATAGGTTCTAACCTATAGGCCTTAGCATGTCGTTTTGGTATTCCCGATGTGATTTTAATACACATTTCGATTATGCTATCTATGTAGGTACCATCATGTGGATTCCATACGATGAAGAAGACGAAGGCGACACCGACACCGACACGCATGATACAAGGTGAGTAGATTATATCTATGGGCGAAGTCGGGTGGATGGCGTATAGCACCCCTGCAGTTCGAGGTTTAGTATACTATATTTATACTATATATGTGTTTGATAGCATTAGGTGCGATATGGATAATTGAGATGAGATTAGGTGTACTGTGGGTAGAATATGGTTTAGTTGTAAACTAGTATAGTTCCTAGTTGCGAACCTTAGAATAGGTTTACACCCACACGCACACACATGCTTATTTGTTATGGTTGTAACTAGATGATGAGGATTGTGGACGATATTTAGAGATCAGTCGATGAGATTGGGCATAGTGCCATGAGACCGGTGATATGATGTGATTCGTATTTGGGATACGACATGAGATTTTTAGCGGGCCTTTGGACGTGTGTTTCCCACCCGCATTCATATTTATTTAGATGGTATCGATTTGTACTAGGCTTAGATCAGTACCCCAGAACACGAGATATGATGATAAGGATACCTGATAATTGATGAGATGAATGTGATATTGACCCGTACCCAGCTTTTGGGATGCCGTACGATGATTTACCGTACGAGCTTTATATTGATGATAGATCCGCACTCATGACTCGAGGATGTCATATGATATTGTATCGTACGAGATACCTTTGAGGCGGGATCGCCGACTATATATATATATATCGACTCAGATTTAGGCGGTTCCCATACCCCTCCTGATTGACTTGTTAGTTAGAGCTGTAGTCTTGCTAGTAGATGTTAGGCTGGGTTGATGTCATACCTATTTCAAAAACTAACGAATCGGGAGTATTTTAAAGACAGGCAAAGGGATTCTACGGATATTTTCAAAAGACGCATCTTTTCTTAAAAACACCGTAGCCCTTATTTTACAAAAAAAAACCCCGATTCGTCTTATTTCAAATGGCAAACTGTGTGACTTTTTATATTGATGCAGATGCGTCACTGTTGCATTTATTAGCCGGTTCTTGCATATTCTTATTATTTGCATCGCATTGCATGTGCAAATGGTTATTGTTATATTAAACTCATGCTATTAGGACACCAGCACCATTATCGATGATGCATATGTTCCACATACACCTGCTTGCCGGCTCACACACTTCATCATCGATAATTGCCATGTCACTACACTGTAGCACTGTTGCATTCAGGATATGATCTCTTGCATAGCATACTTGTGTACATACCCCTTATACACCCATACTTACATACATAAGTATTTGCACATACATAGATGATTCTGGCTTGATTAGAGATTTGGGAACCGCAAGATACTCTTTAAAACTGATTAATTTTGAAAGAGCGGTTTTCCCTCAATATGTGCATATTACTATTCCATATTGCATGATATACTGATATGCTTACATTTCTTTTACATGTCGCATACATCATGCATTTGATTATACGCATTAAGATATGTTGTTTCCATGATATTTCTGGATTTGGGAACCGTGGATATTTCAAAAGAGAGTATGTAATTGTTTTAAAAACCCGGTTACCCTTGATATGATATTTCAGTGCGTCCGCCATGTGTTTTCTCGGTGCTGAGAGCGACATGTGAAACCCGATTCGAGAAGGCGGTGAGGCCGATCGCGGGTACATGGTGGGCCCGGTATGGTACCCCGGGACAAGAACGGGATGCTGTGTATACAGACGGTGAGCCTGGCAGAGGGACTACTACCTACCGGTGATAGTATTTGGGCTCGGCGGATATCTGGAGGATACCGACCGGAGTTGAGAGATGATATGGGCCGATCCAGACTGACGGAGCCCGATATATGAGGATTTACGTGCCGATGCTAGGCACAGGTTTCATGATGTTTTCGAGTGTCGATGCTTGATACTCAGGTTCCATGATTTGATATGTCGCGAGCGACACATGTTGATTTATATCCTCATACTTCCATGCATATGTTTATGATATTTACATGCATGATGCTTATTGTCTTTGGGTGACACGTGGACGATTTCCACATACATATATTGACATTGATTACATTGATCATACCTCATGTTTATGATATGTTACTACCTGAGGCACTGACACGAGTACTTGGTATTACACATAGTATAGATGTTTACCTTTGCCACCTTTTCATGCTTCAGGCTTTTTCATTTGAGGTTTATACATATATTTGATCATATTGACCTAGGATTATGTCATGCATACGATTTCTGCTCTGTGATGTTTTCTATTCACGAGTTGGCAACTCACCCCCGTTGTGCCACAGTTCTTGCAAGCTTTGTCGTGCAGGTTTCTTTGCGGCTTTTCTGGCACACTTTATTATTTTATTCAGTTGTATCTGGGTGATTGCATTGGTAGGTGGGTTCACTCGCATCGTGACCACCCTTGTATTATTTTATTCAGTTGTATCTAATAATTCCATCAACCAAAACTTGTATTTTGTTTCAGACTTATAAAACCAGTTATGTATTATTTCGACCTTAGAGTCGCGCGTTGTAGTATTATGGTTTTCATGTTGATTTTGAGTTTCTTTTGAGTTTTTGATCCTCGCCCTTTGGCGTTGTATATTATATTGCTTGCGTAGTTGTGACCGTCGATTGACGAAGAGCTAGCTCCCGCTTGGGGATGCCTTTTCTTGTGCATATATATATTTGTCACGACCCGAGAATTCGACTCGTGACCGGCACTTAACCACGCAACGTCTACAGGCGCAACGCGGCTAAGTAAGCCGAACCCAGAAATCAAAACCAATAAATATAGAGTGATTTAAAACATTTTGTAAAAGCAATAGTAAATGTCTGAAAAACTTCCATTTATTTAGTAGAAATCCTTTTTAAGTTCAAAAGTTATGAGTTTTATAATTTTGGTAACATTTCCTTTTTAAACATTAGCCCCGAAAGTCGGGTAAAAGTAAGGTGTAGCGGAAATAACAAGTGACATGAATGAAGCATCACAATATGATATACGACGCCGTAGCGAAGAATACACAGTAAAACAAGGACAATATCATAAAAGATGAAATTGCATAAAGTAACGTCGGCTCACATGCGAGCTCGACACCAGAAAATAAAATCATACATATCGTCCTCACAACTGTCTCTAAGTCAATACAGAAAGTAGATGGAGAGTACTAGATACATCAATATACAACTAAAAGATAACAGATACCGTACAAAACCCACCTAAACAGCAAAAGGGCTATCTCTGCTCAAAAGGGGTATCTGTGCCAAAAGATGAGGTAACAGCCAGCCGTGACTACTCCCAAGAGCAACCTGCAAACACTGTGGCACAACGGGGGTGAGTTGCCAACTCGTGAATAGAGATAACATATAAAGGTGACCGCAAGCATGCACGTATAGCGTGGCTCTACTAATGCCAGCAGATGATATCAATGCATGTCAACAGTGGATACAGTAGTAATGCATGTACTCTAATAGGTAAATGCCACAGGATGAGATGTATAGTAATCAATACTGAGTATGGGATAAATAATATCTACATGGACTATGTCAACATGGAAAGCAATGATCGGTGCCTCAAACTGCACCCAAATCTCACATATACTCAGACGCCGGCACACCCATCGGCCCTCAAATCCTGTATATCTCGGAGGAATCATGAGTGCCCAACATCGGCACCCAAAACATCATAAAATACCCGTGTCCAGCATCGATACGTAAATCCTCGAATATCGGGCGCCGTCAATCCGGACCGGCCCCACGGGGTCCGTCTGCGGTATCGGCCCTCGGCCCCGGCAGCACGGTCATCCCGCATCCATCACTCGACTCTGGTCAGTATCCTCCGGACAACTGCCAGGTCCAACAAATCACCGGTAGGTACTCGCCCGCCTCCAGGCTCAATCGGCAAATCCCGTCGATCATCTCGCCGAGGGGAACCATACCGGGCCCACCACGAACCCGCAAACGGAACATCCACTCCTCGAATCGGGTTTCAAGCACACGTCTCAGCACCGAGAAAACGCGTGGTGGACACACCAAAATATCATATCACGAGGTACCGGGTTTTTCAAAATAGCATATCTTTCCTTAAATAATTCCACGGTCCTCAAAACAGAAATCACATGAAAATCCAATACCAATAGTAAAATCCAATGCGAGGTACAATATACATCAATCCATGGTATGGGTATAAGGGGAAGACCGTTTTTTAAAGTAGTTTCATTTCCGGTTTTAAAGGATGTCATGCGGCTCCCAATATACATGAAGGTCATATCAAATCACATATGAGGCGAACTATAGCAATATAATCATGGCAGCTCTATAGTGAGTGTGGCATGGCAATTACTAACGGTGTGTGTGTAGCATGTAATAGTGCCCGTGCAACATAAACCGTTAGTAATAGTGCGGTGTTCTATCAGTTCTAAGCAATATATATATCAACACAGCAGAGAATACAATATGCGATGACAGTCTATGGGGTGCATGCAACATATAGTAAATAAGTCCTATCAGCCCTGACGCATAACGCCATGCGGGCGATATCCCCGTAGATGTGAAATCTACTCACCGTGTCTCGCGCTAAGTGTATCCAACCACTTGCTTGCCCTTCTTCGCAGCGTCCGTCTCACTGGCCTGCGAACCTAGAATCACATACACATATCACACATAAGCTTAAGTCACAAAACGCGACATTATAATCCAACGAGAAACCTGTGTCGCAAACCAATCGCGCGTGTGCGCGATACGCTAAAACGTGTACTCACGCGCCACAAAACTACCCCGACGCGCCGCGATACGCAGAACCCAAACCTACTCACGTATCGCGCGTGTCGCGAAGGTTTAGAAAAACGGCAAAACAGGTATTTGGTCCCAGATTTTCCTACAGAATTGATCTTACAAAAATATATATATCAAAGGACCCTACACACTGGAATACACCTAGAGAGCCCAAAAAACACCAAAACATCACCTGTCTGGCCGCAATTTGCGGCCAGAATGGCGGTTTTGGCGGCCTCAGTGGGGAGTTAGGGGGTCGGGTTTCATCTAGTGCATCATCTCCACTCCAATACACTACAGTCTTCCCAAGATCATTCTGCACTCACCGGGTCAATAGCAGTTCCAGAAAACTCAGATTTTGCCCAAAAACGACATTTGCATCACATATGAAAACTGGTGGTATTTTAGTGTAATAGGGGTTGGACTAGGTTTACATGGTCACAACAAACCTCAAGCATCCTACTGGAACTAATCTACACCTCATTAGCACAAAGTTTCTAGTAAACATCCCATATCGCACTAAAACGCACCAATATCCATTAACCGATGCAAATCTACACTAACTACGCTAACTAGGGGCCAAGTTAGGAAGTATACCTCACTCTCGACCCTAGGGAGCTGCAGGAAGGTGGAGAAGAGAAGAGAAGAGGCTGCAGTTGCTGTTGTAAAGCTTGGTGCTCACTGCTGCTCACTGTGCTGCTGTTGCTGAATGTTGCTGCTGCTGCTTTTGCTTCTGCTGCTGCTTCAGTTGCTTCTGCTGCTGCTTCAGTTGCTTCTGCTGCTGCTTCAAGAGGTAAGTGTGTGTGTGAGTGTGTTGGTGTGTTGTGAGAGTGTGAGAGAAAACCAAAAAGAAATGAGAGCCACCACAATCATTCCCACAAAAGTCACCCCTCTCTCTCTCACCTCATTTAATGCAAGCATGGCCTAAAGCCATGATGCATTCTCTCTCTCACACAAGTCAACACTAAACCCATAATTCAAATTAAAGCAACCCTTTTAATTAGCTAATTAATTAAACTTGCTTATAACCCAAAAGAATTAATCCTACAATTAACCCACCATGGTTAATAATTATGGTTTTTACTTGATTTAAAAACCCTAGTTTACATGCACATGTGTGTGCAAGTTTAGGAAAATTTTGGAAAAATATTTATTAAATTAAGAAAAATATTTAAAACACAATTTGGTAAACTTTTTATTAAAAACCATTATTTAATTATAATTATTCACTAACCCTCATCCTAAGGTGTTACAATCTCTCCCCCTTAAAGAAATTCGTCCCCGAATTTCAAAAATCTAACTAAGGTTACCTTCAAAAAGATGGGGATACGTCTTCATCATTTCGCTTTCGGTCTCCCAAGTGACCTCTTCACGGTTCTGACCACGCCAAAGTACCTTAACTGATGGAATCTCCTTCGATCTCAATTTCTTCACTTGTCGATCCAAGATCATCACCGGCTGCTCTGCATAGGAAAGATCACGCTCAAGCTGGATCGTCGGATGCTGAATCGCGTGCGAAGGATCATGTAGATATCTGCGGAGCATCGAAACATGGAATACGGGGTGCACGTCTGGAAAGCTGGGCGGAAGGGCTAACCGGTAAGCTACTGCACCGACACGCTCGAGGATCTCGAAGGGGCCCACATAACTGGGACTGAGCTTCCCCTTCTTCCCAAACCTCATCACACCTTTCATTGGGGAGACCCTCAAGAAAACATGATCACCAACAGAAAACTCAAGTCTGCGTCGTCGACGGTCTGCATAAGCCCTCTGCCTACTCTGCGCTGCTCTCATCCTATCGCGAATCAACTGGATCTTCGCGGTCGTCTCCTCAACGATCTGGGGCCCTAAGATACTGCTCTCACTGAGCTCTGTCCAACAAGTAGGCGACCTACATTTCCTCCCATAAAGAGCCTCAAATGGTGCCATCTGAATAGTCTCCTGGTAGCTGTTATTGTAGGAAAACTCTACCAAGGGCAAATGATGATCCCAGCTACCTCCGAAATCTAGTACACAAGCTCTGAGCATGTCCTCGAGAGTCTGGATGGTCCGCTCTGACTGTCCGTCGGTCTGCGGATGAAAAGCCGTGCTGAAACTCAAACGAGTGCCCAAAGCCTCCTGAAGCCTCTGCCATAGTCTACTAGTAAACTGGGTGCCTCTATCGGACACAATGCACGTCGGGACTCCATGTAGTCGCACTATCTCGTCAATATAGATCTGGGCATACTGAGTAAATCCGAAAGTCGTCTTCACCGGTAAGAAGTGAGCCGCTTTCGTCAAACGATCCACGATCACCCAGATGGAGTCATACCCCCTACTAGTCCTGGGTAGACCCACCACGAAGTCCATCGAAATCTGTTCCCATTTCCACTCCGGAATGGGTAACGGCTGTAGCTCTCCCGCGGGCCTCTGGTGCTCAGCCTTGACTTGCTGACAAGTCAGGCATCTCGATACAAAATCTGCAATGTCCCTCTTCATTCCGTCCCACCAGTAAACATCTCTCATATCATGATACATCTTGGTGGAACCGGGATGGACGCTATACACCGATCGATGTGCCTCCTCAAGAATCTCACGCCTCAGTCCCTCAGCATCAGGTACGCACAGTCTGACTCCAAACCGTAGTATCCCCTGATCATCGATCACGAACTCGGAAAATCGGTCCTGTCCCATCTGTGCCATGATCTCTGAACACCGGTCATCACTGAGCTGTGCCTCACGTATACGATCAATCAACTGTGGGCGTGCACGGACATGCGCTATCTGTCCTCCAATCGACGTGAACTCGAACTGTACTCGACTGTCGCATAATATCTGCCAATCTTTGGATGACTGCTCCTGTACTGCGCTCAAACATGATAAACTACTCCCGGGCCTCCTGCTCAAAGCATCCGCCACCACATTTGCCTTGCCCGGGTGATATAAGATCTCGCAGTCGTAATCCTTCACTAACTCCATCCATCGACGCTGTCGAAGGTTCAGGTCCCGCTGCTGGAATATGTATTTCAGACTCTTGTGATCCGTAAATATCTGGCACGACTCACCGTATAAGTAATGTCGCCAGATCTTAAGTGCGAAGACCACTGCTGCCATCTCCAAATCATGAGTGGGGTAGTTCTGCTCGTGCTTCTTCAATTGTCGCGAGGCATACGCGATCACCCTATTCTGCTGCATCAGAACGCATCCCAATCCCACTCGAGAAGCATCACAAAAGACCACAAATCCGCCCGATCCAGAAGGTAAAGATAACACCGGTGCCGTCGTCAGCCGTGCCCGTAACTGCTGAAAGCTGTGCTCGCACTCCTCCGTCCAAACGAAAGGAACTCCCTTCCGGGTCAACCCGGTCAACGGTGTAGCAATACGTGAGAAGTCCTGCACGAAACGCCTGTAATAACCGGCCAATCCCAAAAAGCTGCGAATCTCCGTCACCGATGTGGGTCTGGGCCAACGCTGAACGGCCTCGATCTTCCTCGGGTCAACACATATACCGTCTCGTGAAATCACGTGACCCAAGAAGTCCACGCTGTCTAGCCAAAAAGCACACTTGGAGAATTTCGCATAAAGCTGGTGCTCCCTCAATGTCTGCAATGTAACCCGCAGGTGCTGCTCGTGCTCCTCACTACTCCGGGAATACACCAAGATATCGTCGATGAAGACTATGATGAACAGATCCAAATAAGGCCGGAAAATACGGTTCATCAAATCCATGAAGGCTGCTGGCGCATTGGTGAGTCCGAACGACATCACCAAAAACTCGTAATGGCCATAGCGCGTACGGAAAGCTGTCCGGGGAATGTCCTCCTGTCGAACCCGCAGCTGATGATAGCCCGATCGTAAATCGATCCTCGAAAAGTACCCTGCCCCCTGAAGCGGGTCGAACAAATCGTCGATACGCGGCAAAGGATACCTGTTCCGCACTGTGACCCTGTTCAGCTGGCGGTAGTCGATACAAAGACGCAAACTGCCATCCTTCTTCTTGACGAACAGGACTGGAGCACCCCAAGGAGAAACACTGGGTCGAATAAGTCCCTTGTCCAGCAAATCCTGTAACTGACCCTTCAGCTCACGAAGTTCCGCCGGGGCCATCCGATAGGGCGGTATAGAAATAGGCCCCGAACCAGGAACCAGATCAATACAGAAAGAAATGTCGCGCTCGGGCGGCAACCCAGGAAGCTCGTCAGGGAACACATCAGGAAACTCGCTAACAACCGGAACCTGATCCAATGGAACCTCTGTAGCGCGAGCATCGCGAACATAGGCGAGAAATCCCTGACATCCCTTCCTCAAAAGCTGTCCAGCGCGGAAAGAAGAAATCACACTGTGAGGGGCGGCACTACGGTCCCCCAACACAACAAAAATCGACTCACCGGGGAAACAGAATCTAACTGTCTTCTCACGGCAGTCCAAAGAAGCATAGTACGTGGCTAACCAATCCATGCCCAAAAGAACGTCGAAGTCCAACATCTCCAGAAGGATCAAGTCGACGGGCAACTCTCTCTCGCCAATACAGACGATACAGGATCGGAACACGTGCCTAGCCACAAACGACTCCCCTACAGGAGTAGTCACCACAAGCGGCTGATCAAGTAAGCCGGACTCTCTACCCAAACTCGGCACAAAGTGTGTGGATACGTACGAGTGTGTGGATCCGGGATCGAACAGTATATGTGCGTCAACCGAACATACAGGGAGGATACCTGAAACCACTGCATTGGACGCCTGCGCGTCCTGATGTGTCAAAGCAAAGACCCTCGCCTGTCCACCACCTGTAACTGACTGACCTCTGCCTCGGTCATCACGTCCTCTCTGAGAAACTCCTCCACGCCCACGACCTCTCTGAGCAAAAGTCTGGCGCGGAGCAACGGTAGGCACAACGGGCAACGTCCTCTGGGGTGGTGAAGGTGGTAAGGTAACATGCGGTGCTGCCGCCTCCCTCCGGTGTGTCTCTGGACAATCTCGAACGAGGTGAAGTAGGCTGCCACATCTGTAGCAACCCCGCGGCGACTGCTGACCGTCCTGGGGATACGAACTAAACATCCGACCCCGTCCCGAATCTCTGCTACCCCTCGTACCGGAACGATACCTGTCGCGGCGTCTGAATGACTGCCTCCGTGCGGAAAT
Source organism: Agapanthus africanus (assembly GCA_030015575.1). NCBI lineage: Eukaryota > Viridiplantae > Streptophyta > Magnoliopsida > Asparagales > Amaryllidaceae > Agapanthus > Agapanthus africanus. The sequence continues at coordinate 529,842,023 of JASDDO010000014.1, forward strand.
ACTGGTACGAACTCTCTTCGGCTCTGGAAATACCGAAGTCTCAACAAGGTGCTCCTCGACCACTAGGGCTGCGTCTACAGCTGCTGCATAGGTCTCGTAGTGCTGCGCGCTGATCGCGAGGAACACTGGTGAAATCAAGCCTCGAACAAATCTCCGGACTCGCAACTCCTCGGTGGCCACTAGATGTGGGGCGTAGACTGCTAGCTCTGTAAACAGTACGTCATACTCTGCCACTGTCATCCCTGGCGTCTGGCGCAAAGACTCAAACCTGCGTGCTCGGGCATCTCTAACACTCCGGGGAAGGAAACGGGCTAGAAATATGGTTACGAACTCCGTCCAGGTCATAGGAGGAAGACCTGCTGCTCTGCCCTTCTCCACTGAATCACACCATTTCTGCGCAAGACCTTCCAGACGAAAGCTCGCGAACTCAACCCATCTCGCATCTGCACATCTGAGGGAACGGCATATCCTGGCCATCCTGTCGATAAAAGACTGTGGGTCCTCGGCTGTATCGGTGCCTGTGAAAACCGGAGGCTTCAGCCTCATGAACTCTGATAGCGATACTGTAATCACCTCCGTGGCTGCAGGGGCAACTGGCTGTGCGGTAGGCACCATCGCGGTCTCTGGAACTGGTGGAGCTACCTCTGGTCGCTGCGCTCGAAGCGTCTCAACTAACGATCCTATCATCTGGCGCATCTCCTGCATACCAGACCCTAACAAGGCGATCTGCTCTGTCACGGCAGGAACAGCCTGCTCGGGTACCACCGGCGTACTGCCCGGATCAGTCCTCGTCTCGGACGAGTCAATACGAATCTCGGCCCTCGCGGCCGCTCTCTGTGCCCTCGTAGTCTTAGGCGGGATATTGGCTGAAAGAAAATTGGATTCGATAAGAATACGGAAATCGAATCACAAGAATATAAGGAGGAATCAAATCAACAAGTCCTAAGGTCGCGTAAGCGGAGTACCGTGTCGTGAGTATGCCGCGGAACATACGCACGCTACGCTACCCTGCTGCAGCTACCTACTCCATCATACCAGGGTCATCCTACACTCCGAAGGTAAAACCTATGCTCTGATACCAACTTTGTCACGACCCGAGAATTCGACTTGTGACCGGCACTTAACCACGCAACGTCTACAGGCGCAACGCGGCTAAGTAAGCCGAACCCAGAAATCAAAACCAATAAATATAGAGTGATTTAAAACATTTTGTAAAAGCAATAGTAAATGTCTGAAAAACTTCCATTTATTTAGTAGAAATCCTTTTTAAGTTCAAAAGTTATGAGTTTTATAATTTTGGTAACATTTCCTTTTTAAACATTAGCCCCGAAAGTCGGGTAAAAGTAAGGTGTAGCGGAAATAACAAGTGACATGAATGAAGCATCACAATATGATATACGACGCCGTAGCGAAGAATACACAGTAAAACAAGGACAATATCATAAAAGATGAAATTGCATAAAGTAACGTCGGCTCACATGCGAGCTCGACACCAGAAAATAAAATCATACATATCGTCCTCACAACTGTCTCTAAGTCAATACAGAAAGTAGATGGAGAGTACTAGATACATCAATATACAACTAAAAGATAACAGATACCGTACAAAACCCACCTAAACAGCAAAAGGGCTATCTCTGCTCAAAAGGGGTATCTGTGCCAAAAGATGAGGTAACAGCCAGCCGTGACTACTCCCAAGAGCAACCTACAAACACTGTGGCACAACGGGGGTGAGTTGCCAACTCGTGAATAGAGATAACATATAAAGGTGACCGCAAGCATGCACGTATAGCGTGGCTCTACTAATGCCAGCAGATGATATCAATGCATGTCAACAGTGGATACAGTAGTAATGCATGTACTCTAACAGGTAAATGCCACAGGATGAGATGTATAGTAATCAATACTGAGTATGGGATAAATAATATCTACATGGACTATGTCAACATGGAAAGCAATGATCGGTGCCTCAAACTGCACCCAAATCCCACATATACTCAGACGCCGGCACACCCATCGGCCCTCAAATCCTGTATATCTCGGAGGAATCACGAGTGCCCAACATCGGCACCCAAAACATCATAAAATACCCGTGTCCAGCATCGACACGTAAATCCTCGAATATCGGGCGCCGTCAATCCGGACCGGCCCCACGGGGTCCGTCTGCGGTATCGGCCCTCGGCCCCGGCAGCACGGTCATCCCGCATCCATCACTCGACTCTAGTCAGTATCCTCCGGACAACTGCCAGGTCCAACAAATCACCGGTAGGTACTCGCCCGCCTCCAGGCTCAATCGGCAAATCCCGTCGATCATCTCGCCGAGGGGAACCATACCGGGCCCACCACGAACCCGCAAACGGAACATCCACTCCTCGAATCGGGTTTCAAGCACACGTCTCAGCACCGAGAAAACGCGTGGTGGACACACCAAAATATCATATCACGAGGTACCGGGTTTTTCAAAATAGCATATCTTTCCTTAAATAATTCCACGGTCCTCAAAACAGAAATCACATGAAAATCCAATACCAATAGTAAAATCCAATGCGAGGTACAATATACATCAATCCATGGTATGGGTATAAGGGGAAGACCGTTTTTTAAAGTAGTTTCATTTCCGGTTTTAAAGGATGTCATGCGGCTCCCAATATACATGAAGGTCATATCAAATCACATATGAGGCGAACTATAGCAATATAATCATGGCAGCTCTATAGTGAGTGTGGCATGGCAATTACTAACGGTGTGTGTGTAGCATGTAATAGTGCCCGTGCAACATAAACCGTTAGTAATAGTGCGGTGTTCTATCAGTTCTAAGCAATATATATATCAACACAGCAGAGAATACAATATGCGATGACAGTCTATGGGGTGCATGCAACATATAGTAAATAAGTCCTATCAGCCCTGACGCATAACGCCATGCGGGCGATATCCCCGTAGATGTGAAATCTACTCACCGTGTCTCGCGCTAAGTGTATCCAACCACTTGCTTGCCCTTCTTCGCAGCGTCCGTCTCACTGGCCTGCGAACCTAGAATCACATACACATATCACACATAAGCTTAAGTCACAAAACGCGACATTATAATCCAACGAGAAACCTGTGTCGCAAACCAATCGCGCGTGTGCGCGATACGCTAAAACGTGTACTCACGCGCCACAAAACTACCCCGACGCGCCGCGATACGCAGAATCCAAACCTACTCACGTATCGCGCGTGTCGCGAAGGTTTAGAAAAACGGCAAAACAGGTATTTGGTCCCAGATTTTCCTACAGAATTGATCTTACAAAAATATATATATCAAAGGACCCTACACACTGGAATACACCTAGAGAGCCCAAAAAACACCAAAACAACACCTGTCTGGCCGCAATTTGCGGCCAGAATGGCGGTTTTGGCGGCCTCAGTGGGGAGTTAGGGGGTCGGGTTTCATCAAGTGCATCATCTCCACTCCAATACACTACAGTCTTCCCAAGATCATTCTGCACTCAACGGGTCAATAGCAGTTCCAGAAAACTCAGATTTTGCCCAAAAACGACATTTGCATCACATATGAAAACTGGTGGTATTTTAGTGTAATAGGGGTTGGACTAGGTTTACATGGTCACAACAAACCTCAAGCATCCTACTGGAACTAATCTATACCTCATTAGCACAAAGTTTCTAGTAAACATCCCATATCGCACTAAAACGCACCAATATCCATTAACCGATGCAAATCTACACTAACTACGCTAACTAGGGGCCAAGTTAGGAAGTATACCTCACTCTCGACCCTAGGGAGCTGCAGGAAGGTGGAGAAGAGAAGAGAAGAGGCTGCAGTTGCTGTTGTAAAGCTTGGTGCTCACTGCTGCTCACTGTGCTGCTGTTGCTGAATGTTGCTGCTGCTGCTTTTGCTTCTGCTGCTGCTTCAGTTGCTTCTGCTGCTGCTTCAGTTTCTTCTGCTGCTGCTTCAAGAGGTAAGTGTGTGTGTGAGTGTGTTGGTGTGTTGTGAGAGTGTGAGAGAAAACCAAAAAGAAATGAGAGCCACCACAATCATTCCCACAAAAGTCACCCCTCTCTCTCTCACCTCATTTAATGCAAGCATGGCCTAAAGCCATGATGCATTCTCTCTCTCACACAAGTCAACACTAAACCCATAATTCAAATTAAAGCAACCCTTTTAATTAGCTAATTAATTAAACTTGCTTATAACCCAAAAGAATTAATCCTACAATTAACCCACCATGGTTAATAATTATGGTTTTTACTTGATTTAAAAACCCTAGTTTACATGCACATGTGTGTGCAAGTTTAGGAAAATTTTGGAAAAATATTTATTAAATTAAGAAAAATATTTAAAACACAATTTGGTAAACTTTTTATTAAAAACCATTATTTAATTATAATTATTCACTAACCCTCATCCTAAGGTGTTACAATATTATTCATGTTGTACCCCGTTCGGGGCCAGTATTTATAAAAGAAACTCTGCCGAAATTTTTAGAAAAGATATGGAGGATTTAAAATGCATATTCGGTTTACCTATTTTAAAACCCTTGTTTTAAAAACTTGTTTTCTTCACTTCTTAAAACTATTTCCTTTATTTATTACCTAAAAATGGTTTTAGATTTCTGGGCTTTTGGCTTACTTGAATTAGATGGGGTCCTATAGACTTCATATGATTCAAGTGCCAGTCACGGGCTATTTCGGGTCGTGACAACATACTTTTTGGGTGTATGAGACTCACACCATGCTAATAATAATGATATGGTTTTGTTTATTTAAATTTAATCAAAATTAAATGGAAATTGGTTTAATGGTTGAAGCTTGGAGAAGCCTGTGGAACCATTGACCAAGTCCACTAAGTTTGTTTTACTTTTTGATATTTATTAACCTAACCATTATTAATTAGCCATGGTTTATTCTCTACATGAGTTAGTGTATGTCAATAACTCACGCATGGTTGCTATTCTCACCTCATGAGTTCATTATCTCATCTTGATTCTTCATCTTTCTCTTCATTGAGAAAGCTTGCTAGCTTTTCTAAAGGTGAGAAAATATTGTGAGAAAAACAAATCTAGAGTGAGCCCATTTCCTACTTCATCATCCTTTACTATTAGCCATTTAGTTTAGTGTGTTTTCTTCACTAAATCCTAATTTAGTGAAGAGGTAGCATAAGCTTGAGTCTCTTCGACGTAGATCATCTTCGGCCTCAAAAACTTCGAGCAAGATCGTTCATTTCTTCATAAGAACCCTTACTAGAGTTCGGGCGTTCACTACTTGGAGCGAAGGGACTACTACACGGAGCTTTAGAAGTGAAGGATCGGTCTACAAAGGTTGTATTCCTCATTCACTTAGATGTTAAGATGTTAACATTGCTAGTTTTTTTAAATCTCTAGTTAAGATTCTAGGGTTAGGGTTCTTTAGTACGTCAAAAATTTGAAAACGGCATGGACGATGCCTCCCGAAACCTTGCTGCCTCCCTAGGGAACCCTACAGTGGTATCAGAGCCAAGCTAGAGATTTAAACGATGTTTGTTAGAATTAAAAAACCGAAACAACTCCGAAACACCTAATATAAAATCTAGTTTCTGTCGAATTTTTAAAGGTGTCAAAAAAAAAAAATTAGCAACTGCTGAATGTTGTATGTGATATAACATGAACAGTACGAAAATTTAGAGCAATTTGGTGCAAAAGTGGCCGTCCACATAGGGTTTAAAACTGAGCTCACCAGGTCCTTTGTGGAATTCTGGCTTCAAATTTTCACGGTGTTCCAGTCTCTAGGTTTTGGTGTTTCAGGTGTAGCTTGTTTTTGTTAAATTTGCATGTGATGTTAACTTTCTGCAAAGGCAATTCGGAGTGTTTCGTAGTCGTAATTCTTACATGTATTCGGGTTATTTAGACGACGTTAAAAAGTTCGAACGGATATCAATAACCGATATATTCCCTCACTGGAAATTTTCCAAGAGTTGGATTTTTTCCGTGTTTAAAATCTTCAAAAAATCGTGCAAGCGATTCTGTGGACCCTCTAGAAGAACGATAACCAAACTCAAATTTTTGGATTGCGGAACCGCGGTAATACCCTAGGGTTTACGGCAGTTCAGTGGCGACATGAGTGAGGCATGGGTCTGCTGATTGTTAGGTATTTTGCGTGCGTAGTTTTAATTACCGCAATCAAGACGGTTTCGCTTGGTAGCTAGCCGGTTGAGTACGGGTCGTCCGCAGGGAGATGGGAATCTTTTTCTTAGTATTTTAACGAGTTAAGTCCAATTTGTCCAGGTTTGTTTAGTTTCACTATGTTTTAAAATGTGTATAAAGAGAGCTTGTTAGGGTTAGTATTAGGTTAGTTTGAGTTAGGAGTCGCTCACTTCTTTCGTTGCCACTCTTAATATCAGTATTACGGTAATCTGCAACAACATGGATTAGCATGACTTGTAAGTGCACGGCGGCGCCCCAGCCGTCAATCCGTCGCCGGAATGCGGAAACGAAACTTTTCTAGAATTTAGAAACCGGCACCACCGCGCACTAAAATCCCGGATCGGGCCATTAACCTAACTCTAGCAAACAAGAAAAGGAGTAGAGAAGCTATACCAAGCGATCCCTGTCCTTCGGTCTTCGCCTCCACTCCGATCTCCTCGCGGAATCTCCGGTCGTCGCCTCCTCGTCGGAACGGGCACCACATCGCCGGGTTCTTTTACGGGCTCCCACCTCTGGACCGAGGCAACTCGGGCGTGAAGTTGGCTAGCCGACGCGTCCAAGAAATGCTGTAGGGTAAGTGTAGTAGCTTGTCTCTTTGGGGTTATGAGGTTGCCATGGTGATGGAGGAATGAAAAGAATGAACTTTGGAGATTATTGTGGCAAGTAGAGAAATAGAGAAAAATGAGATGATGGAATTTTTCTCACAAAAATGAACCCTCTCCCTCTCTCCAATAGTGGCCGGCCCCTCTCATCAAAAAAATGGTGGAGAGCAAAAATGCAATAATGCAAGGAAAGAATAATGTGTGTAGATCATGATGGAAAAAGGTCACCTCCATTTCTAATCCAAACCAAATCAACTCATATCTCATAAATGCAAGCAAGTGATGGAAAAAGATTCTCATCATGCATGAACCATCATGATGCCACCATTTCACAAATAAACCCTCCACAAAAGATAATTTGCACACTTGCAAATTACCCCTCCATCGGAAAGTCCGGCCGCGAAGGAACAAAGGAAAACTGGCCGGAACGGAATGCAAACTGGTAACTTCAAAAAACTGATCCCGTAATAAATTACAGGAAAACCCCGCGACTGTATATACATACCCGCATTTGTATTCTCACTGAATACAAATGCAAAGAGACAAAATCAACACTGTCCAATACTAGGATCCGGTTTAAACCAAAGCCCACTAGTATTATCCGTCCGATCACGATCCGTGCAATACCGCACGTATCTGATCGAACCCCGCCATATCTCCATACGGCCTCTACAGCGTTTTGCCCGAAACTTGAGAAACTGGTCTGTGGGGGACTCTAAAGACTCGTCAACACCTTGGTTGTGGATTTAACAACTAGCACGTCAGAGGTATTAGCCTATACGTAACGGGCTACCAGGTATTGACCAAAAGGGACGTCGATGAGCGAACTCATCCTGACACCCTACTGAGCCTGTCAGTGACAATATCCGTACAGTCCGGTCCGTTCGTCTATGAGCATCGCATGGCGGGCCTAGGGGGTTGGTATAAGTCAGTCCCCCAAAAGCGGTACAAGTCGTGTCGGAGTGCAGCCCAGAACACCCTGAGATACTACTGGAATACCTACCAGTAAATCTCCTGCCTTGGCCAAGGACTTTCATGTACTGGCTCTCCTAGACACAGCGTGACCTCACCCCCAATACCGGGAGAGACGAACCCCTGCAGATCCGCTCACTGCCTCCATGTGGCTCGGGACTGTACCCAACTAAAACCTGTTTGCATGTCTCCTTTGAGCGCGGTAGGGTAGTAATCAAAGCACAGTGGGAACTCATACGAGACAAATGACGATCTCAGGTCGATGAACTAACATGTACACATGTCACCAGGGAACTGCTATCTGACGTCAAGTATAATACCAACTAGCAGGTTCCCGGCGAGTCCTGTCCGTTGTACTCATAACCCAATGAGCACCAGTATACATCTTAGGTGAACTAACTGACACCAGTGGCTTGTGAGACCGGCCACTGCCCCTCGTCGGGGTCTCGACTGTATACACTAGTCTACTCTAGAGTATCGATGCCCTATCTCGAAACTCCCACGACTAGGGACCTTTTAAGGATTTGCTTATAGACCCCAGCTCCCACGTATATGATTGCCCTCATATTGCTGGCAGTCAAGCAAGAATCCTAGGGGCTCTATCAACGTGCAATAATGACCTGTAAGGTCACCTAAAGCAGTACATGATGATAAAGATAAACCAGATAGCATACTATCGTCTCGAGTAAGACAGTCCTACCAGCATAGGTCCTCCCTCAATCATTGCAATCACGTGCCTGTGATCCAATAATTGACTCTGAGGGCACTATATCCAACAATCTCCCACTTGCACTCAAGGCTAATTATTGCGATGTCGCATACTCACAGCCCGTGTGATACCGAACACCCAACTCCTCTACTAGTCAGTCTCACAAAGCTCGTTTGCGAAACTATTGCGTTCGAGGAATAGCCTCAGTGAGTGGATCCGCCCTGATGTTTCTTTCTATGTCTCTCTTTATCTCAAGTTCGCGGAGAAACCCATCTCCCGAAATGAGCAATACCTGTCTTAGAATATGTTTGGATATCTGATGGGACCCAGCTCATAAATGAACTCCAAATCCAAACTTCTTAGACTTTATCGTCAACTGAACTTAATCAGTATCCTGCGCCATCCTTCCCTCAGTATCCACCTAGACCACCTGTCCAGATACTGCCCCTCGTCAGAGGGAAAACTATAACTCTGACAGTCACTCTGTCATCCAGGTCACCTTAGAAGCCTGGAATGATAACCGTCTCCCGAACGAGGCTGTCGTTATCATATCCCTAGTACATGCACTTATGTTTTAAAGCTGCTTCCGATTGTTTCTCCAGGATTGGATTAATATCAACTTATTGCATCTACTGCAAAAACAACATCTGGTGTGGTACTTGACATCTCCTGATTGACTCAATTGCCTAAGCAAGTGATCTGCCAATCATGCACATCCCTCTCTACTTTAGTCTGTAAGACACCTTTAGAGAGGGTGACTCCATCACCTACAGGTTCACTACCGTGCCAGTAGTCGTCCATTCTAAATACTCATAGAATGCTGTCAATGTACCCAGATTGGGAAACTACCCAAATCTAGATCTAACACCATAGATCTAGTAACCAGAATGTCTGATATAATATCCATGTCCCATGTGGAGAAACCACTGTGTGACAACCAAAGTATAACCGATCGTAGTATAGGAACATCACTTCCTACTCTGTGTATGTCACCCAAATACCAGGACATCACACCCTACTACCTTCTTAACAGATCCATCCCCTATTCTGATGAAGTCAAACCTATGACTGTCACATCAGTAATAGATGATCTATCTCCGCTATATCTGCTTTAGTCTATAAATAGACATAAGCCACCTGTCCACCAATGCTTCCGCTGCTCCCACTGACTACGACAACCCTCTGGCAGAGTCATATACACGTGCATTTCTAAAGCTGGTTTAGAACGACGCTATACTAATCCTCCTGCCGGGTCTCATAGTCTGGAACAACGGTAGTGTCAAGTCTGGGTAAACAAGAACCTCCCTGTCACCGTCCTTGAGCATACCGAAGTACCTCTCGAGTGCCTGAGCTTACCCACCATATCTGCGGAGTGGCCAATGGAATGTCAAACCAGATTGAATCTTTAGGTTCTTATCAAATCTTCAGTAATCGTTTGCGGTTCTGGAATCACTTCCAGTTCTACCATACTCCCACTACTGTTTTCTGAAAAATTCCATTTTTATTAAAACTGTGGCGAGTCAAGAACAATATTACTATTGATCTTCCAGATGGTAGAAAGTCAACCCTCGTCATAGCCCGGGTCAACCCACAAACAGCCATTACAGAAACGGGCCTTGAGTTATCCAGAGTCTGGTTTTAAGCATAAGCTGGACAACTCCCCGTACCTTAACAATGTCAAGATATGAACTGTTCTATATCCAATACAGAATCAGAGGCACTGATTTAATTGAACCAGAATCAAATCATGCAGCTGTCTCCGGTGCATGTCAACTGAATGGAAGGAGGCCGATCAGCGTTACTCAACTTAGGAATGCTTCCAATTATGAGTAACCTGAAAGAGAAGCAAGTTCTCTTAACCATTACTATCAACTGAATACCATACACAAGTATCTACATCTTCGATCACCTTGAAGAATCCTGATACTTGCAATATCTGGTACACTACTTTATCCACATACCTATAACTTCTCAAAACTTAGACCCTGTGTTTCTACGAAACACATGTCTAAGAACCAGAGAAGTCACAGGTAAACCGAATATAGTATGAGAACCAACCCCTCTGTCCTAATGGACACTGGACAATATACAATACTTTGTATAAGTCCCCTGAGTCTAGCGACTCATTCACTGTGTGTCGTAGGTTGAAAACTGTACTTATGGTTAAAAAGAATTACACCGCTGCTTAATGCTCCTTACCTAACCATCCACTGATATAGGTAAATGTCATGGACATAATCTCAAAAAGGTATATCTCACTCTATGAATATAGACGTACAGATATATCAATTTGAAATTGGTGCACAAGAACGGATATTCAAAACCAAATATTTGCCGTCCGGCAAACTACTAAGGTGACCTCCTCAAATATCACCAATTACAACGAATCCCGATATAATGAGGATGGTCACCTAATTCCCAATAGCTTACTCCCACTCATCATCTCTAAAACCATACAGATGTGAGAATCAAACCTGGTAAATACATACCCTGGAGTAAGGACAATCGGAAAATCAATTTTCTTTTAACAGTACATAGTGAAAATGAAACATTGAAATGTTTCGATGGGGTATCCCGGCATTCCTAGTAATGCCTCTTCTATTATCCAGATTCACAACTGCAACCGTATATCTCTTTGCCATCTCTCCAAATCCCTTTATATGTCTTTAGTCATTACCTTCTGTACACCCTTTAGGCCAAATGGTTTTCTTCCTTCCCTACCGTTCGGCACCAGCCTATGGTTTGGAAGAAGACTATCCAATAAGAATAATGGGTGTACTATCCTAATCCTAGGAGCACTCGCAATGCTTGAGAAGGTGAAGATAAAAGACAACCGAATAAACCATATTCCTATTTCTCCTGAACCAGAATCCATCCCCGAACTGGAACAAGTTCCTTTCGAGTTCGTATATAACTATACGATGGAGTATCCAATAAACTGTGGATCTTCGTAGTGATACGGAGTGTCCTGGAGAAATACAAAGGTGATTTAGGATTGGCGAAGAAATACTTGGTTTGGTCGTGAATAGCAGTCGCAATTTACTTTGCCCTCTTACTAATCCCTTGCTTTGTCTTTACTTAATACCTTCTGCACACCATCGTTATGCTAATTGGTTTTCTTCATTCCCCACCATTCGGCACCAGCCTAAGGTTTGGAAGAAGACTATCCAATTTGCGTAATAGGTGTACTATCTCCTAAACCAAGGAGTACTCGCAACCTGAGAGAAGGTAAAAGGAAAAGACAACTGAATAGTCCTATTCGTTTACTCCAGAACCGGAAACCATCCTCGAATAAATTCCTTCGAGTTCGTATATAACCATACGTTGGTTTTGTCCAATGGAAGTGGACGTTCGTAGTAATACGGGGTGTCCCGGAGAAAAGGGTAAAAGCAGGAGTGGCAATGAGGTTTGCAACTCTGACAATCCAAAAGCCAGTATTTAAGAAGGTTCGGTTAATCTTGGTCACTGAGTCATCGTCTAGGGTCGGGTCATGGTCGCTGCCAAAGAGAGAGAGAAAAGAAACACTCAGCGTGCACTCTAACCTAGATGAGAATGGTTATCACTTTATCTAATCAGGAAACCTCCCACTGTAACGTCAAATTCTTCCCCAAACCTGAAAGAAGAATTAGTCGGGATCACCCGAAGAGTAAACCAACTCATCAGTGGGAATCGGGATCCAACTATCATCGCATGATAACGTGACGGAATCCGCTCACGCTATCACACTCCAGAAGGTATGCGCATATCTGAAAAGTTTCAGTTTCTTTAGAAACTCCCGATGTGATTTTTGCCCCATGCTCTTATGACCTTGACTTTGGCCAACAAATCATAAGTCACATGTCAAGTTCTACCCGTCGTTCTCCAGGTTAATTTGAACCCACCAGTACAAGCCCTTGACTTTGGCCAACAAGGCTATACGACTGTCCCAAACCAACGCATCTATCTATGCTGCATATGAATACCCAACAGCTACCAAACACTGTGTCTTGACTTTGGCTAACAAACACAGCTTGAATTCTATTGACTACCCATATGAAACGAAAGAGGGCTACGAATGGTTTCTGGAGAAAACCTTTAACGTAATGAACTTGATATCGTTGAAGGAACTGGATAGCTTTATAAAAATATAGTGGCGAAAACCTTTGCTAAAGAGGTCACTCCCGGTGAAGGGATCTCGGCTCTTTCCCCGTAGAATGAGGTGCAGGATATTCCAACTGAATACCACGATGCAAAGCAAAAGTAAACGACTATAGTGAAGTTATTGCCCTGACGCAAACTTCTGTCTAAGGGGTCACTCCCGGTGAAGGGATCTCGGCCCTTGCCTCGTCGACTGAAGAGCTGGATATTCATAACCGAATACCACTATGCAAAACAAAAGAGAACGCCCTTGCAATAACAGCTTTTTGAAAACTGTTCCAACAACATCAGAATAGGTTTGTTTAGCTTGCATTGATCCGAATCAACGCAGTCCCATCAATTGATCACACCACAAAAGAACGAAAATAATGACGTACGTATATGCCATCCGCATTCGCCACTGGGTCCCGTCATCACCCGTTAGGTTACTTAACTAACGACAGAGCGGGGACTGGACTAGCGCAGATGCAAAACATATACAACATCTACTAGTATATATATCAATATATAATATTTCGCTCAAGGCGTGATAAAAATGCAACATCACAGAAATGTAATCAGCATCACAGAACAATACAGATATGTGGGATCCCCGGGTTTCACAGAGCCGTTGTTGAAACCCGACGTTCCCCTGGTCGTGTGGATAGCTTGTGCAATGAAATCCTAGACCCCTACGGGCACGGTAAGTTACCCGCCAAAACCTGAAGCGAGGCAGCCCCCTTCAGCAACGTGAATGGACCACCCAGCACTTCACGGAATCCGGTAACTTGGGCACCCCTCCTGGGTCAACCTATACCCCCTACGAGTGCGGCGAATAGCCCGCCAATTCTAGAGTAAAGCCCCCTCCGTCTCAACGCCATGAGATGCGGGCTCGTTGCCCTCTAGAACCCGGCTATCCGTGCACCCCTCCGCGGGGTAATCCTAGTACAGAAAGTAAAATATACAACGGGTACATCGACCTCACCCCGGTCGTGCCCTAAAAGAATAATATACAAACAGACAGTGACAGCAGTCCACATGTCGGACGCTCGCCCCGCAATATCAAATGTACATAATAAACCAAACTGTACTAACATTGCATCAAGGCTATCCCCCACGACCAATCCGCAACATCACAGCACAACACAGAACATCAACGTGAATGTCACGTTCGCAAATCCGTCTAAAAGGGCTATAGCAGTTAGACAGAATTTACCGATCAAATGACATTCACGGTCGCAGATATAATGTAAATACTGTGAACTAACATGTTTAAAATTTTCGATCGATCAAATTTATCGAAGTGGGCGCCAAGCACTACTGTAGCACTCACAGAAAATCTGGGCCCAAAAAGAATATCCCAAAACCCCCATTTCCTAACCAGAAGCCTACTTTGAAAATTTGGTGCAAAGATGACACTTTCCCCCGCAGAACCGCGGCCAAACCAGGGATTTGGCCGCGTTTCCGCGGTCGTACTGAGGAATCATTGCATCGAATTTTCCTAGAATGCTTAGAATTCTCTGCTCGTGTTTCTGCAATGACCTGAAAAAAATTTAGAGCTAAAAAAAATTCGACAGAAACCTGAGCACTAGAAAATACAGTTTTTGGGATTTTTGTTCGATCGAGTTCTAAACATACTAGAGCAAGCTAGACTAGGTTAATGGCGTGGCTCTGATACCAGTGTAAGGGCACGGCGGCGCCCCGGCCGTCAATCCGACGCTGGAATGCGGAAACGAAACTTTTCTAGAATTTAGAAACCGGCACCACCGCGCACTAAAATCCCGGATCGGGCCATTAACCTAACTCTAGCAAACAAGAAAAGGAGTAGAGAAGCTATACCAAGAGATCCGTGTCCTTCGGTCTTCGCCTCCACTCCGATCTCCTCGCGGAATCTCCGGTCGTCTCCTCCTCGTCGGAACGGGCACCACATCGCCGGGTTCTTTTACGGGCTCCCACCTCTGGACCGAGGCAACTCGGGCGCGAAGTTGGCTAGCCGACGCGTCCAAGAAATGCTGTAGGGTAAGTGTAGTAGCTTGTCTCTTTGGGGTTATGAGGTTGCCATGGTGATGGAGGAATGAAAAGAATGAACTTTGGAGATTTTTGTGGCAAGTAGAGAAATAGAGAAAAATGAGATGATGGAATTTTTCTCACAAAAATGAACCTTCTCCCTCTCTCCAACAGTGGCCGGCCCCTCTCATCAAAAAAATGGCGGAGAGCAAAAATGCAATAATGCAAGGAAAGAATAATGTGTGTAGATCATGATGGAAAAAGGTCACCTCCATTTCTAATCCAAACCAAATCAACTCACATCTCATAAATGCAAGCAAGTGATAGAAAAAGAATCTCATCATGCATGAACCATCATGATACGACCATTTCACAAATAAACCCTCCACAAAAGATAATTTGCACACTTGCAAATTACCCCTCCATCGGAAAGTCCGGCGGCGAAGGAACAAAGGAAAACTGGCCGGAACGGAATGCAAACTGGCAACTTCAAAAACCTGATCCCGTAA
Organism: Agapanthus africanus; assembly: GCA_030015575.1. Taxonomy (NCBI): domain Eukaryota; kingdom Viridiplantae; phylum Streptophyta; class Magnoliopsida; order Asparagales; family Amaryllidaceae; genus Agapanthus; species Agapanthus africanus. The sequence continues at coordinate 529,857,120 of JASDDO010000014.1, forward strand.
TAAATTACAGGAAAACCCCGCGACTGTATATACATACCCGCATTTGTATTCCCACTGAATACAAATGCAAAGAGACAAAATCTACACTGTCCAATACTAGGATCCGGCTTAAACCAAAGCCCGCTAGTATTATCTGTCCGATCACGATCCGTGCAATACCGCATGTATCTGATCGAACCCTGCCATATCTCCATACGGCCTCTACAGCGTTTCGCCCGAAACTTGAGAAACTGGTCTGTGGAGGACTCTAAAGACTCGTCAACACCTTGGTTATGGATTTAACCACTAGCACGTCAGAGGTATTAGCCTATACGTAACGGGCAACCAGGTATTGACCAAAAGGGACGTCGATGAGCGAACTCATCATGACACCCTACTGAGCCTGTCAGTGACAATATCCGTACAGACCGGTCCGTTCGTCTATGAGCATCGCATGGCGGGCCTAGGGGTTGGTAAAAGTCAGATCCCCAAAAGCGGTACAAGTCGTGTCGGAGTGCAGCCCAGAACACCCTGAGATACTACTGGAATGCCTACAAGTAAATCTCCTGCCTTGGCCAAGGACTTTCATGTACTGGCTCTCCTAGACACAGCGCGACCTCACCCCCAATACCGGGAGAGACGAACCCCTGCAGATCCGCTCACTGCCTCCATGTGGCTCGGGACTGTACCCAACTAAAACCTGTTTGCACGTCTCCTTTGAGCGTGGTAGGGTAGTAATCAAAGCACAGTGGGAACTCACACGAGACAAATGACGATCTCAGGTCGATGAACTAACCTGTACACATGTCACCAGGGAACTGCAATCCGACGTCAGGTATAATACCAACTAGCAGATTCCCGGCGAGTCCTGTCCGGTGTACTCATAACCCAATGAGCTTCTGTATACATCTTTGGTGAACCAACTGACACCAGTGTCTTGTGAGACCGGCCACCGCCCCTCGTCGGGGTCTCGACTGTATACACTAGTCTACTGTGGAGTATCGATGCCTTGTCTCAAAACTCCCATGACTAGGGACCTTTTAAAGATTTGCTTATAGACCCTAGCTCCCACGTATATGATCGCCCTCATACTGCTGGCAGTCAAGTAAGAATGCTACGGGCTCTATCAACGTGCAATAGTGCCCTGTAAGGTCACCTAAAGCAGTACACGATGATAAAGATAAACCAGATAGCATACTATCATCTCGAGTAAGACTGTCCTACCGGCATAGGTCCTCCCTTAATCATTGCAATCACGTGCCTGTGATCCAATAATTGACTCTGAGGGCACTATATCCAACACGACTAAGAAGGAAACTTGCGAGTATAAGCTAGGCTTTCCAACGCTTATTTCCTTCCTTTTGGGCCTTGTCCGTCCGTTCTTGGCTCTTAGCCTTAACCTCCGGTTAATTCAAGCACAACCGATCTAACTAAGGAATCACCGCTATCATGTAGGATAGGGTGTCGTAGGGAGCGGATTGTGGTTCAATTAACGGGAGTCCGAATCAAGATGTTGGGCAAAGGAAAAAGTGAGAGAGATTTCCTTCTCTTAAACTTTCGTTATCCTACCCTAACAAGTGAGAAACTACTCACCCATTAAAAAGAAAAAGAAAATAAAACAAGAAGGAAGGTAGAAAGAAATGAGTTTAAAAGATCACAACTAGCTATTTGAGACCTCACCTTGGCAAGGATCATACTTAAGCATCATAGTTGTAAAGATAAAGAAAAAGAGAAAAGTGGAAAATAAACAAGCAAATAACAACAACTACTTTAACAAATGAAAATTACAAGCAAATATAATAACACAATTACAAGACATGCAAGTTAATAAAAAGAACTTTTCTTTTATTCATCATCACTCATGAAGCTTGCTACAATTTTAATGGAGAAAAATGAAGAGGAAGAAGAACTACAAACACTTATCCTAAAATCTAATACAAAGAAAAAGCACACTTCAGTTAGCTTTGCACTGGGCTATTTATAGGCAGAAAACTGAAACTCATGGGATACAATCTTCCTCTAAATACAGTTACAAAACTACCCTAAAAACCGAGTCAACACTGAGTTGACTCAGCCGCGGATCCGCCGCATATGTGTCATGTTGGCCGCGGATCCGTGGCCATTTGGTAGAGTTGTCTTGTCGTTTTTTCTGGGGTTCTGCATGTTGTTGATCTCTTCTGTTTGGTACACTTGGTTTCTCAGAAACTCTTAATTTTTCTTCCAGATTTTCAGCAGTCCAAAAAGGTGAAATGATGTGGACTTTTTGCCTTGATTTTCTTGAGCTCCGCGTTGAAGTCTTGGATCTTGTGCTGCCCTTGTGCTTTGTGCATGAAATGACAAATGATTTGCAATTTTGTCCCTCGAACTGATATGCGGCATCATACGGATAGTGAGCGGAGACCCGTATTTATCTGTGGTTGGCAGAAGTCCTGAGTTTGTTACGCCTTTTCCTGAATTTCACTGTTTAGAGCTGAGAACCTGTAACCTGCAATTACTCAGCAAACACGGATCAAGAGTACCTACCTATATGCAATGTGATCAAGAATTGGCGGTATAAAAATGCAAATATCTGATATGAACAAAAACCCCCAAACTTATCTTTTGCTCGTCCCGAGCAAAGCCATTTTATTCCCAAAAAGTCCTAACCTCACTTTTGCAGGTAACGCGATTGCACTGAGCTCGTGCAACAAACCGCTAAACCTCTAGGTGTCCATAGTAGGAGGAGTGTTGTCTCCTGAGGGTTTTCAGCGGATACTACCCACAAAATCCGATCAAATTGGCCTTCGACTCTAATTCTACAGTTCAACATTCTAGCAAGAAATTCTATCATCTTTAACTCAGAAATCATCAACCCGTATTTTTCATACATCCTTTTCATTTAACATAAGATCATATACGTTTTTCCAGTTTATAAAGCTCTCAGCATCTCTTGAGTTTTCCTTCTAAAACACAATCTCAAATCCGGAATTTTTATCATCTCTGCTGAAGGTATAAGCCCTATTTTTCATTCCTAGCTCTCCTCCAAACTCTGATCATATACCCCTACGTGTATGTGTTTATCACCCCTACACTTGGAAATTCAATTCAAACTATAATACCCTTGCCTTAATACCTATCACTACTTCTTTTCATTAATGATGGACGGTTTTGCTCATACATCTTTCATGCGACTATTAATGCTTCTTGAGGCACTAACATCCGATTACTTAATGTATGAGCTTAAAGCGTAAATAGCAGTTTCCAGGTCTTGTATTTTATTCTCTTTTTTTTCCTTCAAGACTGGATATATTTTTCAGTGATGCTCTTTTGGTGGTAAGCTTTAAATGCCGTTTTTTCTTTCATACCAGGCTTTCAGGCAAGAGTATTTCTAGGTATCTTCTATTATCCCAAATTTCAAGATGCGTGTATGTGCGATTTGTAGGGTATATATTTTCAGAATTTGGACTTAAGGTTCAGAATTATTTTTCAGACTTACACTTCAAATAGAGCTTTCAATATTCTTCCCTCATTTCGACTTAGCCCAAGAACTGAACTCAAAATTTGCTTATTTCTAAATAAACTGCAAGGACGTATATTTTCTACAGTTATACTTCAAGGAAGGTTATTTTTAGGGTTTTTAATTTACTAAGTTTAGGATCTAGTTTTTTTTTCTAACTAGTCAACCGTCATGGCGAACTTGAGTCAAATATGGCCAATATTGAAATTTTCAATTTTTTTAATTATATATATATATATATATATATATATATATATATTATAAAGATGCAATGCAGAAAAATGCGATACGGAATTAAATATGCAAAGAAAAAAAATATTTGCAAAAAATAAAAAAACGTGCAGATACAATGCAGAGATAACTATTTACAACCAAACCTCACCCCCAAACTTACTGACAGTAGTGTGTTGCACCAAAAACTGAATAGAAGACTGGATGTTGGCGGTGGATTGAGTCGATTGCTTTACAAACGCCTCTAGACTCCGTTCTAGCGAGGAAACCTTATCGTTGTTTGACGGAATAAAGTTGTTTTAAGGAATAGAATTATTGGGTGCAAAGTTGTTCGTCAGATTTTGAAAAGGTTGGGGGTGGAAGGGCTGCTGATATTGATGTTGAGTTTGTTGCTGAGCTTGTTGTTGGGGAGGAGGAGGCCTCTGGAAGTTGTTGAGGCCTTGGAGTTGATGCTGGTTCTGATTCCAAGCGAAATTGGGGTGGTTCCTCCAACCAGGATTGTAAGTGGAAGAGTATGGATCATTTCTTGGTCTTTGCTGAAAGGCGGTATTGACCTGATCCTGTCCATGAGAAGGTGGGTTCTAAGGACACTCTTCAGTCAAATGGGATGGACCAGAACAAAAAGCGCAGATGGTACGAGGGGGAAGAACAGGGGCAGGAGAAGGAGATGAGAATTTTCTCTCAATTGCTTCCAGTTTACGTGTGATTGCTGCCATCTCGGCCTTCATTGCAATTGACATATCGAGTTGATGAACACCTGACCTAGAGAGACCGGAAGAAGTAGAAGAAGAAGAAGTGTTCGGTCTGGTGCTTTCCCACTGAAGCATTTTTTCCGCGAGATCGTCGAAGAATTGCCAAGCTTCCTCGTCAGATTTGGATAGGAAATGGCCTTGACAAATGGTTTCCAACAACCGCTTAGTTGCTGGATTCAGGCCCTCGTATAAGGTCTGACAAAGTTGTCATCTCTCAATACCGTGATGAGGGCACTGAACAAGAAGGTCTTTGTATCGGTCAAAGCACTTCCAAAAAGGTTCGGTAGGAAGATGGGAAAATTGGTTGATTTCGTTTCGGATTCTCGCGGTCTTGTGATTCGGGTAGAACTTTTTAAGAAACGCTTTTACAAACTCATCCCAACTGGTTATGAAATGCGATGCGGTGCTATACAGCCACTTCTCAGCAAGGTCACACAGAGTGAATGGAATGACTCATAGCCGTATATTATCGTCGGACAGTTGGGTTGTCTTCATCATTCCATAGACGTTCTGGAATTTGTTGATGAAGATGTAGGCATCTTCGGATTCCAGCCTGTGAAATTTGGGCAACATGTTGATGAAGTGGGGCTTAGTTTTGAAATTATCCCCATTGGCCGACGGAAGTGAAAGACAGGTAGGGAGTGCAGAGCTGGTAGGATAGAAACGATCCTGGAGCGTGAATCGCTATGGCGCTACAAGAGGAGGTGGTTGCGGGTTATTTGCACCTAGATGAGGTGGAATCAGTCCCGGGGGAGGTAAAGGGATGTTAGGAGGAAATCCTAACATCTCAGAAGAAGAATTTGGTGATGGAGAAGGTGAATGTGAGGATGTATGAACAGAATCTCGGTCAACGTCGGAGTTGGCTGGCAAAGGTAACGGTGAAAGAGGAGTGGAGGGAGTTTCGACGTCGGAGTCGATCGCGTAGTCGGTAGCGAATAACGTAACGCGGACTAGACGTGCACTAGTGTCCCGAATCCAACCGGACATACACTAAACGAGTTTAGTATAGTCAAAGCGTAGAAGGTGAGGGTAAGAAAACGTTAATGGAGAAATGCGGATGAAAGGTGGGTGAAATGGAATTCTGGCGAAAAAGGGCAAGTTTTTATAAAAGTTTTTTGTTTTGTTGTTTTTTTCTTTTTTTTTTAGAAAGAGTTTTAGCAAAAATATGTACGGACTTATGGAACAACTTCAAACAATCACAGTCAAAACATGCACAATCATACCTAGAGCTATGGTCTTCAAAGTCCACTAGACTGCTCCTAACTATTCCAAAGTGATAAGTTGTGAAATAACCCTTAAATCATCTCTTCACTGCCAATTGTGGCCAGGTAACCAAAAATGAGGAAAGGAGGGTTGCGCTGACGAATAACCGTGAGACGGGCCTTTTAAAATTACCTTTCTCACTTGTCTAGCCTAGGCACCACAAAGTCAAGTTTAGATAAACGATCAAATGCCCACAACCTTCCTCTGTCCTATTGAGAACGACAGTCCTTAGTTGGCTGAGTCTAGATATTTTTTATTAAGCTTAAGGGTAGTGCGTATGCTTTTAGTGATTTTTGGGGTCTTAGGAAGGGTGATGAAATCCCCACCCAATCTGAATTGGTGTTATAGCCCCTTAAAGTCCGTATTATTTATGCAAAAAAATAACAAACAAAAATCTAAAACACTTACAAAAAATTTATTTGGCGGCGGCGTAAAGAATCCTGCACAAAAACAGTTTTATTGGAGAAGGGAAGAGAGTTTGTGCAAAGAATGCTGCAGAAAAAATAGTTCAGTGGAGTTCAGAGGAGGAAAGAAGAGAATTGAAATACTCACAGAGAATTGGGGTGCTGACGTCACAGTTTGACCGCGGTTCCGCGGTCAAACATGCAGTTCTGCCGCGGATCCGCGGCTTGACAGTTGAGTTGGATCTTCAAAATTCTTCTCTGTGCTATGTGAAGTCTCCTCTTCTTGTTTAGAGCCTCTGAATCTTGATTTGGTCACTGAGTTTGCTCCAGAATTTTACACCAACCCGTCGTTCCGTCTTGATCCGCCGCGGTATAGCCGCGAGATATGGGTCTAACTCCCCACGACACTGAACTTGACCTTCTTCCTATCCTATACACCTGCACAAAAATGAATTAACAATAACAAGATGATTTTTATAGTATTTTTTTGTTTTTGGTTATATGTATATTCACAAATTAACCCGAAATTACACAAAGAAATAAACTGTCATCTCCCCGGCAACGGTGCCATTTGATTGTTAGGTATTTTGCGTGCTTAGTTTTAATTACCGCAATCATGATGGTTTCGCTTGGTATCTAGCCGGTTGAGTACAAGTCGTCCGCAGGGAGATAGGAATCTTTTTCTTAGTGTTTTAGCGATTTAAGTCCAATTTGTCCAGGTTTTTTTAGTTTCACTATGTGCTAAAATGTGTATAAAGAGAGCTTGTTAGGGTTAGGATAAGGTTAGTTTCAGTTAGAAGTCGTTCATTTCTTTTGTTGCCACTCTTAATATCGGTGTTACGGTAATCGGCAACAATAGGGATTAGCACGACTAAGAAGGAAACTTGTGAGTATAAGCTAGGCTTTCCAACGCTTAGTTCCTTCCTTTTGGGCCTTGTCCGTCCGTTCTTGGCTCTTTGCCTTAACCTCCGGTTAATTCAACCACAACCGTTCTAACTAGGGAATCACCGCTATCATGTAGGATAGGGTGTCGTAGGGAGCGGATTGTGGTTCAATTAACGGGAGTTTGAATCAAGATGTTGGGCAAAGAAAAGAGTGAGAGAGATTTCCTTCTCTCAAACTTTCCTTATCCTACCCTAACAAGTGAGATACTACTCACCAATTAAAAAGAAAAAGAAAATAAAACAAGAAGGAAGGTAGAAAGAAATGAGTTTAGAATATCACAACTAGCTATTTAAGATCTCACCTTGGCAAAGATCATACTTAACCATCATAGTTGTAAAGATAAAGAAAAAGAGAAAAGAGGAAAATAAACAAGCAAATAACAACAACTACTTTAACGAATGAAAATTATAAGCAAATATAATAACACAATTACAAGACATGCATGTTAATAAAAAAAACTTTCTTTTATTCATCATCACTCATGAAGCTTGCTACTGTTTTAATGGAGAAAGATGAAGAGGAAGAAGAACTACAAACACTTATCCTAAAATCTAATACAAAGAAAAAGCACACTTCAGTTGGCTTTGCACTTGGCTATTTATAGGCAGAAAACTGAAACCCTAGGGATACAATCTTCCCATAAATACAATTACAAAACTACCCTAAAAATCGAGTCAACAATGAGTTGACTCGGCCGCGGATCCGCCGCATATGTGCCATGTTGGCCACGGATCCGAGGCCATTTGGTAGAGTTGTCTTGTCGTTTTTTCTGGGGTTCTTCATGTTGCTGATCTTTTCTGTTTGGTACACTTGGTTTCTCAGAAACTCTTCATTTTTCTTCCAGATTTTCAGCAGTCCAAAAAGGTGAAATGATGTGGACTTTTTGCCTTGATTTTCTTGAGCTCCACGTTGAAGTCTTGGATCTTGTGCTGTCCTTGTGCTTTGTGCATGAAATGACAAATGATTTGCCATTTTGTCCCTTGAACTGATATGGGCATCATACGGATAGTGAGCGGAGACCCGTATTTATCTGTGGTTGGCATAAGTCCTGAGTTTGTTACGCCTTTTCCTGAATTTCACTGTTTAGAGCTGAGAACCTGTAACCTGCAATTATTCAGTAAACACGGATCAAGAGTACCTACCTATATGCAATGTGATCAAGAATGGGCGGTATAAAAATACAAAAATCTGATATAAACATCGGCCCATCTACGGATGGTTCATAGGAGCTGTGGCATGTTCTGGGTACTTTTTGAACTCCGCTCAAGTGTTGAGCTCTTTGGGAAAGTTTCGGTGTTTTTTTATTCGATCGAAAAGTTTAACATCGTCTAGTTCTCAGTGATTGTGATACAATATTTGGAATCCACATAATTAGTTATGTGATAACTAGTTTGAATTTTATAAATCTAGCAGTTTAGTCTCATTTGATCGGTTGCCACGGAATTTTGATAAGGATCAAAAGTCCGTTGCAATTACGTAGTGTACGCGGATACTCGTCGGGTAACTTTACTAGATAGCCACACCCCATAGCCCCAACCAAGTGACTGTAGGAGAACCCTGTCGCCAAAAGCATCCGTTCGGGTGCTCACGGCCGCGGTGTTCCGCCTTAGTGCACTTCGTCGACGGCATCGGGGGTGCGGCCGTCTACTAAAGTTTCCGACGAGCATTCGATCAGGTTATCGGGAATCTTGTTGAATTACCGAACAAGTTATTGGAAAGTGTTTACAATATCGAGACTAAAATGCAGGGTTTATAATTGTTAGGCAAGTGATGTCTAAGGAATTCATTTGGTTAAGCATGAAATCCAAAGTATGTGATACATTGGGTTTATGATGTCTAAGGTGGTTGCGGATTCCAATTGTTGTAGTTTTTCACTATCTTTTCTGCGACCGTAAGTGTAATATATGGTGTATCGCCGGTTTTGTTGCTATATGTCAACGACAATTGGGATACGCATATTTACTTACGTTGATGACATGTGTTGTTATGTGTTGTTGTGATATGTTATATTGGATCGTCGTGTTTTAAATTACCGGGGGTTTTATGTGAAATGAAAGTTTTTCATTTTCATTCATGTAAAAGCTTGTATGTAATATTCTTTTATTGGGGCACTTCCGGGTTGAGGATGATGTCACCATTGATGTATATTATTTACTTTTCCGCATTATGATAGACCCAAGTAGGAGAGCACAAGTAACTGGGTTCTAGATTCCAGTGGGAGACCATCTCGAGGAATCGAGACCGGGTCTCTGTTCATACCATAATATTGCATTTTCTATTCCCCATTCTTATGCATTTTACAATGATAAACAGGTGCTTTTGATGCATGTCTGCTACATATTACAGGTTACAGGTTCTTGAAGCGAAAACAGTGAAAAAGACAAAAGATGATACAAAAAGTGGACTTTGACCAACAAATAGAAGACTCTTGATCAAGCCTACATCAAACATAAAATTCACAGAGTACAAGGCAATGCAAGGTCCAAGATTACAAAGCGAACGGTTAAAAGCCCACCGCAATTATTCACTGGAGATCTGGAAGAAACATAGAAGCTATTTTAACAAAGAACCAAATAATAAGGAAACCCAAAGATCCAAGGCCCAATACTTTCTTTTAAAGAGACATAAAATTTTACCAAAGCTTGAAGTCTACTTTGATTAGGTCTTCCTAAGGATATTTTGGTAAATGTAGACATGCAAATCAATTGTAACCTAGGGTTTCCTATTCTCTATAAATAGGAACTCTACTCATTGTAATTTCTCATGCCTCTCTTCATTAATAAAATTTAGAAATCTTTTGGAGAGCATCGGTGCCTCTCTTTAATTCAGAAATTCAGATCTGACAATTCTGCTTTGATGTTTGGAGAGAGCCATCTGTAAGTAATTTAATTTCTTGCCCTAGAGTAGATTTTAATTCCTTGCCCTAGGTAGATTTAATTTCATGCCCTAGGAACTTGTTTAGGGTTTAGCTTTTGGGAAGGATTTTGAGAGATGAGATCTCTCATCCCTTTCTTACCCATCAAATATTTACAATAGGACTCCATGCATACATGCACATACCGCTCCCTACGGCACTCTATCCCTCGAGGTAGCGGTGATACCGTAGTATAAAGGCCCGGGTGTGATGTTTTCCATGGAGGTTAGGGTAAGGATCTCTAAAGGAAGGACAAGAACCTAGAGGAATGAACACCTCCCCGAACGGATCTAATCCACTTTATTGATAATTACCATAACTCCTCACAGATCTTCATTCGGGTAAAGAAAGCGTTGAGATTTACTACCATTTCCAAATCATCCCTAAACCTAGCCATAGCAAGAATAGATTAATTAATTGCACTAGAATAATTAGGTTTTTAGATTTAATAACTCCGAACATCCTTCGGAATTAACTCGTAAGAACGAATCGGAAATTCACAACATCCCTGTGGACCGACCCGTACTCACCGGCTAGCTGCAAAGCGACGCCGTTCTTGATTGCGGTTACAAATATTTTTGATCTATCTTTTAGAAAGCGCAAGCACGCTAAATCATTCAAATCAAATGGCGCCGTTGCCGGGGATGGCGTAGAATTTTCTTTTCGTAATTTCGGGTTAATCATAAAATTTAAAAAAATCATAAAAATCTGAAAAAAATCAAAAAAATATAAAAATATATACCATTTGTTATTTTTGGAAGGGATACTTTGTGGTTGAATTTTTGCAGGATATACAAATTCGGATCTGGAGATTTCCCGAAAGCAAAACAGGAAACAAAATATCGGAACAGAAGCGATTTTGAACAACAGAACAGGAAAAAAATTTTGAAGCCCCAACCTCCCCAACCCGCCGCGATTCCGCGGCCAATACCCACCTTAGGCCGCGGAAACGCGGCCGTCTTGACGATTCGTTGCACCAAAAAATTTTTGGGGATCTGTGCCATCAAAAGGAGCGCGGAACCGCGGTGGGAACCAGGATTTGCCGCGGAAGGGCGGCTCCACAGTGACGTCATCAGGTGAAAATTCTTCTGTAAGCTTCTCTGGTCTTTCTATGGAGATCTAGCTATATCTTTTCTGAAATATTCCTGCAGGATTTTGTGCGCCTTAAAAATATATTCCTTTCCAAATAACGATCTTGTGCAGGATTTGTGGGCCCCGCTTGAACTAAAGTGATTGCATGAAATATTTTGCTGTTAATTCTTTCCAAATAAAGATTCTTGTGATATGCTTCAAATTATAACGAATTGCAAGTAATATTTTGCTGTTGCATATCTTTTCTATAAAATATTTTGCTGTTGCATATCTTTTCTCTAAAATCTTTTTGCAACAAAAAAAAAAATTTCCAAATAAAAAATTGAAAAGAAAAGGGATAAATCTTTTATAGAAAACTTGCAAAAATTTTTTGAGCCCCAAATAAATCCTTGCACCATCACCCAACTTTCTTTCTTGTCACCTTTCTTCTTTTAACATGGGTACCCCACATAAAAAATCATTAGCCGAACTTTGGTATTCCGAGCCTAATTTTGCGTCGTTCGGCAATTTGTTCTGTCAATTTAAAGACGATCCTTCCATGCCAAAAAAATCTTTGAAAGATCACATAGAGGAGTCTAGGAGAAACAGTTTGACTTTTCAACCCACTTTGTGTCAACCAAGTCAACCTTTACCACCTACATATGTTGACACCACTTTTCCAAGTCCTGCTGTAACTCCTAGGCCGATGTCCATTGCTGAGCATATTGCTCAATCTCGCAGTCGATCTTTCACCCCTCTCCACACATCGAGTTCTAGGGATCAACAAGACTATTCATCTTTTTATCCACATGTTGACCCCACCCCAGTCCAAGCACCTTGGTATCCCGAACCTAATTTTGCATCATATGTCAATGTGTTCGGTCAAGTTAAAGACGATCCTTCCATGCCAAAAAAATCTTTGAAAGATCACATAGAGGAGTCTAGGAGAAATAGTTTGACTTTTCCACCCACTTTGTGTCAACCAAGTCAACCTTCACCACCTACATATGTTGACACCACTTCTTTAAGTCCTTCTGTCACTCCTAGGCCGATGTCCATTGCTGAGCATATTGCTCAATCTCATAGCCGATCTTTCACCCCTCTCCACACATCTAGTTCTAGGGATCAACAAGACTATTCACCTTTTTATCCACATGATGACCCTACCCCAGTCCAATCACCCACTTCCTACCAGTCCTACCCGACCTTTCCACCTTCACTAGACACTACTTCTACACAGCCATTAGGGAGTTTCACATATCCAAACAATTTCGAATCTTTTACCGAAACCCCCTTACCACCCAAGTCTAGTTTGGAAGAGGCATTGGAGGCGTATATCGCAGCAACAAACAAAATGGTTAGGAATGTGGAAGCGTCCGTGGCCACCCTTATACAACCTAGTGAACCGGTAGCTAGTGTCCCGCTAGCTCCAAATTTTTCAATGTATGAGGCGGCAAGTGGACAGAGTGAGAATGAGAGAGGATTTTCAAATCAAACCTACCCTTACCCAATTGAAGCCCACAACTCCTGTTTTCCATCGATTGCCCTACACAGTTCACCTGTTGAAAATAAAAATGAGTTGTGTGATTTTGTAGTGCTTGATTTGCCAAATTGTGAAGAACCCCTTTCGAGTGAAACCGCACCTAATCCTTTCGATCTTTACACCTCCACTCTAGAACCTAAATCGATAAATATCCATGCTTTTGATGAGGTGTCTAAAGAAATTGATTTTCACTTGATTGAGGATATAGACGCCGGGAATATTTCGGATGATGAACCTGTCGATTTAATTGAAATTTTATGTTCAAATCATCATCCCGAGTTATTAAATGTTTCTCCCGAATCTCATATGCGTCTTGATTTTGATGATAATGGCATGGATGAGTTGAATATTGTGGAGAATTATGAGGATAATATTGAGGAGAGTAGTGAGAATCATATTGAGGTTGAACCATTTTTCTTTGATGTGTCGAATTTTCCAATACACCCTCCTAAATCCTTAACTGATACCCTTCCACACTCACTTCCTTCCGTCCTTCCTATCGTTTCGACTGTGCAAGAGACCGTTACGCTTTCATCTCCAATACCTAGTTCGACGTACCCATGTTTGCTCACGACTCTTGAGGGATTTAATCTCATTTTTTCGCGGGTTGATAGATTAGCACAATCGCTTTTTACACATCGGTCATTACAAGTTGTGCTAATCTATACGCTCTATCCACACCCTCAAATTCGTATTCCCACTTTCTTTGGTTCTTCTAATCTTCCTTTAATGATATCGAGTGTTGATGAATCACAATCCGACATTTTGAGTTCGATAATTTTCAATTGGACCTTCGAGGAAAGTTTCAAAGATATTTTCGTCGACGAACTCGCATTCTTAAATGATATGAATTTTGTGATTAATCAACCTCCACTCGAAGAAGTAGAACCCCTATCATTTCTTCTTCCCCTCCGCCATTCTCCTCCACCGAGACCATATTATCCCTTTCTCTCCACACGGTCTCGTGTGCTTCTCATTTCTTTTCTTTCCACTCCATTCTTTCACCAACTCTACCATTACCACGATAGAATTTTTGAATGGTTGGTGCTAACCTTTGGCTTGTGTAAGGCCAAGCTTAAGTTTGGGGGGAATCTTTGTATATATGTATATATTTTTTGTTTTCTTTTCTATAAAAAAAAAATTAAAAAAAAAATTTCAAAACATTAAAAATATAAAAAATTATAAATAAATAAACAGGGGAGTGCCGGTATTTTGACCCTCTTGGTTTAGCATGACAGTGAGGACACTGTCAAGTTCAAGTTTGGGGGTATGCTCGGTACGTCTTCTTCCTTCGCATTCATTTGTACATATTTTTGCATTTGCATGCTTATTTGAAAACGCATAAAAATTTGAAAAATTTCAAAAATTATAAAAATTAATGTATTCAATTTTGGCTAATTGACTTGAGTTTGACAGATAGGTTAACTGGCTAGGAACAACTAGATCTTAGACTTAGTGAATTAAAAACCCTAAAAATAACCTTTCTTAAAGTTTAACGGTAGAAAGTATATGCCTTGTAGTTTATTTAGAAATAGGCAAATTTTGGGTTCACTTCTTGGGCTAAGTCGAAACAAGAGAAGAGTATTGATGTTCTTATTAGAGTATAAGTTTGAAAAATAGTTCCTAGCTTAAGTCTAGATTCTGAAAATGTATACCCTACAATTTGCACAATTACGCACCTTGAAACTTGGAATAGTAGAAGCGACCTTGAAATGCTCTTGTCTAAAGTCCTTAGTATGAAAAAGTGTGAATGAATAAAAAAAAATGGACACTGGTTTTTGTGATTACTTAAGGCTGCAAAAATAGAAAAATACTTAGCGAGGGTGCTTCATCACCTAGTGCTTTAGACCAACTGGTTTGGGAGTCACTGCTAAAGCCTTGGGTGTTGCAAAGACTAGGAAGTATGCTTTAAAAGTGCAAACGCATTTTGTAATCAGTCGTTGGTACCTCAAGAAGTATTAACGGTCGCATGAAGGATGTGTAAGCAAATTTCATTTAAATTCACCTACTAAGAAGTACTTTGGACAATGGACGAGAGTACGATTGCTTGATTTGAATTTCCAAGTGTAGGGTTGACTTATACACACACGTAGGGGTATGTGATTGGAGTTTAGATGAGAAAAAGGAATGAAGAATAGAACTTGTATCTTTAATAGAGTTGATAAAAATTCCTAAGTGGAGATGGAAACCCTAGAAGGAAAACTTAAGAGATGCTGAAAGCTAAGTAGGTCTACATAACATATATAATCTTAAGTTAAATAATGAGGAAGTGTGAAGAATATGGGTGGATAATTTGCGAGTCAAAAGATAATAGAATTCCTTGTTAGAAAACCTAATTGGAGAACAAAGTCAATGGGCCGAGTTGATAGGATTTTGTGGGTGTAATCCGCTGAAAACCCTCAGGAGACAACACTCCTCCTACTAGGGACACCTAGAGGTTTAACAGCTTGTTGCACGTGCTCAGTGCAATCGCGTTTCCCTACGAAAGTGCGGCTAGGTTAGATTTTTATCGAGAATAAAAAAATAAGTTTGCTCGAGGACGAGCAAAAGATAAGTTTGGGGGTATTTGTTCATACCATAATATTGCATTTTCTATTCCCCATTCTTATGCATTTTACAATGATAAACAGGTGCTTTTGATGCATGTCTGCTACATATTACAGGTTACAGGTTCGTGAAGCGAAACCAGTGAAAAAGACAAAAGATGATACAAAAAGTGGACTTTGACCAACAAATAGAAGACTCTTGATCAAGCCTACATCAAACATAAAATTCACAGAGTACAAGGCAATGCAAGGTCCAAGATTACAAAGCGAACGGTTAAAAGCCCACCGCAATTATTCACTGGAGATCTGGAAGAAACATAGAAGCTATTTTAACAAAGAACCAAATAATAAGGAAACCCAAAGATCCAAGGCCCAATACTTTCTTTTAAAGAGACATAAAATTTTACCAAAGCTTGAAGTCTACTTTGATTAGGTCTTCCTAAGGATATTTTGGTAAATGTAGACATGCAAATCAATTGTAACCTAGGGTTTCCTATTCTCTATAAATAGGAACTCTACTCATTGTAATTTCTCATGCCTCCCTTCATTAATAAAATTTAGAAATCTTTTGGAGAGCATCGGTGCCTCTCTTTAATTCAGAAATTCAGATCTGACAATCCTGCTTTGATATTTGGAGAGAGCCATCTGTAAGTAATTTAATTTCTTGCCCTAGAGTAGATTTTAATTCCTTGCCCTAGGTAGATTTAATTTCATGCCCTAGGAACTTGTTTAGGGTTTAGCTTTTGGGAAGGATTTTGAGAGATGAGATCTCTCATCCCTTTCTTACCCATCAAATATTTACAATAGGACTCCATGCATACATGCACATACCGCTCCCTACGGCACTCTATCCCTCGAGGTAGCGGTGATACCGTAGTATAAAGGCCCGGGTGTGATGTTTTCCATGGAGGTTAGGGTAAGGATCTCTAAAGGAAGGACAAGAACCTAGAGGAAGGAACACCTCCCCGAACGGATCTAATCCACTTTATTGATAATTACCATAACTCCTCACAGATCTTCATTCGGGTAAAGAAAGCGTTGAGATTTACTACCATTTCCAAATCATCCCTAAACCTAGCCATAGCAAGAATAGATTTAATTAATTGCACTAGAATAATTAGGTTTTTAGATTTAATAACTCCGAACATCCTTCGGAATTAACTCGTAAGAACGAATCGGAAATTCACAACATCCCTGTGGACCGACCCGTACTCACCGGCTAGCTGCAAAGCGACGCCGTTCTTGATTGCGGTTACAAATATTTTTGATCTATCTTTTAGAAAGCGCAAGCACGCTAAATCATTCAAATCAGTCTCCTAACTCTAGAATTGGTAGGGTTGCTTGCCGCTCTCGTAGGGGTCTAGGGATGTGGGTTAAGCTATTCATCACGACCACGGAATCCGCGTTTTTTATTGGCTTAATTAAAACACGGAATTCCAAGTATATCCAATATTTCATATGTGTTCTTCTGCTGTTGATATTCTGTGATGTGATCACTTGATATGCTGAGACGATTTCTTATATTATATATATGAGATATAATAAATATTGAGATAAAATAAATATTGCTGCTTTCGTTTCTTCTATGAGGCTTAGGAAGCATAATTGATGCGACTTCATTAATGAGATTACTGAAAGAAAAAGAAACTTAATGTCACGACCCGAAAATAGCATGTGATGGCCCTTAAACTAGGCAACGTCTACAGGCGTAACGCAATTTAAGTAAGCCGACTCGTGAATAGTAAATAACATATGCAGGTAATCGCGAGTATGCACGTACAACACGAATCTAACATAAGCATCTAACAGCAATGAATGGTCATATGTAATGCAACCGTTATGAAGGGTACACTAGCAGGTATAACTAATACATGAAGCAGTGCATATAAAATAAAGTATGTAAATGCAACAGTCATGGAAAGTACTCTATCAGGTACTACTAATACATGAAACAATGCATAAACAATAAATGTGGAGTATGGAATAAAACATGTCATTTCCACGGAAATCCTAACCTCGTGGTCGGACCAAAATCCAACAAGACAATCAAATTCCCAATTTCCACAAATCAGCCCCCAAATTGGCTCTCATATCATGTAAGTCTCATAATCCTTAATGTACAACATCAAGTAAATCTCATATATATTCCGAATGTACAACATCAAGTAAATCTTATATATATTCCGAATGTACAACATCAAATATATCCCAAATATCCTGTGTTTACAATATCAGTATATCCTGCATATCCTGTGTGTACAATATCAGTATCAAGTAAGTTTCATATAAGGTGAGTGTCTAACATCGACACCTAAAACAACATGAAACAAATGTCAAGCATCGACACCAAAATACTGATCTATCAGGCGCTGTCACCACGACTGGCCCCCTGATAGGTACGTATCATACACTATACCGAAAAGCCCGAGTGTAGGGTTCCTAGGCACTCTTGTGAAGGTTCAAAAGGCATCAAACATGCCCGGATTAAATTTTAGACGTGCCGAACAACCCAAAGCCGGGATCTTTGCTAGATTATTAGGTTTAAACATGCAATAAGATAACTTTTATCTAAGTGTGAGGGATTACAACCTTTGTAGTCCGCTCCTTCACTTCACAAGCTCCGAGTAGAAGTCCCTTTGCCGCGATCCACGATCTCCCGGACTCATGAGAGGCTCCACGACTCGAATGATCCATTCTAGCTTGTCGTATTCCAAATCTCCGATGATCTACCTTGAAGTTGCTACGACTCAAGCTTTCTCACTCTTAAAGAAGAGAACACACTAATCCCATGGGCTAGATGAGATGAGGATGAGAGAGTAGTTATTTTGCTTTCTTTTTATATCATTTTCTCATAATCTTTCATCACTTCAGAAAATCTAGCAAGCTTTTCAAGAAGCAAGAAGATGAGAATGGAAAAAGAATAATGATAATTCTTTTCTTTTGTGATGAATAGAAATAAAACATATGATTGATATATAACCATGGTCAAGGATGAATGGATGAGAATGTGTAGAGAAACAACTAGAGTTAAGGTTTGGTTAAGTTAATAATGTGTCATCACAAAATATCTTTACAAATGACAAAAGAAAAATGCTTCTAGAAGGAACTTGAAGCATCTAAACCTAATCAAAGCCTAACCTCAATTATTCATCCTTAAACATGTTTAACAATTAATCATATCATGTCACAATAATATATATCTCATATATATTATATATTTGCAACAAAAGAAAATAATACAATTAACATATATCGCATATATATCAATGTATCATCCACTGAGAAAATGAAATAATAAAGCAAGCCAATATTAGTTAATATAATAATATATCATATATATTATTATATATTAAATCATCGAATCAACACTTGATCCGACGATCCGGCTATATCGAATATTACCGACTAATATATCATATACCGATTCATCGAATCAACACTTGATCCGATGACCCGGTTCATATCTAAATATCGCGAGAATATAATACGGTATCCCATATCGCATTATTCTCGGTCCTGCACATATCACATATGTGCCTCTACTCCGTTTCGCCTGAGCCAAGAAACATCTGTGTAGGACTCTAAAGAATCGTCAATACGCCGGTAGCAGGTGATGATCATATCAAACACCCACAAGCTGCAAGCGGTCAGCTAAACGTAACAGCCACCCAGGTATTGAGCGATCAGAAGATCAACAAGCTAGCCTGTGCGTTCTCCTGTGAATCCGATCAGTAACACCCCCGTACAGTCCGGTCTGTTCGTCTGATATGTCGCATATCAAGTCTAGGGGTGGTATACGTCAGACCCCAGTAACCGATAAGTCGTGTCGATGTGTGGCTCATAACAGGTCGAGAAACTACTAGTAACACTTACCAGTAAATCTCTATATCAGCCCCGGCCAGGGACTTCCAGTTATAGCCAATCGAACACAGCACAACATCAACTCCCTATACCGGGAGAGACGAATCCCCTCCTATCGCTCATTGCCTCCATGTGATTCGGGACTGTACCCAAAAGCCACCGTTTTGCACGCCCTCTTGGACGTGGTAAGGTGGAAATCAAAGCACAGTGGGAATCACACAAGACTCCATGACGATCTCGGGTCTACAGACTACCCTGTACCAGTGTCACCAGAGAACTGCCATCTGACGTGTGGTATATCACCATCTGGGAGTTCTCGGCGAGTCCGTCCAGTGTACCCAGTCTCCACTGAACACCCGTACACCATCTCTGATGTCAAACACCGATGGATATGGGATCATTCATCGCCCATCATGTGGGTCAAGATGCGTATACGCTAGTCTACTCTGGTGTATCGATGCCCTGTCTCGATATACCCTCGACTAGGAACAGTTATAGGATGTACTCATCGACTACCGCGGCCCCACTAGTATGATCTCATCATAGTCCCAGTAGTCGAGTACAGATCCTAAGGGCTTTATCAACATGTGAGAGTAAAACAGTAAACCAATACAAGTCAACATGTTAAGATAAAGTGAAACCAAATAGCATACTATCATGACGAGCAAGAAAGTCTTCTCTGTATATATCTAAGCATCCATCATAATATACATCATATGTACAACAATGGCCTCTAGGGCATATACATAACTAACAATCTCCCACTTGCACTAAGGCCAGCTGCTGTAGTATCTCATACCTAGCATCCCGAATAATCTCTCAAACTGTATCAGGGGAATAGCCTTCGTGAATGGATCCGCAGTGTTTTCCTTCGTATCTACTCTCCTGACCTCGATCTCCCGGCGATCAACTATCTCCCTGATTAGGTGATACCGCCTCAGAATATGTCTAGACTTCTGATGGGACCTGGGTTCCTTGGCCAAAGCCACAGCTCCATTGTTATCGCAATACAGAGGTATTGGATGCTCAATGGATGGAACCACACCAAGTTTACTAATGAACTTCTTGATCCAGACAGCCTCTTTGGCAGCATCGTTGGCAGCGATGTATTCAGCCTCCATCGTTGAGTCTGCAACGGTATCCTGTTTGGAACTCTTCCAACATACCACCCCTCCATTGAGGGTAAAGACAAAACCCGAATGCGACTTAGAGTCGTCCTTATCACTTTGGAAGCTGGAATCGGTAAAGGACTCCACCTGGAGTTCTCCGTTACCATACACCAAGAACATCTCCTTAGTCCTTCGCAAGTACTTGAGAATGTTCTTCACTACTGTCCAATGACTCTCTCCAGGATCTGCTTTATACCGACTCACTACACTTAGTGAGTATGCTACATCCGGTCTGGTACATAGCATCGCATACATGATAGAGCCTACTGCCGAAGCATAGGGTATCCCTTGCATGCGAGCTCTCTCCAAATCAGTCTTGGGAGACATCTCTTTGGAGAGAGTGAGTCCAGAGATCGTGGGTTGGTTCCCACGCTTGGATTCTTCCATACTAAACCTCTTTAGTATGGTGTCAATATACCTGGATTGGGACAATCCCAGTATCCGTTTAGATCTATCTCTATAGATCATGATTCCCAATATGCAGGAGGCATCACCTAGATCTTTCATTGAGAATCTCTGTGATAAGAAGAGCTTGACTGATTGCAGCATAGGAATATCATTTCCTATCAAGAGTATGTCATCCACCTACAATACGAGGAAGACTACCTTACCCTCTGCTACCTTCTTATAGATACAAGGTTCATCTATATTTTTGATGAAGTTAAACTCTTTGACTACAACATCAAAACAGATGTTCCAACTCCGCGATGCTTGCTTTAAACCATAAATGGATTTAAGCAGCTTGCACACCTTTCCGCTGCTCCCACTATCTACGAAGCCCTCTGGCTGAGTCATGTACACGCACTCTTCTAAATCACCGTTTAGAAAGGCGGTCTTAACATCCATTTGCCAGATTTCGTAGTCATGGTATGCAGCAATGGCAAGTAAGATCCGGATGGACTTAAGCATAGCCACTGGAGAAAAGGTTTCGTCATAGTCCACACCTGGTCTTTGACGAAAACCTTTTGCTACAAGTCTAGCTTTGAAAGTCTCAACTTTTCCATCTACACCAAATTTCTTTTTAAAGATCCACTTGCTCCCAATGGGTTTTACCCCTTCAGGAGCATTTTCCAAAGTCCATACTTTGTTGGTGTACATGGATTCCATCTCAGATCGCATTGCATCCAGCCATTTCACAGAGTCACCACTCGTGATGGCCTGCTCGAAACTAGTGGGTTCATCATCATCCATGATGCAATCCTCGCTTCCACCATCAATGAGAAAACCGTAGTATCTCTCAGGTGGACGAGAAACCCTACTAGATCGGCGGAGAGGCTGGGGTTCGTCGGGTACTATTGAATCTTCTGGTTCCATCAAATCATCAGTTGTAGTTTGTGGTGCTGGAACCTCTTCCAGTTCTACCTCTCTGCCACTAATTTCTTTTGCAAGAAATTCCTTTTCTAAAAAGGTGGCATATTGAGAAATAAACACTTTTTGTTCCTCAGCGTGATAGAAAATATATCCTTGAGAATTCTTAGGATATCCCACAAATTTGCAAAGAACTGATCGTGCCTCGAGTTTGTCTGGATTTTGTCTTTTGACATAGGCCGGGCAACCCCATATCTTAACTCGTTTAAAATATAGTCTCTTCCCACTCCATATCTCATATGGTGTGGTAGGTACAGATTTAGACGGAACTAGATTCAATATGTATATGGCTGTCTCAAGCGCATACCCCCAGAAGGAAATAGGTAACTCAGCTTCGCTCATCATAGATCGCACCATATCTAATAGGGTCCGATTCCTTCGTTCCGATACACCGTTGTGCTGTGGTGTATAAGGAGGAGTAAGCTGAGAGAGAATCCCATTCTCTTTTAGATAATCTAAAAACTCACCGCTTAAGTATTCACCTCCTCGATCAGATCGAAGAATCTTAATACTTTTGCCCGTTTGGTTCTCTACTTCGTGCTTATATTCTCTGAATTTCTCAAAAGCTTCAGACTTGTGTTTCATCAGGAACACATGTCCGAATCTAGAGAGATCGTCAGTGAATGTAATGAAGTAGGAAGAACCGTTCCTAGCATGCGTAGACATGGGACCGCATACATCACTATGTACCATTCCTAAGAGTTCGGTAACTCTTTCTCCGTGTCCACTAAACGGAGCTTTGGTCATTTTTCCTTTGAGACATGAATGGCAAGTATCATAAGATGATAATTCGAAAGAATTCAAATAACCATCTCTATGTAACTTAGCCAGTCGTGTCGCATTGATATGACCAAGTCTACAATGCCACAAGTAGGATTCGTTCACATCTGAACTTTTCCTCTTGTGTGTGTTTTGAATATTCAGGACTGTATTCTGATTTAGAATGAATATGCCATTATGTAACGAGCCTGATGTAATCAACTTTTGATCTAGGAATATGTTCATAACATTATCCTTTACTACAAAATTATATCCTTCTTTACTTAATAAAGAGACTGATATAATGTTGCACATCATGTTCGGTATATAATACCACTCATTTAGAATCAGTGTATGACGACTCGGTAATACAAGGTGATATTCGCCAACTGCTTTGGCTGCAACATTTGCACCGTTCCCTACTAGAACGGAATGATCATCTTTTCCCAGTTCTCTACCTTTACGTAGCCCATGCAACTGTTTGCATATGTGTCACGCCCCGCTTCCCAGAGTGCGCTAAGATCGGCACGTGACAGAGCCAACCATGCTACCTGTGGCTAGGAAATATCCCTCCACAGTCACATTACGGCTGTCTAGAGATATCAAGAACAGTAATAAACTATCTAATACATGTCCATAAGCCAGAATGAAAGAGTCATGAAATAAATGCGGAAGCAAAAGATTCAAGTACAATAACATCAGGAAAGTACGTCCCATAATGCGGGCTCACATCAGGAATAAAATGCTGAAAGGAAAACTGACTAAACTAATAACAGGTCCTCACTGCTCGGCCTGTTGATCACAATACTCCTGAACAGCCTGCGATAAAGATAAGGGATCTGGGCCATGCGAAACCCAGACGTCAGTGCGTCATAATATCAATAATTTCTAAGCAAGCAGGATGTAATGAAATATGCAGGCATGAACTATGAACAGTAACAAGTCATCAGTAACATGAATATAGATCGGTGAACATGATATAAACAGGTGAAGTGCAGTGAGTAGTCTAAACTGTGCTATAGGGTTATCTACTCTAAAGTTATTCGAAATCAAATAATGTAATCCTCTTCTTAACTCATCGGTCTATGCCCCGTTCATTCCCCACGGGACCACGGTACAATATATAATAGACTGTGAGTCTATATCCCGTTCATACCCCACGGGACCACGGTACAATATAATAGCCCTATGAATTACGTTCAGTTACAATCTTGATTTCCCCATACCCCCAAGTTATGTGTTCAAGTCAGGTATTGATAAATCTGGAGCTAATGCCAACACAGGATCAAGCAGGTACAGGTTTGTCTGAATAGACAACAGGAAATGTCCGTAGGGACAACATGTCAAGGTTGTCGGCATTAGTAACATGATCAAGTATTAAGTCAAGTAGTAATATATCAGGTCATGTCAGGTGGTGCACATGTATCAAGTCATGTCAAATAGGGTACCAGGTCAAGTCAGGTAGTGCACAGGTAACAAATGAGTAATCATAATCAACTGCAGTAAGTATGGTATATGAATCTAGCAGTAACATGAAGCAATCAGGTTCAGGCATGCAATTAAATATGTAATATACAGTATGGATATGAACGAGTGTCATGAAACGGTAAAATGGTAATATGGGTTGCATGACTAAACAACATATAATATTTTTATTCATAAGGATGCAAAAATGTGTAGTATAGCATGTAGCAAGATGAACTTGCCTGATCGGATCTCAATACGGGATGCGCACGGCACGTCCGACGGTAAGATCGGCACGCGGGACGGATCCAAGCAATGCAATAGGGTGATCACGCAGGTAATGTATGTCCACTGAGTTGCTCGGATCGTCGGCAGCGGCACGGCTCCGGCGATCACCGGAAAAATGCACGGATCAAGAAGAAGAAGAAGGAGGAGAAGAAGTAGAGGGAAGTAGGGTTTGCTCAGGCTTAGTGCTCTGGTATTAGTTCAGAGGCGAGGAAAGAAAGGGTGATGACATCGACGGGTTTTCCGGCGATGGTGTTCGACGGCAAGGCAGTAAGGTTTCTTGGGTTCGTGCAGGGTTCTATGCAGGGAAAAGAGGAGATCAGGGCGTGGAGTTCTGGTCTGGAGTTAGCTCAGGGTCGGAGGATCTGACAAGGGACAACGACGGTGATGGGTTGAAGTTCCGGCGATGAGTGCAGGCGCGAGTTGGAGAGGAGACACAGGTTCGGGGTCGGGTGAGCGGGTGTGCTGTCGGGGTTCAGAGGAGGCAAGTAAAAGAGTGGAGGAGGTGGTGGAGAGGGAGACGACGGCGAGGGGATCGCCGGCGAAGGGCGATGGAGGCTCGGGTGTGCAGGGAAGAGGACTCGGGGTTTGGTTTGGGATGTTGGGGAGTTGGAGAGAGGGGTGAGGAGGGTGCGAGGACGAGGAGGCTACGGCGATGGGTCGCCGGTGAGGAGGTGCAGATGAGGCCGTGGATGAAGGCGTCGGGTTAGTTGCAGTGGGTTTCGTGGTCAGCTTGGGGTCTTCGTCGGGAAGAAGGTGATGACGGTGGTGGCTGTGGTGATGGGAAGAGAGAGGCGAGGTGGCGACGACGGCAAGCGAGCGCGACGACGTGGTTCGAAGCTGAGGTCGTCGGGGATGGGTGAAGGCGCCGGGGTGGTGGTGTGGATGAGGGTGAGGAGGTGGAAGCGAGGGTGTTGGTGTCGAGGGGCTGAGGCGAGGGTGGACGTGGGCAACGGCGAGGCAGACGAGGGTGCGGCGTGGGTTTGAGCACGCGCGGGAAAAGAATGGAGAATAGGAGAGGGGGATAGAGGACGTGGGCTTAAATAATATGTTAGGAAAAATTAATATATAATATATATATAGTTAGTGGAGAGAGATTGGGAGAGAGAATCAGAGAGAATGAGTTCTGTGAGAGGGATGAGTATGGGTTTTAATAAATAGAAGAGAGAGAATGACAGGGATGGGAGCTGTAAAGAGGGAAAAAGAGAGGGAGGTGGGTGAGGTGAGTTGTAAAGCATAAGGAGTGAGTTGTAAAATAAAAAGGAGAGAGGAGAACGTGTGAAAGAGAGAATAATGTGTGCATACAATTCTCTTCTGTTCTCTTTATTTTTGATGCACATGTCAAATCATTTGGCTTTGCTAACGGAGAATAAAATATTAATAAAATTTGAGTTTTCTAGCTAATACAAACTTGCTCCAAAATACGCCCGGGTCGGGTCTAAAAATTCAGATTTAAAATATGAAAAATATATGCGGCGTCCAAATTTCAAAATGAATGCCCGGGTAACGAAAATGCATACCCCCAAGATTAGATGCACGTACGAGCGCATAGCCATCCAAACAAATACGTTTCACTGAACAGGACAAGAACAAGATGCGCGGATGCTACCGCGGGGTTAGGGGTATCATTCAGGCAATGCTAGATATTTTTAAAATATTTTACATGACTTAAAATGTTATATTGTAAAATACGCATGTCAGATAAAATGCCAGTATACAGTATTATGAATGTGCACAAGTCTATGTAACAAGTCAGGATAAATCATAATCATGAACCAACAGGTTTCAAGCAAGCGGGTCAGGTCGAATGCAATATAAAATGTAAAATACCATTTGCACCAACAATACGATAAATCAAGAAAATACCATAAATAAAGAAATACGTGCACTGGACTTGGTATACAAGAACTAGGGTGTTACATTATACCCAACTACAAAAGAATTTCGTCCTCGAAATTCCCAAGACAGGAAAAGATAAACAATCAAGAACCTACGAGAATAAGTGTGGAAACTTCTGTCGAATCTCGTCTTCTCATTCCCAAGTTAATTCTCTGTGCGAGCGATTCCCCCATGAAACAAGTACGAGAGGGATAACCCTTTTCTTAAGAACCTTTTCTCTTCGATCAACAATCGACATTGGTCGTTCTTCATAGGTCAAGTCCTCCCTTACTGTCAGCTCCGAATGATCTAACACGCGTGTTTCATCTCGAACATACTTACGGAGTTGAGATACATGAAACACGTCATGAACACTCGCCAAAGATGGTGGTAAAGCCAATCGGTACGCTACTTCTCCAACGCGCTCGATGATATCAAAAGGCCCTATAAATCGAGAACTAAGCTTGACTCGACTCCCAAAACGAATTACTCCTCTGGTCGGTGATATCTTCAAGAATACCAAATCACCAACTGCGAACTCTAAAGGTCTTCTTGCTGTATCGGCCCAACTTTTTTTTTTTTTTTTGCCGATCTTGTGCTGCCTTCATGTGGTTCCGGATAATATTAACTTTCTCTACTGTTTGCACGATAAGATCCGGTCCCAACAATCTTCGTTCTCCAACATCGTCCCAACAGACGGGTGAGCGACACTTGCGACCATATAGCGCTTCGAATGGAGCCATCTGAATAGTCGACTGAAAGCTGTTGTTATAAGAAAACTCCACCAAGTGTAGATGATCCTCCCATGAATCCTTGAAGTCTAACATGCAAGCTCTCATCATGTCTTCAAGGGTTCAGCATGCTCTTCAAGACTCCTCGAGTAGACCAGAATATCATTGATAAACACCACAATAAACTGGTCCAAGAATGGTGAAAAGATTCGGTTCATCAAGTCCATAATTATTGCCGGTGCATTCGTGACTCTGAATGGCATCACTAAATACTCGTAATGTCCATACCGAGTTCGGAACGCGTTCTTGCAAATATCCTCTGATTAACTTGGACCTGATGATATCTGGATCGCAAATCCATCTTCGAGAATATCCTCGCGCCATTAAGTTGCTCGAATAATTCGCCAATGTGAGAGATCGGGTACTTGTTCTTAATAGTCACCCGGTTTAATTCTAGATATTCGATGCACATCCTCTTTGTGCCATCTTTCTTCTTCACTAGAAGAACTGGAGCTCCCCAAGGTGAATTACTGCTGTGAATCCAACCCTTCTCTAGCAATTCAGTAACTTGACTTCTTCCAACTCCACTGGTGCCATCGGATAGTACGCCTTTGAGATTGGTGCTGCACCAGGAACAAGATCGATTGCGAACTCCATATCTCGTTTTGGCGGTAAGCCCGAGATGTCCTCAAACACGTCCATGAAATCTCGAACTACAGCTGGCGCTCCTTCCTTATCAACTTCCATCTACGCAAGAACGGTGTTTGTCGGCCTAGCCCTAAACTCGACTGGCCCAACAGAACTGCTACCTCCAACAATAAACTCCGGATGTCCGGGAATCTGGAAAATCATTTTCTTTGTCCTACACTAAAGGTGAGCGTGGAAAGAGCCGAGAAAATCCATTCCCAAGACAACATCACAACTACCGGTATTGATCACCCAGAAATCATGAATAACTCCCGTCCGCAAACAACAACTGTACAATCTTTACATTCTCTACTAGCTATGATCTTCCCATTCCCAGTGTGTATGTCCCAATAACTAGACAGGGTCGTGCAAGTAATCGAATGTGTGGTATTAAACTTTGACGACATAAATCAATGGGACGCACTAGAATCGAATAACGCTCATGCGAAAAAATCATGAACAAGTAGGATACCTGAAACGACTTCTTCTGAAGCCTTGTCTTCTTCAGCCGTCAGGGTAAAAGCTCGAGCTTGATTGGGCCCTTGAGTCAACTGCTTCTGTCCTTGAAACTGCTTTTGCGGTGGCCTCTGAACATCATCCTTTAGACGAAGCTTCGACGGACAAGTATCAACGGTATGATCCGCTGATCCACAAACAAGACAAAGTCCAAGTCTCTTTCGACAATCTTTCCAGAAATGACCCGATCGTTGGAAGAAGTCACAAAATGTTCTTCTTTTCTGCACAGTTGCGACGGGCTTCTTCATAAGTACGACACCACGTCGGTTTACTGGAATACCTTTATGTACAGGTGCTCGGTTTGGCTCGAACGCCGGCTTCTGCACTACAACTGCCTGCAGCTGCGTACCACCAGTCTTCAACGATAAGCTCTGCTGTTCTCTGGCTGCTTTTAGAACTTGCGAGAAAGTGGTCAATCCTAAAGATATAATGTGCCTCTGGATTTCCACGTCCAAACTGCGCATGAACCTTCTTGCCCTATCAGCCTCTTTGGCAACCAAAGGTCCTGCGAATCGACTGAGTCGTGTCCACTCAGCCGCATGTGCATCCACGGATCCGCCATTTTGCTTCAAGCCGATAAACCTTTCTTCCATCTCTTCCCGCGCAGTCTGCGGAAAGAACTTCTCCAAGAAACTCTGTGAGAATGTTGCCCAACTGATTGGCTTGGGCAAACGGGTCTCTTCCACGAGCCACCATTCACGGGCATAGTCCACCAATTGGATGCGTACAACATCCACTCTCTTGTCCTCTGGAATCTGGGCTGCAATGAGCAAATTCTCCGTATCGACTAGCCACTGCTCTGCTGGCAACGGCTCCTCCAGACCAGTGAAAACGGACGGACCAAGTTTCCTGAAATCCGCCACGGTACCCACACGATTAACTGGTCTGGCCACAACATTGTTTACGGACTGCTGGACGGTCCGCAAACCTTCCTGAAAAGCTTCGGCTTGCCGCTGGTTCAGATCGGTTTGCCGCTTCTGGTTCTCCAGCATTCCACGAATCACTCCAAGCAGTGCGGCATTATCAACACGCCTTTGGTACGTTCGCAAATCTTCATCTGCCATGATCCTACAACCAATACCAACGAGGATTAGTATGATGACAAGATTCAAAACTTGCGATGAATGATAACCATGAATCAAGGATATGAATCAAGACTAGAACTCCAAGATACTTAAATAGAGTACCGCATTGTAACCATGCCGCGGTACATAGTTACAATCACATAACTCCACTCAAGTCGCCCAAATCCTAGTATCGGAATCAAGGAACATGGAGAAACAATAGGGAAACAAGAGTTTCAAATCGATATGCGAAGGGGTTTGCATACCGTCAAGGTAAGGATCAGGAAGTTAAGATTCAAGAATGGCAAGATGGTAAAGTGGCAGGACATACTCCTAATCACGAGTATTCTGATTCGTGTATTGGGTCCAATACCCAACTACAAAAGAATTAAACCCGATTAACATATAACCTATGGCTCTGATACCAAACAAACCCTGTCACGCCCCGCTTCCCAGAGTGCGCTAAGATCGGCACGTGACAGAGCCAACCATGCTACCTGTGGCTAGGAAATATCCCTCCACAGTCACATTACGGCTGTCTAGAGATATCAAGAACAGTAATAAACTATCTAATACATGTCCATAAGCCAGAATGAAAGAGTCATGAAATAAATGCGGAAGCAAAAGATTCAAGTACAATAACATCAGGAAAGTACGTCCCATAATGCGGGCTCACATCAGGAATAAAATGCTGAAAGGAAAACTGACTAAACTAATAACAGGTCCTCACTGCTCGGCCTGTTGATCACAATACTCCTGAACAGCCTGCGATAAAGATAAGGGATCTGGGCCATGCAAAACCCAGACGTCAGTGCGTCATAATATCAATAATTTCTAAGCAAGCAGGATGTAATGAAATATGCAGGCATGAACTATGAACAGTAACAAGTTATCAGTAACATGAATATAGATCGGTGAACATGATATAAACAGGTGAAGTGCAGTGAGTAGTCTAAACTGTGCTATAGGGTTATCTACTCTAAAGTTATTCGAAATCAAATAATGTAATCCTCTTCGTAACTCATCGGTCTATGCCCCGTTCATTCCCCACGGGACCACGGTACAATATATAATAGACTGTGAGTCTATATCCCGTTCATACCCCACAGGACCACGGTACAATATAATAGCCCTATGAATTACGTTCAGTTACAATCTTGATTTCCCCATACCCCCAAGTTATGTGTTCAAGTCAGGTATTGATAAATCTGGAGCTAATGCCAACACAGGATCAAGCAGGTACAGGTTTGTCTGAATAGACAACAGGATATGTCCGTAGGGACAACATGTCAAGGTTGTCGGCATTAGTAACATGATCAAGTATTAAGTCAAGTAGTAATATATCAGGTCATGTCAGGTGGTGCACATGTATCAAGTCATGTCAAATAGGGTACCAGGTCAAGTCAGGTAGTGCACAGGTAACAAATGAGTAATCGTAATCAACTGCAGTAAGTATGGTATATGAATCTAGCAGTAACATGAAGCAATCAGGTTCAGGCATGCAATTAAATATGTAATATACAGTATGGATATGAACGAGTGTCATGAAACGGTAAAATGGTAATATGGGTTGCATGACTAAACAACATATAATATTTTTATTCATAAGGATGCAAAAATGTGTAGTATAGCATGTAGCAAGATGAACTTGCCTGATCGGATCTCAATACGGGATGCGCACGGCACGTCCGACGGTAAGATCGGCACGCGGGACGGATCCAAGCAATGCAATAGGGTGATCACGCAGGTAATGTATGTCCACTGAGTTGCTCGGATCGTCGGCAGCGGCACGGCTCCGGCGATCACCGGAAAAATGCACGGATCAAGAAGAAGAAGAAGGAGGAGAAGAAGTAGAGGGAAGTAGGGTTTGCTCAGGCTTAGTGCTCTGGTATTGGGACAGAGGCGAGGAAAGAAAGGGTGATGACATCGACGGGTTTTCCGGCGATGGTGTTCGACGGCAAGGCAGTAAGGTTTCTTGGGTTCGTGCAGGGTTCTATGCAGGGAAAAGAGGAGATCAGGGCGTGGAGTTCTGGTCTGGAGTTAGCTCAGGGTCGGAGGATCTGACAAGGGACAACGACGGTGATGGGTTGAAGTTCCGGCGATGAGTGCAGGCGCGAGTTGGAGAGGAGACACAGGTTCGGGGTCGGGTGAGCGGGTGTGCTTTCGGGGTTCAGAGGAGGCAAGTAAAAGAGTGGAGGAGGTGGTGGAGAGGGAGACGACGGCGAGGGGATCGCCGGCGAAGGGCGATGGAGGCTCGGGTGTGCAGGGAAGAGGACTCGGGGTTTGGTTTGGGATGTTGGGGAGTTGGAGAGAGGGGTGAGGAGGCTGCGAGGACGAGGAGGCTACGGCGATGGGTCGCCGGTGAGGAGGTGCAGATGAGGCCGTGGATGAAGGCGTCGGGTTAGTTGCAGTGGGTTTCGTGGTCGGCTTGGGGTCTTCGTCGGGAAGAAGGTGATGACGGTGGTGGCTGTGGTGATGGGAAGAGAGAGGCGAGGTGGCGACGACGCAAGCGAGCGCGACGACGTGGTTCGAAGCTGAGGTCGTCGGGGATGGGTGAAGGCGCCGGGGTGGTGGTGTGGATGAGGGTGAGGAGGTGGAAGCGAGGGTGTTGGTGTCGAGGGGCTGAGGCGAGGGTGGACGTGGGCAACGGCGAGGCAGACGAGGGTGCGGCGTGGGTTTGAGCACGCGCGGGAAAAGAATGGAGAATAGGAGAGGGGGATAGAGGACGTGGGCTTAAATAATATGTTAGGAAAAATTAATATATAATATATATATAGTTAGTGGAGAGAGATTGGGAGAGAGAATCAGAGAGAGAGAATCAGAGAGAATGAGTTCTGTGAGAGGGATGAGTATGGGTTTTAATAAATAGAAGAGAGAGAATGACAGGGATGGGAGCTGTAAAGAGGGAAAAAGAGAGGGAGGTGGGTGAGGTGAGTTGTAAAGCATAAGGAGTGAGTTGTAAAATAAAAAGGAGAGAGGAGAACGTGTGAAAGAGAGAATAATGTGTGCATACAATTCTCTTCTGTTCTCTTTATTTTTGATGCACATGTCAAATCATTTGGCTTTGCTAACGGAGAATAAAATATTAATAAAATTTGAGTTTTCTAGCTAATACAAACTTGCTCCAAAATACGCCCGGGTTGGGTCTAAAAATTCAGATTTAAAATATGAAAAATATATGCGGCGTCCAAATTTCAAAATGAATGCCCGGGTAACGAAAATGCATACCCCCAAGATTAGATGCACGTACGAGCGCGTAGCCATCCAAACAAATACGTTTCACTGAACAGGACAAGAACAAGATGCGCGGATGCTACCGCGGGGTTAGGGGTATCATGCAGGCAATGCTAGATATTTTTAAAATATTTTACATGACTTAAAATGTTATATTGTAAAATACGCATGTCAGATAAAATGCCAGTATACAGTATTATGAATGTGCACAAGTCTATGTAACAAGTCAGGATAAATCATAATCATGAACCAACAGGTTTCAAGCAAGCGGGTCAGGTCGAATGCAATATAAAATGTAAAATACCATTTGCACCAACAATACGATAAATCAAGAAAATACCATAAATAAAGAAATACGTGCACTGGACTTGGTATACAAGAACTAGGGTGTTACAATATGTGGGATCCTGATCCGGTATCTAATACCCAGGACGTAGGGTGAACTGAGAAACAGTTCTCAATAACAAACACACCTGAAGAAGATGCATCAACATGCATGTTCTTTTGGGCGGCGTGAGAATCCAGATATTCTCCTGTTTCCTGTTCAGTCTTATAACTCTTATAAGAAAGAATGGGTCTAACGTTCCCTTGCTCAGTACAATAATCAGGTTCAGTCAATACATCCATTTTATTATCTTGATTATGGCATGAAATGGTCGCTACCTTGAGAGAGAGAAGAAAACACTTTAGCGTATGCTCTTGCAAGATTAGATTGGTTATTATCTTATCTAATCAGGATGTCTCCCACTGTTTTTATCAAATCTACCTTAAAACCCTAAAAGGTAAGATTAGCCGGGATTAATTACACCCTACAACTTCGTCAATCTTTCAGCCAGATCAGTGTCGGTACTTTGAGGGAGGTTCCCCGTGCTTTCGCACGGACCTAATTAAAGTAAACCTCGTTTTCCCAGAGGCGGAACCTCGTTAACACTTTTCTAGACACCTACTTGAATGACTAATTGTCCTGTGTAAAACTCTCTCAGGAGTAACTCTTACTCACAGTGGGTATCAGGTTCCAACTATCTCATAGGAGGTATGCAATCTCATTGCAAATTTCAACACTTGAAATTCCTGATAATATTTTGCCCCTAGCGATCTATGACCTTAACTAAGTCAACAAACCATAAATCGCAAGCCAAGTTCAACCCGTACATTTCCCGATTGAATTAAACCCATCCGCACGACCCTTAACTAAGTCAACAAAGCCGTATGAATACCCTAATCCAATCACATCTCATGTTTTAACAGATAAACATTACTTAGCTACCGTACACTATGCCTTAACTAAGTCAACAAACATAGCACGAATACTAAATAATATCTATCTGAAATGACGGAGGGCTACGCAGGTTTTTCAGAAAACCCTGAGCGTAATGAACTTGATATCGTCGTAGAATCATGTAGTTTTTGAAAAGGAGTGTTTTGAGGCTTTTCTTAGTTTCGCTAAAGGGGTCACTCCCGGTGAAGGGATCGTCGGCCCTTTCCTCATCGAATAAGGTGCAGGATATATCATATATACCGCTGTGCAAAGCAAAACACTAAAAGCAATCAAAAGACAAACCGCGTTTTGTAGCATCTGCCAGTTTCGCTAAAGGAGTCACTCCCGGTGAAGGGATCTCGGTCCTTTCCTCATCGAATAAGGTGCAGGATATATCATATATATCACTGTGCAAAGCAAAACTGTAGCTACCCTTTTTATAAAGTTTTTGATTCTACAACATCTTTAGGTTTCTTTTCTTTTATTAATCTCATTAATAAAAATCCTATCAGCTTATGCTTCCTAAGCATCAAAGAAGAAACGAAAGCAGTAATATTTATATATCAGCATATATATATAGTATAAGCATTCGTCTCCGGCAGTAATATGATCTCATCACAGAATATTGCAGCAGAAGAACATATATGAAATATTGGATATACTAGGACGTCCGTGTTTTCAATACGAGCCTGTATAAAACACGGATTCCACGGTCGCAAAGAATAGCCAAACCCACATCCCAAGACCCCTACGAGAGCGGCAAGTAACACTGCCAATTCTAGGGTTAGAAGACCCGGTCTCGACTCCTCGAGATGGCCTCCCACTGGACCCTAGAACCTGGTTACTTGTGATCCCCACCTTGGGTCTACCTAATGCGGAAAAGTAAATAATATACACTGGTGACAGCAACCGCAACCTGGAAGTGCCCCAAATAAAAGAATATTACATTACAAATGAATTTTACATGAATGAAAATAAAAACCCTCATCTCACATAAAACCCCCGGCTATTCTGATCGCGACGATCTAATATAACATATCACAGCAACACATAATATCTCATATCATCAACGTAAGTAAATATGCGCATCCCAATTGTCGTTGACATATAGCAACGAAACCGGCGATATCACATATTACACTTACGGTCACAGAAAAGAAAGTGTAAAACTACAATATTTGGAATCCACAATCACTTTAGACATCGTAAATCCGAAATATCACATACTTCGTATTTCATGCCTAACTCTATGAATTCCACATATTGTATCACATTCCAGATAAATAAACAGTATTAAACTTTTCGAACAGAAAATCAAACACCCAAAATTTCCTAAAGTGCTCAACACTTGAGCGGGGTTCAAATAATCCCAGAATATGTCACAGTACCGGTGATCCAGCCGTAGAAGGGTCAAGCCAACGCCTCACATGTGGCACGCCGTACTGCCCCAAACCCGAAGGTTCAAAAGGCAGTTCAAGACGGTCACATAATCGAGTTAAGGTTTGTTGTCTTCTAGAGGGTCCACCGCTTAACTTGTACAATTGTTCCGAACGATTTAAACCCAAGTAAATTTCAACACTTGAAAATTTGCCGTACCGGGAAACAGCAAGTTAATGATATCCGTTCAAATAGTTTAACAGTTTCTAAATATCCGGAAAGAAATACGAATTTAAATATTCCGATTGAGTCTACTATTACAAAACAAACCCCAGAATTTTAAACACCTGAAACAGATTAAAAATACCCAGAATAGTCAGCAAGTGCCTACGGTCTATACCATGAAGCCACGTGTCCCAATCCTACAGTTCCGCCGCGGAACCGCCGCGACAACCATGTTCCTGCCGCGGTTCCGCGCTCTGTTGGTGGAATTGTGGGCACATGTTTCATGGTAATTCTTAGAATTCCCTGCTGATTTTTTTACATATTTTTAATTCTGAAAAATCCCAAAATTTAAAAAATTTCCAGAGAGGGGTCCAAATTTGTCATTCCGGGTTCGATCGGAGTTTTAACTTCGTAAACACATCGCCTAATGCTCTAGCTAGGCTCTAATACCACTGTAGGGTTCCTAGGCACTCTTGTGAAGGTTCAAAAGGCATCAAACATGCCCGGATTAAATTTTAGACGTGCCGAACAACCCAAAGCCGGGATCTTTGCTAGATTATTAGGTTTAAACATGCAATAAGATAACTTTTATCTAAGTGTGAGGGATTACAACCTTTGTAGTCCGCTCCTTCACTTCACAAGCTCCGAGTAGAAGTCCCTTTGCCGCGATCCACGATCTCCCGGACTCATGAGAGGCTCCACGACTCGAACGATCCATTCTAGCTTGTCGTATTCCAAATCTCCGATGATCTACCTTGAAATTGCTACGACTCAAGCTTTCTCACTCTTAAAGAAGAGAACACACTAATCCCATGGGCTAGATGAGATGAGGATGAGAGAGTAGTTATTTTGCTTTCTTTTTATATCATTTTCTCATAATCTTTCATCACTTAAGAAAATCTAGCAAGCTTTTCAAGAAGCAAGAAGATGAGAATGGAAAAAGAATAATGATAATTCTTTTCTTTTGTGATGAATAGAAATAAAACATATGATTGATATATAACCATGGTCAAGGATGAATGGATGAGAATGTGTAGAGAAACAACTAGAGTTAAGGTTTGGTTAAGTTAATAATGTGTCATCACAAAATATCTTTACAAATGACAAAAGAAAAATGCTTCTAGAAGGAACTTGAAGCATCTAAACCTAATCAAACCCTAACCTCAATTATTCATCCTTAAACATGTTTAACAATTAATCATATCATGTCACAATAATATATATCTCATATATATTATATATTTGCAACAAAAGAAAATAATACAATTAACATATATCGCATATATATCAATGTATCATCCACTGAGAAAATGAAATAATAAAGCAAGCCAATATTAGTTAATATAATAATATATCATATATATTATTATATATTAAATCATCGAATCAACACTTGATCCGACGATCCGGCTATATCGAATATTACTGACTAATATATCATGTACCGATTCATCGAATCAACACTTGATCCGATGACCCGGTTCATATCTAAATATCGCGAGAATATAATACGGTATCCCATATCGCATTATTCTCGGTCCTGCACATATCACATATGTGCCTCTACTCCGTTTCGCCTGAGCCAAGAAACTTCTGTGTAGGACTCTAAAGAATCGTCAATACGCCGGTAGCAGGTGATGATCATATCAAACACCCACAAGCTGCAAGCGGTCAGCTAAACGTAACAGCCACCCAGGTATTGAGCGATCAGAAGATCAACAAGCTAGCCTGTGCGTTCTCCTGTGAATCCGATCAGTAACACTCCCGTACAGTCCGGACTGTTCGTCTGATATGTCGCATATCAAGTCTAGGGGTGGTATACGTCAGACCCCAGTAACCGATAAGTCGTGTCGATGTGTGGCTCATAACGGGTCGAGAAACTACTAGTAACACTTACCAGTAAGTCTCTATATCAGCCCCGGCCAGGGACTTCCAGTTATAGCCAATCGAACACAGCACAACATCAACTCCCTATACCCGGAGAGACGAATCCCCTCCTATCGCTCATTGCCTCCATGTGATTCGGGATTGTACCCAAAAGCCACCGTTTTGCACGCCCTCTTGGACGTGGTAAGGTGGAAATCAAAGCACAGTGGGAATCACACAAGACTCCATGACGATCTCGGGTCTACAGACTACCCTGTACCAGTGTCACCAGAGAACTGCCATCTGACGTGTGGTATATCACCATCTGGGAGTTCTCGGCGAGTCCGTCCAGTGTACCCAGTCTCCACTGAACACTCGTACACCATCTCTGATGTCAAACACCGATGGATATGGGATCATCCATCGCCCATCATATGGGTCAAGATGCGTATACGCTAGTCTACTCTGGTGTATCGATGCTCTGTCTCGATATACCCTCGACTAGGAACAGTTATACGATGTACTCATCGACTACCGTGGCCCCACTAGTATGATCTCATCATAGTCCCAGTAGTCGAGTACAGATCCTAAGGGCTTTATCAACATGTGAGAGTAAAACAGTAAACCAATACAAGTCAACATGTTAAGATAAAGTGAAACCAAATAGCATACTATCATGACGAGCAAGAAAGTCTTCTCTGTATATATCTAAGCATCCATCATAATATACATCATATGTACAACAATGGCCTCTAGGGCATATACATAACTAACACCGAGTGCCTAGCTCTGACCCCCGTCTCTCGACGTATCCATATGTACATGACTCCTGTCGGTATCCCCACGATAACCGCCGAGTCATAGGTATTGTCACCGGAGTGTATGGTTCCTCTGCCAGGCTCAATCGGCTAGGTCCATCAATCGTCTTGCCCCGGGGTACCTCCGGGCTCCACCATGTACCCGCAGACGGTGCCTACCGCTTCTCGAATTGGGTATATAATCAGAACCGATAAAACTCATGGTGGCTGCAGAAATATCATATCAAAAGAAACCGGGTTTTTCAAATATTGCATAATTTCATGAAACAACCACGGTCCTCAAATCCAGAAAACATCAAGAAATGAATAAGTATAACTGCATGAATCAATACATATATATTAGCGTCACACTCCACTAATATATATATATATATATATATATATATATATGCATATATAACAGCGTTCCACTACACTGTTATTTATACTTAGGAGTAACAATATCAGAGAACATCATATGAAATCCAAGAATGTAACATATGCAGCATGAAACAGTAATATGAGCATATAAAGGAAAACCGCTATTTAACTGCAACAAGTTATTATATATGTATCATGCGATTCCTGATTTCTCTGAAATCAGATGCAACATCATATACATGTGAACATGTAGCTATAACAAGGTATGCGTAACCATGTCGGTATAGCAAGATATGTCTGTCCATATGTAAGTATGTATGATGTAAAAGTATCTGTAGCAAGGTATGTCTCTATACTTATCCATAATACTCTCCATGTATATGTATGTATGTATGCCAAATGTACATGTAGCTATGTCTCATATGTGTATATACCTATCACTAATGGTACACTACCCTATAGGTATATGGGTAACTAGTATGTAAGCATGTCAGGGCATATGTGTAAGCATGCAGGTATACAGGTATGCTATAAGTCATATGCATAAAGAAATATGAATCAATGTCCCTAACCAAACAATATCATATCTATAAGGGTGTTGTGCGTGTCATGGAAATTATTGACGGTGTGTGTGGCATACAATCAGTGCTCGTGCAACATAAGCCGTCAACAATAGTGCAAGGTCCTAAAGATATTAGTCCAAGCACAACAAGTAACTAAGCAATAGGGTGTATGCGCAACTCTAATTATGCAATAGAATATGCGACAAAACATAACATTTCTAGCCCAGACACATAACGCCATGCGGGCGATTCCCTTGTAGATGATAAATCTACTCACCACCCGTCCTGGCTAAGTAAAGCCAACCACCTGTTTTCCCGTCTTCCTAGCGTCCGAAGTCCCTGCCTGCGAACCTAAAACAACAAAACGATAACACAAGTGTATATTAGCAATGACCAAAAACACGTACAAACTACGTTTTACCGACACACCAACTCCAAAGCTACTCCCAAGTGTTTGTATTATGGCTAACGTACGTAGCGACATGATGAAACCAACCCAAGAGCAAAACCAACACAAAGTGCACGGACCGTGTCGGATAACGTATCGCGCGTAGTCGTAGCACAAGCAACTACCTATGTGATCCCAGATTTTTCATATAGAGAAAACTAAACAATCAAACAGAACCAAACACACCTAAACCACAGCAGAGACCTTGCCACAAAAACCCAAACCCTAACTCCTCCCAGGGGCCGATGTCGCCGGAATCCTCCTTCGTGTCGCCGACCGTGGTCCGAGCAGGTGGGTTTGTGCTCCAGGTGAAGGCCTATGGTCTTAGGTACAACACAACTACATTGTTTGGTTTTCTAGTATTATCTCGGGGTCACAGCAGGTCACAGATATCACAAATTGTCAATAAAATATGATATTATGCACAAATCTTAACTTTAAGCATTCTAAACTGAAACTAAAAATCTACTTAACACAAAAACTACATAAGGAACAGATAGGGATCATTACCTAACCAAAAGAACTCAAAGATCCAATCTAGCAAGCTCCTATGCATCCAAGAGGCAATATCCAAGAAAAAGTTATGATTTTGGTGAGATTTTGTGAATTTGTGATGGATTTTGTGTGAAGATGCTCAAGTGTTCAGTTGAGTTGAGAGAGATGATGAAATAATTCTTAAGAATTAAGTGTGAGGGATAATGAGATAAGAGAATAAAGAGAAAGAGAGAGGTGAGTGCAAGAGGTGAGTGCACCTTGCATTAATACTCCATAAATGCCTTCACACCTTGTCACCTTGCCACCTTCTCTCTTCCAAAGAAATATCTCTCTCTCACTCACAAACAAATAAATAGAAGATTAGGGTTAAAGTCAAGGTTAAAGCAAGGAATTAGATTCAAAGCAAAGGATTAAATTGTCAAGGTCACTAATACTAGTTAGCACAAACAAACCCTCACATTTACGTGCATACGTGCGTGATGCCCATAAAAAATAATTTTAAAATAATAATTAAATGTTAGAAAATGTGAGGAACCCGAATTGGTAAACTTTTTACAGTAAACCCGCATTACCGTCTAAATTAACACTAACCAAAATCTAAGGCGTTACAATCTCCCCCTTATAAAAATTCATCCCCGAATTTAAAATTCTCACTATGCGTACCTTCAAAGAGATGAGTGCAAAACTCCCAAATCTCGCTCGCAGCCACCCAAGTGACCACCTCACTATACGGCTACGTCCAAGAAAACCCTCCACCGTTGGCAAGACCCTTGACCGAAGTTTCTCCACCTGCCGAGCCACTAACACAAATGGCTGCCGGTGAACGAAAAGATTGGGTCCAAGCTAAATGGTCTTATGCTGAATCATGTGAAAAAGGTCATGAAGGTATTTGCAAAGTATCTACACAAGGAATACGGGGTGAAAACTCTATAATCTGGGCAGAAGTGCCAAATTAAAGGCAACGGAACTAACTCGGTTTAAGGATCTCAAAAGGACCTACAATCCTGGGATAAGCTCCCCCAAAACTCAACACGTCATCCATCGGAAAATCCTTAGGAATGCATGATCTCCCACTGCTAACTCAAGTCTGCGACCACCACGGTCGGCAAAAGACCTCTGTCTGCACTAGGCTATCTTCATCCTGACCTGAACCAACTGGATCATCTCCGAAGTCTCTAGACCAGCTGGGGTCCAAAATTCCTATTTACGCAGAGTCAGAAAAATAGAATGGCGATCGACACGACCTAACAACTAAACCTAAAGGTTGCCAATTGGAGTGTCTCCTAATAACAGCTATCGAAGGAGAACTCTAACAATAGCAAGTGACGATCCCAACTGCCGACAATAACAAGTACGTACGCACAAGCATAACCTCCAGAGTCTGTATAGTCCGCTCAACTGACCATCGTCCCACAGATGGAAAAGCGGAGCTAAAGCTCGACCAGTTCCCAAGGCTTCCTGAAGCTTCTGCCCACTACGGCTAGCGAACAGGGTGTCTCAATTGGATACAACGCATGTAGGAACTCCGTGCAAACGTACAAACTTAACCAAGAACAACTGAGCAAACTGAGCAAAACCAAAAAACAATCACGCAAAAGGAGTTACACCCTGACTAAACCTGGGTAGACGCTACAACGAAAATTCATGGAGATCTGCTCCCATTCCCTTTCCGGAACGGTTAAAGATTGCAACTCTCCAGCCGGTCTCAAAGCTCAACCTAAGCTCACAACAAGACAGACACCTTGAATGAAATCCGAAACTTCACTCATCATTCCTGCCCACCCATAACTATCTCAC
Source organism: Agapanthus africanus (assembly GCA_030015575.1). Lineage (NCBI taxonomy): Eukaryota > Viridiplantae > Streptophyta > Magnoliopsida > Asparagales > Amaryllidaceae > Agapanthus > Agapanthus africanus. Next base: position 529,898,487 of record JASDDO010000014.1, read on the forward strand.
AAGTCACATCACAAATTGGTGGAACTTGAATGAACTCAGAAGGATGACTGATGTGCCTGCTCTAGGATTTAGCGTCTCTACTTAACAGTAATAGGTACACACAAACGCGTCCTTAAACGTAGCACACCCTAGTCACAAATCAAGGACTCCAAATCTTTACCCTGCCGAACATGCTCAAGTATCACAGACAACGAGCATCGGTGGGTTGTGCCACACGAAAACGATTAAGTAAAAGTGGTCGGGCGCGGACATGAGCAAGTTGTCCCCTCAGTAGAGGCGAACTTAGCTGTACTCCTCGATCATACAAGAACTGTAAATCTGCAGAAGACTGTCTCTGAACTGCGCACAACTGGAATAAGTGAACCCCGGGCATACGACTCAAGCATCAGCTACCACAATTGCCTTGCCACGGGTAACCAAAGGATCTCACAAACACAATCTTCCACAAGCTCCATCCAACGGCGCTGTCTCAACAATCAAAACCCGCTGCAGGAAGATGTACATTAAGCTCTAGTGGTCCGTGAAAATCTGACACAACTCTCCACACAAGTAGTGTCCTCGGATCTTCAACGCACGACCACCGCGGCCATCTCCAGATCATGAGTGGGATATCCTGCTCGTACTTCCTCCAACTGTCGGGAAGAAAAAGCAATTACTTTATAATGCCACTTCAGCGCAAAATCGAGCCCACTCGCGAAACATCACAGTAAAACAACAAATTCGCCCGAACCAGAAGACAAGAAAGAACTGGTGCAGTTGTCAACCGAATCTCCAACTGCTGAAAACTCCGCACACATGCCTCAGTACACAGAAAAAGAACCTCCTTCCCGGTCATTTCAGTCAACGGTGCAGCGATACACAAGCAATCCTGCACGAAACGGTGGTAAAAACCTGCTAAGCCCAAAATCTGCGGACCTCTGTCCCGGATATAAGTATGGTCTAAAGCTGTACGACCTCGATCCTTCTCGGGTCCATAGAAAACCATCTCCCGTAACTACTAGACCTAGGAGTAAACACTATTAAGCCTGAAGGAACACTCCGAGAATTTATCAAACAGCTGGTGCTCTCCCAGTATCTGCAAACAAATCCTCAAGTGCTGCTCACGTTCCTCACGACTCATTGGAATAGACCAGAATGTCATCAATTACAAAACAATAATCTGGTCGATGAACGGCTTGAAGAAATCTGGTTCATCACATCACGAATGCTGCTAGGGCATTGGTGAGTCCAATGACACCACCAAAACACATACTGCCCGTAGCACGCACAAAAGCAGTCTTCGGAATATCATCACTCCGAACCTGCAACCAATGATGACCTGATCCCAAAGCAAACTTAGAAAAATGTCTCGCACCCTAGAGCTGATCGAAGAAATCGTCAATGCGAGGTAACGGATACCTATCCGCACCGTAAGCCTGCTCAATTGATGATCCATCAATACTCAACCTCAAACTGCCGCCCTTCTCCTGACGAACAGAATAAGAGCTCCCCAAAGCGAAACACTTGGACTAACAAGTCCCTCAACAAAACAACTCTGCAGCTGATCCTCAAGCTCCCTATGCTCTGCCGGCTCATCTGGAACAACGTCGAAAAACTCTAACGCGAAAGGAACCCGGTCTAACAACTCACTGTGGTTCCGGTATCACGAATGAAAACAAAGAATCCTTGACATCCACTCCTCAAAAAGCCGACAAGCGAAAAAGGCTGAATTCAAGCTGTGAGAGGCAGCACCACTGTCCCTCTGCACAACAAGAACTGACTCGCAGGGAAAACAAAACCTGACTGTTTCCTCACGGCAGTGCACAGACGCCTAGCACATAGCTAACCTGTCCATGCCCAGGAGAACGTCAAATCCAACATCTCCAGAAGGATCACAACGACGGACGAATCTCTATCTCCTATCCGACTGGCACACGACTGAAACACGTGTGGCGCAACAAAAGAATCGCTGACAAAAGTTAACCCAACAAACGGCTGATCTAGCATACACAACTCTCAGCCCAACTAAGGCACAAAGTGTGTAAAATAACAAGTGCATAGACCCCGAACAAAACCAACCTATGAATCAAAAGAACATACAAATTAAGAATACCTGAAAACTCTGCATTGGACGCCCATGCGTCCCGATGAGTAGAAGCAAACTCTCATGTCTGCCTTCTACCCGGAACTGTCAGAACTCTTCCTCTCTGCGGTATTGCTGCCCCGCGACTATGTGGCTCAGTACAAACTCGAACCCGATGATCCAAACTCCCGCATCGTTAACATCCGGAAGAAAACTGCTGACTATCCTAGGGATAAGAGCTGGACGACTGTCCTCGCCTCAAGCCTCTTGTACTCCCACGACGTGCACGAAACCGGTCTCGACGATTGAACCTCTGTCTATAGGCTGGCACACCTGCATGAGCCCTCCTCTGATCCTAAACTCCTAAAGTCTCCGAAAGACGTGCCTCGTCAACTGGGGCTGCATCCACTGGTGCTATGTAGGTGACAGAATGTTGTGTGCTGATCGTAAGGAACAACTGGGTAACAGGGGTGACAACCTCCTGTCGCTGCGCTCGAATGGCCTCAACCAATGAACTCATCGTCTGGCACATGTCCTGCATCTCTGCCATAATCCTATCAATATAATCAATCGAAGGCGGATCCATCTGCTCCGGTGCAACGAGTGTGCCATCCTGGTCAGTCCTCATCCCACACGAGTCAACTCTGACCTCGGCTCTCGCTGCATCAGTCGAGTCCTCATAGTCATCGGCGGCAAAGGCTAAAATGGAAAATAGGATTCGATAAGAACACTGAAATTGAATCTCAAGGATATGTATCATCAAGGAAGGAATTTCAAGCAATTTGTACTTAGGTCACTTTAGGCAGAGTACCGCGTCGTAAGTATGCTGCGGACATACACACACTACGTTACTCTGCTTTAAGCTACATACTCCATCATACCAAGGTCATCCTACACTCCGAAAGGTAAAACCTAGCGCTATGATACCAACTTTGTCACGACCCGAAAATGGCACGTGATGGCCCTTAAACTACGCAACGTCTACAGGCGTAACGCAATTTAAGTAAGCCAAAAACCCAGCAATCTAAACCATTAAAAGTAGTAAGAAATAAGAACATTGTTAAAACTTTTGAAATCTCAAACCAAATTCTTTAAAGTCCAACTTTTATTACTTTAAAAATTTGACAGCACCTCCTTTGTAAAACAAGCCCCCAAAAATGGGTACAACATAATATAAGTAAAAGCATTCCAAACGGGAGCAAAATCCACGTCCAATGGCGGAAAACAACCTCCACCACAGATATACGATGCCGTAGCGAAGAAAGTGACGATATAAATAAAACTGCATAAAAGACCTCCAAGTCATAAAATTAAATACAATATCGTCCTCATAACAAGTCTCTAAGTCAAACAAGATAATGATAGATGGAGAGTACAGGATACAAGGAATATACAACAAGCAACATCGGATAACTGCAAAACCTACCTAAGTAAAACCGCACACTGTCAGGTGAAGCGGTATCCGCAGCAAAAGATGATACGATGGATGAAATAGCCCTGCCTCTAACTATCCTGAGGAACACCTGCAAAACACTGTAGCACAATAGGGGTGAGTTGCCAACTCATGAATAGTAAATAACATATGCAAGTAATCGCGAGTATGCACGTACAATGCGAATCTAACATAAGCATCTAACAGCAATGAATGGTCATATGTAATGCAACCGTCATGAAAGGTACACTAGCAGGTACAACTAATACATGAAGCAGTGCATATAAAATAAAGTATGTAATTGCAACAGTCATGGAAATTACTCTATCAGGTACAACTAATACATGAAACAGTGCATAAACAATAAATGTGGAGTATGGAATAAAACATGTCATTTCCACGGAAATCCTAACCTCGTGGTAGGAACAAAATCCAACAAGACAATCAAATTCCCAATTTCCACAAATCAGCCCCCAAATTGGCTCTCATATCATATAAGTCTCATAATCCTTAATGTACAACATCAAGTAAATCGCATATATATTCCGAATGTACAACATCAAGTAAATCTCATATATATTCCGAATGTACAACATCAAGTATATCCCACAAATCTTGTGTGTACAATATCAGTATATCCCACATATCCTGTGTGTACAATATCAGTATCAAGTAAGTTTCATATAAGGTGAGTCACTAACATCGACACCAAAAACATCATGAAACAAATGTCAAGCATCTACACCAAAATACTGATCTATCAGGTGCTGTCACCACGACTGGCCCCCTGATAGGTACATATCATACGCTATACCGAAAAGCCCGAGTGCCTAGCTCTGACCCTCGTCTCTCGACGTATCCATACGTACATGACTCCCGTCGGTATCCCCACGATAACCGCCGAGTCATAGGTACTGTCACCGGAGTGTATGGTTCCCCTGCCAGGCTTAATTGGCAAGGTCCATCAATCGTCTTGCCCCGGGGTACCTCCGGGCCCCACCATGTATCCGCAGACGGTGCCTACCGCTCCTCGAATTGGGTATATAATCAGAACCGATAAAACTCATGGTGGCTGCAGAAATATCATATCAAGAGAAACCGGGTTTTTCAAATAATGCATAATTTCATGAAACAACCACGGTCCTCAAATCCAGAAAACATCAAGATATGAATAAGTATAACTGCAGTAATCAATACATATATATTAGCGTCCCACTCCACTAATATATATATATATATATAACAGCGTTCAACTCTACTGTTATTTATACTTAGGAGTAACAATATTAGAGAACATCATATGAAATCCAAGAATGTAACATATGCAGCATGAAACAGTAATATGAGTATATAAAGGATAACCGCTATTTAACTGCAACAAGTTATTAAATATGTATCATGCGATTCCTGATTTCTCCGAAATCAGATACAACATCATATACATGTGAACATGTAGCTATAACAAGGTATGCGTAACCATGTCGGTATAGCAAGATATGTCTGTCCATATGTAAGTATGTATGATGTAAAAGTATCTGTAGCAATGTATGTCTCTATAATTATCCATAATACCCTCCAGGTATATGTATGTATGTATGCCAAATGTACATGTTGCTATGTCTCATATGTGTATATACCTATCACTAATGGTACACTACCCTATAGGTATATGGGTAACTAGCATGTAAGCATGTCAGGGCATATGTGTAAACATGTAGGTATACTGGTATGCGATAAGTCATATGCATAAAGAAATATGAATCAATGTCTCAATTTCCCAAACCAAACAATATCATATCTATAAGGGTGTTGTGCGTGTCATGGCAATTATTAACGGTGTGTGTGGTATACAATCAGTGCTCGTGCAACATAAGCCGTCAACAATAGTGCAGTGTGCTAAGGATACTAGTCCAAGCACAACATGTAACTAAGCAATAGGGTATATGCGCAACTCTAATTATGCAATAGAATATGCGACAAAACATAACATTTCTAGCCCAGACGCATAACGCCATGCGGGCGATTCCCCTGTAGATATTAAATCTACTCACCACCCGTCCTGGCTAAGTAAAGCCAACCACCTGTTTCCCCTTCTTCGCAGCATCCGAAGTCCCCGCCTGCGAACCTAAAACAACAAAACGATAACACAAGTGTATATTAGCAATAGCCAAAATCATGTACAAACTACGTTTTACCGACACACCAACTCCAAACCTACTCCCAAGTGTTCGTACTGTGGCTAACGTACGTAGGGACATGATGAAACCAACCTAAGAGAAAAACCAGCACGAAGTGCATGGACCGTTTCGGATAACGTATCGCGTGTAGTCGTAGCACAAGCAACTACCTATGTGATCCCAGATTTTTCATACAGAGAAAACTAAACAATCAAACAGAACCAAACACACCTAAACCACAGCATAGACCTACCCATAAAAACCCAAACCCCAAGTCCTCCCAGGGGCCGATGTCGCCGGAATCCTCCTTTGTGTCGCCGGCCGTGGGCCGAGCAGGTGGGTTCATGCTCCAGGTGAAGGCCTATGGTCTTAGGTACAACCCAACTAAATTGTTTGGTTTTCTAGTATTATCTCGGGGTCACAGCAGGTCACAAATATCACAAATCGACACTAAAATACGATATTATGCACAAATCTTAACTTTAAACATTCTAAACTGAAACTAAAAGTCTACTTAACACAAAAACTACATAAGGAACAGATAGGGATCATTACCTAACCAAAAGAACTCAAATATCCAAGCTAGCAAGCTCCTATGCATCCAAGAGGCAATATCCAAGAAAAAGTTATGATTTTGGTGAGATTTTTTGATGGATTTTGTGTGAAGAAGCTCAAGTGTTCAGTTGAGTTGAGAGAGATGAAGAAATAATGCTTAGGAATTAAGTGTGAGGGATAATGAGAGAAGAGAATAAAGAGAAAGAGAGAGGTGAGTGTATGAGGTGAGTGCACTATGCATTAATACTCCATAAATGCCTTCACACCTTGTCACCTTGCTACCTCCTCTCTTCCAAATAAATATCTCTCTCTCACTCACAAACAAATAAATAGAAGATTAGGGTTAAAGTCTAGGTTAAAGCAAAGAATTAGAATCAAAGCAAAGGATTAAATTGTCAAGTTCAGTAATACTAGTTAGCACAAACAAACCCTCACATTTACGTGTATACGTGCGTGCATGCCCATAACAAATAATATTAAAATAATAATTAAATGTTATAAAATGTGAGGAACCCGAATTGGTAAACTTTTTACAGTAAACCCGCATTACCGTCTAAATTAACACTAACCGAAATCTAAGGCGTTACACTTAAAGATGTTGTAGAAACTTTTTTAAAAATTGGTAGCTCTAGTTCTTGGTTTGCATAGCGGTATTTCTTGTAGAATATCCAGTACCTTATTCGATAAGGAAAGAGCCGAGATCCCTTCACCGGGAGTGACCTCTTAAGCGAAACTAGCAGATGCTACAACCCACTAGGTTTGTCTTTTGATTGCTTCTATAGTTTTTGCTTTGCATAGCGGTATTTATGAAATATCCTACACCTCATTCCATGAGGAAAAAGGCGAGATCCCTTCACCGGGAGTGACCTATTTAGCAAAACTAGTAAAAGCCTAAAAACACTCCTTTACAAAATTAATTGATTCTACGATGATATCAAGTTCAATACGCAAAAGGTTTTCTTAAATACCTGACGTAACCCTCCGTCATTTTAAGAAGTAGAGTACATAGTATTCGTGCTACTTTTGTTGACCACAGTTAAGGCGTAGTGTGCGGTAGCTAAGTGATGTCTTCCTACACAGCATATGATGCGATTAATTAAGACAGTCATGTGACTTTGTTGACCATAGTTAAGGGTCATGTGGGTGGGTCTAATTAATCAGGAAATAACGGGTAGAACTTGACTAGTGCTTATGATTTGTTGACCATAGTTAAGGTCATAAGTCACTAGGGGTAAAATATTATCGGGAATTTCAAGTGTTGAAATTTGCAATGAGATTGCATACCTTCTATAAGATAGTTGGATCCCGATACCCACTGCGAGTAAGAGTACTCCTGGGAGAGTTTTACACATTACAATTAGCCTATCAAGTAGGTGTCTAAAAAGGTGTTAACAGGGTTACGCCTTGGGAAAATGAGGTTTATTTTAATTAGGTTCGTGCGAAAGCACGGGGAACCTCCCTCAAACTACCGACACTATCCTGGCCGAAAGATTGGCGAATTTGTAGGGTGTAATTAATCCCGGCTAGTCTTACCTTTTAGGGTTTGAAGGAAGATTTGATAAAAACAGTGGGAGCCATCCTGATTAGATAAAATAATAACCAATCTGATCTTGCAAGAGTGCACGCAGAGTGTTTTCTTCTCTCTCTCTCTCTCTCCAGGTAGCGACCATGTCACGCCTTAATCAAGATAATAATATGGATGCATTGACCGAACCTGCTTATTATACTGTGCTAGGGAACGTTGGTTCCGCTCTATCTTATAATTTTTATAATTTCGAGCAGAAAATAGGGGAATATCCAGATTCCCAGGCCACCCAATCGAGGATTAAGCATGTTGATGCATATTCTTAGGGTGTGTTCATTACCAAGAACTGTTTCTCAGTATCCTCTACGTCCTAGGTATGAGATACCGGATTAGGATCCCACATATGTAAGAGTTACATGGGCTACAGACAGGTAGAGAACTGAGATTGGGTGATATGTCTCTATGTGTAGAGAATGGTGCAAGTGTTGCAGCCAAACCAGTTGGCAAATATCACCTTGTATTAATACATTGATTCTGAATGAATGTTATTACATACCGAACTTGATATACAACATTACATCGGTTTCTTTAATGAGTTAAAGAAGGATATAATTCTGTATTGGAGGATAATGTTGTGAACATTTTCCTGAATCAAGAGTTGATTGGATCAGGCACGTTATATAATAGCATATACGTTCTAAATCAAAACACAATTCAAAGTATCTAGAACACAAAAAAGAGGAGCAGTTTAGAAATGAACGAATACTTCTTTTGGTATTGTAGACTAGGCCATATCAATGCGACACGACTAGCTAAGTTACATAAGGATGAATATAAGAATCTGTTCGAATTTTCATTGATACTTGCCAGTCTTGTCTCAAAGGTAAAATGACCAATACTCCGTTTACTAGAAACAGAGGAAGAGTTGCTGAATTCTTGGGACAGATACATGATGATGTATACGGTCTGATGTCTACAAAATGCCAGGGTTGGTTCTTTGTACTTCATTACATTCATCGATGATCTCTCAAGATTCGGACATGTGTTCCTATTGAAACACAAGTCTGAAGCTTTTGAGAAATTCAAGGAATATAAGCTTGATATTGAGAACCAAACGGGTAGAAGTATTACAGTCCCACGATGTGATTGAGGAGGTGAATACTTGCACATGGACTTCCTGGAGTTTCTAAAAGGAGAATGAGGTTCTCTCTCAGCTTACTCCTTCGTATACACCACAGCACAACGGTGTATCGGGGCGGAGGTATCGCACCCTATGAGATAGGGCGCGCTCTATGATGAGTATTACTGAGTTACATGTTTCCTTTTGGAGTTATGCATTTGAGAAGCTGCATACCTATTGAATGGGGTTCGATCCAAATCAGTTCCTACCATTCCATATGAGATATGGAATGGGAAGGGACCATTTCTTAAGCAAGTTAAGATATGTGGTTGTTCGACCTATGTTGAAAAGAAAAATCCGGACAAGCTCGAGGCAAGGTCAGTTCTGTATAAGTTTGTTAGGATATCCCAAACATTTGCGAGGGAATATCTTCTACCACACTGAGGAGCAAAAAGTGTTTTGTTTCTCAGCATGCCACTTTTTTAGAAAAGGAATTTCTTGTGAAGAAATTTGTGGTCATGAGGTAGAACTGGAAGTTGTTCCAGCTTAACAAACTAACAGCTGATGATTTGGTGAAACCAAAGGATTCAATAGTCTTCGACGAACCTCAGCCTCTCCACGAATCTGGTAGGGTTCCTCATCCACCTGAGAGATACTATGGTCTTCTCGGTGACAGTGGGAGCGAGGATTGTATCATTGTTGATGATGGCCCAACTAGGTTCAGGCAGGCCATCACGAGTGGCGACTCTGTGAAAAGGATGGATGCTATGCGATCAAAGATGGAATCCATGTACACTAACAAAGTATGACTTTGCATGTTGCACCTGAAGGGGTAAAACCCATTGGGAGAAAATGGATCTTGAGAAGATTCTTTGTGTAGATTGAAAAGTTGAGACTTTCAAAGCTATGCTTAAGTCCATCAGGATCAAAGCAAGTATCACGGAGTTGGAACATCTGTTTTGATGTGGCAGTCAAAGAGTTTGACTTCATCAAAAAGATAGATGAACCTTGTATATACAAGAAGATTGTAGAGAGTAAGGTTGTCTTCCATGTATTGTACATAGATAACATACACTTGATAGGAAATGGTTTCCTATGTTACACTCGATCAAGCTCATCTTATCACGAGGATTCTCCATAGAAGATCTGGATGATACCTATTACATCTTGTGGATCATGATATATGGTGATAGATCTAAGTGGATGTTGGGAGTGTCCCAAATCCAGGTACATTAACACCATACTAAAGGGGTTTAGTATGGAAGATTTTAAGCGTAGTGGTTCGCCCACTTACTCGGGAATCACTCTCTCCAAAAAGAAGTCTTCCGAGACTGATTTGGAGAGAGCTCGTGTACAAAGCTACCCTATGCTTCGGCAGTAGGATCTATCATGTCTGCGACGTTATGTACCCGACCAGATGTAGCTGACTCACTAGGTGTAGTGATCAGGAATCAATCGGATCTTGGGAGAATCACTGGACAGCTGTGGAAGACATTCTTAAGTACTTGAAAAGCACTAAATGAATGTTCTTGGTTCAAGCTTCCAGAGTGATAAGGTCGACTGAAAGTCAGTCACATGCATTGTCTTTAATCTCAGTGGAGGGATGGTATGTTTGAAGAGTTCCAAGCTAGATACCGTGACATACTAGACGATAAAGGTTAGATACATCACTACCAACGATGCTACCAAAGTGGCTGTCTGGGCATTTCTTGTTCATGAGATGAACAAGGTTCCTACCATTGAGTTGTGGCTTTGGCCTAGGAACGCCGGTCCCATCAGCGATCCAGACATATTCTGTGGCAAGTATCACCTGATTAGGGAGATGATTGATCCCCAAGGGATTCTGGTAAGGAGAGTAGATTTTAAGGTTAACATGGCGGATCCACTCACCAAGGACTGCTTCCCCAAATACTATTTGAGAGATTTTGGGATGGTTGAGTATGAGATACTACAACCACTACTATAATGTTGGGTATTGGATACTAAAACAGATGGCCTTAGTGCAAGTGGGATATTGTTAGTTATATGTATGCCCTATAGGCCATTATTGTACAGGAGATGTATATTATAATGGATGCTTGGACATATATAGGAAGGACTTTCTTGCTCGACGTGATAGTATGCTATATGGTTGCTCTTTGTCTTAACATGTTGACTTGTTTAAGTGATGTTGTCTTACTGTCATATGTTGATAAAGCCATTAAGATGTGTACTTGAATACCAGGACTATGATGGATATCATACTGGTGGGGCCAAGGGTAGTCGGCAAGTACATCATTCAAATGTTCCTAGTCGTAGGAGTATCGAGGTAGGGCATCGATAATCTAGAGTAGACTAGCGTATGCACTTCTTCACCCATATGATGAGCAATGTATGATCCCACATACATTGGTGTTTGACATTAGAGAAGGTATACAGGTGCTCAGTGGAGACTGGGTACACTGGACGGACTCGCCGAGAACTCCTAGATGGTATTATACCTATCGTCAGAGAGCAGTTCTCTGGTGACACTGGTACAAGTTAGTCCGTCGACTCGAGATTGTCATAGAGTCTTGTGTGATTCCCACTGTGCTTTGATTTCCACTTTACCACGTTCAAGAGATCGTGCAAAACGGAGGTTTTTGGGTACAGTCCCGAGTCACATGGAGGCAATGAGCGATAGGAGGGGATTTCGTCTCTCTCGGTATTGGGGGTTGATGTCATGCTATGCTCGATTGGCCATAACAGGAAATCCCTGGCCAGGGTTGCTGAGATTTACTGGTAAGTGTTATCAGTAGTTTCTCGAACCGTTATGGACCCTGCATCGGCATGACTTATCAGGCTATTGGGGTCTGACGTTATACCACCTCCAGGCTGCGATATACGGCATATCTGACGAAGAGACCGGACTGTACGGTAGTGTTTCTGATTGGATTCGCATGAGTATGAGCAGGCTTGCTTGTTGATCTTCTGATTGCTCAATACCCGGGTGGCCGTTACGTTTAGCAGACCGCTTGCGGCTTGTGGGTATTTGATATGATCATCATGTAGGGTTACTTAGCACAACAGCAAGGTTTCGGGGGCGCATCGTCTAGGCCATTTTCAAAATTTTGCTATGCTAGTTAACCCTAACCTTAGAATCTTAACTAAGGATTTAGACAAAAGCATATGTAAACAACTTTACATCTAAGTGATTGCGAAATACAACCTTTGTAGACCGGTCATTCACTTCATATGCTCCAAGTAGTGGTCCCTTCGCTGCGATCAAAGAACTCCCGGACTCTAGAGAGGCTCCACAAGGTGAACGATACATGCTTCCTTGAAGTCTTCCAAATCTAAGATGATCTACTTCGAGGAGACACAAACTCAAACTATCTCTTCACTTGTTATGGAACTAGTGAAGCTAACACCCTAAACTATATGGCTAGTATAGAAGAGGATGATGAGGTAGGAATTTTGCTCACCTTAGAATTTAGTTTCTCACTATTTTTCTCCTTCTCTCAAAAACCTAGAAAGCTCTCACTTGAGCTTGAGCTTGAAGAAGATGAAGCAAATGAAAATGAGAGAGAGTGAGGTTAGAAATGCAACCATGGTGAGTATATGTCATGCTAAACCCTTGTAGAGAATAAACCATGGTAAGAGATAATGGTTATGTCTAAAAATATCTAAGGAAAAACAAAAATTGTGGACTAAGTCAATGGCTATCCACAAGCTAGCAACCATGATAAAATCCACTCATTTTTGAATTTCTTAAATAAATAAAAACCTTATTATTATCTTTTATATTGTGTAAGTCTCATACACCCATGTTGCATATATAACCTAGCATGTTACAATAATATATATCACATATATATTATTTATGCAACAAAAGAAAACAATACAATAAACATATATCACATATATGTTAAATGTATCAAAAGTGAGAAATAGAAGTACTTAAGTGAGCATATATTAGTCAATGTAATGTAATATATCAAATATATGATTATATATTAAATTATTAAATCAACACTTGATTTAATAATCCGGCTATATCACATATAACCGACTAATATAAAAATGTATCATTTCATCGAATCAACACTTGATCCGATGACCCGACTATATCACATATAACCGGCCGATATCACATATCGCGAGAATAGAATACGGTATCACATACACGTATTAATCTCGGTCCCACACATATCACATATGTGCTCCTACTCCATTTCGCCTGATCCAGGAAACCTCTATGTAGGACTCTAAAAACTCGTCAATACGCCGGCAGTAGGTGATGATCATATCAAACACCCACAAGCCGCAAGCGGTCAGCTAAACGTAAAGGCCATACGGGTATTGAGCGATTAGAAGATCAACAAGCAAGCCTATACATGCTCCTGCGAATCCAATCAGTAACACTACCGTACAGTCCGGTCTCTTCGTCTGATATGTCGCATATCAATTCTAGGGGTGGTAAACGTCAGACCCCAGTAACCGATAAGTCGTGCCGATGTGAGGCTCATAACGGGTCGAGAAACTACTGATAACACTTACCGGTAGATCTCCATAGCAGCCCTGGCCAAGGACATCCAGTTATAGCCAATCGAACACAGCGCAACATCAACCCCTAATACCGGGAGAGACGAAACCCCTCCTATCGCTCATTGCCTCCATGTGATTCGGGACTGTACCCAAAAGTCATCGTTTTGCACGCTCTCTTGAACATGGTAAGGTGGAAATCAAAGCACAGTAGGAATCACATAAGAATCTATGACGATCTCGGGTCTACAGACTAACCTGTACCAGTGTCACCAGAGAACTGCTATCTGACGATAGGTATAATACCAACTAGGAGTTCTCGGCGAGTCCGTTCAGTGTACCCAGTCTCCACTGAGCATCCGTACACCATTTTTGATGTCAAACACCAATGGATGTGGGATCATCCATCGCCCATCATATGGGTCAAGATGCGTATACGCTAGTCTACTATGGAATATCGATGCCCTGTCTCGATACACCCTCGACTAGGAACAATTATCGGATGTACTCGTGGACTACCCTTAGCCCCACTAGTATGATCTCCATCATAGTCCTGGTAGTCAAGTACACATCCTAATGGCTTTATCAACATGTGAGAGCAAGACAGTATCACAATACATGTCAATATGTTAAGACAAAGAGCAACTAGATAGCACACTATCATGTCGAGCAAGAAAGTCCTCTCAATATATGTCCAACCATCCACTATAATATACATCATATGTATAATAATGGCCTCTAGGGCATATACATAACTAACACATCACCTACTGCCGGCGTATTGACGAGTCTTTAGAGTCCTACACAGAGGTTTCCTGGTTCATGCGAAATGAAGTAGAAGCACATATGTGATATGTGTGGGACCGAGATAAATGCGCGTATGTGATACTGCATTTGATTCTCGCGATATTTGATATTAGTCGGTTCTATGTGATATAGCCGGATTATTAAATCAAGTGTTGATTTGATAATTTAATGTATAATTATATATGTGATATATTAATTACATTAACTAATATTAGCTCACTTAAACATTTCTTTTTCTCACTTGTGTGCATATAATATATATATGATTTATATTATTGTACATTATTTTGTGTCATGCTTGATGCCATTTGCTACTTTGGTGTATGAGACTTACACCATACTTATAATAATGATATGGTTTTATTTATTTAAAATTAATCAAAATTAGATGGAAATTGGTTTAATGGTTGAAGCTTGGAGAAGCTTGTGGAACCATTGACCAAGTCCACTAAGTTTGTTTTACTTGTAGATATTTATTAACCTAACCATTATTAATTAGCCATGGTTTATTCTGTACATGAGTTAGTGTATGGCACTAACTCACCCATGGTTGCTATTCTCACCTCATGAGTTCATTCTCTCATCTTCCTCTTTATTGAGAAAGCTTGCTAGCTTTTCTAAAGGTGAGAAAATATTGTGAGAAAAACAAATCTAGAGTGAGCCCATTTCCTACTTCATCATCCTTTACTATTAGCCATTTAGTTTAGAGTGTTTTCTTCACTAAACCCTAATTTAGTGAAGAGGTAGCATGAGCTTGAGTCTCCTCGACGTAGATCATCTTCGGCCTCAAAAACTTCGAGCAAGATCGTTCATTTCTTCATAAGAACTCTTACTAGAGTTCGGGCGTTCACTACTTGGAGCAAAGGGACTACTACACGGAGCTTTAGAAGTAAACGATCAGTCTACAAAGGTTGTATTCCTCATTCACTTAGATGTTAAGATGTTAACATTGCTAGTTTGTTTAAATCTCTAGTTAAGATTCTAGGATTAGGGTTCTTTAGTACGGAAAAAATTTGAAAACGGCATGGACGATGCCTCCCGAAACCTTGCTGCCGCCCTAGGGAACCCTACATATTATTTACTTTTTTGCATTAGGATAGACCCAAGATGGGGAGCACAAGTAACCGGGTTCTAGATGTTAGTCATATGTATGCCCTAAAGGCTATTATTGTACATGATTGTATATTATAGTGGATGCTTGGACATATATATAGAGAGAGGACTTTCTTCCCCGACATGATAGTATGCTATCTGGCTGCTCTTTATCTTAACATGTACACTTATATTATTATACTGTCTCCCTAATACGCGTTGATAAAGCCTTTTGGATATTTACTTGACTACCAGGACTATGATGCAGATCATAGTAGTGGGGCCAAGGTAGTGCACAAGTACATCCTTTAAATGTTCCTAGTTAAGGGAGTATCGAGACAGGACATCAATATTCCAGAGTAGACTAGTATGTACGTTTCTTGACCCTGTATGGGGCGATGGTTGATTCCATAGCCATTGGTGTTTGACATCAGAGATTGTACACAGGTGCTCATTAGAGAATGGGTATACGAACATGACTCGTCGAGAACTCCTAGATGGTATTATACTTATCGTCAGATAGCAGTTCTCTGGTGATACTGGTACAGGTTAGTCTGTAGACTCGTGATCGTCATAGTTTCTTGTGTGGTTCCCACTGTGCTTTGATTTCCTCTCTACCACGGCTCAAAGGAGTCATGCAAACAGGTGGATTTTGGATACAGTCCCTAGTTACATGGAGGCAGTGAGCGATATGTGGGGTTTTTTCTCTCCCGGTATTGGGAGTTGATGTTGCGCTATGCTCGATTGGCTATAACAGCAAGTCCCTGGCCATGGCTGATGAGATTTACTGGTAAGTGTTATCAGTAGTTTCTTGAACCGTTATAAGCCTCACATCGGCATGACCTATCAAGTTACTGGGGTCTGACGTTTACCACCCCTAGACTTGATATGCGACGTATCATACGAAGAGACCGGACTGTACGGTAGTGTTACTTATAAGATTTATGGGAGTTTGGACAAGCTTACTTGTTAATCTTCTATTCGTTCAATACCTGGGTAGCTGTAACGTCCAACTAGTACCGCTGACGGCTTGTGGGTAACTGATGCGATAATTACGTACTGCTGGCGTATTGACGACCCTTTGGGTCCCACAAAGAGGTTTCCTAGCTCAAGCGAAACGAAGTAGGGCACATATGTGATATGTGCGGGACTTTGATTAAATACGAGTATGTGATACCGTATTCTAATCTCGCGATATATTATATCGGTCGGTTATATGTGATATGACCGGGTTATTGAATCAAGTGTTGATTCGATAATGTGATATATATATAAATGATATTAGTCAGTTATATGAGATATGACCGAATTATTAAACTAAGTGTTGATTTAATAATTTGATATATATTAATATATTTGATATATATTTAAATATATATTAACTAATATAATACTCACTAAAGAATTTCTTCTCTTTAAAATACATTTAATATATATGTGATATATATTATATGTATTTATATTGTGTCATGGTGGATGATACATTGGACATGGGTGTATGAGTCTCACAACAAACTATAGATAATTAGGGTTTTTAATTATTAAGAGGAAAATGAAATTAGTGGGAAAATGGGCATGGCTTGAATGCTTCATGAAGCATGCAGAAGCCATGACTCATTCCAATAATTTTGTTTTACTCTAGATAATTTTAAACCTAACCATTATCTTTAGCCATGGTTAACGCTCTACAAATATATCTTTGAGATATTTTTCACTCTAGTTCTACACAAGCTTCATCTTCTTCTTCTCTTGGTTTATCTAGAGTTGAAAAAGAAAAAGAGAAATAGAATTTTAAAGTGAGCAAAATTCCTACTTCCTCAATCTATACAAAACTAGCATTTTAGTATTGGTTGTTTCCTTCACTAATTCATTAATTAGTGAAAAGGTAACTTGAGTTAGAGATTCTTCAGGGTGGATCATCTTCGGCCTCGAAGATCCTTGAGCAAGATCATTTCTTTCGCCAAGTGGAGCCTACGAAGAGTTCTAGGGATCACTACTTGGAGCTAAGGGACCACTACTTGGAGCTTTAGAAGTGAATGACCGGTCTACAAAGGTTGTATTCTCTATTCACTTAGTGTAAAGTTTGTTTTCTAGTTTATAGATCCTAATTCTCTAGTTCGATTCTAGGTTTGTGTAGCTTATGTAAGTCCACGTTGCGACCCCCGGTGCTTACGGGGAGGCGGAAACGGTATAAAAAAACAAATTTTTATCGCAAGGGGCAACATGGACTAAACAAGGTCGGGATCGTGTCTAAACTAAACTAGCAAGCATACAAAGGAGCGTTAGCTACTCGGATGAAGAGTTATACCTAACTTGAACTCCTTCTTCTTGAAACCTTGTAGAGGTTGATGGTTCTTGCCTCGTAGCCTTCTTCCGTCGAAGATGGATCCACCTGAGGGTTCAACCTTTGGGCTCTTCCTCGAACTTTGAGTGAACTAGGATCTCCGGCTTGCTAAACCTTGAACCCTAGAGAGAGTAGAGAGTATCTATGGGGTGCTTTCTTTTTCAAGGTGAGGGATTCTCAACACATGAGAAGGAATCACCTTGAGCTTGAGGAAGAAGAAGATGAAATGAGGAGAGAGAAGCTAAATGATAGAAAATTGAGCTATCTTTTTCTTTCTTGCAACCATAATGCCAAAAGAAAAAGAATTATCTAATTAATAATAATAATGAAAATGAAATAGTTGATGGAAGGTTTAGGAATGACCATTATCATTTCAAACATTAAATGGTTTTGCAAGAATCAAAAAGCATCTTGCTTTTGTAATGATGATGGTCAAATCTTCAACCATGGTCAACAAGTCAACCATGGTCAACTAGTCAACAAAAACCAACCATGACACAATTTCATTTTATTAATATTATTAATTGATATAACATAAATCCATTAGGGTTTGGAAAAAGACGACTGTCAACTGTGCATACGCACCCGTTCCGAAACCCTAATGAAAGTCCTCTTCCTCCTCCTCAAACAACTGTGCATACACACCTGCATTCTTGTTCCGAGGAACATGAATACTGAGAGATAAAAGCAACCCCAAAACATATACCGGTATCTGACTCAAACCAGAGCCAGCCAGTAATATCCGTCCGGACTCCAAACGTGCACAAGTGCGCGGACCTCTACTCTGTTTTTCCCAGAGGCGAATACCCTCTGTGTGGGACTCTAAAGACTCGACACTACGCTGGCAGTGGGTTTAACCACAGACCGCAAGCGGCACTAGCTGTGCGTAACGGTCCCCAGGTAGATGCCGACAAGAAGGCTGACGAGGTGAAACCCCATCTGTACTCCTACTGAGTCTGAATGTGACAGTCTCCGTACAGTCCGGTCTGTTCGTCTGATACATCGCATGGCGGGCCTAGGGGGCGGAAAAACGTCAGTCCCCTAATAGCGGTACAAGTCGTGTCGGAGTGAAGCCCAAAACACCTTGAGATAACACTGGAAGCCTACCAGTATATCTCGCTTGCCCTGGCCAGGGACTACTCGTGTAATGGCTCTCCTAGACACAGCACGATGTCAACCCCCAATACCGGGAGAGACGAATCCTGTCTAACCGTCACTGCCTCCAAGTGCTTCGGGACTGTACCCAACTACTACCAGTTTGCACGACTCCTTTGAGCCGTGGTAGGGTAGTAATCAAAGTACAGTGGGAACACACTCGAGGCGAAGTGACAGTGTCAAGTCAGCGGACTAAGCTGTACTCATGTCACCTGGGAACTGATAACTGACGATAGGTATAATACCAACCTGTCAGTTCCCGACGAGTCCTGTCCAGTGTACTCGTAACCCAACGAGCACCCGTATACTATCTCCAGTACGACGTACTGATGGCTGTGGGACAGACCATCTCCCACACTGGGATGAGAAGCGCATACGCTAGTCTACTCCGGAGTATCGATGCCCTGTCTCGATAGTCCTGCGACTAGGGACCTGTATAAGGATGTGCTTATAGATTACCCAGCCCCCACTAGTGTGACTGCCATCACAACGCTGGTAATCAAGCAAAGATCCTAAGGGCTCCACTAATGCGTATAAGTGATATACTGAAATAAACACAAGTACACATTGAAGTAGAAACAAACCAAGTAGCATACTACTATATTGAGCAAGATTGTTTATACAAGGTGAATATCCCAAGCTTCCATTAAGTAATATACAAACTAGTATGATACAGTAATGGCCTCTAGGGCATATACACTAACAATCTCCCACTTGCACTAAGGCCATGTACTGGCGTATCGAAGACCTATCATCTCGATCAGCCGCTCGAACTGAGTCTGAGGTAAGGCCTTGGTGAATGGATCTGCAATGTTCTCTTCTGAAGCAACCCTCCGAACCTCGATCTCCTTGCGATCCACGATCTCCCTGATCAGGTGATACCGCCTCAAGATGTGCCTGGATCTCTGATGGGACCTGGGTTCCTTCGCTAAAGCTATAGTCCCGTTGTTGTCGCAATACAGAGGTATTGGGTCAACAATGGACGGAACCACCTGAAGTTCTTTCAAGAACTTCTCATCCAGACAGCTTCTTTTGCGGCATCAGATGCAACGATGTATTCCGCTTCCATAGTCGAGTCTGCAACGGTTTCCTGTTTGGAGCTCTTCCAACACACCGCCCCTCCATTGAGGGTAAAGACGAAACCCGACATGGACTTGGAATCATCCTTGTCACTCTGGAAGCTGGAGTCAGCAAAGGCCTCGATCTGGAGGTCTTTTCCGCCATACACCAAGAACATCTCCTTAGTCCTTCTCAGGTACTTGAGAATGTTCTTTACTGCTATCCAGTGTTTCTCCCCAGGGTTTGACTGATACCGGCTTACCACACTCAGTGCATAAGCTACATCCGGTCTGGTACACAACATCGCATACATTATAGAGCCTACCGCAGAAGCGTAGGGTATAATAGACATGCGATCCCTCTCCAAATCAGTCTTGGGAGACATCTCTTTAGAGAGGGTGATCCCGTGACAAGCCGGTAGATTACCGCGCTTGGAATCTTCCATACTGAATTTTTTCACTATGGTGTCGATGTACCTGGACTGAGAAAGTCCTAATATCCTCTTGGATCTATCACGATGGATCCGGATCCCCAGGATGTATGAGGCATCACCCAGGTCTTTCATGGAGAACCTGTGCGACAAGAACCCCTTGACAGATTGTAGCATAGGAATGTCATTTCCTATTAAGAGAATGTCATCCACGTATAAAACGAGGAATACTACAGTTCTCGCTACAAATCTACTATAGATGCATGGTTCATCTGGATTTTTGATAAAGCCAAATTCCTTGACCGTCTCATCAAAACAGATGTTCCAACTCCGCGATGCCTGCTTTAGTCCATAGATGGACTTAAGCAACTTGCACACCTTTCCGCTGCTCCCACTCTGAATGAAACCCTCTGGCTTATCCATATAGACACACTCCTCTAAATTTCCATTTAGAAAAGCGGTTTTTACATCCATCTGCCAAATCTCATAATCGTGGAAGGCAGCAATGGCAAGAAGGATCCGAATGGATTTCAGCATAGCCACTGGAGAAAAGGTTTCGTCATAGTCCAAGCCAGGTCTTTGACGGAAACCCTTTGCTACAAGTCTAGCTTTATAGGTCTCAACCTGTCCATCTACACCAATCTTCCTTTTGAAGATCCACTTGCATCCTACGGGTTTTACCCCGTTTGGAGCAATGTCCAACGTCCATACTTTGTTGGTGTACATGGATTCCATTTCGGTCCGCATTGCATCCAGCCATTTTACCGAGTCAACGCTCTGAACGGCCTGCTGGAAGCTAGTAGGCTCATCATAATCTATGATGCAATCCTCTCTATCCCCGTCTATGAGAAAACCGTAGTATCTCTCGGACGGATGAGACTGCCTACTACTCCTGTGGAGCGGCATAGGAATGTCATGTTCTTTCGAACCCTCTGGTTCCTCTAAGCTTTCAGTAATGGTTTGTGGTTCTGGAATTTCTTCCAGTTCTACTATGCTCCCACTTATCTGGTTTTCCAAAAACTCAGTTTCCAAGAAGTAGGCATGACGAGAAACAAGAACTTTTTGTTCCTCTTCGCAGTAGAAGAAATATCCCTTGGAGTTCTTTGGATATCCCACAAACTTGCACTGTACTGAGCGTGCCTCGAGCTTGTCCGCATGCTGCTTTTTAACAAAAGCTGGACATCCCCATGTCTTAATGTACTTAAGATAGGGTCTCTTCCCACTCCACATTTCATATGGTGTAGTAGGCACAGTCTTAGTAGGAACTCGGTTCAAAAGGTACGCAGCTGATTCTAGCGCATACCCCCAGAATGATCGCGGTAACTCAGCGTTGCTCTTCATGGACCGTACCATATCCAATAGGGTTCGGTTACGTCTCTCTGATACACCGTTGTGTTGCGGAGTGTATGGAGGAGTAAGCTGAGAGAGAATTCCGTTCTCTTTTAAATAATTCAGGAACTCGGCACTTAAGTATTCTCCACCTCGATCCGATCTTAGAATCTTGATACTTTTGCCGGTCTGTTTCTCTACTTCATTCTTATATTCCTGGAACTTTTCAAAGGCTTCGGACTTATGTTTCATTAAGAAGACATAACCGTACCTTGAAAAATCATCCGTAAAAGTAATGAAGTAAGAGTAACCGCTTCGCGCATGTGTAGACATTGGACCGCACACGTCGCTGTGTACGAGTCCCAAGAGCTCGCTCGCTCTTTCTCCGTGTCCAGTGAACGGAGTCTTTGTCATCTTTCCCATGAGACAAGATTCACAAGTGGCATAAGACTGATACTCGAACGGATCCAAGTATCCTTCTTTATGTAACTTAGTCAACCGTGTCTCATTGATGTGACCCAGTCTACAATGCCATAAGAAAGCCTGATTGATATCAGGAGACTTTCTTTTGTGTGTATTCTGGACATTGAAAATCTGTGGTTGGTTTAATACGTATATACCATTGCTCAATGTACCTGACCCAATCAGAACTTGATTAAGGTGAATGTTTACAACATTACTTACAAACGCAAATTCATAACCTTCTTTAGAAACCAAAGATACAGAAATGATATTACAAGTTGCGTTGGGTACAAAAAAGCAATTACGCAAAACCAAAACATGCCCATCTGACATTCCCAGGTGATAGTCCCCCACGGCTTTAGCATCCATGCTAGCTCCGTTTGCAACTCTGAGGGTCATGTCACCTGCCTTCAAAAACCTATGATTTCTCAACGCCTGCAATGAATTACAGATATGAGATCCTGATCCGGTATCCAATACCCAGGAAGTAGAGTTTATCGAAAGACAGTTTTCAATAACATACACACCTGAAGCTGAAGCCGCAACCTGCTTCAATTCCTGTGTCCTGGCTTTCCAAGCCCTGCAATCATTCTTCTAGTGTCCACTCTTATGACAATAGAAGCATTCTTCTTTACCTATAAGCTTCCCTGCTTTAATTGTTGCCTTTGCCTTTCCCTTCGTATCCACTTTACTAACACCGCCCCTTGGTTTGGCGGGGGCTTTCCTCTTCTTTCCCTTGGCTTTCGCCTTGGACCTAGAAGAAGAAGATCCTCCTACAAACAAAGTGGATGTTTCCCTACCTTTCTGTAGGGTGCCCTCTGCACTCCTCAGCATGTTGAGGAGTTCTGAAAGTTCAACTTCCTTTTCTTGTAAGTTGAAATTCAGGATGAACTGGGCGTAAGTGGAAGGAAGGGATTGAAGAATCAAGTCCGTATAGAGCTCATTCTCCAACGTGGTCCCAAGGTCAGCGAGCTCCTCAATGTAGCCAATCATCTTAAGCACGTGTTCCGCTACCGATGATCCGACGGCCAACTTTGCCGAAAACAACTTCTTCGACACTTCGTATCTTGCGATACGAGACTGCTCTCCATACAGTTCTTTTGTATGAAGAAATATGGATTCCAGATCCATATTCTCGTGCCTCCTCTGATGTTCATTGTCCATCGAGGCAAGTACGAGGCACCTGGCTTTCGCGCTATCAATCTCCCAAGTCTTACGGATTTCCTTATCCGCGACGCTGGAGGTGGGACCTGGGACGGGGGGAGCTTTGGTGGTAAGAAGATACCCCAGCTTGTCGTAAGTGATTGCCATCTTGACATTCCTGAGCCAATCTTTGTAGTTTGGCCCTGTCAATATATTTTTTATCTAGAAGTAACTTAAGTCCAGTCATGTCGATTGGTCGCTGCAATTAGGAGAGAGAGAAGAAACACTTTAGCACGATGCTCTTGCAAGTTTAGAGTGGTTTTTAATTTGTCTAAACAGGATGGCTCCCACTGTCTCTCGAATCCCTCCTCAAACCGTAAAGGAAGAATTAGTCGGGATCAATCCCACTGCACAATACCTGCTTAACCGTTCAGCCAGGCCAGTGTCGGTACTTCGAGGGAGGTTTTCCAACGCTTTCGCGAAGTTCCTTAATTAAATAACCTCTTTTCCCTAGGGGCGTAGCCCCGCTAACACCTTTCTAGGCACCTACTAGGTTTATAGCATTGATCGTTTAGTGAGAAATTTCCCGAGGAGTAGCATATACTCACAGTAGAATCAGGATCCAGATATCATCGCGTGACGAAACTGAAGGAATCCTACCAGAATCATCACACTCCAAATGGTATGCAAATCCAGCAAGTTTCAGTACTTATGAAACTCCCGATGTGGATTTCTGCCCCATGCTCTTATGACCTTGACTTTGGCCAACAAATCATAAGTCACATGTCAAGTTCTACCCGTCGTTCTCCAGGTTAATTTGAATCCACCCATACCTACCCTTGACTTTGGCCAACAAAGCAGTACGACTGTTCCAAACCAACGCATCTATCTATGCTGCACATGAATACCCAATAGCTACCAATCACTATGCCTTGACTTTGGCCAACAAACACAGCTTGAATACTATTGACTATTCATGTGAAACGACGGAGGGCTACGAATGGTTTTGGCGAAACCGTGAACGTAGTGAACTTGATATAATCGATGGAACGAGATAGCTTTTAGAAGGAGTGGCTCAAGCTCCGCATTTAAAAGTTAGTTTTGAAAAGAACCGAGTGGTTTTTCGAAAGTGTTCCAACGACTTTAGCTTGGTTTATTATCTTGCATTAGTTCTTTTAATGCGTGATATTCTTGCATTAGTTCTTTTAATGCGTCCCATCAATTAATCCTACCATTACAGAAAACAACCAAAATATGACGTACGCTTATGCTATATGCATTCGCCACGGGGCCCCGTCATCACCCGTTAGGTTACTTAACTAACGACAGAGCGGGGGCTGGGCTAGCGCGGCTGTAAAACATAAGCAACGCCTAAATAGAAAGCAATGATAGACATTACAGATCACAGATGAATACATTGGATATACTAGAAATCCGCAATCCTTTCGAGCCTGCAACGAAAAGCGGATTACACAGTCGCGGTGAATAGCCAAATACCCTACCCAAGACCCCTATGGGTGCGGCAAACTACCCGCCAAGTACTCGGCAGTTTGTGCACCCCTCCATGGGTCTATCATAGGAGCAAAAACAGTAAAAAGAATTATACAATGACGGCTACAACCCCGACCCGGTTGTGCGGCCAAACAAATAATAATATTACATCAATTTACATGTTACAAATGAATGAAAGAAAAACAAAAGATCATCTCACATCCACCCCGGCTATTCACCCGCGACAGTCCAACATATTCATATACACATTCCAATATCAAACACAGATTACAGAGATGTATAACCCCGACTAATCGACTTATAGCGATTAGCCGACGTTCAATACATACAAACATCACAGATATAACCAATATAGACAAAGTGTAGCGAAGTTCGAAAAAATACGGATTTATAGGACCCCAAAAGCAAATTTCTGTTCTGGAAAATCTGGGCACATATAACATATTTGAAAAATCCCAAAACCCTACCAGAAAAACACTGCATAAAATACGATCGCATGAAGAGGTCAAATGGCGGCGGATCCGCGGCGACATGAATAGCCGAGGCCGCGGAAGCGCGGCGCTTTGAAGGATTCATGGGATCGTTTTTGGTGGGTGTTCTCACAAAACCCTGAGCCGATTTTAGGAGTATAAAGTTTTTCATTTAGAACAAAAAAAATTTCAACAGAAACTTAGGGTTTTAGTTTTTCCGGTTTTGCGATTTTTCGGTTTCGAACTTCCATACACTTTTCTACAAAGCTAGTTTAAGTTTAGTTAGGCTCTGATACCACTGTAAGTCCACGTTGCGACCCCCGGTGCTTACGGGGAGGCGGAAACGGTATAAAAAAACAAATTTTTATCGCAAGGGGCAACATGGACTAAACAAGGTCGGGATCGTGTCTAAACTAAACTAGCAAGCATACAAAGGAGCGTTAGCTACTCGGATGAAGAGTTATACCTAACTTGAACTCCTTCTTCTTGAAACCTTGTAGAGGTTGATGGTTCTTGCCTCGTAGCCTTCTTCCGTCGAAGATGGATCCACCTGAGGGTTCAACCTTTGGGCTCTTCCTTGAACTTTGAGTGAACTAGGATCTCCGGCTTGCTAAACCTTGAACCCTAGAGAGAGTAGAGAGTATCTATGGGGTGATTTCTATTTCAAGGTGAGGGATTCTCAACACATGAGAAGGAATCACCTTGAGCTTGAGGAAGAAGAAGATGAAATGAGGAGAGAGAAGCTAAATGATAGAAAATTGAGCTATCTTTTTCTTTCTTGCAACCATAATGCCAAAAGAAAAAGAATTATCTAATTAATAATAATAATGAAAATGAAATAGTTGATGGAAGGTTTAGGAATGACCATTATCATTTCAAACATTAAATGGTTTTGCAAGAATCAAAAAGCATCTTGCTTTTGTAATGATGATGGTCAAATCTTCAACCATGGTCAACAAGTCAACCATGGTCAACTAGTCAACAAAAACCAACCATGACACAATTTCATTTTATTAATATTATTAATTGATATAACATAAATCCATTAGGGTTTGGAAAAAGACGACTGTCAACTGTGCATACGCACCCGTTCCGAAACCCTAATGAAAGTCCTCTTCCTCCTCCTCAAACAACTGTGCATACACACCTGCATTCTTGTTCCGAGGAACATGAATACTGAGAGATAAAAGCAACCCCAAAACATATACCGGTATCTGACTCAAACCAGAGCCAGCCAGTAATATTCGTCCGGACTCCAAACGTGCACAAGTGCGCGGATGAGAACGAACCCTGTCGCAAAACCATGCGACCTCTACTCTGTTTTGCCCAGAGGCGAATACCCTCTGTGTGGGACTCTAAAGACTCGACACTACGCTGGCAGTGGGTTTAACCACAGACCGCAAGCGGCACTAGCTGTGCGTAACGGTCCCCAGGTAGATGCCGACAAGAAGGCTGACGAGGTGAAACCCCATCTGTACTCCTACTGAGTCTGAATGTGACAGTCTCCATACAGTCCGGTCTGTTCGTCTGATACATCGCATGGCGGGCCTAAGGGGCGGTAAAACGTCAGTCCCCTAATAGCGGTACAAGTCGTGTCGGAGTGAAGCCCAAAACACCCTGAGATAACACTGGAAGCCTACCAGTATATCTCGCTTGCCCTGGCCAGGGACTACTCGTGTAATGGCTCTCCTAAACACAGCGCGATGTCAACCCCCAATACCGGGAGAGACGAATCCTGTCTAACCGTCACTGCCTCCAAGTGCTTCGGGACTGTACCCAACTACTACCCGTTTGCACGACTCTTTTGAGCCGTGGTAGGGTAGTAATCAAAGTACAGTGGGAACACACTCGAGGCGAAGTGACAGTATCAAGTCAGCGGACTAAGCTGTACTCATGTCACCTGGGAACTGATAACTGACGATAGGTATAATACCAACCTGTCAGTTCCCGACGAGTCCTGTCCAGTGTACTCGTAACCCAACGAGCACCCGTATACTATCTCCAGTACGACGTACTGATGGCTTTGGGACAGACCATCTCCCACACTGGGATGAGAAGCGCATACGCTAGTCTACTCCAGAGTATCGATGCCCTGTCTCGATAGTCCTGCGACTAGGGACCTGTATAAGGATGTGCTTATAGATTACCCAGCCCCCACTAGTGTGACTGCCATCACAACGCTGGTAATCAAGCAAAGATCCTAAGGGCTCCACTAATGCGTATAAGTGATATACTGAAATAAACACAAGTACACATTGAAGTAGAAACAAACCAAGTAGCATACTACTATATTGAGCAAGATTGTTTATACAAGGTGAATATCCCAAGCTTCCATTAAGTAATATACAAACTAGTATGATACAGTAATGGCCTCTAGGGCATATACATTAACAGCTTAGCACTCTAGATTTTTTAAAATTGCATACTTGATGCTTGCTAAAACCTAGTAGTGTTGCTAATGTACACTTTCATGGTATCAGAGCTAAAGCTAGAGCATTAGATGATATTAGTAAAATTATGAAACCGAAACAACTCCGAAAACTGGAATCTGAAACTATAGTTTCTGTTGATTTTAAAAAATTCTCTGAAATTTTTTTAAACAAATGAAGAATGTTACATATGATGTAACTAGAACACCAGAAAAAAACGAGATCATAACTCATTGTTTTGGCCGGCGAGATTGGGTTTTGGCCTGCCTCGCCGGCTCTATTCAATTTTTTGTCTCGTATTAGTTTGGTGTTCTGATGACTTAGTTTTGGGGTTTCAGGATATGTTTGTTTAGCCCAGTTTGCATGTGATGTTAACTTTTTATATTAGGGTTATTCGGAGTGTTTCATAGTCGTATTTTAACATCGTTTCGGGTTTGATATTGTTTGTGATACAATCTTTAGAATCCACTTTCATTAGTTTTGTAAAAACTAGTTTGCTAATTTTAAATCTAGCATTTTAGTCTCGGTTCATCGATTGCCATGGAGTTTCGATTCGAATCAAAACTTCGTCGCAATCGCGTATAGTACGCGAACACTCGCCGAAAACACTACTAGATAGCCATGCCCTATTACCCCGACCATGTGACTGTAGGAGAACCCCGTTGCCAAAAGAATCCACTCGGGTGCTCGCGGCCATGGTGTTCCGCCTAAGTGCACCTTGTCATCGGCATCAGGGGTGCGGCCATCTACTAAGGTTCCCGACGAGTATTCGATAAAATTATCGGGAATCTTATTGAATTACCCGACTGGTTATTAAAAAGTGTTTTCAATTCGAGACTAAAATACCAGGTTTATAGTGTTAGGCATGAAATCCGAAGTATGAGATATTCCGGGTTTATGATGTCTAAGAATGTTGTGAATTCTAATTATTGTAGTATTCATTTTCTTTTCTGCGACCGTACGTGTAATATGTGGTGTATCACCGATTTCGTTACTATACGTCAATGATGTTAGTTATATGTATGCCCTAGAGGCCATTATTGTACATATGATGTATATTATAGTGGATGCTTAAACATATATAGGGAGGACTTTCTTGCTCGACATGATAGTATGCTATCTGGTTGCTCTTTATCTTAACATGTACACTTATTTTATTGATTCTACAGATTCGGATTTGGATGAAGCTCAACGAAGTCAAAGCCCATTGACCTAGGAACGATCCATGGAGTTCCCTCTGTCTTCCCTTTGCTCTTCTTATCTCGGCCTCTGTTTCGACTGAGTTTTGGGCCGAGGCAGTTCACACTGCGGTATTTCTCTCTATTACATGTTGATAAAGCTCTTAGGATGAGTACTTGACTACCCGGATTATGATGCAGATCATACTAGTGGGGCAGAGGTAGTCGGTAAGTACATCCCTCAACAGTTCCTAGTCGTGGGAGTATCGAGACGGGGCATCGATATTCCAGAGTAGACTATCGTATACGCTTCTCGACCCATATGATGGGCGATGGATGATCCCATGCCCATTGGTGTTTGACATCAGAGATGGTATACGGGTGCTCAGTGGAGACTGGGTACACTGGATGGACTCGCCGAGAACTCCTAGATGGTATTATAGCAATCGTTAGATAGCAGTTCTCTGGTGACACCGGTACAAGTTAGTCTGTTGACCCGAGATCGTCAAAAAGTCTTGTGTGATTTCCACTGTGCTTTGATTTCCACCTTACCACGTTCAAGAGATCATGTAAAACGGTGGTTTTTGGGTACAGTCCCGAGTCACATGGAGCCAATGAGCGATAGGAGGGGATTTCGTCTCTCCCGGTATTAGGGGTTGATGTTGCGCTATGCTTGATTGGCCATAACAGGAAATCGGGTTGCTGAGATATACTGGTAAGTGTTATCAGTAGTTTCTCGAACGGTTATGGGCCTCACATCGGCATGACTTATCAGGCTATTGGGGTCTGACGTTTACCACCCCCAAGCTGCGATATGTGACATATCAGATGAAGAGACCGGGCTGTACGATAGTGTTACTTATTGGATTCGCAGGAGTATGAGCAGGCTTGCTTGTTGATCTTCTGATCGCTCAATACCCGGGTGGCCGTTACGTTTGGCAGACCGCTTGCGGCTTGTGGGTGACTGATATGATCACCACCTACTGCCAACGTATTGACGAGTCTTTAGAGTCCTAGACAGAGGTTTCTTGGCTCAGGCGAAACGAAGTAGGAGAACATATGGTATATGTACGGGACCGAGATTAATACGTGTATGTGATACCGTATTCTATTCTCGCGATATGTGATATCGGTCGGTTATATGTGATATAGCCGGGCTTTCGAATCAAGTATTGATTCGATAAGTTGATACATTTGATATTAGTCTGTTGTATGTGATATAACCGGATTATTAAATCAAGTGTTGATTTAATAATTTAATGTATAATTATATATTTGATATATTAATTTACATTAACTAATATTAGCTCACTTAAGCATTTCTTTTTCTCACTAGTGTACACTTAATATATATGTGATATATATTATTGTGTCATGCTTGTTACTACATGCAACATGGGTGTATGAGATTAACACCATGCAAATAATAATGAAGGGTTTATTTATTTAATGTAAATCAAAATTAGTTGGAAATTAGTCACATGGTTAATGCTTAGTGGAAGCTTGTAGAACCTATTGACTTAGTCCACTAATTTTGTCTCACTCTAGATATTTATTAACCTAACCATTATTGTGATCCATGATTTAGTCTCTACATGAGTTAGTATATGATATTAACTCACCCTTGGTTGCCATCCTTCACTTAGATTTTTCCATGGATGCTTTTCTTCATCTCCTTCCTCAAGCTCTCTAGCTTTTTGAGATGTGAAGAAAATGAGTGAGAAAATTAATTCTAAAGTGAGCAAAAATCCCACTTCATCATTTTCTACTAGACTAGCCATTTAGTCTATGGCGTTTGCTTCACTAATTCCAAATTAGTGATGAGGTAGCTTGAGTTGGTGTCTCCTCAACGTAGATCATCTTCGGCCTCAAAGACTTCAAGCAAGCTTATTCCTTTCATCTTGTAGAGCCATTTTAGAGTCTGGGAGTTCACTACTTGGAGCGAAGGGACTACTATACGGAGCTATTGAAGTGAAGGACCGGTCTACAAAGGTTGTATTTCTTGTTCACTTAGATGTAATGATGTTTACATGCTAGTATTGTCTAATTCTCTAGTCAAGATTCTAGGTTAGGGTTCTTTAGCGCGCCATTTTTTTGAGAACGGCATGGTCGATGCCTCCCGAAACCCAGCGGTCGCCTTAGGGAATCCAACAGTTGTATCAGAGCCATGCTAGAGAATTAGACGATATTTGTAGAATTACGAAACCGAAACAACTCCGAAAAATCGAAACAAATAACCTAGTTTCTGTCGAATTTTTCAGAGTGTCTAAATTTTTTTAAGCAGTTGCAGAATGTTGCATATGATGTAACATGAACACGTAACCAAAACGAACCATTTCGTCGGATTTGATCCGGCGAGATGCTTGAAAAAACCGGTCCCACCGGTTTTAGCATGGAGTTTTGGGTTCATTTTGGTTCCATGTTCCAATCTCTGGGTTTTGGTGTTTCAGGTGTTCCTTGTTTTTGCTGAGATTGCATGTGATGTTATCTTTGTGTAAAGGCAATTCAGAGTGTTTCGTAGTCGTAATTCTAATATCATTTCGGGTTATCTTGACGATGTTAACGAATATCAAATACCCAATTTTTCTCACTCGCTGGAAATTTTCCAAGAGTTGGATATTTTTCATGTTTAAAATCTTCAGAAAATCATGCAGGTGATTCTATGGACCCTCTAGAAGAACAAAACCCTAACTCGATTCTGTGACCGCCGGAACCACCCCCAAACCCTAGGGTTTGTGGTAGTTCCGCGACGCCATACGTGAGGCAAGGGTTGACCCTTCTACGGTTGGTCCATAGGTGCTGTGGTATGTTCTGGCTGTTTTTAAACCGTGTTCAGGTGTTGAGCTCTTTAGGAAATTTTGGGTGTTTTTTTATTTGATCGAAAAGTTTAACATCGTCTAGCTATCTGTGAATTGTGATACAATACTTGGAATCCACAATAATTAGTTTTTTGAAAACTAGTTTGAATTTTATAAATCTAGCAATTTAGTCTCATGTGATCGGTTGTCACGGGATTTTGATGTGGATCAAAAGTCCGTCGCAATTACATAGTGTACACAGATACTCACCGGGTAACCTTACTAAATAGCCACGCCCCATAGCCCAAACCAAGTGACTGTAGGAGAACCTCGTTGCTAAAAGCATCCGTTTGGGTGCTCGCGGCCGCGGTGTTCCGCCTAAGTGCACTTCGTCGATAGCATCGGAGGTGCGGCCGTCTACTAAAGTTTCCGATGAGCATTCGATCAGGTTGTCGGGAATCTTATTGAATTACCTGACTTGTTATTGAAAACTGTTTTCAATAACGAGACTAAAATGCAGGGTTTATAATTGTTAGGCATGGAATTCGGAATATGTGACACCTCGAGTTTATGATGTCTAAGGAATTCATTTGGTTAGGCATGGAATCTAAAGTATGAGATACATTTGGTTTATGATGTCTAAGGTGGTTGCAGATTCCAATTGTTGTAGTTTTTCACTTTCTTTTCTGCGACCGTAAGTGTAATATGTGGTGTATCGCCGGTTTCGTTGCTATATGTCAACGACAATTGGGATACGCATATTTACTTACGTTGATGACATGTAATGTTATGTGTTGCTGTGATATGTTATATTGGATCGTCGTGTTTGAATAGCAGGTTTTTTTTATGTAAGATGAGAGTTTTTCATTTTCATTCATGTGAAAACTTTTATATAATATTCTTTTATTGGGACACTTCCGGGTTGAGGATGATGACACCATTGATGTATATTATTTACTTTTCCGAATTAGGATAGACCGAAGGAGGAGAGCACAAGTAACCGGGTTCTAGAGTCCAGTGGGAGGCCATCTCAAGGAGTCGAGACTGGGTTTCCTAACTCTAGAATTGGTAGGGTTGCTTGCCGCTCTTGTAGGGGTCTAGAGATGTGGGTTTGGCTATTCATCATGACCGTTGAATCCGTGTTTTTTTACCGGCTTAAATAAAAAACGGAATTCCTAGTATATCCAATATTTCATATGTGTTCTTCTGCTGCCGATATTCTGTGATGTGATCACTTTATATGATGAGATGAATGCTTATATTATATATATGATATATAATAAATATTGCTGCATTCGTTTCTTCTGCGATGCTTAGGAAGTATAATTGATGGGCCTTCATTAATGAGATTAATGAAAAAAAGAAACCTAAAGATGTTGCAGAATCTTGTTTTAAAAACTGGTAGCTCTAGTTCTTGCTTTGCATAGAGGTATTCCTTGTAGAATATCCAGCACCTTATTCGATAAGGAAAGAGCCGAGATCCCTTCACCGGGAGTGACCTCTTTAGCGAAACTGGCAGATGCTACAACCCACTCGGTTTTGTTTTTGATTGCTTTTTTATTTCATGCTTTGCATAGTGGTATTCTTTGTAGAATATCCAGCACCTCATTCGATGAGGAAAGAGCCGAGATCCCTTCACCGGGAATGACCCCTTTAGCAAAACTAGTAAAAGCCTAAAAAACACTCCTTTTCAAAATCACTCGATTCTACAACGATATCAAGTTCATTACGCAAAGGGTTTTCTTAAAAACCTGTCATAGCCCTCCATCATTTCAGATAAGGACTATTTAGTATTCGTGCTACGTTTGTTGACCTTAGCCAAGGCGTATTTGTTGGATATAGTGCCCTCAAAGTCAATTATTGGATCGCAGGCACGTGATTGCAATGATTGAGGGAGGACCTATACCGGTAGGACAGTCTTACTCAAGATGATAGTATGCTATCTGGTTTATCTTTATCATCGTGTACATGCTTTAGGTGATATTACAGATCACTATTAAACGTTGATAGAGCCCTTAGGATTCTTGCTTGACTACCAGCGGTATGATGCGATCTTATACGTGAGAGTTGGGTAGTCTATAAGCACATCCTTAAAGTGGTCCTTAGTCGTGGGAGTTTCGAGACTGGGCATCGATACTCCATTAGTAGACTAGTGTATACGATCGAGACCTCGATGAGGGGCAGTGGCTGGTCTCACAAGCCATTGGTGTCAGTTGGTTCACCTAAGACGTATACAGGTGCTCATTGGGTTATGAGTACACCGGACAGGACTCGCCGGGAACATGCTAGTTGGTATTATACTTAGCATCAGATAGCAGTTCTCTGGTGACATGTGTACAGGTTGTAAGTCGATGTTACACACCCCACTAGATGCGGGGAGGCAGAATAGGTAAAACAATCATTTTTTTCAAGGTAACATCGACTAATTTTACGGATCTTTGCTAAACCCTAACTAACAAACTATCTAGAAGTGCTAAACTACTATGATAGATGATTATACCTCAAGATACTAGTCCTTCTTGTTCTTTTTGTTCACGTCCTCGTCGGCCTCCTCGATGTAATAGAAGATCCACCCGAGAGTTCCTTTTCAAGCTTCAACCTCTAACTTGAGGTAACTAAGTGGCTAGGATTGCTAATCCAAGTGACCTAGAAGATATAGAAGTGGATTAAGGATCTATTAGTCTTTCTAACCCTTAAGATCTCAACACATGAGAGGATTAGGGTTAGGTTTAAAAAGAGGAGAGCTTGAGGAGAGAGAGTGTGTATGTTAATAATGAATTGAACCCTTCTCACATTGAATAATATGAAGCATCAAAAATATCTTGCACAAATATCTTCCATGCTTCATTTAATTCTTGAGATGAATCATCTCATGAGTCATGGTGCAATTAATGATAATAACACATAAGCTCTCCACCTCATTAAGTTTAATTCACAAATGAATTAAAACTAAATGAGTCACCTTTCTTCTAGAAGCTTCTCGACTAATTACGAGAATGCCCCTCCCATCCGTATTTACGATAAACACGGATATACTGAGACTGCATAAATCCAATAATCCAATACTAGAATCTGGCTTAAACCAAAGCCTGCTAGTATAATCTGTCCAAACATCATGCGTGCACATGTACACGTATATGTCCTAACCCTGTCGTAAAACCATACGACCTTTATAACTTTTCGCCTGAAGCAGGGAAACTCTCTGTGTGGGACTCTAAAGACTCGACATTACGCTGGCAGTGGGTTTAACCACAGGCCGCAAGCGGTAATAGCTGTACGTAATGTCCCCAGGTAGATGTCGATAAGAAGGCCGATGAGGAAACCCATCCGAACTCCTACTAAGCCTGATGTGACAATCTCCGTACAGTCCGGTCTGTTCGTCTAAGACCATCGCATATCGGGCCTAGGGGGCGGCAAGCGTCAGTCCCCTAAAAGCGGTATAAGTCATGTTGGAGTGAAGCCCATTACACCTTGAGAAGCCACTGGAAAACCTACCAGTAAATCTCGCTTGCCCTGGCCAGGGACCTTGCGTAATGGCTTTCCAAACACAGCGCGATATCAACCCCAAATACTGAGAGAGACGAATCCTATCTAACTGCCACTGCCTCCAAGTGCTTCGGGACTGCACCCAACTACTACCTGTTTGCACGACTCAGTCGAGCCGTGGTAGGGTAGCAATCTAAGAACAGTGGGAACACACTTGAGGCGAAGCAGCAGTGTCAAGTCTACGGTCTATGCTATACTCATGTCACCTAGGAACTGTTAACTGACGACGGGTATAATAACAACCAACAATTCCCTGTGAATCCTGTCCGTTGTACCCGTAACCCACGAGCACCTGCATACTATCTCTAGTACAACGTACTAATGGCTGTGGGACATACCATTTCCCCTGCTGGAATGAGAAGCGTATACACTAGTCTACTCTGGAGTATCGATGCCCAGTCTCGATAATCCTACGACTAGGGACCTGAAAAAGGATGTGCTTGTAGACTACACAGCCCCCACTAGTGTGACTGCCATCACAACGCTGGTAGTAAAGCAAGATCCTATGGGCTCTATCAATATGTATTCGCGATATGATAAAAGAAATATATACACATATTAAGATAGAAATAAACCAAGTAGCATACTACTATGTTGAGCAAGACTGTTTAATACAACTGTGAATATCCCAAGCTTCCATTAAGTAATATACAAACTAGTATGATACATTAATGGCCCCTAGGGCATATACACTAACAATCTCCCACTTGCACTAGGGCCATGTACTGGTATATCGAAGACCTATCATCTCGAATAGCCTCTCGAACTACGTCTGAGGTAAGGCCTTTGTGAATGGATCTGCAGTGTTCTCCTCTGTAGCAACTCTCCGGACCTCGATCTCCCGGCGATCTATGATCTCCCTGATCAGGTGATACCGCCTCAAGATGTGTCTGGACTTTTGATGGGACCCGGGTTCCTTCGCTAAAGCTATAGCGCCGTTGTTGTCACAATACAGCGGTATTGGATCAACAATGGTAGGAACTACCTGAAGTTCTGTTAGGAACTTCTTCATCCAGACTGCTTCTTTTGCGGCATCACAAGCAACGATATACTCTGCTTCCATCGTCGAGTCAGCAACGGTGTCCTACTTGGAACTCTTCCGGCACACTGCCCCTCCATTAAGGGTAAAGACATAACCTGACATGGACTTGGAGTCATCCTTGTCACTCTGGAAGCTGGAGTCAGCAAAAGCCTCGATCTGGAGGTCTTTTCTGCCGTAAACCAAGAACATATCCTTAGTCCTTCTCAGGTACTTGAGAATGTTCTTTACTTCTATCCAGTGCTTCTCCCCTGGGTCTGACTGATACCGGCTTACCACGCTTAGTGCGTAAGCTACATCTGGTCTGGTACACAACATAGCATACATTATATAGCCTACCGCAGAAGCTTAGGGTATAACTGACATGCGATCCCTTTCCAAATTAGTCTTGGGAGACATAACTTTGGAGAGGGTGATTCCGTGACAAGCCGGTAAATTACCGCGCTTTGAATCTTCCATACTGAATCTTTTCCGTATAGTGTTGAAATACCTGGACTGTGAAAGTCCCAATATCCTCTTAGATCTATCACGATAGATCTGGATCCCCAGAATGTAAGAGGCATCACGTAGGTCTTTCATGGAGAACCTGTGTGACAAGAATCCTTTGACAGATTGTAGCATAGGAATGTCATTTCCTATCAAGAGAATGTCATCCACGTATAAGACGAGGAATACGACAGTTCGTGCTACAAGCTTACTATATATACATGGTTCATCCGGATTTTTGATAAAGTCATATTCTTTGACCATTTCATCAAAATAGATGTTCCAACTCCGCGATGCCTGCTTCAGTCCATAAATGGACTTAAGCAACTTGCACACTTTCCCACTGCTCCCACTCTGATTGAAACCTTCTGGCTGATCCATATAGACGCACTCGTCCAAATTTCCATTTAGAAAAGCCGTCTTTACGTCCATCTGCCAGATCTCATAATCGTGGAAGGCAGCAATGGCAAGAAGGATCCGAATGGATTTGAGCATAGCCACTGGAGAAAAAGTTTCGTCATAGTCCAAGCCAGGCCTTTGACGAAAACCCTTTGCAACAAGTCTAGCCTTATAGGTTTCCACCTTTCCATTTACACCAATCTTCTTTCTGAAGATCCACTTGCATCCTATGGGTTTTACCCCATCTGGAGCAAAGTCCAAAGCCCATACTTTGTTGGTGTACATGGACTCCATCTCGGTCCGTATTGCATCCAGCCATCTTACTGAGTCGCCGCTCTGAATGGCTTGCTGGAAGCTAGTAGGTTCATCATTATCAATGATGCAATCCTCTTTATCCCCGTCTATGAGAAAACCATAGTATCTCTCAGGCGGATGAGACAGCCTACTACTCCTGCGGAGGGGTGCGGGAATGTCCTGTTCTTGTGGAACTTCTGGTTCTACCAAGCTTTCAGTAGTAGCTTGTAGTTCTGGAATTTCTTCCAGTTCTATTGCGCTTCCACTTGTTTCCTTTTCTAAAAACCGCTGTTCTAGAAAATGGGCATTACGAGAAACAAAAACCTTTTGTTCCTCTGCGTAATAGAAAAAATACCCCTTGAAGTTCTTTTGATATCCCACTAACTTACACTGTACTAAGCGTGCCTCGAGTTTGTCTGCATGCTGCTTTTTAACAAAAACTGGACATCCCCATATCTTTAGATACTGAAGATAGGGTTTTTTCCCACTCCACATCTGATATGGTGTGGTAGGCACTGTCTTGGTAGAAACTCTGTTCAAAAGATATGCAGCTGATTCTAGTGCATAACCCCAGAAAGATCGCTGTAACTCAGCATTACTCATCATGGAACGTACCATATCCAATAGGGTTCGGTTCCGCCTTTCCGATACACCGTTATGTTGTGGAGTGTATGGAGGGGTAAGCTGAGAGAGAATTCCATTCTCTTTTAGGTAACCCAGGAACTCGGCACTTAAGTATTCACCACCTCGATCAGATCTTAGTGTCTTGATACTTTTGTTGGTTTCGTTTTCTACTTCATTCTTATATTCTCGGAATTTCACAAAGGCCTCGGATTTATGTTTCATCAAGAAAATGAATCCATACCTAGAGTAATCATCCGTAAAAGTAATGAAATATGAAAAACCGTTTCTTGCATGTGTAGACATTGGACCACATACATTGTTGTGCATGAGTTAAAAGAGCTCGCTCGCTCTTACTCCATATCCAGTGAATGGAGTCTTTGTCATCCTTCCTTTGAGACATGATTGACAAGTGGCATAAGATTGATATTCGAACGGATCCAAACATACTTATTTATGTAACTTAGTTAACCTTGTCTCATTGATGTGACCTAGTCTACAATGCCGTAAGAAAGCCTGATTTATATCTGGAGACTTTCTTTTTAATGTGTTCTGGACATTGAAAATCTGCAATTGGTTTAACACGTATATACCGTTATCTAGTGCACCGGACCCAATCAAACCATGATTAAGGTGGATGTTAACAACATCGCTTACAAACGTGAAATCATAACCTTCTTTTGATAACAACGATACTGATTGTTAGTTATATGTATGCCCTAGAGGCCATTACTGTACATACGATGTATATTGTAATGGATGCTTGGACATATATAGGGAGGACTTTCTTACTCGACATGATAGTATGCTATCTGGTTGTACTTTATCTTAACATGTACTCTGATTGTCTCTATATTACATGTTGATAAAGCCCTTAGGATATTTACTCGACTACTGGGACTATGATCAGATCATAATAGTGGGGCCACGGTAGTCGACGAGTACATCCTATAACTGTTCCTAGTCGAGGGTGTATCGAGACAGGGCATCAATACACCAGAGTAGACTAGCGTATACGTATCTTGACACATATGATGGGCGATGGATGATCCCATATCCATCGGTGTTTGACATCAAGGATGGTGTACGGGTGCTCAGTAGAGACTGGGTACACTGGACGGACTCGCCGAGAACTCCCAAATGGTATTATACCTCATGTCAGATGGCAGTTCTCCGGTGACACTGGTACAGAGTAGTCTGTTGACCCGAGATCGTCATAGAGTCTTGTATAATTCCCACTGTACTTTGATTTCCATCATACCACGTCCAAGAGGGCGTGCAAAAAGGTGGCTTTTGGGTACAGTCCCGAATCACATGGAGGCAATGAGCGATAGGAGGGGATTCGTCTCTCCCGGTATAGGGAGTTGATGTTGTGCTGTGTTCGATTGGCTATAACCGGAAATCCCTGGCCAGGGTTGCTGAGATTTACTGGTAAGTGTTATCAGTAGTTTTTCAAACTGTTATAGACCTCATATCGACATGACTTATCGAGCTACTGGGGTCTGACGTTTACCACCCCTAGCCGAGATATGCGACATATCAGACGACGAGATCGGACTGTACGGGAGTGTTACTGATGGGATTCACAGGAGAAGTTACAGGCTTGCTTGTTGATCTTCTGAGCGCTCAATACCTGGGTAGCTGTTACGTTTAGCTGACCGCTTGCAGCTTGTGGGTGTTTGATATGATCATCACCTACTGCCGACGTATTGACGATTCTTTAGAGTCCTACACAGAGGTTTCTTGGCTCAGGCAAAACGGAGTAGGGGCACGTATGTGATATGTGCGGGACCGAGGATAATGCGATATGAGATACCGTATTCTATTCTCGCGATATTTGATATCAGCCGGGTCATCGGATCAAGTGTTGATTCGATGAATCGGTACAGATAAATATTAGTCGGTTATATGCGATATAGCCGGATTGTCGGATCAAGTGTTGATTCGATAATTTAATGTATAATAATATATATGATATATTATATTACATTATCTAATATTAGCTCACTAAAAGATTCTTTTTCTCACTCGGGTAATACATTGATATATATGCGATATATGTTAAATGTATTATTTTATTTTGCTACGATAAATATTATATATGTGATATATAATATTGTAACATGATATGATTACTAATGCAACATGTTTAGTAGAGATTAAACATGGTTAGGGTTTGATTGGGGTTAAACCTTTCTAGATGTTTCTAGAAGATTTCTTTTTGTTTTGTGCAAAGATATTTGTTTAGATATTTTTGCGTGATATTTCTTAACCCAACCACACCCCTTAACCCTAGTTCAATCTCTACAATGGTTACTTGACCATGGTTGCATAATTCATCATGATCATCTTTTCATTATTCATCACAAAAGGAATACTATCATTATTCATCATCTTCTTCCTTCTTCTTTTATTGAGCAAAAAGCTTTCTACCTTTTTGCTTTGTGATGAAAATGAGTAAGAATGAGAAAATAAAAGAGAGCAAAAATCCTACTTCATCATCCTCATCTACCCTTGCCATTTAGATGAGGGTGTTCACATCATTTTATGAGTGTTAGCTTGTGTTATTGAAACTTCAAGGTAGATCATCTTTGTATCGAAGATCGGAAGCAAGACTGCATCTTTCTCTTCGTGGAACCTCTCAAGAGTCCGGAACACGATGATCGCAGCGAAGGGAATTCAACACGAAGCTAATGAAGTGAAGGACCGGATCTACAAAGGTTGTAATCCCTCTTACTTAGTGTTAAAGTGTTTAGCATGCATGTTTTCGCCTAAACCCTAGTTTAAAGATCCAGCTTCGGGTTGTTCGGCACGGATAAATTTTTAATCGGGCATGGTTGATGCCTCGTAGAACCTTGTGCGCGTGCATAGCAACCCTACAGTGGTATCAGAGCCAAGCTAGAGCTTTAGGAGAAGTCTAGACGATGTTTAAAGTCCGATCAAACGCCGAAACCCCGATACGGAACCCTTTCTGGACAATTTTTAAAAAGTTGATTTTTTCTGAACTAAAAATGCTCAAAAAAACAAGCAGGAAAAACTAAGAATTACTGTGAAGTACGGATCTCTGAGTCAACAATTTGACCGCGGAACCGCGGCCAAACCATGGTTTCTGCGGCGGTTCCGCTGCCAAAATTTGGACTTAGTCCCTGGAATTTCACTTAATTATTCTTAGGTCCTTTCTTGGCAATTTATTCTGGGAATATTTTAATTCCACTCAAATGTTGAGTTTTCTAGGGTTGTATTAGGGACTCGTTGATTCGATCAGATAATTTAACTTTGTTTAGTTTTGTCCGGATAATTTTAGAAACTGTTAAAAAGTTCGAACGGATATCAAAAACTCACTTTTTTCCCAGTCGGAAATTTTTTCAAAAGTTGGATTTTTTCTCGTGTTTAAGAATGTTCTAAGTAGTGCAAGTAATGCAGTGGACCCTCTAGAAGAACAAAAACCTTAACTCGATTATGTGACCGTCTTGAACTGCCTCTAAACCTTAGGGTTTGGGGCAGTACGGCGTGCCACATCTGAGGCGTTGGCTTGACCCTTCTACGGCTGGACCATTGGTACTGTGGCATGTGATGGATGTTTTTTAAACTGATTTCAAGTGTTGAGATATATTGGGGAAATCTTGGGTGTTTGATTATTCGATCGGAAAGTTTAACATTGTCTATTTATCTGGAATGTGATACAATATTTGGAATCCACGGATAGTTATGAGATAACTAATTTGAATGTTATAAATCTAGCAGTTCAGTCTCAGAAGATCGATTGCCACAGAATTTTGATGTGATCAAAAGTCCGTCGCAATCACGTAGCGTACACGGATACTCGCTGGGTAAACTTAATAGACAGCGACGCCCCATAGCCCCGACCAAGTGATTGTAGGAGAACCCCGTCGCTAAAAGCATCCGTTCGGGTGCTCACGGCAGCGGTGTTCCGCCTTAGTGCACTTCGTCGACGGCATCAGAGGGTGCGGCCGTCTACTAAAGTTTGCGACGAGCATTCGATCAGGATGTCGGGAATCTTGTTGAATTGCCCGACTTGATATTGAAAAGAGTTTTCGATAATGAGACTAAAATGCGGGGTTTATAATTGTATAGGCATGCGATGTCTAAGGAATTCATTTGGTTAGGCATGCGATGTCTAAGGAGGTTGCGAATTCCAACTGTTGTAGTTTTACACTTTCTTTTCTGTGACCGTAAGCGTAGTATGTGGTGTATCGCCGGCTTCGTTGCTATACATCAACGACAGTCGGGATACGCATACTTGCTTACGTTGATGATATGAGATATTATGTGTTGCTGTGATATGTTGTATTGGATCGTCTCGTTTGAATAGCCGGTGGTTTTATGTAAGATGGGAGTTTTTTTTCTTTTTCATTCATGTAAAATTCATTTGTATTTAATATTCTTTTATTAGGGCACTTCCGGGGTGAAGATGGTGTCACCGTTGTATATTATTTACTTTTCCGCATTAGGTAGACCCAAGGAGGGGAGCATAAGTAACCGGCTTCTAGGGTCCAGTGGGAGACCATCTCGAGGAGTCGGGACCGGGTCTCCCAACCCTAGAATTGGCTGTGTTGCTTGCCGCTCTCGTAGGGGTCTAGGGATGTGGGTTTGGCTATTCATCGCGACCGTGGAATCCGTGTTTTATACAGGCTCGTATTGAAAACACGGACGTCCTAGTATATCCAATATTTCATATATGTTCTTCTGCAGCAATGTTCTGTGATGAGATCATATTACTGCCTGAGACGAATGTTTATATTATATATATTATATATATGTTATATATTGCAGATTTCGTTTCAAAATGCGATGCTTGCGA
This sequence comes from Agapanthus africanus, assembly GCA_030015575.1. Lineage (NCBI taxonomy): Eukaryota > Viridiplantae > Streptophyta > Magnoliopsida > Asparagales > Amaryllidaceae > Agapanthus > Agapanthus africanus. The sequence goes on from JASDDO010000014.1 coordinate 529,941,276, forward strand.
AGCATAATAAAATGGGACTTCATTAATGAGATTAATAAAATAAAAGAAACCTAAGATGTTGTAGAAACTTGTTTATAAAAACTGGTAGCTCTAGTTCTTGCTTTGCATAGCGGTGTTCCTTATAGAACATCCAGCACCTTATTCGATAAGGAAAGAGCCGAGATCCCTTCACCAGGAGTGACCTCTTTAGTGAAACTAGCAGATGCTACAAACTCGGTTTGTCTATTGATTGCTTCTATAGTTCTTGCTTTGCATAGTGGTATATATGATATATCCTGCACCTTATTCGATGAGGAAAGGGCCGACGATCCCTTCACCGGGAGTGACCCCTTTAGCAAAACTAGAAAAGCCTAAAAAACACTCCATTTAAAATCACTCGATTCTACAACGATATCAAGTTCATTACGCAAAAGGTTTTCTTAAAAAAACCTGTCGTAGCCCTCCGTCATTTCAGATAAGTCCTTCTTAGTATTTGTGCTACGTTTGTTGACCTCCGTCAAGGCGTAGTGTGCGGTAGCTAACTAGAATTTATCTGTTTATGCATATGATGCAGATTGTTTTAGGGTAGTAGTGCGGCCTTGTTGACCTCCGTCAAGGGTCGTGCGGGTGGGTTTGATTCAATCAAGAAATGACGGGTTGAACTTGACTAGTAGCCTATGGTTTGTTGACCTCCTTCAAGGTCATAGGGTGCTAGGGGTAAAATTATTGGGAATTTCAAGTGTTGAAATTTGCAATGAGATTGCATACCTTCTATGAGATAGTTGGATCCCGATACCCGCTGCGAGTAAGAGTTACTCCTGGGAGAGTTTTACACATTACAATTAGTCGATCAAGTAGGTGTCTAGAAAGGTGTTAACGGGGTTACGCCTCTCGGAAAATGAGGTTTACTTTAATTAGGTTCGTGCGAAAGCACGGGGGACCTCCCTCAAAGTACCGACACTGGCCTGGCTGAAAGATTGGCGAACTTGTAGCGTGTAATTAATCCCGGCTAGTCTTTCTTTTTAGGGTTTGAAGGGAGATTTGATTAAAATAGTGGGAGACATCCTGATTAGATATATTAGATAACCAATCTAATCTTGCAAGAGTATACGCTGAGTATTTTCTTCTATCTCTCTCCTGGTAACGACCATATCACGCCTTAATCAAAATAATTATACGGATGAATTAACCGAACCCGCTTGTTATACTGAGCTGGGGAACGTTGGTCCCGCTCCAACTTATAATTGTTATAAGACAGAGCAGGAAATTGGGGAATACCAGATTTCCCGTGCTGCCCAAACGAAGAAAGTGCATGTTGATGCATCATCTTCGGGTGTGTTCATTACAGAGAACTGTTTCTCAGTATCCTTTACGTCCTGAGTATGTAATACCGGATCAGGATCCCGCATATGTAATCTGTTACATGGGCTACAGATAGGTAGAGAACTGAGAACGGGTGATAAGTTTCATGAGATAGAAACGGTGCAAATGTTGCAGCCAAGTCTGTTGGTCACTGTCACCCTGTATTACCAGAATACATTGATTCTGAACGAATGTTATTAGATACCGAACCTGATATACAACATCATATCACTCTCTTTATTAGTAAAGAAAGGATATAATTTTGTATTGTTGGATAATATTTTGAACATTTCCTATATCAAGAGTTGATCGGTTCAGGCACGTTATCTAAAAGCATTGACGTTCTAAATCAAACTACAGTTCTTAGAATACAGAACACACATGAGAGGAAGAGTTCAGAAATGAACGAATCATTCTTGAGGCATTGTAGACTAGGTCATATCATTGCGACCCGACTAGCTAAGTTACATTTAGATGCATATTTAAATCTGTTTGAATTTACATCTTGTGAAACTTGCCGGTCATGTCACAAAGATAAGATGACCATAGCTCTGTTTGTTGGAAACAGAGAAAGAGTTAGTAAACTCTTGGGATTGATACATGCTGATGTATGAAAGTCCCCTGTCTACATATGCCAGGACCGGTTCTTTGTACTTCATTCCATTCTCTGATAATCTTTCAAGATTCAGACATATGTTCCTATTGAAACACAAGTCCGAACCTTTTGAGATATTCACAGAATATGAGTTAGAAGTAGAGAACCAAAAATACGGGTAAAAGTATTATGTCTTTTGATGTGATCAAGGAGGAGAATACTTGAGCACGGAATTCCTGGACTATTCTAAATGAGAATGAGATTCTCTCTCAGCATTACTCCTCCGTATACACCACAGCACGTCGGTGTATCGGGACGGAGCAATCACACCCTATGTGATATGGTGTGCTCTATGATGAGTGCTACTGAGTTGCCTATTCCCTTTTTGGGAGTTATGCACTTGAGAAGCTGCCTACCTATTGAATAGGGTTCAAATCAAATCAGTTGCCTACCACTTCATATGTGATATGGAAAGGAAAGAGCCCATATCTTAAGTTTGTTAAGATTTGGGGTTGTCCGGCCTATGTTTAAAAGAAAAATCCGGACAAGCTCGAGGCAAGGTCTGTTATGTAGAACTGGAAATGTTCCAGCTATACAAACTGCAGCTGATGATTTGGTAGAACCAAAGGATTCAATAGTTTCCAACGAACCTCAGCCTCTCCGCCGATCTAGTAGGGTTCCTCACCCACCTGAGAGATACTTTGGTTTCTCTATGACAGTGGGAGCGAGGATTGCATCATCAGATGATGGCCTAACTAGTTTCGAGCTGGCCATCAGGAGTGGGACTCTGTAAGAATGGCTGGATGCTTATTGATCTGAGATGGAATCCTAATACACCAACAAAGTATGGACTTTGGTTGCTTTATCTGAAGGGTTAAATCCCCATCAAGAGCAAGTATATCTTGAGAAGATTACTTGGTGTATATGGAAAAGTTGGAACTTTCAAAGCTATGCTTAAGTCCATCCAGATCCTACTTGCCACGGCTACATACCATGACTACGATATCTGGTGGTTGGGTGTCATGACTGCTTTTCTAAATGATGTTTTAAAAGAGAGCGTCTATAAGTACACAGCCAGAGGGCTTCGTAGACAGTGGGAGCAGCGGAAACGTGTGCAAGATGTTTTATATGATAAAACAGGCATCGCGGAGTTGGAACATCTGTTTTGATGTGGTAGTCAAAGAGTTTGACTTCATCAAAATGGTAGATGAACCTTGTATATACAAAAAGGTAGTAGGGAGTATGGTGGTGATCCTCGTAGAGTACGTGGATGACATACTCTTGATAGGGAAGGAGTTTTCTATGCTACGATCGGTCAATCTCCGCTTATCACAAGATTCTCCATATAGGATCAAAATGATACCTCCTAAATCCTGGGTTTTTGGATCTATGAGATAGATCTAATTGGTTGTTAGGATACTCACTAGTTGTAGTGAAATGGTATCAATTGATCCTGGGGAGAATCACTGGAAAGGTTCCAGGGTGATAAGAACGACTAAATGTCAGTCACAGGCATTGTCTTTACCCTCAGTGGAGGGACGGCATGTTGGAAGAGTTCCAAGCTAGAAACTGTGACATACTAGACGATTAAAGGCATGATACATCGTTACCAAGGATACTACCAAAGAGGCAGTCTGGATATATATAAGTTCATGAGATGAACTTCGTTCCTACCATTGTGTGACAATGGAGTTGTGGCTTTAGCCAAGGAACTACCGTCCCATCAGAAATCCAGATATAATTCTTAGGCAGTATCACCTGATCATGGAGATGGTTGATCTCCAGGGAGATCGAGGTTAGAAGAGTAGACACAGAGGACGACATCACGGATCCACTCACAAAGGCCTTTTTCCCAGTAGAGACTTTTATGGGATGGTTGAGTATGAGATACTTTAACCACAGCTAATTATTGGGTATGCGATACCACAACAGATGGCCCTAGTGCAAGTGGGAGATTGTTAGTTATATGTATGCCCTAGAGGCCATTACTGTACATACGATGTATATTGTAATGGATGCTTGGACATATATAGGGAGGACTTTCTTGCTCGACATGATAGTATGCTATCTGGTTGTACTTTATGTTAACATGTACTCTGATTGTCTCTATATTACATGTTGATAAAGCCCTTAGGATATTTACTCGACTACTGGGACTATGATGAGATCATACTAGTGGGGCCACGGTAGTCGACGAGTACATCCTATAACTGTTCCTAGTCGAGGGTGTATCGAGACATGGCATCGATACAACAGAGTAGACTAGCGTATACGCATCTTGACCCATATGATGGGCGATGGATGATCCCATATCCACGGTGTTTGACATCAAGGATGGTGTACGGGTGCTCAGTGGAGACTGGGTACACTGGACGGACTCGCCGAGAACTCCCAGATGGTATTATACCTCACGTCAGATGGCAGTTCTCCGGTGACACTGGTACAGAGTAGTCTGTTGACCCGAGATCGTCATAGAGTCTTGTGTGATTCCCACTGTGCTTTGATTTCCATCATACCACGTCCAAGAGGGCGTGCAAAAAGGTGGCTTTTGGGTACAGTCCCGAATCACATGGAGGCAATGAGCGATAGGAGGGGATTTGTCTCTCCCGGTATAAGCAGTTGATGTTGTGCTGTGTTCGATTGGCAATAACCGGAAATCCCTGGCCAGGGTTGCTGAGATTTACTGGTAAGTGTTATCAGTAGTTTCTCGAATTGTTATAGACCTCATATCGACACGACTTATCGAGCTACTGGGGTCTGACGTTTACCACCCCTAGGCGAGATATGCGACATATCAGACGACGAGATCGGACTGTACGGGAGTGTTACTGATTGGATTCACAGGAGAAGTTACAGGCTTTCTTGTTGATCTTCTGAGCGCTCAATACCTGGGTAGCTGTTACGTTTAGCTAACCGCTTGCAGCTTATGGGTGTTTGATATGATCATCACCTACTGCCGGCGTATTGACGATTCTGTAGAGTCCTACACAGAGGTTTCTTGGCTCAGGAAAAACGGAGTAGGGGCACGTATGTGATATGTGCGGGACCGAGGATAATGCGATATTAGATACCGTATTCTATTCTCGCGATATTTGATATCAGCCGGGTCATCGGATCAAGTGTTGATTCGATGAATCGGTATGGATAAATATTAGTCGGTTATATGCGATATAGACGGATTGTCGGATCAAGTGTTGATTCGATAATTTAATGTATAATAATATATATGATATATTAAATTACATTATCTAATATTAGCTCACTAAAAGATTCTTTTTCTCACTCGGGTAATACATTGATATATATGCGATATATGTTAAATGTATTATTTTATTTTGTTACGATAAATATTATATATGTGATATATAATATTGTAACATGATATGATTACTAATGCAACATGTTTAGTAGAGATTAAACATGGTTAGGGTTTGATTAGGGTTAAACCTTTCTAGATGTTTCTAGAAGATTTCTTTTTGTTTTGTGCAAAGATATTTGTTTAGATATTTTTGCATGATATTTCTTAACCCAACCACACCCCTTAACCCTAGTTCAATCTCTACAATGGTTACTTGACCACGGTTGCATAATTCATCATGATCATCTTTTCATTATTCATCACAAAAGGAATTCTATCATTATTCATCATCTTCTTCCTTCTTCTTTTATTGAGCAAAAAGGTTTCTACCTTTTTGCTTTGTGATGAAAATGAGTAAGAATGAGAAAATAAAAGAGAGAAAAAATCCTACTTAATCATCCTCATATACCCTTGCCATTTAGATGCGGGTGTTCACATAATTTTATGAGTGTTAGCTTGTGTTATTGAAACTTCAAGGTAGATCATCTTTGTATCGAAGATCGGAAGCAAGACTGCATCTTTCTCTTCGTGGAACCTCTTGAGAGTCTGGAACACGATGATCGCAGCGAAGGGACTTCAACACGGAGCTAATGAAGTGAAGGACCGGATCTACAAAGGTTATAATCCCTCTCACTTAGTGTTAAAGTGTTTAGCATGCATGTTTTCGCCTAAACCTTAGTTTAAAGATCCGGCTTCGGGTTGTTCGGCACGGCTAAATTTTTAATCGGGCATGGTTGATGCCTCGTAGAACCTTGTGCGCGTGCCTGGCAACCCTACACTGATATGATATTACACGTTAAACTAGGTACACAAAAACAGTTGCGCAAAACAAAAATATGTTCACTCGTCAATCCAAGGTGATAATCCCCTATGGACACAGCATCCATGCTCGCTCTGTTAGCAACCTGGAGGGTCATATCACCAGCCTTCAGTACTCTATGGCTTCTTAGTGCCTGCAATGAATTACATATATGAGATCCTGATCCGGTATCCAATACCCAGGACGTAGAGTTGATTGACATACAATTTTCAATTACAAACACACCTGAAGCCGAAGCCACAAGTTGCCTCGAGTCCTGGTTCTTGGCAATCCAAGCTTTGCAATCCTTCTTTCAATGGCCTTTCCTACGACAGTGGAAGCACTCGTCCTTTGCTACTACCGGCACCGCAACCTTTTCCTTTCCCTTGACTCCCACCTTACCAACACCGCCTTTTGGTTTGGTAGCGGCCTTCTTCTTCCTTCCTTTTGTCCTTGTCTTGGACCTGGAAGAGGGAGCACCACGAACAAACATAGCGGGTGTTTCCCTTGCTTTCTGCAAGGTGCCCTCTGCACTCCTCAACATGTTAAGGAGTTCTAGAAGTTCAACTTCTTTACCTTGAATATTGAAATTCAAGATAAACTGGGCGTAGGTGGGCAAGGGACTGAAGAACCAAGTTTGTATACAGCTCGTTCTCTAATGTTGTCCCGAGGTCCGCGAGCTCTTCAATATAGCTGATCATCTTAATGACATGTTCCCCTACAGATGATCCGACGGCCAGCCTCGACTGAAACAAGTTCTTCGAGGTCTCGTATCTAGCTATACGAGATTTCTCTCCATACAGTTCCTTGGTGTGGAGAAATATGGATTCAAGGTCCATATTCTCGTAACTCCTCTGATGTTCATTATTCAATATAGCGGGTGTTTCCCTTGCTTTCTGCAAGGTGCCCTCTGCACTCCTCAACATGTTAAGGATGTTGGAGATAGTGCCCTCAGAGTCAATTATTGGATCACAGGCACGTGATTGCAATGATTGAGGGAGGACCTATCCCAGGAGGACAGTCTTACTCAAGATGATAGTATGCTATCTGGTTTATCTTTATCATCGTGTACTGCTTTAGGTGACCTGATAGGTCACTATTGCACGTTGATAGAGCCCCTAGGTTTCATGCTTGACTGCCAGCAGTATGAGGGTGATCATATACGTGGGAGCTGGTAGTCTATAAGCACATCCTTAAAAGGTCCCTAGTCGTGGAAGTTTCGAGACAGGGCATCGATACTCCAGAGTAGACTAGTGTATATAGTCGAAACCCCGACGAGGGGCGGTGGCCGGTCTCATAAGCCACTGGTGTCAGTTGGTTCACCTAAGATGTATACAGGTGCTCATTGGGTTATGAGTACACCGGACATGACTCGCCGGGAACATACTAGTTGGTCTTATACCTGACGTCAGATAGCAGTTCCCTGGTGACATGTGTACAGGTTAGTTCATCGACCTGGGGATCGTCATTTGTTTCGTGTGAGTTCCCACTGTACTTTGATTATTACCCTACCACGCTCAAAGGAGACGTGCAAACAGGTTTTAGTTGGGTACAGTCCCGAGCCACATGGAGGCAGTGAGCGGATCTTCGGGGGTTCGTCTCTCCCGGTATTGGGGGTGAGGTCGCGCTGTGTCTAGGAGAGCCAGAACATGAAAAGTCCTTGGCCAAGGCAGGAGATTTACTGGTAGGTATTCCAGTAGTATCTCAGGGTGTTCCGGGCTGATCTCTGACACGACTTGTACCGCTTTTGGGGGTCTGACTTTTACCAACCCCCTAGGCCCGCCATGCGATGCTCATAGATGAACGGACCGGACTGTACGGATATTGTCACTGACAGGTTCAGTAGGGTGTCAGGATGAGTTCGCTCATCGACGTCCCTTTTGGTCAATAGCTGTTAGCCCGTCACGTATGGCTAATACCTCTGACGTGCTAGTGGTTAAATCCACAGCCATAGTATTGACGAGTCTTTAGAGTCCCCCACATTCAGTTACTTAAGTTTTCGGGCGAAACGCTGTAGAGGCCGTATGGAGATATGGCAGGGTTCGATCAGATACGTGCGGTATTGCACGGATCAGGATCGGACGGTTAGTACTAGAGGCCGTATGGATATATGGCAGGGTTCGATCAAATACGTGCGGTATTGCACGGATCAGGATCGGACGGATAATACTAGCCGGCTTTGGATTAAGCCGGATCCTAGTAAAGTACAGTGTAGAATTTGTCTCATTGCATTTGTATTCGGTCGGAATACAGATGCGGGTGTGTATGCATAGTAGCGGGGTTTTCCTGTAATTTATTACGGGACCAGTTTTCTGGAGTTGCCAGTTTGTTTTCCGTTTCAGCCATATTTCTTTGTATCATTCAATGGCTGAAGATTGGTGGAGGAGGGCTTATTTGCATTTGTGCAAATAAGCATTTGTGGAGGGTGTTTTTTGCATTTTGTTGCATCATGATGGTTTTCATGATGGGTGCACCTTCCATTGACTTGATTAATCGATCATTGCTTGACTTCTATCTTCATGATGGCATGACTTTTGGAAGTGATGATTGTTGTTTGAGTGTTGGACTTTCCTAGTGATCATGTCTTTGCATGATAGCCTTTTTTCTCTCTCCCTTGGATTATTGGTTGGCTCACTCATGCTTTTGATTGATACACTCACTTACACTCTCATTCCTCCTCTCTCCATTGGTGTGGCCGGCCAAGCTCCTTGAGGGCTGTCCAAAATTCTAGAGGTGGGGTTTTTGTTCTTTTGCTCTTGGAAAAATCCCACAAGATCCATCTCCATTAGCTTGTATCATCCCTCCATTAAAAGGCAACATCCACTACCCCAAATGAGACACATAGTTCTCTACACATTCTACAGCAAACCTTGGGCACGTCGGCTCGCCAACTTCGTGCCCGAGTTGCCTCGGTATAGAGGTGGGAGCCCGTAAAAGAAACAGGCGACGTGGTGCCCTTCCGGCGAGGAGGTGGAGACCGAAGATTCCGCGGGGAGATCGGGACGACGACGAGAAGACCGAAGGACACGGATCGCTCGGTATATCTCTCTACCCCTTCTCTAGATTGCTAGGACTAGATTAATGGCACGATCCGGGTTTATAGTGCGCGGTGGTGCCGGTTTGAAAAGTTAAAGTAAATCACCGCTTCCGCATTCCGGCGTCGGATTGACGGCCGGGGCGCCGCCGTGCACTTACAAAGGAGTTCTAGAAGTTCAACTTCTTTACCTTGAATATTGAAATTCAAGATAAACTCGGCGTAGGTGGAAGCAAGGGACTGAAGAACCAAGTCTGTATACAGCTCGTTCTCTAATGTTATCTCGAGGTCCGCGAGCTATTCAATATAGCTGATCATCTTAAGGACATGTTCCCCTACAGATGATCCGACGGCCAGCCTCGACGGAAACAAGTTCTTCGAGGTCTCGTATCTAGCTATACGAGATTGCTCTCCATACAGTTCCTTGTGTAAGTCCATGTTACCCGTCCCCGCTTCTCTGGGGTTGCGGAAATGGTGAAAACCGATTTTTACGGTGGGGGTAACATGGACTCAAAAACGGATATTTGTTAGACAAACTATCTAACAACCTAACTAAGAGTTTAGCAACTAGGTTAGGGGTTACACCTAAACTTGAACTCCTTCTCTTCAACTCCTTGTTGTGGTCGGATCGGCCTCACCTCGTCGTCTCCTTGTGCCGAAGATGGATCCACCCGAAAGCTTCTACCTTTTGGCTCTAAACTCAATCTAGAGGAAACTAGAATACTTGGTTTGCTAGACCTTGTACACTAGGATGAGCAGAGAAGTGTTTTGGGTTTTATCTCTATGGAAATGAATCTCAACTCATGAGAGGGATTTTCCTTGATCTAGAGAGAGAGCAAGAGGAAGAGGGAGAGCTTTGATGAGAGAGAATGCAAATGATAGAATGAGCAAGACTTTTACAACCATCCTCTTCATAATCCAAAATAATCATAACAAATAATAATAATTGAGTATTATGTGATGGTTGATATCATATCAAATGGGAATATCATTTCATGCATTAAATGCAATGTGTGAACAAACAAGCAAGCAAAAGTCTTTGCCATGAAATGATAGCCATTGTAATGATGATGGTCAACAACTCCAACCTCGTCAATCGGTCAACAAAGTCAACAAGTCAACAAAGTCAACCTTTCAACCCAACCATGGCACAATAATACTTAATTAATATTATCATTAATCATATTTCTTATTCTCATTAGGGTTTAGCAAAAGTCAACAGTCAACAACCCTAATAAGAATCCTCTGCCTCTGTCTCTGTCAACTGTACATACACACCCGCATCCGTGTTCCGTGGAACACGAATACAAACGAGATAAAACCAATCCTAAAATGAATACTAGGATCTGGCTTAAACCAAAGCCCGCTAGTAATAACTGCCCGGACACCAAACGTGCACAAGTGCATGGATGTGACCGAACCCTGTCGCAAAACCATGCGACATCTACTCTTTTGCCTAAAGGAGAATAGCTCTCTGTGTAGGACTCTAAAGACTCGACACTACGCTGGCAGTGGGTTTAACCACAGACCGCAAGCGGCACTAGCTGTGCGTAATGCCCCCCAGGTAGATGCCGATAAGAAGACTGACGAGGTGAAACCCATCTGAACTCCTACTGAGCCTGAATGTGAAAGTCTCCGTACAGTCCGGTCTGTTCGTCTGAGAATATCGCATTGCGGGCCTAGGGGGCGGTAAACGTCAGTCCCCTAATAGCGGTACAAGTCGTGTCGGAGTGTAGCCCAGAACACCCTGAGATAACACTGGAAACCTACCAGTATATCTCGCTTGCCCTGGCCAGGGACGACTGTGTGTAATGGCTCTCCTTGACACAGCGCGATATCAACTCCCAATACCGGGAGAGACGAATCTTGTCTAACCGTCACTGCCTCCAAGTGCTACGGGACTGCACCCAACTACTACCTGTTTGCATGACTCCTTTGAGCCGTGGTAGGGTAGTAATCAAAGTACAGTGGGAACACACTCGAGGCGAAGTGACAGTGTCAAGTCAGCGGACTAAGCTGTACTCATGTCACCGGGGAACTGATAACTGACGATAGGGATAGTACCAACCAATCAGTTCCCGACGAGTCCTGTCAAGTGTACTCGTAACCTAACGAGCACCCGCATACTATCTCAAGTACGACATACTGACGGCTGTGGGACAGACCGTCTCCCCTGCTGGGATGAGAAGCGCATACGCTAGTCTACTCCGGAGTATCGATACCCTGTCTCAATAGTCCTACGACTAGGGACCTGCATAAGGATGTGCTTGTAGATTACCCATCCCCCACGAGTGTGACTGCCATCACAACGCTGGTAATCAAGCAAAGATCCTAAGGGCTCCACTAATGTGTATAGGCGATATGTTAAAAGAAACACATGTACACACATTGAAGTAGAAACAAACCAAGTAGCATACTACTATTTTGAGCAAGATTGTCTATACAATGGTGAATATCCCAAGCTTCCATTAAGTAATATACAAACTAGTATGATACAGTAATGGCCTCTAGGGCATATACATTAATAATCTCCCACTTGCACTAAGGCCATGTACTGGCGTATCGAAGACCTATCATCTCGATCAGCCGCTCGAACTGAGTCTGGGGCAAGGCCTTCGTGAATGGATCTGCAGTGTTATCTTCTGAAGCAACCCTCCGAACCTCGATCTCCTGGCGATCCACGATCTCCCTGATCAGGTGATACCGCCTCAAGATGTGTCTGGATTTCTGATGGGACCTGGGTTCCTTTGCTAAGGCTATAGCCCCGTTGTTGTCGCAATACAGAAGTATTGGATCAACAATGGACGGAACCACCTGAAGTTCTTTCAAGAACTTCCGCATCCAGACGGCTTCTTTTGCGGCATCAGATGCAGCGATATATTCCGCTTCCATTGTCGAGTCAACAACGGTTTCCTGTTTGGAACTCTTCCAACACACCGCCCCTCCATTGAAGGTAAAGACAAAACCCGACATGGACTTGGAATCAACCTTGTCACTCTGGAAGCTGGAGTCAGCAAAGGCCTCAATTTGGAGGTCTTTTCCGCCATACACTAAGAACATCTCCTTAGTCCTTTTCAGGTACTTGAGAATGTTCTTTACCGCTATCCAGTGCTTCTCCCCAGGGTTTGACTGATACCGGCTTACCACACTCAGTGCATAAGCAACATCTGGCCTGGTACACAACATCGCATACATTATAGAGCCTACCGCAGAAGCGTAGGGTATAATAGACATGCGATCCCTTTCCAAATCAGTCTTGGGAGACATCTCTTTGGAGAGGGTGATCCCGTGACAAGCCGGTAGATTACCGCGCTTGGAATCTTCCATACTGAATCTTTTCAGTATGGTGTCGATGTACCTGGACTGCGAAAGTCCTAATATCCTCTTGGATCTATCACGATGGATCCGGATCCCCAGAATGTAGGAGGCATCACCCAGGTCTTTCATGGAGAACCTGTGTGACAAGAACCCTTTGACAGATTGTAGCATAGGAATGTCATTTCCTATCAAGAGAATGTCATCGACATATAAAACGAGGAATACGACAGTTCGTGCTACAAATCTACTATAGATGCATGGTTCATCTGGATTTTTGATAAAGCCAAATTCTTTGACCGTCTCATCAAGACAGATGTTCCAACTCCGTGATACCTGCTTTAGTCCATAAATGGACTTAAGCAACTTGCACACCTTTCCGCTGCTCCCACTCTGAATGAAACCCTATTGCTGGTCCATATAGACACACTCCTCTAAATTTCCATTTAGAAAAGCGGTCTTTACGTCCATCTGCCAAATCTCATAATCGTGGAAGGCAGCAATGGCAAGAAGGATCTGAATGGATTTCAGCATAGCACTGGAGAAAAGGTTTCTTCATAGTCCAAACCAGGTCTTTGACGAAAACCCTTTGCAACAAGTCTAGCCTTATAGGTCTCAACTTGTCCATCTACACCAATCTTCCTCTTGAAGATGCATTTGCATCCTACGGGTTTTACCCCATCTGGAGCAACGTCCAAAGTCAATACTTTGTTGGTGTACATGGACTCCATTTCGGTCTGCATTGCATCCAGTCATTTTACCGAGTCAACGCTCTGAATGGCCTGCTGGAAGCTAGTCGGCTCATCATAATCAATGATGCAATCCTCTCTATCCCCGTCTATGAGAAAACCGTAGTATCTCTCGGGCGGATGAGACTGCCTACTACTCCTGCGGAGCGGCGCAGGAATGTCCTGTTCTTTTGAATCCTCTGGTTCTACTAAGCTTTCAGTAATAGTCTGTGGTTCTGGAATTTCTTCCAGTTCTATTGCGCTCCCACTTATTTCCTTTTCTAAGAACTGGAGTTCCAGAAAGTGGGCATTACGAGAAACAAAGACCTTATGTTCCTCTGCGTAATAGAAAAGATACCCCCTGGAGTTCTTTGGGTATCCCACAAACATGCACAGTACTGAGCGTGCCTCGAGTTTGTCCGCATGCTTCTTTTTAACAAAAGCTGGACATCCCCAGATCTTCAGATATTGAAAATAGGGTTTCTTCCCACTCCATATCTCATATGGTGTGGTAGGCACGGTCTTAGTTGGAACTCGGTTCAAAAGGTATAAAGCTGATTCTAGCGCATATCCCCAGAATGATCGCGGTAACTCAGCGTTACTCATCATGGAGCGTACCATATCCAATAGGGTTCGGTTCCGTCTCTCTGATACACCGTTATGTTGCGGAGTGTACGGAGGAGCAAGCTGAGAGAGAATTCCATTCTCTTTTAAGTAATCCAGGAACTCGGCACTTAAGTATTCACCACCTCGATCAGATCTTAGTGTCTTGATACTTTTGCCTGTTTGTTTTTCTACTTCATTCTTATATTCCTTGAATTTTTCAAAGGCTTCAAATTTATGCTTCATTAAGAAGACATGTCCGAACCTTGAAAAATCATCCGTAAAAGTAATGAAGTAAGAATAACCACTTCGCGCATGTGTAGACATTGGACCGCACACGTCACTGTGTACGAGCTCCAAGAGCTCGCTCGCTCTTACTCCGTGTCCAGTGAACGGAGTCTTTGTCATCTTTCCTTTGAGACATGATTGACAAGTTGCATATGAATGATATTCGAACGGATCCAAATATCCTTCTGTATGTAACTTCGTCAACCTTCTCTCATTGATGTGACCCAGTCTATAATGCCATAAGAAAGCGTGATTGATTTCTGGAGACTTTCTTTTGTGTGTATTCTGGACATTGAAAATCTGTGGTTGGTTTAATACGTATATACCATTGTTTAATGTACTCGACCCAATCAAAACTTGATTAAGGTGAATGTTCACAACATTACTTACAAATGCAAATTCATAACCTTCTTTAGATAATAAAGATACAGATATGATATTATAGGTTGCATTGGGTACAAAATAACAATCACGCAAAACCAAAACATGCCCATCTGATAATCCCAGGTGATAGTCCCCCACGGACTCCGCATCCATGCCAGCTCCGTTTGCAACTCTGAGGGTCATATCACCTGCCTTCAAAACCCTACGCCTTCTCAGTGCCTGCAAAGAATTACAGATATGAGATCCTGATCCGGTATCCAATACCCAGGATGTAGAGTTTATTGATAGACAGTTTTCAATAACATACACACCTGAAGCTGAAGCCGCAACTTGCTTCAGATCCTGGTTTCTGGCCTTCCAAGCCTTGCAATCCTTTTTCCAATGTCCACTCCTGTGATAGTAAAAGCATTCTTCCTTTCCCACAAGCTTTCCCGCTACCTTTGTTGCCTTTGTCTTTCCCTTCGTATCCACTTTACTAACACCGCCCCTTGGTTTGGCGGGGGCTTTCTTCATCTTTCCCTTGGCTTTCGCCTTGGACTTAGAAGAGGAAGATCCTCCTACAAACAAAGTGGATGTTTCCCTACCTTTCTGTAGGGTGCCCTCTGCACTCTTCAACATGTTGAGGAGCTCCGGAAGTTCAACCTCTTTTCCTTGCGAGTTGAAGTTCAGGATAAACTGGGCGTAAGTGGAAGGAAGGGACTGGAGAATCAAGTCCGTATAGAGCTCGTTCTCTAACGTGGTCCCGAGGTCCGCGAGCTCTTCAATGAAGCCAATCATCTTAAGCACGTGTTCCGCTACCGATGATCCGACGGCTAATCTCGTCGAAAACAACATTTTCGAGACTTCGTATCTGGCGATACGGGATTGTTTTCCATACAGTTCTTTTGTATGAAGAAATTTGGATTCCAGGTCCATATTCTCGTGCCTCCTCTGATGTTCATTGTCCATATAGGAAAGCACGAGGCACTTGGCCTTCGCGCAGTCGATCACCTATGTCTTACGGATTTCTATATCCGCGACGCTGGAGGTAGGACCCGGGACAGGGGGAGCTTTGGTGGTAAGGAGATACCCCAACTTGTCGTAAGTGATTGCCATTTTGACATTCCTGAGCCAATCTTTGTAGTTTGGCCCTGTCAGTATGTTTTTATCTAGAAGTAACTTAAGTCCGGTCATGACGATTGGTCGCTGCAATTAGGAGAGAGAGAAGAAACACTCAGCAAGATGCTCTTGCAAGTTTAGAGTGGTTTTTAGTTTGTCTAAACAGGATGGCTCCCACTGTCTCTCGAATCCCTCATCAAACCAAAAAGGAAGAATTAGTCGGGATCAATCTCACCGTACAATACTTACTTAACCGTTCAGCCAGGCCAGTGTTGGTACTTCGAGGGAGGTTTTCCAACGCTTTCGCGAAATTCCTTAATTAAATAACCTCTTTTCCCTCGGGGCGTAGCCCCACTAACACCTTTCTAGACACCTACTTGGTTTATAGCTTTGATCGTTAAGTGAGAAATTTCTCGAGGAGTAGCATATACTCACAGTAGGATCGGGATCCAAATATCATTGCGTGACAAAACTGAAGGAATCCTACCAGAATCATCACACTCCAAATGGTATGCAGCGCTAGCAAGTTTCAGTTTCTTTTGAAACTACCGATATTGATTTTTGCCCCATGCTCTTATGACCTTGGCGTAGGTCAAAATGTCATAAGTCACATGCCAAGTTCTACCCATCATTATCCAGGTTAATTTGAACCCACCCGAACCAACCCTTGACGTAGGCCAAAATGGCAGTACGACTGTCTCAAACCAACGCATTCTATTTATGCAACAGATAAATATCCGGCAGCTACCAATCACTATGCCTTGGCGTAGGTCAAAATACATAGCTTGAATACTACCGAATATTTAACTGAAATGATGGAGGTCTACGAATGGTTTTGGCGAAACCGTGAACGTAGTGAACTTGATATAATCGATGGAACGAGATAGCTTTTAAAAAGGAGTGGTTCAAGCTCCGCATTTAAAAGTTGGTTTTTGAAAAGAACCGAGTGGTTTTGAAAGTGTTCCAACGACTTTTACTTGGTTTATTTTCTTGCATTAATTTTAACGCGTCCCATCATTTAATCTTACCATTGCAGAAAACAACGAAAATATGACGTACGCTTATGCCATCCGCATTCGCCACGGGCCCCGTCATTACCCGTTAGGTTACTTAACTAACGACAGAGCGGGGGCTGGACTAGCGCGGATGCAAAACATAAGCAACGCCTAAATAGATATTATATATAGATATATACATTCGTCAGATGCAATGATAGCCATTCCAGATCACAGATGAACACATTGGATATACTAGGAATCCGCATTCCGTACGAGCCTGTAACGAAAAGCGGATTACACGGTCGCGGTGAATAGCCAATACCCCACCCTACACCCCTACGGGTGCGGCAAACTACCCGCCAAATACTCTGTAGCATTCCTAGGCACTCTTGTGAAGGTTCATAAGGCATCAAACATGCCCGAATAAAATTTTAGACGTGCCGAACAACCTAAAGCCGGGATCATTGCTAGATTATTAGGGTTTAACATGCAAGTAAACATCTTTACAACTAAGTGTGAGGGATTACAACCTTTGTAGTCCACTCCTTCGCTTCACAAGCTCCGAGTAGAAGTCCCTTCGCCGCGATCCACAATCTCCCGGACTCAAGAAAGGCTCCACGACTCGAACGATCCATGCTAGCTTGTAGTGTTCCGCTTCTCCGATGATCTACGTCGAAGTTGCTATAACCCAAGCTCTCTCACTCTAATGAGGTGAACACCCTAATCTAATGGGCTAGATTAGATGAGGATGATGGAGTAGTATTTATGCTTTCTTTTTATATCATTTTCTCACAAGAACTCATCACAAAAGAAATCACAAGTGAGCTCTCTCCAAAAACTCAAGAGAGAAGAAGATGAAGAATAATGAGAATAATCCTTTTGTGATGAATAGTAGATAAGAATATATGATTGATATGGAACCATGGTCAAGGATGATAGGCTTAACCTTTGTAGAGAATACACTAGAGCTAGGGTTTGGTTAGGTTAAGAATGAGTCAAGGATAAGTATCAACCATAATATCTTAACCAAGACAAAAGGAAATCCTTCTGGAATAATCAAGAAGGAGCTAACCCTTATCAAACCCTAATCTCTTTTTATCATCCCTAAACATGTTTCATAATAAATCATATCATGTCACAATAATATATATCACATATATATTATATATTTGCAACAAAAGAAAATAATACAACTAACATATATCGCATTTATATCAATGTATTAATCCGGAGAGAAAATGAAATAATAAAGCGAGCCAATATTAGATAATGTAATACAATATATCATATATATCATTATACATTAAATCATCGAATCAACTCTTGATCCGACGATCCGGCTATATCGAATATAACCGACTAATATCTCATGTACCGGTTCATCGAATCAACACTTGATCCGATGTCCAGGTTCATATCTAAATATCGCGAGAATATAATACGGTATCTCATATCGCATTATCCTCGGTCCTGCACATATCACATATGTGCCTCTACTCCGTTTTCCCTGAGCCAAGAAACCTCTGTGTAGGACTCTAAAGAATCGTCAATACGCCGGTAGCAGGTGATGATCATATCAAACACCCACAAGCTGCAAACGGTCATCTAAACATAACGGCCACCCAGGTATTGAGCGATCAGAAGATCAACAAGCTAGCCTGTCCGTTCTCCTGTGAATCCAATCAGTAACACTCCCGTACAGTCCGGTCTGTTCGTCTGATATGTCGCATATCAAGTCTAGGGGTTGTATACGTCAGACCCCAGTAACCGATAAGTCGTGTCGATGTGAGGCTCATAACAGGTCGATAAACTACTGGTAACACTTACCAGTATATCTCTATATCAGCCCTGGCCAGGGACTTCCAGTTATAGCCAATCGAACACAGCACAACATCAACTCCCTATACCGGGAGAGACGAATCCCCTCTTATCGCTCATTGCCTCCATGTGATTCGGGACTGTACCCAAAAGCCACCGTTTTGCATGCCCTCTTGGACGTGGTAAGGTGGAAATCAAAGCACAGTGGGAATCATACAAGACTCTATGACGATCTCGGATTTACAGACTACCATGTACCAGTGTCACCGGAGAACTGCCATCTGACGTGTGGTATATCACCATCTGGGAGTTCTCGGCGAGTCCGTCCAATGTACCCAGTCTCCACTGAGCACCCGTACACCATCTCTGATGTCAAACACCGATGGATATGGGATCATCTATCGCCCATCATATGGGTCAAGATGCGTATACGCTAGTCTACTCTGGTGTATCGATACCCCGTCTCGATATACCCTCGACTAGGAACATTTATATGATGTACTCATCGACTACCGTGGCCCCACTAGTATGATCTCATCATAATCACAGTAGTCGAGTACAGATCCTAAGGGCTTTATCAACATGTGAGAAAGACAGTAAATCAATACAAGTCAACATGTTAAGATAAAGTGAAACCAAATAGCATACTATCATGACGAGCAAGAAAGTCCTCTCTGTATATATCCAAGCATCCATCATAATATACATCATATGTACAACAATGTCCTCTAGGGCATATACATAACTAACAATCTCCCACTTGCACTAAGGCCAGCTGTTGTAGTATCTCATACCTAGCATCTCGAATAATCTCTCAAACTGTATCTGGGGAATGGCCTTCGTGAGTGGATCCGCAGTTTTGTCCTTCGTATATACTCTCCTGACCTCGATCTCCCGGCGATCAACTATCTACCTGATCAGGTGATACCGCCTCAGAATATGTCTGGACTTCTGATGGGACAAGGGTTCCTTGGCCAAAGCCACAGCTCCATTGTTATCGCAAAACAGAGGTATTGGATGCTCAATGGATGGAACCACACCAAGTTCACTAATGAACTTCTTCATCCAGACAGCCTCTTTGGGAGCATCGTTGGCAGCGATGTATTCAACCTCCATCGTCGAGTCTGCAACGGTATCCTATTTGGAACTCTTCCAACATACCGCCCCTCTATTGAGGGTAAAGACAAATCCCGAGTGCGACTTAGAGTCATCCTTATCACTTTGGAAGCTGGAATCGGTAAAGGACTCCACCCGGAGTTCTCCATTACCATACACCAAGAACATGTCTCTAGTCCTTCGCAAGTACTTAAGAATGTTCTTCACAGCTGTCCAGTGACTCTCTCTAGGATCTGCTTGATACCGACTCACTACACTTAGTGAGTATGCTACATCGGGTCTAGTACATAGCATCGCATACATGATAGAGCCTACTGTCGAAGCATAGGGTATCCCTTGCATGCGAGCTCTCTCCAAATCAGTCTTGGGAGACATCTCTTTGGAGAGAGTGAGTCCAGAGATCATGGGTTGGTTCCCACGCTTGGATTCTTCCATACTAAACCTCTTTAGTATGGTGTCAATGTACCTGGATTGGGACAATCCCAGTATCCTTTTGGATCTATCTCTATAGATCCTAATCCCCAATATGCAGGAGGCATCATCTAGATCTTTCATTGAGAATCTTTGTGATAAGAAGTGCTTGATTGATTGCAGCATAGGAATATCATTTCCTATCAAGAGAATGTCATCCACATACAATACGAGGAAGAAAACCTTAATCTCTGCTACCTTTTTATAGATACAAGGTTCATCTATATTTTTGATGAAGTCAAACTCTTTGACTACAACATCAAAACAGATGTTCCAACTCCGCGATGCTTGCTTCAACCCATAAATGGATTTAAGCAGCTTGCACACCTTTCCGCTGCTCCCACTATCTACGAAGCCCTCTGGCTGAGTCATATACACGCACTCTTCTAAATCACCGTTTAGAAAGGAGGTCTTAACATCCATTTGCCAGATTTCGTAGTCATGGTATGCAGCAATGGCAAGTAAGATCCGGATGGACTTAAGCATAGCCACTGGAGAAAAGGTTCCGTCATAATCCACACCTGGTCGTTGACGAAAACCTTTTGCTACAAGTATAGTTTTGAATGTCTCAACTTTTCCATCTACACCAAATTTCTTTTTAAAAATCCACTTGCTCCCAATGGGTTTTACCCCTTCAGGAGCATTTTCCAAAGTCCATACTTTGTTGGTGTACATGGATTCCATCTCAGACTGTATTGCATCCAGCCATTTTACAGAGTCACCACTCGTGATGGCCTGCTCGAAACTAGTTGGGTCATCATCTTCCATGATGCAATCCTCACTTCCACCATCAATGAGAAAACCGTAGTATCTCTCAGGTGGACGAGAAACCCAACTAGATCGGCGGAGAGGCTGGGGTTCGTCGGGCACTACTGAATCCTCTGGTTCTACTAAATCTTCAGTTGCAGTTTGTGTTTCTGGAACCTCTTCCACCTCTACCTCTTTGCCACTAATTTCTTTTGCAAGAAATTCCTTTTCCAAAAAGGTGGTATATTGAGAAACAAACACTTTTTGTTCTTCAGCGTGGTAGAAAAAATATCCTTGGGAATTCTTAAGATATCCCACAAACTTGCAAAGAACTGACCGTGCCTCGATTTTGTCTGGATTTTGCCTTTTGACATAGGCCGGACAACCCCATATCTTAACTCGTTTAAAATATGGTCTCTTCCCACTCCATATCTCATATGGTGTGGTAGGTACAGATTTAGACGGAACTTGATTCAATAGGTACGCTGCTGTCTCAAGCGCATAACCCCAGAAGGAAATAGGTAACTCAGCTGTATTCATCATCGAGCGCACCATATCTAATAGGGTGCAATTCCTCCGTTCCGATACACCGTTGTGCTGTGGTGTATAAGGAGGAGTAAGCTGAGAGAGAATCCCATTCTCTTTTAGATAATCAAGGAACTCTTTGCTTAAGTATTCACCTCCTCGATCAGATCGAAGAATTTTAATTCTTTTGCCCGTTTGATTCTCTACTTCGTGCTTATATTCTCTGAATTTCTCAAAAGCTTCAGACTTGTGTTTCATCAGGAACACATGTCCGAATCTAGAGAGATCGTCAGTGAATGTAATGAAGTAGGATGAACCGTTCCTGGCATGCGTAGACATGGGACAGCATACATCACTATGTACCAGTCCTAAGAGTTCCGTAACTCTTTCTCCGTGTCCACTAAACGGAGCTTTGGTCATTTTTCCTTTGAGACATGAATGGAAAGTATCATAAGATGATAATTCGAACGAATTCAAATATCCATCTTTATGTAACTTAGCCAGTCATGTCGCATTGATATGACCAAGTCTATAATGCCACAAGAAAGATTCGTTCATTTCTGAACTCTTCCTCTTGTGTGTGTTTTGTATATTGAGGACTTTATTTTGATTTAGAATGAATATGCCATTATGTAACGAGCCTGATGCAATCAACTTTTGATCTAGGAATATGTTCATAACATTATCCTTTACTACAAAATTATATCCTTCTTTACTTAATAAAGAAACTGATATAATGTTGCACATCATGTTCGGTATATAATAGCACTCATTTAGAATCAGTGTATTACGACTTGGCAATACTAGGTGATATTCGCCAACTGCTTTGGCTGCAATACTTGCACCATTCCCTACTTGAACGGAATGATCACCTTTTCCCAGTTCTCTACCTTTCCGTAGCCCATATAACAATTTACATATGTGGGATCCTGATCCGGTATCTAATACCCAGGACGTAGGGTGAACTGAGAAACAGTTCTCAATAACTAACACACCTGAAGAAGATGCATCAACATGCATGTTCTTTTGGTCGGCTTGAGAATCCAGATATTCTCCTGTTTCCTGTTCAGGCTTATAACTCTTATAAGAAAGAACGGGTCCAACGTTCCCCTGCTCAGTATAATAAGCGGGTTCAGTCAATACATCCATATTATTATCTTGATTATGGCCTGAAATGGTCGCTACCTGGAGAGAGAGAGAAGAAAACACTTTAGCGTATGCTCTTGCAAGATTAGATTGGTTATTATCTTATCTAATCAGGATGTCTCCCACTGTTTTTATCAAATCTTCCTTCAAACCCTAAAAGGTAAGATTAGCCGGGATTAATTACACCCTACAATTTCGTCAATCTTTCATCCAGATCAGTGTCGGTACTTGAGGGAGGTTCCCCGTGCTTTCGCACGGATCTAATTAAAGTAAACCTCGTTTTCCCAGAGGCGTAGCCCCGTTAACACTTTTCTAGACACCTACTTGGTCGGCTAATTGTCCTGTGTATAACTCTCCCAGCAGTAACTCTTACTCGCAGTGGGTATCGGGATCCAACTATCTCATAGGAGGTATGCAATCTCATTACAAATTTCAACACTTGAAATTCCCGATAATATTTTGCCCCTAGCAACTTATGACCTTAACATAGTCAACAAATCATAATTGCTAGCCAAGTTCAACCCGTCATTTCCCGATTGAATTAAACCTACCTGCACGACCCTTAACATAGTCAACAAAGTCGTACAACTACCCTAATCCAATCACATCTCATGTTTTAGCAGATAAGTACTAATTAGCTACCGCACACTACGCCTTAACATAGTCAACAAACGTAGCACGAATACTAACTAGTCTTTATCTGAAATGACGGAGGGCTACGCAGGTTTTTCAGAAAACCATGAGCGTAATGAACTTGATATCGTCGTAGAATCATGTGAAATTTTGAAATGGAGTGTTTTTGAGGCTTTCATTAGTTTTGCTAAAGAGGTCACTCCCGGTGAAGGGATCTCGGCTCTTTCCTCATCGAATAAGGTGCAGGACATATCATATATATCACTATGCAAAGCAAAACTCTAAAAGCAATCAAAAGACAAACCGAGTTTTGTAGCATCTGCCAGTTTCGCTAAAGAGGTCACTCCCGGTGAAGGGATCTCGGCTCTTTCCTTATCGAATAAGGTGCAGGGTATATCATATATACTGCTATGCAAAGCAAGACTGTAGCTACCCTTTCTATAAAGTTTTGATTCTACAACATCTTTTAGGTTTCTTTTCTTTTTATTAATCTCATTAATAAAATCCAATCAGCTTATGCTTCCTAAGCATCACAGAAGAAACGAAAGCAGTAATATTTATATATCAGCATATATATATAGTATAAGCATTCGTCTCAGGCAGTAATATGATCTCATCACAGAACATTGCAGCAGAAGAACATATATAAAATATTGGATATACTAGGTTGTCCGTATTTTCAATACGAGCCGGTATAAAACACGGATTCCACGGTCGTGATGAATAGCCAAACACACATCCCTAGACCCCTACGAGAGCGACAAGTAACACTGCCAATTCTCGGGTTAGGAGACCCGGTCTCGACTCCTCGAGATGGCTTCACACTGGACCCTAGAACCAGGTTACTTGTGCTCCCCTCCTTGGGTCTACCTAATGCGGAAAAGTAAATAATATACACTGGTGACATCAACCTCGACCCGGAAGTGCCCCAATAAAAGAATATTACATACAAATGAATTTTACATGAATGAAAATAAAAACCCTCATCTCACATAAAACCCCCGGCTATTCAGATCACGACGATCCAATATAATATATCACAGCAACACATAATATCACATATCATCAACGTAAGAAATTGTAAAACTACAATATTTGGAATCCACAATCACTTTAGACATCGTAAATCCGAAATATCACATACTTCGCATTTCATGCCTAACTATATGAATTCCTCATATTGTATCACATTCCAGATAAATAGACAGTATTAAACTTTCCGATCGAATAATCAAATACCCAAGATTTCCTAAATAGGTCAACACTTGAGCGGAGTTCAAAAGTTCCAGAATACGACACAGTAGCAACGGTCCAGCCGTAGAAGGGTCAAGCCAACGCCTCACATGTGGCACGCCGTACTGCCCCAAACCCGAAGGTTCAAAAGGCAGTTCAAGACGGTCACATAATCGAGTTAAGGTTTGTTGTCTTCTAGAGGGTCCATCGCGTCACATGCATGTTTTTCCGAAAGATTTAAACCCGAAAAAAATTCAACACTTGAATGTTTTTCTTGCCGGCAAAAATTGAGTTAATGATATCCGTTCGAACATTTTAACAGTTTCTAAATATCCGGAAATAATAACGAATTTAAATATTCCGATCGAATCTATGATTACAAAATAAACCCCAGAATACTCAACACTTGAGTCAGATTAAAAATACTCATAAAATATAACATACAGAAATAGATATTATAGTTCAAACAAAAGTGCATGTCTCATCTGTACGGCCGCGGAACCGCGGCCCAAGCGTGGTACGGCCGCGGTTCCGCGATGGACTGTACGGATCATGCACTCGTATTTCACTGTAATTCTTCTATTTCCCTACTGAATTTTTTAGGAATTTTTAATTCAGAAAAATCCCAGTTTTGAAAAATTTTCCAGAGTGGGGGTTAACTTTGATATATCTGGGTTCGTTCGGAGTTTTATCTTCGTAAACACGTCGCCTAATGCTCTAGCTAGGCTCTGATACCACTGTAGGGTTCCTAGGCACTCTTGTGAAGGTTCATAAGGCATCAAACATGCCCGAATAAAATTTTAGACGTGCCGAACAACCCAAAGCCGGGATCTTTGCTAGATTATTAGGGTTTAACATGCAAGTAAACATCTTTACAACTTAGTGTGAGGGATTACAACCTTTGTAGTCCGCTCCTTCGCTTCACAAGCTCCGAGTAGAAGTCCCTTCGCCGCGATCCACGATCTCCCGGACTCAAGAAAGGCTCCACGACTCGAACGATCCATGCTACCTTGTAGTGTTCCTCTTCTCTGATGATCTACGTCGAATTTGCTATAACCCAAGCTCTCTCACTCTAATGAGGTGAACACCCTAATCTAATGGGCTAGATTAGATGAGGATGATGGAGTAGTATTTATGCTTTCTTTTTATATCATTTTCTCACAAGAACTCATCACAAAAGAAATCACAAGTGAGCTCTCTCCAAAGACTCAAGAGAGAAGAAGATGAAGAATAATGAGAATAATCCTTTTGTGATGAATAGTAGATAAGAATATATGATTGATATGGAACCATGGTCAAGGATGATAGGCTTAACCTTTGTAGAGAATAAACTAGAGCTAGGGTTTGGTTAGGTTAAGAATGAGTCAAGGATAAGTATCAACCATAATATCTTAACCAAGACAAAAGGAAATCCTTCTAGAATAATCAAGAAGGAGCTAACACTAATCAAACCCTAATCTCTTTTTATCATCCCTAAACATGTTTCATAATAAATCATATCATGTCACAATAATATATATCACATATATATTATCTATTTGCGACAAAAGAAAATAATACAATTAACATATATAGCATATATATCAATGTATTAATCCGGTGAGAAAATGAAATAATAAAGCGAGCCAATATTAAATAATGTAATACAATATATCGTATATATCATTATACATTAAATCATCGAATCAACACTTGATCCGACGATCCGGCTATATTGAATATAACCGACTAATATCTCATGTATCGATTCATCGAATCAACACTTGATCCGATGTCCCGGTTCATATCTAAATATCGCGAGAATATAATACGGTATCTCATATCGCATTATCCTCGGTCCTGCACATATCACATATGTGCCTCTACTCCGTTTTGCCTGAGCCAAGAAACCTCTGTGTAGGACTCTAAAGAATCGTCAATACGCCGGTAGCAGGTGATGATCATATCAAACACCCATAAGCTGCAAGCGGTCAGCTAAACGTAACAGCCACCCAGGTATTGAGCGATCTGAAGATCAACATGCTAGCCTGTCCGTTCTCCTGTGAATCCAATCAGTAACACTCCCGTACAGTCCGGTCTGTTCGTCTGATATGTCGCATATCACGTCTAGGGGTGGTATACGTCAGACCCCAGTAACCGATAAGTCGTGTCGATGTGAGGCTCATAACAGGTCGAGAAACTACTGGTAACACTTACCAGTATATCTCTATATCAGCCCTGGCCAGGGACTTTCAGTTATAGCCAATCAAACACAGCACAACATCAACTCCCTATACCGGGAGAGACGAATCCCCTCCTATCGCTCTTTGCCTCCATGTGATTCGGGACTGTACCCAAAAGCCACCATTTTGCACGCCCTCTTGGACGTGGTAAGGTGGAAATCAAAGCACAGTGGGAATCAGACTCTATGAGGATCTCGGGTCAAGAGACTACCCTGTACCAGTGTCACCGAAGAACTGCCATCTGACGTGTGGTATATCACCATCTGGGAGTTCTCGGCAAGTCCGTCCAGTGTACCCAGTCTCCACTGAGCACCCGTACACCATCTCTGATGTCAAACACCGATGGATATGGGATCATCCATCGCCCATCATATGGGTCAAGATACGTATACGCTAGTCTACTCTGGTGTATCGATGCCCCGTCTCGATATACCCTCGACTAGGAACATTTATAGGATGTACTCATCGACTACCGTGGCCCCACTAGTATGATTTCAGCATAATCCCAGTAGTCGAGTACAGATCCTAAGGGCTTTATCGATATGTGAGAGAAAGACAGTAAATCAATACAAGTCAACATGTTAAGATAAAGTGAAGCCAAATAGCATACTATCATGACGAGCAAGAAAGTCCTCTCTGTATATATCCAAGGATCCATCATGATATGCATCATATGTACAACAATGGCCTCTAGGGAATATACATAACTAACATACTCGAAGTGAAGCAACCTCCCTCAACAACGTGAGTAGGCCACTCGGCACTTCGAGGTACCCGGTAGTTTGTGCACCCCCTCCATGGGTCTATCCTAGGAGAAAAAACAGTAAAAAGAAATTATACAATGACGGCTACAACCTCAACCCGGATGTGCGGCCATACAAATAATATTACATCAACTTACATATTACATGAATTGAAAGATAAAGAAAACTCTCATCTCACAACCCCCCGGCTATTCATCCGCGACAATCCAATGAATTCATATACACATACCATCAACATTACAGATCACAGATATGTATAACCCCCACTAATCGACATATAGCGATTAGCAGACGTTCAATACATATATCACATCACAGATATAACCCGTTAGCTAAAGTCTTTAGAAGTTCGATCAAAATACGTATTTTTACCATCCCAAAAACAAATTTTGCTTTCTGGAAAATCTGGGCAGAAAAAACATATTGTAAAAATCCCAAAACACCCCACTGAACACACTGCAGGAAAAATTGCCCACGGCCGAGTCACATCGGCCGCGGATCCGCGGCGGGAGCATGCTCCGGCCGCGGTTCCGCGGCGCTTTGACCGAGTCGCTGGACCATTTTTCTTGGGTGTGCTATAAAAACCCTGAGCCGATTTTTAGTGTATGATTTATTAATTTTTGAACAGAAAACAAAATCGGCAGAAAGTTGATATTTCGGGCATGTTTTGTGATTTTTTCTCCGATCAAACTTCTAGTTACTTTGCTAACATGTTAGATAGTGTTTAACTAGGCTCTGATACCACTGAAGGTCCACGTTACCCATCCCCGGTTCTTTGGGGTTGCGGAAATGGTGAAAAACGATTTTTACGGTGGGGTAACATGGACTCAAAAACGGATCTTTCTTAAACAAACTATCTAACAATCTAACTAAGAGTTTAGCTACTAGGTTAGGGGTTATACCTAAACTTGAACTCCTTCTCTTCAACTCCTTGTGGTGGTCGGATCGGCCTCACCTCGTCGTCTCCTTGTGCCGAAGATGGATCCACCCGAAAGCTTCTACCTTTTGGCTCCAACCTCAATCTAGAGGAAACTAGAATACTTGGTTTGCTAGACCTTGTACACTAGGATGAGTAGAGAAGTGTTTTGGGTTTTATCTCTAAGGAAATGGTTCTCAACTCATGAGAGGGATTTTCCTTGAGCTAGAGAGAGAGCAAGAGGAAGAGGGAGAGCTTTGATGAGAGAGAATGCAAATGATAGAATGAGCAAGACTTTTACAACCATCCTCTTCATAATCCAAAATAATCATAACAAATAATAATAATTGAATATTATGTGATGGTTGTTATCATATCAAATGGCAATATCATTTCATGCATTAAATGCAATGTGTGAACAAACAAGCAAGCAAAAGTCTTTGCCATGAAATGATAGCCATTGTAATGATGATGGTCAACAAGTCCAACCTAGTCAACCGGTCAACAAAGTCAACAAGTCAACAAAGTCAACCTTTCAACCAACCATGGCACAATAATACTTAATTAATATTATCATTAATCATATTTCTTATTCTCATTAGGGTTTTACAAAAGTCAACAGTCAACAACCCTAATGAGAATCCTCTGCCTCTGTCTCTGTCAACTGTGCATACACACCCGCATCCGTGTTCCGTAGAACACGAATACAAACGAGATAAAACCAATCCCAAAACGAATACTAGGATCTGGCTTAAACCAAAGCCCGCTAGTAATAACTGCCCGGACACCAAATGTGCACAAGTGCACGGATGTGACCGAACCCTGTCGCAAAACCATGCGACATCTACTCTTTTGCCTAAAGGAGAATAGCTCTCTGTGTGGGACTCTAAAGACTCGACACTACGCTGGCAGTGGGTTTAACCACAGACTGCAAGCGGCACTAGCTGTGCATAACGGCCTCCAGGTAGATGCCGATAAGAAGACTGACGAGGTGAAACCCATCTGAACTTCTACTGAGCCTGAATGTGACAGTCTCCATAAAGTCCGGTCTATTCGTCTGAGAATATCGCATGGCGGGCCTAGGGGGGCGGTAAATGCCAGTCCCCTAATAGAGGTACAAGTCGTGTCGGAGTGTAGCCCAGAACACCCTGAGATAACACTGGAAACCTACCAGTATATCTCGCTTGCCCTGGCCAGGGACGACTGTGTGTAATGGCTTTCCTTGACACAGCGCGTATCAACTCCCAATACCGGGAGAGACGAATCATGTCTAATCGTCACTGCCTCCAAGTGCTTCGGGACTGCACCCAACTACTGCTAGTTATATGTATGCCCTAGAGGCCATTACTGTACATTGGATGTATATTGTAGTGGATGCTGGGACATATATAGGTAGGACTTTCTTGCTCGACATGATAGTACGCTATCTGGTTACTCTTTATCTTAACATGTATACTTGCTGTCTCTCTATTACATGTTGATAGAGCCCTTAGGATATGTGCTCGACTTCTAGGACTATGATGCAGATCATACTAGTGGGGCCTGGGTAGTCCATGAGTACATCCTTCAATGTTCTTAGTCGTGGGAATATCGAGACGGGGCATCGATATTCCAGAGTAGACTAGCGTATATCTTCTCGACCCATGTGATGGGCGATGGATGATCCCATATCCATTGGTGTTTGACATCAGAGATGGTATGCGGGTGCTCAGGGAAGACTGGGTACACTGAACGGACTCGCCAAGAACTCCCAGATGGTATTATACCTCACGTCAGATGGCAGTTCTCTGGTGACACTGGTACAGCTTAGTCTGTTGACCCGAGATCGTCATAGAGTCTTGTATGTCTCCCACTGTGCTTTGATCTCCACCCTACCACGACTCTACTGAGTCATGAAAACAGGTGGTTTTTGGGTACAGTCCCGATTCACATGGAGGCAATGAGCGATAGGAGGGGATTCGTCTCTCCCGGTATTGGGGGTTGATGTTGCGCTATGCTCGACTGGCCATCACTGGAAATCCCTGGCCAGGGTTCCAATGATATACTGGTAAGAGTTATCAGTAGTTTCACACTTGTTATGGACCTTACATCGGCATGACTTATCAAGATACTGGGGTCTGACGTTTACCACCCCTAGGCGAGATATGCGACATATCAGACGAATAGACTGGACTGTACGGTAAGTGTTACTGGTTGGATTCACAGGAGTGTGAGCGGGCTTGCTCGTTGATCTTCTGATCGCTCCATATCCGGGTGGCCATTACGTTTAGCAGACCGCTTGCGGCTTGTGGGTGTTTGATATGATCATCACCTGCTGCCGGCGTATTGACGAGTCTTTACAGTCCTACGCAGAGGTTTCCTGGCTCAAGCGAAACGAAATAGGAGCGCATATAAGATATGTGCGGGACCGAGAATAATACCAGTATGTGATACTGTATTCTATTCTCGCGATATGTATCATTGGACGGTTATATGAGATATAGCCGGGTTACCGAATCAAGTGTTGATTCGATATATTGATACACTTGATATTAGTCGGTTATATGCAGTATGACCGGATCATTATATCAAGTGTTGATTTAATGATTTAATGTATAATTATATATTTGATATATTACTTTACATTAACTAGTATTGGTTCACTTAAGATTGTTTTTTTCTCACTAGATTGTGCACATTGTATATATGATATATGTTTGTGCACTCGTTTGTATCATGTTTGATGATACATGCAAACTTGGGTGTGTATGCTTTAAACCATGTTTAGTTAATGGTAAGGGTTTTATTTTCTTTATTTATTTTGTAAAAACAAAATGGTGGCTTTTTCTTTATTTGCTTTAAGCTTCATGAAGCTTCTTAGCATTTTTCAAAGTCTTAACCATTTTGTCTTTATGCTTTAACCTAACCATTACACCTAAACCCTAGTTTATTCTCTACATGTGTTTACTTCACCCATGGTTGCATTATGATAAGATTCACTTGATTTATTATTTTCAAGAGATAATTCATTTTTCTTTCTTCATCTTCATCTTCTTCTTCAAGTGAAGAAACCTTTCTTGAAAAATTTCAAGTGATGAAATCAAGTGAGAAACCCAAATCCAAAGTGAACCCACTTCCTATTTCTTCATCCTCTACCACTTGCCTTGTTGTATAGGGTGTTATCTTCACAAATTTCATGACCTAGTGAAGATGGAGCTTGAGTTTGAGTCGCTTCGACGTAGATCATCTTCTGCATCGAAGTCAACGACCTAGCCCGATCATTTATCCAACCAAACCATCGCTAGAGTCCAGGATTCCGATGATCGCAGCAGAGGGACGTCATCACGGAGCTTTGGAAGTGGAGGAGCGGATCTACAAAGGTTGCAGTCCCTTTCACTTGTTAGTAAAGTTGTTTGCTTGCATTTAGTTTCGCCTATCCTCTAGTTAACGATCATGCATAGGGTTTCTCGGCACATGGAATTTTGATTTTGGCATGGTTGATGCCTTGTGGAACCTCTTGAGTGTGCCTAGGAACGCTACAGTGGTATCAGAGCCTAGCTAGAGCTTTAGGCGATGTGTAGACGGTGTTAGAAATCCGATCGAACCCCGAAACCCTAACCATTAACCCACTCTGTACATTTTCTGTAACTGTTTATTTTTCCTAATTAAAAATACTCAAAAAAATTAGCAGGGATTTCTAAGCATTACTGTGAAGCACGTGACCCCAATTCAATAAAGGTGCCGCGGAACCGCGGCCGTACCCTAGGTCACGCGGCGGTTCCGCGGCCATAAAGTGGCCTCTTTGTTCACTGTTTGCACAGTAATATCTTAATATTATTCCTGTGTTTTCTGGGAATTTTTAATTTGCACTCAAGAGTTGAGTTTTCTGGGTTGTATTGGGAGTTCGTTGTTTCGATCGAAAGTTTAACTTCGTCTATGTGTTCTTCCGGGTAATTTTAGAACATGTTGAATAGTTCGACCGGATATAAATACCCACTTTTTCCCCTGCCGGGAAATTTCCAAGTGTTGGATTTTTCCATAGTTTAAAGACGTCCTAAGTAGTACAAGTAACGCGATGGACCCTCTAGAAGACAACAAACCTTAACTCGATTATGTGACCGTCTTGAACTGCCCTTTGAACCTTAGGGTTTGGGGCAGTACGGTGTGCCACATGTGAGGCGTTGGCTTGACCCTTCTATGGCTGGACCGTTGGTACTGTGGCATGAAATGGATGTTTTTAAACTTATTTCAAGTGTTGAGCTGTTTCGGGAAACATTGGGTGTTTGATTGTTCGATCGGAAAGTTTAACATTTTCTATTTATCTGGAATGTGATACAATATTTGGAATCCATAAGTAGTTATGAGATAACTGATTTGAATGTTATAAATCTAGCACTTTAGTCTCACTTGATCGGTTGCCATGGAATTTTGATTCGATCAAAAGTCCGTCGCAATCACGTTGCGTACGCGGATACTCGCCGGGTAAACTTATTAGATAGCCATGCCCTATAGCCCCGACCAAGTGACTGTAGGAGAACCCCGTCGCCGAAAGCATCCGTTCGGGTGCTCACGGCAGCGGTGTTCCGCCTTGGTGCACTTCGTCGACGGTATCGGGGGTGCGGCCGTCTACTAAAGTTTGCGACGAGCATTCGTTCTGGATGTCGGGAATTTTGTTGAATTGCCTGACTTGATATTGAAAAATGTTTTCGATAATGAGACTAAAATGTGCGGTTTATAATTGTTAGGCATGCGATGTCTAAGTAATTCATTTGATTAGGCATGCTATGTCTAAGGAGGTTGCGGATTCCAACTGTTGTAGTTTTACGCTTTCTTTTCTGCGACCGTAAGTGTAATATGTGATATCGCCGGTTTCGTTATTATATGTCAACAACAATTGGGATACGTATGTTTATTTACGTTGATGACATGTGATGTTATGTGTTGCTGGATATGTTATATTGGATCGTCGTGTTTGAATAGCCGGGTTTTTTTTATGTGAGATGAGTGTTTTTCATTTTCATTCATGTAAAAACTTGTATGTAATATTCTTTTATTGGGGCACTTCTAGGTTGCGGAAGATGTCACCATTGTATATTATTTAATTTTCCGCATTAAGATAGACCAAAGGAGGGGAGCACAAGTAACCGGGTTCTAGGGTCCAGTGGGAGACCATCTCGAGGAGTCGAGTTCGGGTCTCCTAACTCTAGAATTGGTAGGGTTGCTTGCCGCTCTCGTAGGGGTCTAGGGGTGTGGGATTGGCTATTCATCACGACCGTGGAATCCGTGTTTTATACAGGCTCAAAATAAAACACGGAAGTCCTAGTATATCCAATATTTCATATGATATTTTCTTCTACGTTATTTGTGATGTGATCATGTGATTTGTTCAGATAGATATTATATATAGTATATATGATATATTATATAGACGTTGCTTATGTTTTACACCCGCGTTAGCCCTGCCTCGCTCTGGCGTTAGTTACCTAACCTAACGGTGCAGACGGGACATCGAGGCGAATGCGGATGGCATAAGCGTACGTTATATTTATCTGTGATGTTTAGGTGGACTTAAATGATGGGACATTCATTAATGTGATTAATGAAAGAAAATAAACCTAAAAGATGTTGTGGAATCGAATTTCAAAAATAAAAACAGGTAGCTACAGTTCTTGCTTTGCATCGTGGTGTTCCTTATAGAACATCCTGCACCTTATTCGATAAGGAAAGGGCCGAGATCCCTTCACCGGGAGTGACCCCATTAGCAATAACTGGCAGATGCTACAACCCTCGGTTTGTATTTTGATTGCTTCTATAGTTTTTGCGTT
Organism: Agapanthus africanus; assembly: GCA_030015575.1. Classification (NCBI taxonomy): domain Eukaryota; kingdom Viridiplantae; phylum Streptophyta; class Magnoliopsida; order Asparagales; family Amaryllidaceae; genus Agapanthus; species Agapanthus africanus. Next base: position 529,975,212 of record JASDDO010000014.1, read on the forward strand.
GCACAGAGGTATATATGATATATCCTGCACCTTATTCGATGAGGAAAGGGCCGACGATCCCTTCACCGGGAGTGACCCCTTTAGCAAAACTAGAAAAGCTTCAAAAACACTACATTTAAAAACCATTTGATTCCGCAATGAGATCAAGTTCAAAGCGTTAAAGGTTTTCTTAAAAACCATCCGCAACCCTCCGTCATTTTAGGAAGTAGAGTACTTAGTATTCGTGCTGTGTTTGTTGACCATAGTCAAGGCACAGTGTATGGTAGCTAAGTGATATCTTCCTACACCGCATATGATGCGATTAGTTAGGATAGTCGCGTGACTTTGTTGACCTTAGTTAAGGGTCATATGGGTGGGTCTAATTAATCACGAAATGACGGGTAGAACTTGACTAGTGCTTATGATTTGTTGACCATAGTTAAGGTCATAAGTGCTAGGGGTAAAAACTTTTATCAGGAGTTTCAAGTGTTGAAATTTGCAATGAGATTGCATACCTTCTATATGATAGTTGGATCCCGATACCCACTGCGAGTAATTGTTACTCCTGGGAGAGTTTTGCACTTTGTGTTAGTGTATATGCCCTAGAGGCCATTACTGTATCATACTAGTTTCTATATTACTTAATGGATGCTTGGGATATTCACCTTGTATAAACAATCTTGCTCAATATAGTAGTATGCTACTTGGTTTGTTTCTACTTCAATGTGTACATGTGTTTATTTTAGTATATCACCTATACGCATTAGTGGAGCCCTTAGGATCTTTGCTTGATTAACAGCATTATGATGGCAGTCACACTAGTGGGGGCTGGGTAATCTATAAACACATCCTTATGCAGGTCCCTAATCGCAGGACTATCGAGACAGGGTATCGATACTCCGGAGTAGACTAGCGTATGCGCTTCTCATCCCAGTGTGGAAGATGGTCTGTCCCACAGCCATCAATACGTCGTACTGGAGATAGTATGCGGGTGCTCGTTGGGTTACGAGTACACTGGACAGGACTCGTCGGGAACTGTTGGTTGGTACTATACCTATCGTCAGTTTTCAGTTCCCAGGTGACATGAGTACAGCTTAGTCCGCTGACTTGACACTGTCACTTCGCCTCGAGTGTGTTCCCACTGTACTTAGATTACTACCCTACCATGGCTCAAAGGAGTCTTGCAAACAGGTAGTAGTTGGGTGCAGTCCCGAAGCACTTGGAGGCAGTGACGGTTAGACAGGATTCGTCTCTCCCGGTATTGGGGGTTGACATCGCGCTGTGTCTAGGAGAGCCATTACACGAGTAGTCCCTGGCCAGGGCAAACGAGATATACTGGTAGGTTTCCAGTGTTATCTCAGGGTGTTCTGGGCTTCACTCCGACACGACTTGTACCGCTATTAGGGGACTGGCGTTTACCGTCCCTAGGCCCGCCATGCGATGTATCAGACGAACAGACCGGACTGTATGGAGACTGTCACATTCAGACTCAGTAGGAGTTCAGATGGGTTTCACCTCGTCAGTCTTCTTGTCGGCATCTACCTCGGGACCGTTACGCACAGCTAGTGCCGCTTGCGGTCTGTGGTTAAACCCACTTCCAGCATAGTGTCGAGTCTTTAGAGTCCCACACAGAAAGCTATTCGCCTTTAGGCAAATGAGTAGGGGTCGCATGGCTCTGCGACAGGGTTCGGTCACATCCGTGCACTTGAGCACGTTAAGTGTCCGGACAGTTAACACTGCGGGCTTTGGTTTAAGCCAGATCCTAGTGTACGTTTTGGGATTGGTTTTATCTAGTATGTATTCGTGTTCCTCGGAACAGGGATGCGGATGTGTATGCACAGTTGACGGAGAGACAGAAGCAGAGGATTCTCATTAGGGTTGTTGACTGTTGACTGTTGACTATTGACTTTTTGCTAAACCCTAATGAGAATATGAAATATAATTAACAATAACATTAATTAAGTATTATAGTGACATGGTTGTTGAGGGGTTGACTTTGTTGACCGGTTGACTAGGTTGGACTAGTTGACCATCATCATGACAACAGCTATCATTTCATGGCAAAGACTTTTGCTTGCTTGTTTATCTTGTGCAAAATGAGTGCATGAAATGATATGGCTATTTTGACTTAAACCATCACATAATATTTGATTGGTATTTTTGTTATGATGACTTTGGATTATGAGAGCCAAAGGGAGAAAAGTCTTACTCATTCTCTCATTTCCTTTCTCTCTCTTGTTTTGAGCTCTCACCCTCTTCCTCTTGCTCTCCCTCTCTCTAGTCTATGGTTCACTTGTCTCATGTGTTGAGAAGCAAGAACCATAGAGAAAAATCCCAACACACTCTCCTCTACTCACTCTAGTTCACAAGGTTTGGCAAACCGAGTGAACTAGTTTCTTCAAAGTTCGAAGAAGAAGCCAAAGGTAGAAGCTTTCGGGTGGATCGATCTTCGGCGCAAGGAGACAACGGGGTGAAGCCGATCCGTACACAATCGAGAGTTGAAGACGAAGGAGTTCAAGAAAGAAACGTATAACCCCTAACCGAGTAGTTAACAACTCCTAGTTAGGTTGTTAGGTAGATAGTTTAGCAAAGATCCGTTTTGAGTCCATGTTACCTCCTCTAGAAAAATCATTTTTCGTCATTTCCGCAAGCCCGTAAGTACCGGGAGCGGTAGCATGGACTTACAGTGGTATCAGAGCCTAGTTAAATACTACCTAACATGTTAGCATAGTAACTAGAAATTCGATCGGAGAAAAAGTCGCGAAATACACCCCGATATCAAACTTGCTGTAAATTTTTAAAGTGCTGTAAAAATAATAAGTCATACTTTAAAAATCGACTCAGGGTTTTTATAGTCTACTGTAGAAAAACGGTCCAGAGAACCCATCAAACCGCCGCGGAAACGCGGCAATAGCTTGCTATTGCCGCGGTTCCGCGGCCGATTTAGCTCCTCTCTGGATCGTCTTCACTGCAGTTTGTTCTATGAGGTATTTTGGGATTTTTGGTATATGTTTTTTCAGCCCAGATTTTCCAGAAAGAAAAATTTGTTTCTGGGGCTTTAAAAACCGTATTTCGATCGAGTTTCTTATGACTTAAGCTGACGGGTTTATTTCTGTGATGTGATATTTGTATTGAACGTCTGCTAATCGCTATATGTCGATTAGTGGGGGTTATACAAATCTGTGATCTGTGATGATGTTGGTATGTGTATATGAATTCATTGGATTGTCGCGGTTGAATAGCCGGGGGTTGTGAGACGAGAGTTTTCTTTTCTTTCAATTCATGTAAATTTGTAAATTGATGTAATATTATTTATATGGCCGCACAACCGGGTCGGGGTTGTAGCCATCATTGTATAATTTCTTTTTACTGTTTTTGCTCCTAGGATAGACCCATGGAAGGGGTGCACAAACTACCGGGTATCTCGAAGTGCCGAGTGGCCTACTCACGTCGTTGAGGGAGGTTGCTCCACTTCGGATATTTGGCGGGTAGTTTGCCGCACCCGTAGGGGTCTAAGGTGGGGTATTGGCTATTCACCGCGTCCGTGTAATGTGCTTTTCGTTACAGGCTCGTACGAATTGCGGATTCCTAGTATATCCAATTTTTTCATCTGTGATCTGAAATGGCTATCATTGCAATATATCTATATATGATATTATTTAGGCGTTGCTTATGTTTTGCAGCCGCGCTAGCCCAGCCCCCGCTCTGTCGTTAGTTAAGTAACCTAACGGGTAATGACGGGGCCCCGTGGCGAATGCGAATGGCATACGCGTACGTCATATTTTGGTTGTTTTCTGCAATGGTAGGATTAAATGATGGGACGCATTAAAAGAACTAATGCAAGAAAAACACGCATTAAAAGAACTAATGTAAGAAAAATAAACCAAGTAAAAGTCGTTGTAACACTTTGAAAACCACTCGGTTCTTTTCAAAACCAAACTTTTAAATGCGGAGAATGAACCACTCCTTTTGAAAGCTATCTCGTTCCATCGATTATATCAAGTTCACTACGTTCACGGTTTCGCCAAAACCATTCGTAGCCCTCCGTCGTTTCAAATGGATGGTCAATAGTATTCAAGCTATGTTTGTTGGCCAAAGTCAAGGCATGGTGATTTGTAGCTATTGGGTATTCATGTGCAGCATAGATAGATGTGTTGGTTTGGGGCAGTCGTTCTACCTTGTTGGCCAAAGTCAAGGGTATGTACGGGTGGGCTCAAATTAACCTGGAGAATGACGGGTAGAACTTGACATGTGACTTATGATTTGTTGGCCAAAGTCAAGGTCATAAGAGCATGGGGCAAAAATCCACATCGGGAGTTTCATAAGTACTGAAACTTGCTAGCGTTGCATACCATTTGGAGTTTGATAATTCTGGTAGGATTCCTTCAGTTTTGTCACGCAACGATATTTGGGTCCCGATCCTACTGTGAGTATATGCTACTCCTCGGGAAATTTCTCACTTAACGATCAATGCTATAAACCAAGTAGGTGTCTAGAAAGGTGTTAGCGGGGCTACGCCCCCAGGGAAAAGAGGTTCTTAAATTAAGGAACTTCGCGATGGCGTTGGAAAACCTCCCTCGAAGTACCGACACTGGCCTGGCTGAACGGTTAAGCAAGAATTGTACGGTGAGATTGATCCTGACTAATTCTTCTTTTTTGGTTTGAGGAGGGATTCGAGAGACAGTGGGAGCCATCCTGTTTAGACAAACTAAAAACCACTCTAAACTTGCAAGAGCATCTTGCTGAGTGTTTCTTCTCTCTCTCCTAATTGCAGCGACCAATCGACATGACTGGACTTAAGTTACTTCTAGATAAAAACATACTGACAGGGCCAAACTACAAAGATTGGCTCAGGAATGTCAAAATGGCAATCACTTATGTCAAGTTGGGGTATCTCCTTACCACCAAATCTCCCCCTGTCCCAGGTCCCACCTCCAGCGTCGCGTATTAGGAAATCCGTAAGACTTGGGAGATAGATAGCGCGAAGGCCAAGTGCCTCGTGCTTGCCTCTATGGACAACGAACATCAGAAGAGGCACGAGAATATGGACCTCGAATCCATATTTCTCCATACAAAAGAACTGTATGGAGAGCAATCTCGTATCGCAAGATACGAAGTGTCGAAGAAGTTATTTTCGGCAAAGTTGGCCATCGGATCATCGGTAGCGAAACACGTGCTTAAGATGATTGGCTTCATTGAGGAGCTCGCGGAACTTGGGACCACGTTAGAGAACGAGCTCTATACGGACTTGATTCTCCAGTCCCTTCCTTCCACTTACGCCCAGTTTATCCTGAACTTCAACTTACAAGAAAAAGAAGTTGAACTTTCAGAACTCCTCAACATGCTGAGGAGTGCAGAGGGCACCCTATAAAAAGGTAGGGAAACATCCACTTTGTTTGTAAGAGGATCTTCATCTTCTAGGTCCAAGGCGAAAGCCAAGGGAAAGAAGAAGAAAGCCTCCGCCAAACCAAGGGGCGGTGTTAGTAAAGTGGATAGGAAGGGAAAAGCAAAAGCAACAAAGGTAGCGGGAAGGCTTGTGGATAAGGAAGAGTTCTTTTTCTGTCATAAGAGTGGTCACTGGAAGAAAGATTGCAGGGCTTGGAAAGCCAGAACACAGGAACTGAAGCAAGTTGCTTGCTTCAGCTTCAGGTGTGTATGTTATTGAAAACTGTCTATCAATAAACTCTACTTCCTGGGTATTGAATACCGGATCAGGATCTCATATCTGTAATTCTTTGCAGGCATTGAGAAACCGTAGGGTTTTGAAGGCAGGTGACATGACCCTCAAAGTTGCAAACTGAGCTAGCATGGATGCTAAGGCCGTGGGGGACTATCACCTGGGAATGTCAGATGGATATGTTTTTGTAGGGATCCTAGGCACCCTAGTGATGTCTCACAAGTGATCAAACACGCTAATTTCTAAAAAATACGGTGCCTACAAACCCTAGAACGGATCGTTTGCTAGATATACTTAGGCGAAAAAGAAACTAGTTAACATTTTAACTAAGGGAACGGACATACAACCTTTGTAGATCCGGTCCACCACCTCCACGGCTCCGCAACGAAGTCCCCTCTGCTGTCCAAAAAGAATCCGGACTCCAACGTCGGCTTCGTCGAAGAATAAGCGAGCTAGGTCGTCGATGTCCATGCCGAAGATGATCTACGTCGAGGCATCGCTAAATCAAGCTCCACCTTCACCTTGTCATGAAAACTTGTGAAGGAAACACACTCTACTACTTGGCAAGAGGTAGAGGATGAAGAAATAGGAAGTGGGTAGACTTTAGAATTGGATTTCTCACTCATTTCATCAAGTTGCCATTGATGGTCAAGCTTTTCTTCACTTGAAGAAAGAAGAAGAAGAAGCTAAAAAATATTATGATAAGAATAATAAAATATCTTAGAATGATAATTCTTATCATAATAATGACTATGGTAAAGTGTAGAGAGCTAACTTGAGTTAATGAGAATGGTTAGGTTTAAAAAGAAGACAAAAATGGTGACATGGTCAAAGTATTCATGAAGCTTCATGAATGAAAAGAATGCCACCATTTATCTCATTTCTTTTTCTTTTTCTAAAAGAATAAAAGAATAAATGAATAAAATGAATAAAAACCTTAACCATTTATTTAACCAAGGTATTAACTCTTTACACAAAACCTAGCTATCATATATCATCATATATGATACAAGCATGTGCATAAAAATATATCACATATACAATGTGTACAAGCCGAGTGAGAAAATCCATTTAAAGTGAACCAATACTAGTTAACGCAAAGTAATATATCAAATATATAATTATGCATTAAATCATTAAATCAACACTTGATTTAACGATCCGGTCATGTCGCACATAACCGACTGGTATCATCAGTAACAACTTATCGAATCAACACTTGATCCGATAACCCGGCTATATCGCATATAACCGATCAATGTCACATCGCGAGAATCAAATACAGTATCACATACTGGTATTATTCTCGGTCCCGCACATATCTCATATGCGCTCCTATTTCGTTTCGCTTGAGCCAGGAAACCTCTGTGTAGGACTCTAAAGACTCGTCAATACGCCGGCAGCAGGTGATGATCATATCAAACACCCACAAGCCGCAAGCGGTCTGCTAAACGTAACGGCCACCCGGGTATTGAGCGATCAGAAGATCGACGAGCAAGCCCGCTCACACTCCTGTGAATCCAACCAGTAACACTACCGTATAGTCCGGTCTGTTCGTCTGATATGTCGCATATCTCGCCTAGGGGTGGTAAACGTCAGACCCCAATAGCTCGATAAGCCATGCCGACTTGAGGTCCATAACATTCGTGAAACTACTGATAACTCTTACCAGTATATCACTGCAACCCTGGCCAGGGATTTCCTGTTATAGCCAGTCGAGCACAGCGCAACATCAACCCCCAATACCGGGAGAGACGAATCCCCTCCTATCGCTCATTGCCTCCATGTGAATCGGGACTGTACCCAAAAACCTCCTGTTTGCACAACTCAGTAGAGCCGTGGTAGGGTGGAAATCAAAGCACAGTGGGAGACACACAAGACTCTATGACGATCTCGGGTCTACAGACTAAGCTGTACCAGTGTCACCAGAGAACTGCCATCTGACGTGAGGTATAATACCATCTGGGAGTTCTCGGCGAGTCCGTTCAGTATACCCAGTCTCCACTGAGCACCCGCATACCATCTTCGATGTCAAACACCAATGGATATGGGATCATCCATCGCCCATCGCATGGGTCGAGAAGATATGCGCTAGTCTACTCTGGAATATCGATGCCCCGTCTCGATATTCCCACGACTAGGAACAATGAAGGATGTACTCACTGACTACCCAGGCCCCACTAGTATGATCTGCATCATAGTCCTGGAAGTCGAGTACACATCCTAAGGGCTTTATCAACATGTAATCAGAGAGACAGAAAGTATACATGTTAAGATAAAGAGCAACCAGATAGCGTACTTTCATGTCGAGCAAGAAAGTCCTACCTATATATGTCCCAGCATCCACTACAATATACATCCAATGTACAGTAATGGCCTCTAGGGCATACATATAACTAACAATCTCCCACTTGCACTAGGGCCATCTGTAGCAGTGGTTGCAGTATCTTATACTCAACCATCCCATATGAGTCTCTCTCTGGGAAAAGGCCTTCGTGAGTGGATCCGCCGTGTTGTCCTCTGAGTCTACTCTCCTAACCTCGATCACCCCGGAGATCAACTATCTCCATGATCAGGTGATGCTTCCTCAGAATATGTCTGGGTCACTGATGGGACTAGGGTTCTAGGGCCGAAGCCATACTTCCATTGTCATACAATGGCAGGAACCTAGTTCATCTTATGAACCAATATACACCCAAACTACCTCTTTGGCAGTATCTTTAATAGCGATGTTACCAGCCTTTATTGTCTAGTTTGCCACGGCATCGAGCTTGGAACTCTTCCAACATACCGTCCCTTTACTGAGGGTAAAGACAATGCCTGTGACTGACATTCAGTCGTCTTTATCACCCTGGAACTCTTCCAGTGATTCTTCCCAGGATCGATCGATACCATCTCACTTCAACTAGTGAGTATCCTAACATCCAATTAGATCTATCTCATAGGTCCAAATCTCAGGAATTAGGAGGTATCATCTTCATCCTATTTGGAGAATCCTTGTGATAATAGGAGATTGATCGATCGTAGTATAGGAAACTCTTTTCCTATCAAGAGTATGTTGTCTTCGTACAATACGAAGATGACCACCTTACTCTCTACTACCCTTTTGTATATACAAGGTTCGTCTACCATTTTGATGAAGTCAAACACTTTGACTATCACATCAAAACAGACGTTCCAACTCCGCGATGCCTGCTTCATTATGTAAAGCAACTTGCACACGTTTCCGCTGCTCCCACTGTTTATGAAGACCTCTGGCTGTGTTCTTATAGACGTTCTCTTCTAAATCAGTATTTAGAAAAGCAGTCATGGCACCCAACCGCCAGATATCGAAGTTATGGTATGTAGCCGTGGTAAGTAGGATCTGGATAGACTTAAGCATAGCTACTGGAAAAAGGTTTCATCATTATCCACGCCTGGTCGATGACGAAAACCTTTAACAAGTCTAGCTTTGAAAGTCTCAACTTTTCCATCTACACCAAGTAATCTTCTCAAGATATGCTTGCTCATGATGGGGATTTAACCCTTCAGATATAGCAGCTAAAGTCCATACTTTGCTGGTGTACATGGATTCCATCTCAGATCGCTAAGCATCCAGCCATTCTTACAGAGTCCCTACTCTCGATGGCCTGCTCGAAACTAGTTGGGTCATCATCTCATGATGCAATCCTTGCTCCCACTGTCATCGAGAAACCGAGGTATCTCTCAGGCGGATGAGGAACCCTACTAGATCGGCGGAGAGGCTGAGGTTCGTCGGGAACTATAGAATCTTATGGTTCTGTCAAATCATTAACTGCAGTTTTGTATAGCTAGATCCTTTCCAGTTCTACAGAACTGATCCTGCCTCGATCTTGTCCGTATTTTGCTTTAAACATAGGCCGGACAACCCCTAATCTTAACTAGCTTAAGAGATGGGTTCTTCCCTTACCATATCTCATATGGAGTGGTAGGCACTGATTTGATTCAAACCTAATTCAATAGGTATGCAGCTTCTCAAGTGCATAACCCCAAAAGGAAATAGGTAACTCAGTAATACTCATCATAGAGCACACCATATATAATATTGTGCAATTGCTCCGCCCCGATACACCGTTGTGCTGTGGTGTATTCAGAGGAGTAACACTGAGAGAAAATCTCATTCTCCTTTAGAATAGTCCAGAAATTCTATGCACAAGTATTCTCCTCCCTGATCTTATCATAGGACATAATACTTATACCCGTATTTTGGTTCTCTACTTCTAACTTATATTCTGTGAATATCTCAAAAGGTTCGGACTTATGTTTCAACAGGAATATATGACTGAATCTTGAGAGATTATCAGAGAATATAATGAAGTATAAAGAACCAGTCCTGGCATGTATAGACAGGAGACCTTACATACATCATCATGTATCAGTCCCAAGAGTTCATTAACTTTTTCTCTGTTTCCAATAAACAGAGCTATGGTCATATTATCTTTGTGACATGACTGGCAAGTTTCACAAGATGTAAATTCAAATTGATTTAAATATACATCTAAATGTAACTTCAGCCAGTCGGGTCGCATTGATATGACCTAGTCTACAATGCCTCAAGAAGAATTCGTTCATTTCTGAACTCTTCTTCTTGTGTGTGTTCAGTATACTAGGAACTGTAGTTTGATTTAGAACGTTAATGCTTTTAGATAGCGTGCCTGAACCGATCAACTTTTGATATAGGAAGTGTTCAAAACATTATCCATCAATACAAAATTATATCTTTTCTTTACTCATAAAGAGACTGATATGATTTTGTATATCAGGTTCGGTATCTAATAGCATTTGTTCAGAATCAATGTATTCGTAATACAGGGTGATAGTGACCAACAGACTTGGCTGCAACACTTGCCCCGTTTTCTGTCTCATGAAACTTATCACCCGTTCTCAGTTTTTCTACCCTTTTGTAGCCCTATGTAACAGATTACATATCTGGGATCCTGATCCGGTATCATATACCCAGGATGCAGAGGATACTGAGAAACAGTTCTTTGTAATGAACACACCCGAAGGAGATGCATCATATGCACTTTCTTCGTTTAGGCGGCATAGGAATTCTGGTATTCCCCTATTTCCTGCTCTGTCTTATAACAATTATAAGTTGGAGCGGGACCAACGTTCCCCAGCTCAGTATAACAAGCGGGTTCGGTCAATTCATCCATATTATTATCTTGATTAAGGCGTGATATGGTCGCTACCTGGAGAGAGAGAGAAGAAAACACTCAGCGTGCGCTCTTGCAAGATCAGATTGGTTATATATTTTATCTAATTAGGATGGCTCCCAATGTTTTTATCAAATCTTCCTTCAAACCTTAAAAGGAAAGACTAGCCGGGATTAATTACACTCTACAAGTTCGCCAATCTTTCAGCCAAGCCAGTGTCGATACTTTGAGGGAGGTTCCCCGTGCTTTCGCACGGACCTAATTACTGTAAACCTCGTTTTCCCAGAGACGTAACCCCGTTGACACCTTTCTAGACACCTACTTGATCGGCTAATTGCAAAGTGCAAAACTCTCCCAGGAGTAACAATTACTCGCAGTGGGTATCGGGATCCAACTATCATATAGAAGGTATGCAATCTCATTGCAAATTTCAACACTTGAAACTCCCGATAAAGGTTTTTACCCCTAGCACCTATGACCTTGGCTAAGGTCAACAAATCATAGGTACTAGTCAAGTTCTACCCGTCATTTCGTGATTAATTAGACCCACCCACATGACCCTTGGCTAAGGTCAACAAAGCCACATGACTGTCCTAACGAATCGCATCATATGCGGTGTAGGAAGACATCACTTAGCTACCGTACACTGTGCCTTGACTATGGTCAACAAACACAGCACGAATACTAAGTACTCTACTTCCTAAAATGACGGAGGGTTGCGGCTGGTTTTTGTGAAAACCTTTAACGCTTTGAACTTGATCTCGTTGCGGAATCAAATGGTTTTAAATGGAATGTTTTTGAGGCTTTTCTAGTTTTGCTAAAGGGGTCACTCCCGGTGAAGGGATCGTCGGCCCTTTCCTCGTCGAATGAGGTGCGGGATATATCATATATATCACTGTGCAAAGCAGAAACTATAGAAGCGATCAAATTACAAACCGAGGGTTGTAGCATCTGCCAGTTATTGCTAAAGGAGTCACTCCCGGTGAAGGGATCTCGGTCCTTTCCCTATCGAATGAGGTGCAGGATGTTCTACAAGGAACACCACGATGCAAAGCAAGAACTGTAGCTACCTGTTTTATTTTGAAATTCGATTCCACAACATCAATTAGGTTTATTTTCTTTCATTAATCTCATTAATGAATATCCCATCATTTAATTTACCTAAACATCACAGATAGATATGACGTACACTTATGCCATCCGCATTCGCCTCGATGTCCCCTCGTGCACCGTTAGGTTAGGTAACTAACGGCAGAGCGGGGCAGGGCTAGCGCGGGTGTAAAACATAAGTAACGTCTATATAATATATCATATATACTATATATAATATCTGCCACAGAACATCGCATGATCACAGATAAAACACAGCAGAAGAAACATATGAAATATTGGATATACTAGGACGTCCGTATTTTCAATACGAGCCAGTATAAAACACGGATTCCATGGTCGTGATGAATAGCCAATCCCACACCCCTAGGCCCCTACGAGAGCGGCAAGCAACCCTACCAATTCTAGGGTTAGGAGACCCGGACTCGACTCCTCGAGTTGGTCTCCCTCTGGACCCTAGAACCCAGTTACTAGTGCTCCCCTCCTTGGGTCTATCCTAGTGCAGAAAAGTAAATAATATACAAACGGTGACTACTTCCGCAATCTGGAAGTGTCCTAATAAAAGAATATTACATACAAGTTTTTACATGAATGAAAATGAAAAACACTCATCTCACATAAAAAACCCCGGCTATTCAAACACGACGATCCAATATAACATATCCAGCAACACATAACATCACATGTCATCAACGTAAGTAAATATGCGCATCCTAATTGTCGTTGACATATAGCAACGAAACCGGCGATATCACATATTACACTTACGGTCATAGAAAAGAAAGTGTAAAACTACAACAGTTGGAATCCGCAACCATCTCAGACATCGCATGCCTGACCAAATGAATTACTTAGACATCGCATGCCTAACAATTATAAACCCCGCATTTTAGTCTCATTATCGAAAACTCTTTTCAATATCAAGTCGGGCAATTCAACAGGATTCCCGACATTCTGATCGAATGCTCGTCGCAAACTTCAGTAGGCGGCCGCACCCCCGACGCCATCGACGAAGTGCACCAAGGCGGAACACCGCTACCGCGAGCACCCAAACGGATGCTTTCGGCGACGGGGTTCTCCTACAGTCACTTGGTCGGGGCTATGGAGTGAGGCTGTCTATTAAGTTTACCCGGTGAGTATCCGCGTACGCTACGTGATTGCGACGGACTTTTGATCACATCAAAATTCTGTGGCAACCGATCAAGTGAGACTAAACTGCTATGTTTATAATATTCATTCCGTTATCTCATAACAATTTGTGAATTCCAATTATTGTATCACATTCCGGATAAACAGAAGATGCTAAACTTTTCGATCGAACAATCGAACTCCCAAGTTTTCCCGATACAGCTCAACACATGAAATAAGTCTAACGACATTCAGTTCGTGCCTCAGTACCAACGGTCCAGCCGTAGAAGGGTCAAGCCAACGCCTCATATATGGCACGCCGTACTGCCCCAAACCCGAAGGTTCAAAGGGCAGTTCAAGACGGTCACATAATCGAGTTAAGGTTTGTTGTCTTCTAGAGGGTCCATCGCGTTACTTGCACTACTTAGAACGTCGTTAAACTACGGAAAAATCCAACAATTGGAAATTTCCCGGCAGGGGAAAAAGTGGGTATTTATATCCGGTCGAACTTTTTTACATATTCTAAAATTACCCGGAAAGCCATACCGACAAAATTAGACAGTCCGGTCGATTATACAGAGTTCCCAATACAAGCCAGAAAATAAAACTCTGGAATAAATTATTAAAAATTCCCAGGAATATGAGCACAGAAAACTAAGAATTACTGTGCAGAAGTCGATGCACAAAACGACAAACGTGCCGCGGAACCGCCGCATGAGCTACGCTCGTGCCGCGGAACCGCGGCAGCTTAATGGAGTTAGGGTTACGAATTGCACAGTTAATCTTATATTTTCCTGCTGATATTTATGGATATTTTTAATTCAAAAAAATCCCAGAAATTGAAAAATGTACAGAGAGCAATTTCCTAGTCGAGTTTTGGATCGATCGGACTTCTGATTCCGTCGGGACTACGCCTAAGGCTCTAGCTAGGCTCTGATACCACTGTAGGGATCCTAGGCACCCTAGTGATGTCTCACAAGTGATCAAACACGCTAATTTCTAAAAAATACGGTGCCTACAAACCCTAGAACGGATCGTTTGCTAGATATACATAGGCGAAAAAGAAACTAGTTAACATTTTAACTAAGGGAACGGACATACAACCTTTGTAGATCCGGTCCACCACCTCCACGGCTCCGCAACGAAGTCCCCTCCGCTGTACAAAAAGAATCCGGACTCCAACGTCGGCTTCGTCGAAGAATAAGCGAGCTAGGTCGTCGATGTCCATGCCGAAGATGATCTACGTCGAGGCATCGCTAAATCAAGCTCCACCTTCACCTTGTCATGAAAACTTGTGAAGGAAACACACTCTACTACTTGGCAAGAGGTAGAGGATGAAGAAATAGGAAGTGGGTAGACTTTAGAATTGAATTTCTCACACATTTCATCAAGTTGCCATTGATGGTCAAGCTTTTCTTCACTTCAAGAAAGAAGAAGAAGAAGCTAAAAAATATTATGATAAGAATAATAGAATATCTTAGAATGATAATTCTTATCATAATAATGACTATGGTAAAGTGTAGAGAGCTAACTTGAGTTAATGAGAATGGTTAGGTTTAAAAAGAAGACAAAAATGGTGACATGGTCAAAGTATTCATGAAGCTTCATGAATGAAAAGAATGCCACCATTTATCTCATTTCTTTTTTTTTTCTAAAAGAATAAAAGAATAAATGAATAAAATGAATAAAAACCTTAACCATTTATTTAACCAAGGTATTAACTCTTTACACAAAACCTAGCTATCATATATCATCATATATGATACAAGCATGTGCACAAAAATATATCACATATACAATGTGTACAAGCCGAGTGAGAAAATCCATTTAAAGTGAACCAATACTAGTTAACGCAAAGTAATATATCAAATATATAATTATGCATTAAATCATTAAATCAACACTTGATTTAACGATCCGGTCATGTCGCACATAACCGACTGGTATCATCAGTAACAACTTATCGAATCAACACTTGATCCGATAACCCGGCTATATCGCATATAACCGATCAATGTCACATCGCGAGAATCAAATACAGTATCACATACTGGTATTATTCTCGGTCCCGCACATATCTCATATGCGCTCCTATTTCGTTTCGCTTGAGCCAGGAAACCTCTGTGTAGGACTCTAAAGACTCGTCAATACGCCGGCAGCAGGTGATGATCATATCAAACACCCACAAGCCGCAAGCGGTCTGCTAAACATAACGGCCACCCGGGTATTGAGCGATCAGAAGATCGACGAGCAAGCCCGCTCACACTCCTGTGAATCCAACCAGTAACACTACCGTATAGTCCGGTCTGTTCGTCTGATATGTCGCATATCTCGCCTAGGGGTGGTAAACGTCAGACCCCAATAGCTCGATAAGTCATGCCGACTTGAGGTCTATAACATTCATGAAACTACTGATAACTCTTACCAGTATATCACTGCAACCCTGGCCAGGGATTTCCTGTTATGGCCAGTCGAGCACAGCGCAACATCAACCCCCAATATCGGGAGAGACGAATCCCCTCCTATCGCTCATTGCCTCCATGTGAATCGGGACTGTACCCAAAAACCACCTGTTTGCACAACTCAGTAGAGCCGTGGTAGGGTGGAAATCAAAGCACAGTGGGAGACACACAAGACTCTATGACGATCTCGGGTCTACAGACTAAGCTGTACCAGTGTCACCAGAGAACCGCCATCTGACGTGAGGTATAATACCATCTGGGAGTTCTCGGCGAGTCCGTTCAGTGTACCCAGTCTCCACTGAGCACCCGCATACTATCTTCGATGTCAAACACCAATGGATATGGGATCATCCATCGCCCATCGCATGGGTCGAGAAAATATGCGCTAGTCTACTCTGGAATATCGATGCCCCGTCTCGATATTCCCACGACTAGGAACAATGAAGGATGTATTCACTGACTACCCAGGCCCCACTAGTATGATCTGCATCATAATCCTGGAAGTCGAGTACACATCCTAAGGGCTTTATCAACATGTAATCAGAGAGACAGAAAGTATACATGTTAAGATAAAGAGCAACCAGATAGCGTACTATCATGTCGAGCAAGAAAGTCCTACCTATATATGTCCCAGCATCCACTATAATATACATCCAATGTACAGTAATGGCCTCTAGGGCATACATATAACTAACAGTTTTGGTTTTACGTAATTGCTTTTTTGTACCCAACGCAACTTGTAATATCATTTCTGTATCTTTGATTTCTAAAGAAGGTTATGAATTTGCGTTTGTAAGTAATGTTGTAAACATTCACCTTAATCAAGTTCTGATTGGGTCAGGTACATTAAGCAATGGTATATACGTACTAAACCAACCACAGATTTTTAATGTCCAGAATACACACAAAAAAAAGTCACCGGAAATAAATCAGACTTTCTTATGGCATTATAGACTGGGTCACATCAATGAGAGAAGGTTGACGAAGTTACATACAGAAGGATATTTGAATCCGTTCGAATATCAATCATATGCCACTTGTCAATCCTGTCTCAAAGGAAAGATGACAAAGACTCCGTTCACTGGACACGGAGTAAGAGCGAGCGAGCTCTTAGGACTTGTACACAGCGACGTGTGCGGTCCAATGTCTACACATGTGCGAAGCGGTTATTCTTACTTCATTACTTTTACGGATGACTTTTCAAGGTACGGTTATGTTTTCTTAATGAAACATAAGTCCGAAGCCTTTGGAAAATTCCAGGAATATAAGAATGAAGTAGAAAAACAAACCGGAAAAAGTATCGAGATTCTAAGATCGGATCGAGGTGGTGAATACTTGAGTGCCGAGTTCCTGGACTATTTAAAAGAGAACAGAATTCTCTATCAGCATACTCCTCCATACACTCCGCAACATAACGGTGTATTGGAGAGATGGAACCAAACCCTATTGGATATGGTACGGTCCATGATGAGTAACGCTGAGTTACCGCGATCATTCTGGGGATATGCACTAGAATCAGCTGCATACCTTTTGAACCGAGTTCCAACTGTAGGGTTCCTAGGCACTCTAAGGAGGTCTCACAAGGCATCAACCATGCCAATTTCAAAAATTACACGTGCCGAGAAACCCTAATACGGATCGTTGACTAGAGTTTAAGGCGAAAAAGAAACTAGTTAACAACTTAACTAAAAGAACGGAAATACAACCTTTGTAGATCTGGTCCACCACCTCCATAGCTCCGCAATGAAGTCTCCTCGTTGTCCAAATCCAATCCCGGGCTCTAGCGTCGGCTTCATCGGAGAAATGGGCGGGCTAGGTCATCAACAACGATGCCGAAGATGATCTACGTCGAGGCATCACTAAATCAAGCTCCCACTTCACCAAGTCATGAAACTTGTGAAGAAAACACCCTATACTACTTGGCAAGAGGTAGAGGATGAAGAAATAGGAAGTGGGTTCACTTTAGAATTGGATTTCTCACTTGATTTAATCAAATCACCATTGATGAAGCAAGGTTTTCTTCATGTGAAGAAGAAGAAGATGATGAATATTATGATAAGTTATTTTCAAATGGAAAAGAAAATCAATACTTATCATAATACAACCATGGTCAAGTGTAGAGAATGAACTAGGGTTAAAAGGAGTGGTTAGGGTTAAGCATGAGACAAAATGGTCACTTAGTCAAAGCTTCATGAAGCTTCAAGATGCAAACAAAGTAAGCCACCATTTTCTCTTTATGCCATTTATTTTCCAAAAAGAATAAACAAATAAATAAATGAATAAATAAGTAATGGATAAACAAAATCCTAATCATTAGTTTAACCATGGTTTAATTCTTTACACTTAACCAAGTAAACCTGTATCATCAAACATGATACATCCAAGTGCACAAAATTATATCACATATACAACTTGTGAACTTCAAGTGAGAAAATCCATTTAAAGTGAACCAATACTAGTTAGTGCAAAGTAATATATCAAATATATAATTATGCATTAAATCATTAAATCAACACTTGATTTAACGATCCGGTCATATCGCATATAACCGACTAGTATCCTATGTATCGGCTTACCGAATCAATCCTTGATTCGATAACTAGGTTATATCGCATACAACCAATCGATACATTCATCACGAGAATAGAATACGGTATCACATACACGCATTTTTCTCGGTCCCGCACATATCTCATATGCGCTCCTATTTCGTTTCGCTTGAGCCAGGAAACCTCTGTGTAGGACTCTAAAGACTCGTCAATACGCCGGCAGCAGATGATGATCATATCAAGCACCCACAAGCCGCAAGCGGTCTGCTAAACGTAACGGCCACCCGTGTATTGAGCGATCAGAAGATCGATGAGCAAGCCCGCTCACACTCCTGTGAATCCAACCAGTAACACTTACCGTACAGTCCGGTCTCGTCGTCTGATATGTCGCATATCTCGCCTAGGGGTGGTAAACGTCAGACCCCAATAGCTCGATAAGTCGTGTCGATATGAGGTCTATAACAGTTCAAGATACTACAGGTAACACTTACCAGTAAATCTCAGCAACCCTGGCCAGGGATTTCCGGTTATAGCCAATCGAACACAGCGCAACATCAACTCCCTATACCGGGAGAGACGAATCCCTCCTATCGCTCATTGCCTCCATGTGATTCGGGACTGTACCCAAAAGCCACCGTTTTGCACGCCCTCTTAGACGTGGTAAGGTGGAAATCAAAGCACAGTGGGAATCACACAATACTCTATGACGATCTCGGGTCTACAGACTAACCTGTACCAGTGTCACCAGAGAACTGCCATCTGACGTGAGGTATAATACCATCTGGGAGTTCTCGGCGAGTCCGTCCAGTGTACCCAGTCTTTACTGAGCACCCGTATATCATCTCTGATGTCAAACACCAATGGATTTGGGATCATCCATCGCCCATCTATATGGGTCGAGAAGGTATACGCTAGTCTACACTGGTATATCGATGCCCCGTCTCGATACACCCACGACTAGGGACCTTGAAGGATGTACTTATAGACTACCATGTCCCCACTGGTATGATCCGCATCATAGTCCAGGTAGTCAAGTACACATCCTAAGGGCTTTACCAACATGTAACAGAGAGGCAATCAGTATACACGTTAAGGTAAAGAGTAACCAGATAGCATACTATCATGTCGAGCAAGAAAGTCCTCCCTATATACGTCCCAGCATCCACTACAATATACATCCTATGTACAGTAATGGCCTCTAGGGCATACATATAACTAACAATCTCCCACTTGCACTAGGGCCATCTGTAGCAGTGGTTGCAGTATCTTATACTCAACCATCCCATAAAAGTCTCTCTCTGGGAATAGGCCTTCGTGAGTGGATCCACCGTGTTATCCTCTGAGTCCGCTCTCCTAACCTCGATCACCCTGGAGATCAACTATCTCCATGATCAGGTGATACTGCCTTAGAATATGTCTGGATCACTGATGGGACGGACGTTCCTTGGCATAAGCCACATCTCCATTGTCACACAATGGGTGGAACTAAGTTCATCTCATGAACTAATATATATCTAGACTTCCTTTTTGGTAGCGTCTTAAGTAGCGATGTATCCACCCTTTATCGTCTAGTATGTCACGGTATCTAGCTTGGAACTCTTCCAACATACCGTCCCTTTACTTAGGGTAAAGACAATGCCTGTGACTGACATTCAGTCGTCTTTATCACTCTGGAACCTTTCCAGTGATTCTCCTCAGGATCAATTGATACCATCTCACTACAACTAGTGAGTATCCTAACACCCAAATAACATCTATCTCATAGATGAAGACTCAGGATTTTAGAAGGTATCACTTTGATCCTAATTGGAGAATCCATGTGATAAGCGGAGATTGACCGAGCGTAGCATAGGAAACTTCTTTCTTATCAAGAGTATGTCATCCACGTACTCTACGAGGATCACCACCATACTCCCTACTACCCTTTTGTATATACAAGGTTCATCTACCATTTTGATGAAGTCAAACTCTTTGACTACTACATCAAAACAGACGTTCCAACTCCGCGATGCCTGCTTTATCACATAAAACATCTTGCACGTGTTTCCGCTGCTCCCACTGTCTACGAAGCCCTCTGACTGTGTACTTATAGACGTTCTCTTCTAAATCATTATTTAGAAAAGCAGTCATGGCACCCAACCGCCAGATATCGTAGTCATGGTATGTAGCCGTGGCAAATAGGATCTAGATGGACTTAAGTATAGCTACTTAGAAAAGGTTTCATTATAATCCATACCTGGTCAATGATGCAAACCTTTAACAAGTCTAGCTTTGAAAGTCTTAACTTTTCCATGTACACCAAGTAATCTTCTCAAGATATACTTGCTCCTGATGGGGATTTAACCCTTCAGATATAGCAACTAAAGTCCATACTTTGTTGGTGTATAAGGATTCCATCTCAGATCATTAAGCATCCAGCCATTCTTACAGAGTCCTACTCTTGATGGCCAGCTCGAAACTAGTTGGGTCATCATCTCATGATGCAATTCTCGCTCCCACTGTCATCGAGAAACCGAAGCAACTCTCAGGTTGGTGAGGAACCCTACTAGATCGGCGGAGAGGCTGAGGTTCGTTGGAATCTATTGAATCCTTTGGTTCTGTCAAATCATCAGCTGCAGTTTGTATAGCTGGAACATTTCCAGTTCTACATAACAGACCTTGCCTCGAGCTTGTCCGGATTTTGCTTTTAGACATATGCCGGACAACCCCAAATCTTAACTAACTTAAGAGATGGGCTCTTCCCTTTCCATATCATATATGAAGCGGTAGGCTTTTGATTTGATTGGAACCCTATTCAATAGGTATGCAACTTCTCAAGTGCATAACCCCTCAAAAGGAAAAAGGTAACTCAGTAGTACTCATCATAGAGCACACCATATCAAATAGGGTGTATCTGCTCCGCCCCGATATAGCATCGTGCTATGGTGTATTCGGAGGAGTAATGCTGAGAGAGAATCTCATTCTCCATTAGAATAGTCCAGGAATTCCATGCACAAGTATTCTCCTCCTCGGTCACATCAAAGGACATAATACTTATACCCATATTTTGGTTCTCTACTTCTAACTTATATTCTGTGAATATCTCAAAAGGTTCGGACTTGTGTTTCAACAGGAACATAGGTCTGAATCTCGAAAGATCATCAGAGAATGTAATGAAGTATAAAGAACCAGTCTTGGCATGTGTAGACAGGGGACCTAACATACATCAACATGCATCAATCCCAAGAGTTCACTAACTCTTTCTCTGTTTCCAATAAACAGAGCTATGGTCATTTTATCTTTGTGACATGACTGGCGAGTTTCACAAGATGTAAATTCAAACTAGTTTAAATATGCATCTTTATGTAACTTAGCTAGTCGGGTCGCATTGATATGACCTAGTCTACAATACCTAATTAATACTTATCTGAAATGACGGAGGGCTATGAGAATTGCATCATGAGATGATGACCCAACTAGTTTCGAGCTGTCCATCAAGAGTGGGACTCTGTAAGAATGGCTGGATGCTTAGTGATCTGAGATGGAATCCTTATACACCAACAAAGTATGGACTTTAGTTGCTATATCTGAAGGGTTAAATCCCCATCAGGAGCAAGTATATCTTGAGAAGATTACTTGGTGTACATGGAAAAGTTAAGACATTCAAAGCTAGACTTTTTAAAGGTTTGCATCATTAACCAGGTATGGATTATAATGAAACCTTTTCTAAGTAGCTATACTTAAGTCCATCCAGATCCTACTTGCCACGACTACATACCATGACAACGATATCTGGCGGTTGGGTGCCATGACTGCTTTTCTAAATAATGATTTAGAAGAGAACGTCTATAAGTACACAGTCAGAGGGCTTCGTAGACAGTGGGAGCAGCGGAAACGCGTACAAGGTTCATCTACCATTTTGATGAAGTCAAACTCTTTGACTACTACATCAAAACAGACGTTCCAACTCCGCGATGCCTGCTTTATCACATAAAACATCTCCTAACTCTAATTGTTAGTTATATGTATGCCCTAGAGGCACGAACTGAATGTTTTTAGACTTATTTCATGCTCTGATACCACTGTAGGGTTCCTAGGCACTCTAAGGAGGTCTCACAAGGCATCAACCATGCCAATTTCAAAAATTACACGTGCCGAGAAACCCTAATACGGATCGTTGACTAGAGTTTAAGGCAAAAAAGAAACTAGTTAACAACTTAACTAAAAGAACGGAAATACAACCTTTGTAGATCCGGTCCACTACCTCCATAGCTCCGCAATGATGTCTCCTCGCTGTCCAAATCCAATCCCGGGCTCTAGCGTCGGCTTCATCGGAGAAATGGGCGGGCTAGGTCATCGACAACGATGCCGAAGATGATCTACGTCGAGGCATCACTAAATCAAGCTGCCACTTCACCAAGTCATGAAACTTGTGAAGAAAACACCCTATACTACTTGGCAAGAGGTAGAGGATGAAGAAATAGGAAGTGGGTTCACTTTAGAATTGGATTTCTCACTTGATTTAATCAAATCACCATTGATGAAGCAAGGTTTTCTTCATGTGAAGAAGAAGAAGAAGATGATGAATATTATGATAAGTTATTTTCAAATGGAAAAGAAAATCAATACTTATCATAATACAACCATGGTCAAGTGTAGAGAATGAACTAGGGTTAAAAGGAGTGGTTAGGGTTATGCATGAGACAAAATGGTCACTTAGTCAAAGCTTCATGAAGCTTCAAGATGCAAACAAAGAAAGCCACCATTTTCTCTTTATGCCATTTATTTTCCAAAAAGAATAAACAAATAAATAAATGAATAAATAAGTAATGGATAAACAAAACCCTAATCATTAGTTTAACCATGGTTTAATTCTTTACACTTAACCAAGTAAACATGTATCATCAAACATGATACATCCAAGTGCACAAAAGTATATCACATATACAACTTGTGAACTTCGAGTGAGAAAATCCATTTAAAGTGAACCAATACTAGTTAGTGCAAAGTAATATATCAAATATATAATTATGCATTAAATCATTAAATCAACACTTGATTTAACGATCCGGTCATATCGCATATAACCGACTAGTATCCTATGTATCGGCTTACCGAATCAATCCTTGATTCGATAACTAGGTTATATCGCATACAACCAATCGATACATTCATCGCGAGAATAGAATACGGTATCACATACACGCATTATTCTCGGTCCCGCACATATCTCATATGCGCTCCTATTTCGTTTCGCTTGAGCCAGGAAACCTCTGTGTAGGACTCTAAAGACTCGTCAATACGCCGGCAGCAGATGATGATCATATCAAGCACCCACAAGCCGCAAGCGGTCTGCTAAACGTAACGGCCACCCGGGTATTGAGCGATCAGAAGATCGACGAGCAAGCCCGCTCACACTCCTGTGAATCCAACCAGTAACACTTACCGTACAGTCCGGTCTCGTCGTCTGATATGTCGCATATCTCGCATAGGGGTGGTAAACGTCAGACCCCAATAGCTCGATAAGTCGTGTCGATATGAGGTCTATAACAGTTCGAGATACTACAGGTACACTTACCAGTAAATCTCAGCAACCCTGGCCATGGATTTCCGATTATAGCCAATCGAACACAGCGCAACATCAACTCCCTATACCGGGAGAGACGAATCCCCTCCTATCGCTCATTGCCTCCATGTGATTCGGGACTGTACCCAAAAGCCACCATTTTGCACGCCCTCTTGGACGTGGTAAGGTGGAAATCAAAGCACAGTGGGAATCACACAAGACTCTATAACAATCTCGGGTCTACAGACTAACCTGTACCAGTGTCACCAGAGAACTGCCATCTGACGTGAGGTATAATACCATCTGGGAGTTCTCGGCGAGTCCGTCCAGTGTACCCAGTCTCTACTGAGCACCCGTATATCATCTCTGATGTCAAACACCAATGGATATGGGATCATCCATCGCCCATCTATATGGGTCGAGAAGGTATACGCTAGTCTACACTGGTATATCGATGCCCCGTCTCGATACACCCACGACTAGGGACCTTGAAGGATGTACTTATAGACTACCATGTCCCCACTGGTATGATCCGCATCATAGTCCAGGTAGTCAAGTACACATCCTGAGGGCTTTACCAACATGTAACAGAGAGGTAATCAGTATACACCTTAAGGTAAAGAGTAACCAGATAGCATACTATCATGTCGAGCAAGAAAGTCCTCCCTATATACGTCCCAGCATCTACTACAATATACATCCTATGTACAGTAATAGCCTCTAGGGCGTACATATAACTAACACCAACTAAGACTGTGCCTACTACACCATATGAGATGTGGTGTGGGAAGAGACTCTATCTTAATCACATTAAGACATGGGGATGTCCAGCTTTTGTCAAAAAGCAGCATGCGTACAAAC
Source organism: Agapanthus africanus (assembly GCA_030015575.1). NCBI lineage: Eukaryota > Viridiplantae > Streptophyta > Magnoliopsida > Asparagales > Amaryllidaceae > Agapanthus > Agapanthus africanus. The sequence continues at coordinate 529,999,700 of JASDDO010000014.1, forward strand.
TCGAGGCATGCTCAGTATAGTGCAAGTTTGTGGGATATCCAAAGAACTCCAAGGGATATTTCTTTTATTGCGAAGAGGAACAAAATATTTATGTTTCTCGTCATGCCCACTTCTTGGAAACTGAATTTTTGGAAAATCAGATAAATGGGAACGCAATAGAACTGGAAGAAATTCCAGAACCACGAGCTATTACTGAAAGCTTAGTAGAACCAGAGGGTTCGAAAGATCAGGACATTCCTATACCGCTCCTCAGAAGTAGTAGGCAGTCTCATCCGCCCAAGAGATACTACGGTTTTCTCATAGACGGGGATAGAGAGGATTGCATCATAGATTATGATGAGCCTACTAGTTTCCAGCAGGCTATTCAGAGCGTTGACTCGGTAAAATGGCTGGATGCAATGCAGACCGAAATGGAGTCCATGTACACCAACAAAGTATAGACGTTGGACATTGCTCCAGATGGGGTAAAACCCGTAGGATGCAAGTGGATCTTCAAAAGGAAGATTGGTGTAGATGGACAGGTTGAGACCTATAAAGCTTGACTGGTTGCAAAGGGTTTTCGTCAAAGACCTGGTTTGGACTATGACGAGACCTTTTCTCCAGTAGCTATGCTGAAATCCATTCGGATCCTTCTTGCCATTGCTGCCTTCCACGATTATGAGATTTGGCAGATGGACGTAAAGACCGCTTTTCTAAATGGAAATTTAGAGGAGTGTGTTTATATGGACCAGCCAGAGGTTTCATTCAGAGAGGGAGCAGCGGAAAGGTGTGCAAGTTGCTTAAGTCCATCTACGGACTAAAGCAGGCATCGCGGAGTTGGAACATCTGTTTTGATGAGACGGTCAAGGAATTTGGCTTTATCAAAAATCCAGATGATCCATGCATCTATAGTAGATTTGTAGCGAGAACTGTAGTATTCCTCGTTTTATACGTGGATGACATTCTCTTAATAGGAAATGACATTCATATGCTACAATCTGTCAAAGGGTTCTTGTCACACATGTTCTCCATGAAAGACCTGGATGATGCCTCATACATTTTGGGGATCCGGATCTATCGTGACAGATCCAAGAGGATACTGGGACTCTCACAGTCCAAGTACATCGACACCATACTGAAAAGATTCAGTATGGAGGATTCCAAGCGTGGTAATCTACCGGCTTGTCACGGAATCACCCTATCCAAAGAGATGTCTCCCAAGACTGATTTGGAAAGGGATCGCATGTCTATTATACCCTACGCTTCTGCGGTAGGCTCTATAATGTATGCGATGTTGTGTACCAGACCAGATGTAGCTTATGCACTGAGTGTGGTAAGCCGGTATCAGTCAAACCCTGGGGAGAAACACTGGATAGCAGTAAACAACATTCTCAAGTACCTGAGAAGGACTAAGGAGATGTTCTTGGTGTATGGCGGAAAAGACCTCCAGATCGAGGCCTTTGCTGACTCCAGCTTCCAAAGTGACAAGGATGATTCCAAATCCTTGTCGGGTTATGTCTTTACCCTCAATGGAGGGGCGGTGTGTTGGAAGAGTTCCAAACAAGAAACCGTTGCTGACTCGACGATGGAAGCGGAATATATCGCTGCATCTGATGCCGCAAAAGAAGCCGTCTGGATGAGGAAGTTCTTGAAAGAATTTAGGTGGTTCCGTCCATTGTTGATCCGATACCTCTGTATTGCGACAACAACGGGGCAGCTTTAGCAAAGGAACCCAGGTCCCATCAGAAATCCAGACACATCTTGAGGCGGTATCACCTGATCAGGGAGATCGTGGGTCGCCAGGAGATCGAGGTTCGGAGAGTTTCTATGGAAGATAACACTGCTGATCCACTCACAAAGGCCTTACCTAAGACTCAGTTCGAGCGGCTGATCGAGATGATAGGTCTTCGATACGCCAGTACATGGCCTTAGTGCAAGTGGGAGATTGTTAGTGTATATGCCCTAGAGGCCATTACTTTATCATACTAGTTTGTATACTACTTAAAGGAAGCTTGGGATATTCACCTTGTATAAACAATCTTGCTCAATATAGTAGTATGCTACTTGGTTTGTTTCTACTTCAATGTGTACATGTATTTATTTTAGTATATCACCTGTACACATTAGTGGAGCCCTTAGGATCTTTTCTTGATTACCAGCGTTGTGATGGCAGTCACACTAGTGGGGGCTGGGTAATCTATAAGCACATCCTTATGCAGATCCTTAGTCGCAGGACTATCGAGACAAGGCAACGATACTCCGGAGTAGACTAGCGTATGCGCTTCTCATCCCAGTATGGGAGATGGTCTGTCCCACAGCCATCAGTACGTCGTACTGGAGATAGTATGCGGGTGCTCGTTGGGTTACGAGTACACTGGACATGACTCGTCGGGAACTGTTGGTTGGTACTATACCTATCGTCAGTTATCAGTTCCCAGGTGACATGAGTACAGCTTAGTCCGCTGACTTGACACTGTCACTTCGCCTCGAGTGTGTTCCCACTGTACTTAGATTACTACCCTACCACGACTCAAAGGAGTCGTGCAAACAGGTAGTAATTGGGTGCAGTCCCGAAGCACTTGGAGGCAGTGACGGTTAGACAGGATTCGTCTCTCCCGGTATTGGGGGTTGACATCGCGCTGTGTCTAGGAGAGCCATTACACGAGTAGTCCCAGGCCTGGGCAAGCGAGATATACTGGTAGGTTTCTAGTGTTATCTCAGGGTGTTCTGGGCTTCACTCCGACACGACTTGTACCGCTATTAGGGGACTGGCGTTTACCGCCCCCTAGGCCCGCCATGCGATGTATCAAACGAACAGACCGGACTGTATGGAGACTGTCACATTCAGACTCAGTAGGAGTTCAGATGGGTTTCACCTCGTCAGTCTTCTTGTCGGCATCTACCTGGGGACCGTTACGCACAGCTAGTGCCGCTTGCGGTCTGTGGTTAAACCCACTGCCAGCGTAGTGTCGAGTCTTTAGAGTCCCACACAGAAAGCTATTCGCCTTTAGGCAAAAGAGTAGGGGTCACATGGTTTTGCGACAAGTCGCATGGCTTTGCGACAGGGTTCGGTCACATCCGTGCACTTGTGCACGTTTATTGTCCGGACAGTTAACACTAGCGGGCTTTGGTTTAAGCCAGATCCTAGTGTACGTTTTGGGATTGGTTTTATCTAGTATGTATTCGTGTTCCTCGGAACACGGATGCGGGTGTGTATGCACAGTTGACGGAGAGACAGAGGTAGAGGATTCTCATTAGAGTTGTTGACTGTTGACTATTGACCTTTTGCTAAATCCTAATGAGAATATGAAATATAATTAACAATAATATTAATTAAGTATTATAGTGACATGGTTATTGAGGGGTTGACTTTGTTGACCGGTTGACTAGGTTGGACTAGTTGACCATCATCATGACAATAGCTATCATTTCATGGCAAAGACTTTTGCTTGCTTGTTTATCTTATGCAAAATGAGTGCATGAAATGATATGGCTATTTTGACTTAAACCATCACATAATACTTGATTGGTATTTTTGTTATGATGACTTTGGATTATGAGAGCCAAAGGGAGAAAAGTCTTACTCATTCTCTCATTTCCTTTCTCCCTCTTGTTTTGAGCTCTCACTCTCTTCCTCTTGCTCTCCCTCTCTCTAGTCTATGGTTCACTTGTCTCATGTGTTGAGAAGCAAGAACCATAGAGAAAAATCCCAACACACTCTCCTCTACTCACTCTAGTTCACAAGGTTTGGCAAACCGAGTGAACTAGTTTCTTTAAAGTTCGAAGAAGAAGCCAAAGGTAGAAGCTTTCGGGTGGATCGATCTTCGGCGCAAGGAGACGACGGGGTGAAGCCGATCCGTACACCATCGAGAGTTGAAGACGAAGGAGTTCAAGAAAGAAAGGTATAACCCCCTAACCGAGTAGTTAACAACTCCTAGTTAGGTTGTTAGGTAGATAGTTTAACAAAGATCCGTTTTGAGTCCATGTTACCTCCTCTAGAAAAATCGTTTTTCGTCATTTCCGCAAGCCCGTAAGTACCGGGAGCGGTAGCATGGACTTACACTTTGCAATTAGCCGATCAAGTAGGTGTCTAGAAAGGTGTCAACGGGCTTACGCCCCTGGGAAAACGAGGTTTATTGTAATTAGGTCTGTGCGAAAGCACGCGGAACCTCCCTCAAAGTACCGACACTGGCCTGGCTGAAAGATTGGCGAACTTGTAGAGTGTAATTAATCCCGGCTAGTCTTTCCTTTTAGGGTTTGAAGGAAGATTTGATAAAAACAGTGGGAGCCATCCTGATTAGATAAAATATATAACCAATCTAATCTTGCAAGAGCGCACGCAGAGTGTTTTTCTTCTCTCTCTCTCCAGGTAGCGACCATATCACGCCTTAATCAAGATAATAATATGGATTTATTGACCGAACCCGCTTGTTATACTGTGCTGGGAAACGTTGGTCCCGCTCCAACTTATAATTGTTTTAAGACCGAGCAGGAAATAGGGGAATACCAGGATTCCCATGCCACCCAAACAAAGAAAGTGCATAAGATGCATCTCTTTCGGGTGTGTTCATTATAAAGAACTGTTTCTCAGTATCCTCTACGTCCTGGGTATTAGATACCGGATCAGGATCCCGTTAATGTAATTAGTTACATGGGCTACAGAAAGGTAGAGAACTGAGAACGGGTGATAGGTTTCATGAGACAGAAAACGGTGCAAGTGTTGCAGCCAAGTCTGTTGGTCACTGTCATCCTGTATTACCAATACATTGATTCTGAACAAATGCTATTAGATACTGAACCTGATATACAAAATCATATCAATCTCTTTATTTAGTAAAGAAAGGATATAATTTTGTATTGTTGAATATTGTTTTGAACATTTCAAAAGTTGATCGGTTCAGGCACGTTATCTAAAAGCATTGACGTTCTAAATCAAACTACAGTTACTAGTATACAGAACACACACAAGAAGAAGAGTTCAGAAATGAACGATTCCTTCTTGAGGTATTGTAGACTAGGTCATATCAATGTGACCCGACTAGCTTAAGTTACATTTTAGATGCATATTTAAATCAGTTTGAATTTACATCTTGTGAAACTTGCCAGTCATGTCACAAAGATTAGATGACTATAGCTCTGTTTATTGGAAACAGAGAATGAGTTAGTGAACTCTTGGGACTGATACATAGTGATGTATGTAAGGTCCCCTGTCTACACATGCCAGGACCGGTTCTTTGTACTTCATTACATTCTCTGATGATCTCTCAAGATTTAGCCATATGTTCTTGTTGAAACATAAGTCTGAAGCTTTTGAGATATTCACAGAATATAAGTTAGAAGTAGAGAACCAAAAACCGGGTATAAGTATTATATCCTATGATGAGATCAGGGAGGAGAATACTTGTGCATGGAATTCTTGGACTATTCTGAAGGAGAATGAGATTCTCTCTCAGTGTTACTCCTCTGTATACACCACAGCACAACGGTGTATCGGGGCGGAGAAATCACACCCTATATGATATGGTGTGCTCTATGATGAGTACTACTGAGTTACCTGTTTCCTTTTTGGAGGTAATGCACTTAAGAAGCTGCACACCTATTGAATTGGGTTCGAATCAAATCAGTGCCTACCACTCCATATAAAATATGGCATAGGAAGAACCCATCTCTTAAGTAAATTAAGATTTGGGATTGTCCGGCCTATGTCAAAAGCAAAATCCGGACAAGATAGAGGCAAGGTCTGTTTTGTAGAACTGGAAAGGTTCCAGCTATAAAAAACTGCAGCTGATTTGATAGGACCAAAGGATTCTATAGTCCCCGACGAACCTCAGCCTCTCCGCCGATCTGTTAGGGTTCCTCATCCGCCTGAGAGATACTTCGGTTTCTCGATGACAGTGGGAGCGAGGAATGCATCATGAGATGATGACCCAACTAGTTTCGAGCAGGCCATCGAGAGTAGGGACTCTGTAAGAATGGCTGGATGCTTAGCGATCTGAGATGGAATCCATGTACACCAACAAAGTATGGACTTTGGATGCTAAATATGAAGGGTTAAATCCCCATCAGGAGCAAGTATATCTTGAGAAGATTACTAGGTGTAGATGGAAAAGTTGAGACATTCAAAGCTAGACTTGTTAAAGGTTTTCGTCATCGACCAGGCGTGGATAATGATGAAACTTTTTCCACTGCCTATGCTTAAGTCCATCCGGTTCTTACTTGCCATTGTTACATACCATGACTACGATATTTGGTGGTTGGGTGTCATGACTGCTTTTCTAAATACTGATTTAGAAGAGAACGTCTATAAGTACACAGCCAGAGGGCTTCGTAAACAGTGGGAGCAGCGGAAACGTGTGCAAGATGCTTTACATAATAAAGCAGGAATAGCGGAGTTGGAACGTCTGTTTTGATGCGATAGTCAAAGAGTTTGACTTCATCAAAATAGTAGATGAACCTTGTATATACAAAACGGTAGTAGAGAGTAAGGTGTTCATCCTCGTATTGTACGTGGACAACATACTCTTGATAGGAAAAGAGTTTCTTATGCTACGCACGGTCAATCTCCTCTTATCACAAGGATTCTCCAAATAGGATAAAGGTGATACCTCCTAAATCCTGTGATTTGGATCTATAAGATAGATCTAAATGGATGTTAGGATTCTCACTAGTTGTAGTGAGATGGTATCAATCGATCCTGGGGAGAATCAATGGAAATGTTCCAGACTGATAAGCACGACTGAATGTCAGTCGCAGGCATTGTCTTTACCCTCAGTGAAGGGACGGTATGTTGGAAGAGTTCCAAGCTAGATACCGTGGCAGACTAGACGATAAAGGCCGGTAACATCGCTATAAAGATACTACCAAAGAGGCAGTTTGGGTGTATATTGGTTCATGAGATGAACTAGGTTCCTACCATTGTGTGACAATGGATGTGTGGCTTTGGCCCAGGAACCCTGGTCCCATCAGTGACCCATACATATTCTGAGGCAGCATCACCTGATCATGGAGATAGTTGATCTCCAGGGTGATCGAGGTTAGGAGAGCATACTCAGAGGAAAACACGGCGGATCCACTCACAAAGGCTTTTTCCCAGAGAGAGAATTTTATGGGATGGTTGAGTATTAGATACTGCAACCACTGCTACAGATGGCCCTAGTGCAAGTGGTTGTTAGTTATATGTATGCCCTAGAGGCCATTACTGTACATTGGATGTATATTGTAGTGGATGCTGGGACATATATAGGTAGGACTTTCTTGCTCGACATGATAGTACGCTATCTGGTTACTCTTTATCTTAACATCTATACTTGTTGTCTCTCTATTACATGTTGATAAAGCCCTTTGGATATGTGCTCGACTTCCAAGACTATGATGCAGAACATACTAGTGGGACCTGGGTAGTCCATGAGTTCATCCTTCAATGTTCCTAGTCGTGGGAATATCGAGACGGGGCATCGATATTCCAGAGTAGACTAGCGTATATCTTCTCGACCCATGTGATGGGCGATGGATGATCCCATATACATTGGTGTTTGACATCAGAGATGGTATGCGGGTGCTCGGTGGAGAATGGGTACACTGAACGAACTCGCCGAGAACTCCCAGATGGTATTATACCTCACGTCAGATGGCAGTTGTCTGGTGACACTAGTACAGCTTAGTCTGTTGACCCGAGATCGTCATAGAGTCTTGTATGTCTCCCACTGTGCTTTGATCTCCACCCTACCACGACTCTACTGAGTCATGAAAACAGGTGGTTTTTGGGTACAGTCCCGATTCACATGGAGGCAATGAGAAATAGGAGGGGATTCATCTCTCCCGGTATTGGGGGTTGATGTTGCGCTATGCTCGACTGGCCATAACTGGAAATCCCTGGCCAGGGTTGCAGTGATATACTGGTAAGAGTTATCGGTAGTTTCCCGCTTGTTATGGACCTTACATCGGCATGACTTATCATGCTACTGGGGTCTGACGTTTACCACCCCTAGGCGAGATATGCGACATATCTGACGAACAGACCGGACTGTACGGTAAGTGTTACTGGTTGGATTCACAGGAGTGTGAGCGGGCTTGCTCGTTGATCTTCTGATCGCTCAATATCCGGGTGGCCATTATGTTTAGCAGACCGCTTGCGGCTTGTGGGTGTTTGATATGATCATCACCTACTGCCGGCGTATTAACGAGTCTTTAGAGTTCTACACAGAGGTTTCCTGGCTCAAGCGAAACGAAATAGGAGCGCATATAAGATATGTGCGGGACCAAGAATAATACCAGTATGTGATACTGTATTCTATTCTCGCGATATGTATCATTGGACGGTTATATGAGATATAGCCGGGTTACCGAATCAAGTGTTGATTCGATATATTGATACACTTGATATTAGTCGGTTATATGCAGTATGACCGGATCATTAAATCAAGTGTTGATTTAATGATTTAATGTATAATTATATATTTGATATATTACTTTACATTAACTAGTATTGGTTCACTTAAGATTGTTTTTTTCTCACTAGATTGTGCACATTGTATATATGATATATATTTGTGCACTAGTTTGTATCATGTTTGATGATACATGCAAACTTGGGTGTGTATGCTTTAAACCATGTTTAGTTAATGGTTAGGGTTTTATTTTCTTTATTTATTTTGTAAAAACAAAATGGTGGCTTTTTCTTTATTTGCTTTAAGCTTCATGAAGCTTCTTAGCATTTTTCAAAGTCTTAACCATTTTGTCTTTATGCTTTAACCTAACCATTACACCTAAACCCTAGTTTATTCTCTACATGTGTTTACTTCACCCATGGTTTCATTATGATAAGATTCACTTGATTTATTATTTTCAAGAGATAATTCATTTATCTTTCTTCATCTTCATCTTCTTCTTCAAGTGAAGAAACCTTTCTTGAAAAATTTCAAGTGATGAAATCAAGTGAGAAACCCAAATCCAAAGTGAACCCACTTCCTATTTCTTCATCCTCTACCACTTGCTATGCTGTATAGGGTATTATCTTCATAAATTTCATGACCTAGTGAAGATGGAGCTTGAGTTTGAGTCGCCGCGACGTAGATCATCTTCGGCATCGAAGTCAACGACCTAGCCCGATCATTTCTACGACGAAACCATCGCTAGAGTCCGGGATTCCGATGATCGCAGCGGAGGGACGTAATCACGGAGCTTTGGAAGTGGAGGAGCGGATCTACAAAGGTTGTAGTCCCTTTCACTTGTTAGTAAAGTTGTTTGCTTGCATTTAGTTTCGCCTATCCTCTAGTTAACGATCTTGCATAGGGTTTCTCGGCACATGGAATTTTGATTTTGGCATGGTTGATGCCTTGTGGAACCTCTTGATTGTGCCTAGGAACCCTACAACTACTACCTATTTTCACGACTCCTTTGAGCCGTGGTAGGGTAGTAATCAAAGTACAGTAGGAACACACTCGAGGCGAAGTGACAATGTCAAGTCAGCGGACTAAGCTATACTCATGTCACCTGGGAACTAATAACTGACGATAGGTATAGTACCAACCAATCAGTTCCCGACTAGTCCTGTCCAGTGTACTCGTAACCTAACGAGCACCCGCATACTATCTAAAGTACGACGTACTGACGGCTGTGGGACAGACCGTCTCCCCTGCTGGGATGAGAAGCGCATACGATAGTCTACTCCGGAGTATCGATGCCTTATCTCGATAGTCCTATGACTAGGGACCTGCATAAGGATGTGCTTGTGGATTACCCAGCCCCCACGAGTGTGACTGCCATCACAACGCTGGTAATCAAGCAAGGATCCTAAGGGCTCCACTAATGTGTATAGGCGATATGTTAAAAGAAACACATGTACACACATTGAAGTAGAAACAAGCCAAGTAGCATACTACTATTTTGAGCAAGATTGTCTATACAATGGTGAATATCCCAAGCTTCCATTAAGTAATATACAAACTAGTATGATACAGTAATGGCCTCTAGGGCATATACACTAACAATCTCCCACTTGCACTAAGGCCATGTACTGGCGTATCGAAGACCTATCATCTCGATCAGCCGCTCGAACTGAGTCTGGAGCAAGGCCTTCGTGAATGGATCTGCAGTGTTATCTTCTGAAGCAACCCTCCGAACCTCGATCTCCTGGCGATCTACGATCTCCCTGATCAGGTGATACCACCTCAAGATGTGTCTGGATTTCTGATGGGACCTGGGTTCCTTCGCTAAAGCTATAGCCCCGTTGTTGTCGCAATACAGAGGTATTGGATCAACAATGGACGGAACCACCTGAAGTTCTTTCAAGAACTTCCTCATCCAGACGGCTTCTTTTGCGGCATCAGATGCAGCGTTATATTCCGCTTCCATTGTTGAGTCAGCAACGGTTTCCTGTTTGGAACTCTTCCAACACACTGCCCCTCCATTGAGGGTAAAAACAAAACCCGACATGGACTTGGAATCATCTTTGTCACTTTGGAAGCTGGAGTCAGCAAAGGCCTCAATCTGGAGGTCTTTTCCGCCATACACCAAGAATATCCCCTTAGTCCTTCTCAGGTACTTGAGAATGTTCTTTACCGCTATCCAGTGCTTCTCCCAAGGGTTTGACTGATACCGGCTTAGTACACTCAGTGCATAAGCAACATCTGGCCTGGTACACAACATCGCATACATTATAGAGCCTACCGCCGAAGCGTAGGGTATAATAGACATGCGATCCCTTTCCAAATCAGTCTTGGGAGACATCTCTTTGGAGAGGGTGATCCCGTGACAAGCCGGTAGATTACCGCGCTTGGAATCTTCCATACTGAATCTTTTCAGTATGGTGTCGATGTACCTGGACTGCGAAAGTCCTAATATCCTCTTGGATCTATCACGATGGATCCGGATCCCCAGAATGTAGGAGGCATCACCCAGGTCTTTCATGGAGAACCTGCGTGACAAGAACCCTTTGACAGATTGTAGCATAGGAATGTCATTTCCTATCAAGAGAATGTCATCCACGTATAAAACGAGGAATACGACAGTTCGTGCTACAAATCTACTATAGATGCATGGTTCATCTGGATTTTTGATAAAGCCAAATTCTTTGACCGTCTCATCAAGGCAGATGTTCCAACTCCGCGATACCTGCTTTAGTCCATAAATGGACTTAAGCAACTTGCACACCTTTCCGCTGCTCCCACTCTGAATGAAACCCTCTTGCTGGTCCATATAGACACACTCCTCTAAATTTCCATTTAGAAAAGCGGTCTTTACGTCCATCTGCCAAATCTCATAATCATGGAAGGAAGCAATGGCAAGAAGGATCTGAATGGATTTCAGCATAGCACTGGAGAAAAGGTTTCTTCATAGTCCAAACCAGGTCTTTGACGAAAACCCTTTGCAACAAGTCTAGTGTCACGACCCGAGAATTCGACTCGTGACCGGCACTTAACCACGCAACGTCTACAGGCGTAACGCGGCTAAGTAAGCCGAACCCAGAAATCAAAACCAATAAATATAGAGTGATTTTAAAACGTTTTGTAAAACAATCGTACATGTCCGAAAAAAAACTTCCATTTATTCAGTAGAAAACCTTTTTAAGTTCAAAAGTTATAAGTTTTATAATTTTGGTAACATTTCCCTTTTAAAACATTAGCCCCGAAAGTCGGGTAAAAACAAGGTGTAGCAGAAATAACAAGTGACAAGAATGAAGCATCACAATATGATATACGACGCCGTAGCGAAGAATACACAGTAAAACAAGGACAATATCATAAAGATAAGACTGCATAAAGTAAAGTCGGCTCACAAGCGAGCTCGACACCAGAATATAAAATCATACATATCGTCCTCACAACTGTCTCTAAGTCAATACAGAAAAGTAGATGGAGAATACTAGATACATCAATGTACAACAGAAAGATAACAGATACCGTACAAAACCCACCTAAACAGCAAAAGGGCTATTTCAGCTCAAAAGGGGTATCTGTGCCAAAAGATGCGGTAACAGCCAGCCGTGACTACTCCCCAGAGCAACCTGCAAGCACTGTGGCACAACGGGGGTGAGTTGCCAACTCGTGAATAGAGATAACATATACAGGTAATCGCAAGCATGCACATGTAGCGTGGCTCTACTAATGCCAGCAGATAATATCAATGCGATGTGGCAGTATGCATAATAATAATGCCAGTCCTCTATCAGGTGATATACTACAGGATGAGATGTGATAATGAATGCTGAGCATGGGGATATAGTATCTACATGAAGTATCGAGGTGGACTACATAAGTATGTATGCACCACAAATCCCAACATCTCAAACGCCGGTACTCCATCGGCCCTCATATCCTGTATATCCCTGAAAATCCCGAGTGCCCAACATCGGCACCCAAATATCATAAATACTCGTGTCTAGCATCGACACGCAAAACATCCTGTATCGGCCTCCGTCAATCCGGGTCAGCCCTCTCTCACGTATATACCGGGAATCCGTCAGTCCGGGTCATCCCTCTCTCAATATATATCGGGCATCCGTCAGTCCGGGTCAGCCCTCAATCAATCCATCGGGCATCCCTCAGTCCGGGTCAGCCCTCTATCAATCCATCGGGCATCCATCAGTCCGGGTCAGCCCTATATCAACCCATCGGGCATCCGTCAGTCCGGGTCAGCCCTATATCAACCCATCGGGCATCCGTCAGTCCGGGTCAGCCCTATATCAACCCATCGGGCATCCGTCAGTCCGGGTCAGCCCTCTATCAATCCATCGGGCATCCGTCAGTCCGGGTCAGCCCTCTATCAATCCGTGCCTCAAGCACCGAGAAAACACGGGGCGACGCCCCAAATTATCATATCAAGGGAACCGGGTTTTTAAATGGTTACTTATTTGAAAAGGCCACGGTTCCCAAATCCATAAATCATATGAAATCCCAACAATAATACAAGTAACTGCGATGTGATAGGTGCATCAATGTGTATATCAAGTCATGTCACATGAGAAAGAACTACAATGCAATGATCCACCGTGATATAGGTATCAAATATAGATGAGTTACAACAATAAACAATAGTATGATCATGGCAGTTCTATCAGTTCTAAGCAATATGTATATATGTATAGCAAGGAATGCAATATGCAATGACAGTCTATGGGGTGCATGAAACATATAATAACAAAGTCCTATCAGCCCTGACGCATAACGCCATGCGGGCGATATCCCCGTAGATGTGAAATCTACTCACCGTGTCTCGCGCTAAGTGTATCCAACCACTTGCTTGCCCTTCTTCGCAGCGTCCGTCTCACTGGCCTGCGAACCTAGAGTCACATACACATATCACACATAAGCTTAAGTCACAAAACGCGACATTATAATCCAACAAGAACCCTGTGTCGCAAACCAATCGCGCGTGTGCGCGATACGCTAAAACGTGTACTTACGCGCCACGAAACTACCCCGACGCGCTGCGATACGCAGAACCCAAACCTACTCACGTATCACGCGTGTCGCGAAGGTTAGAAAAACGGCAAAACAGGTATTTGGTCCCAGATTTTCCTACAGAATTGATCTTAAAAAAATATATATACCAAAAGACCCTACACACAAAAACACACCTACAGAAACCAAAAATTACCAAAACACCCCCTGTCTGGCCGCAATTTGCGGCCAGAATGGCGGTTTTGGCAGCCGGGAAGGGGAGTTAGGGGGTCGGGTTTCATCTAGTGTATCATCTCCACTCCACTATGCCACAGTCCACTTAATTTCATTTAAATCACCTCGGGTCAATAGCAGATCCAAAAAGCTCAAATTGTGCACAAATACGACATTTGCATCCAATATGAAAACTGGTGGTATTTTAGCGTAATAGGGGTTGGACTAGGTTACAATGGCCTCAACAGACCTCAAGCATCCTACTGAAACCAAATCATAACCCAAATGCACAAAGTTCCCACTAAACATCCCATATCGCACTAAAACGCACCAATATCCATTAACCGATGCAAAATCGACACTAACCAAGCTAACTAGGGACTAAATTAGGAAATATACCTCACTCTCGACCCTAGGGAGCTGCAGGAAGGAGAAGAAGTGAAGGGGAGGGGCTGCTCATGGTGCTGGGGCTGCTGATGCCCACTGCTGCTGCTGCTGAACCTTGCTGCCCCTGCTGCTTCTTCTTGCTGCCCCTGCTGCTGCTACTGCTGTTGCTGTGGCTTCAATTGCTGCTGCTGGGGTTCTGCTGAGAGTGTGTGTGTGTGTGAGTGTGAGGGTTATGAGAGAAACAAAGAAAAGAAATGAGAGGAAATAATTGCTTCCAATTGTCAACCCTCTCTCTCTCTCACCTCATTTAATGCAAGCATGGCCTAAAGCCATGATGCACTCTCTCTCTCTCTCACAAGTCAACACTCTCACCATTCAAATTAAAGTAATCTTTTAATTTAACTAATTAATTAAACTTGCTTATAACCCAAAAGAATTAATCCTACAATTAACCCACCATGGTTAATAATTATGGTATTTACTTGATTTAAAAACCCTAGTTTACATGCACATGTGTGTGCAAGCCTAGGAAAATTTTGGAAAAATGTTTATTAAATTAGGAAAAATATTTAAAACACAATTTGGTAAACTTTTTATTAAAAATCATTATTTAATTATAATAATTCACTAACCCTTATCCTAAGGTGTTACAATCTCTCCCCCTTAAAGAAATTCGTCCCCGAATTTCAAAAATCTAACTAAGGTTACCTTCAAAAAGATGGGGATACGTCTTCATCATCTCGCTTTCGGTCTCCCAAGTGACCTCTTCACGGTTCTGACCACGCCAAAGTACTTTAACTGATGGAATCTCCTTCGATCTCAATTTCTTCACTTGCCGATCCAAGATCATCACCGGCTGCTCTGCATAGGAAAGATCACGCTCAAGCTGGATCGTCGGATGCTGAATCGCATGCGAAGGATCATGAAGATATCTGCGGAGCATCGAGACATGGAATACGGGGTGCACGCCTGGAAAGCTGGGCGGAAGGGCTAATCGGTAAGCTACCGCACCAACACGCTCGAGGATCTCGAAGGGGCCCACATACCTGGGGCTAAGCTTCCCCTTCTTCCCAAACCTCATCACACCTTTCATTGGGGAGACCCTCAAGAAAACATGATCACCAACAGAAAACTCAAGTCTGCGTCGTCGACGGTCTGCATAAGCCCTCTGCCTACTCTGCGCTGCTCTCATCCTATCGCGAATCAACTGGATCTTCGCGGTCGTCTTCTCAACGATCTGTGGCCCTAAGATACTGCTGTCACTGAGCTCTGTCCAACAAGTAGGTGACCTGCATCTCCTCCCGTAAAGAGCCTCAAACGGTGCCATCTGAATGGTCTCCTGGTAGCTGTTATTGTAGGAAAACTCTACTAAGGGCAAATGATGATCCCAGCTACCTCCAAAATCTAGTACACAAGCTCTGAGCATATCCTCGAGAGTCTGAATGGTCCGCTCTGACTGTCCGTCGGTCTGCGGATGAAATGCCGTGCTGAAACTCAAGCGAGTGCCCAAAGCCTCCTGAAGCCTCTGCCATAGTCTACTAGTAATCTGGGTGCCTCTGTCGGACACAATGCACGTCGGGACTCCGTGTAGTCGCACTATCTCGTCAATATAGATCTGGGCGTACTGAGTAAATCCGAAAGTCATCTTCACCGGTAGAAAGTGAGCCGCTTTCGTCAAACGATCCACGATCACCCAGATGGAGTCATACCCCCTACTAGTCCTGGGTAGACCCACCACGAAATCCATCGAAATCTGTTCCCATTTCCACTCCGGAATGGGTAACGGCTGTAGCTCTCTCGCGGGCCTCTGGTGCTCAGCCTTGACTTGCTGACAAGTCAGGCATTTCGCTACAAAATCTGCAATGTCCCTCTTCATTCTGTCCCACCAGTAAACATCTTTCATATCATGATACATCTTGGTGGAACCGGGATGGACGCTATATACCGATCGATGTGCCTCTTCAAGAATCTCACGCCTCAGTCCCTCAGCATCAGGTACGCACAGTCTGACTCCAAACCGTAGTATCCCCTGATCATCGATCACAAACTCGGAAAATCTGCCCTGTCCCATCTGTGCCATGATCTCCGAACATCGGTCATCACTAAGCTGTGCCTCACGTATACGATCAATCAACTGTGGGCGTGCACGGACATGCGCTACCTGTCCTCCAATCGGCGTGAACTCGAACTGTACTCGACTGTCGCATAATATCTGCCAATCTGCGGATGACTGCTCCTGCACTGCGCTCAAACATGATAAACTACTCCCGGGCCTCCTGCTCAAAGCATCCGCTACCACATTTGCCTTGCCCGGGTGATATAAGATCTCGCAGTCGTAATCTTTCACTAACTCCATCCATCGACGCTACCGAAGGTTCAGGTCCCGCTGCTGGAATATGTATTTCAGACTCTTGTGATCCGTAAATATCTGGCACGACTCGCCGTACAGGTAATGTCGCCAGATCTTAAGTGCGAAGACCACTGCTGCCATCTCCAAATCATGAGTGGGGTAGTTCTGCTCGTGCTTCTTCAATTGTCGCGAGGCATACGCGATCACCCTATCATGCTGCATCAGAACGCATCCCAATCCCACTCGAGAAGCATCACAAAAGACCACAAATCCGCCCGATCCGGAAGGTAAGGATAACACCGGTGCCGTCGTCAGCCGTGTCCGTAACTGCTGAAAACTGTGCTCGCACTCCTCCGTCCAATCGAAGGGAACTCCTTTCCGGGTCAACCCGGTCAACGGTGTAGCAATATGTGAGAAGTCCTTCACAAAACGCCTGTAATAACCGGCCAATCCCAAAAAGCTGCGAATCTCCGTCACCGATGTGGGTCTGGGCCAACGCTGAACGGCCTCGATCTTCCTCGGGTCAACACATATACCGTCTCGTGAAATCACGTGACCCAAGAAGTCCACGCTGTCTAACCAAAAAGCACACTTGGAGAATTTCGCATAGAGCTGGTGCTCCCTCAATGTCTGCAATGTAACCCGCAGGTGCTGCTCGTGCTCCTCACTACTCCGGGAATACACCAAAATATCGTCAATGAAGACTATGATGAACAGATCCAAATAAGGCCGGAAAATACGGTTCATCAAATCCATGAAGGCTGCTGGCGCATTGGTGAGTCCGAACGACATCACCAAAAACTCGTAATGGCCGTAGCGCGTACGGAAGGCTGTCCGGGGAATGTCCTCCTGTCGAACCCGCAGCTGATGATAGCCCGATCGTAAATCGATCCTCGAAAAGTACCCTGCCCCCTGAAGCTGGTCGAACAAATCGTCGATACGCGGCAAAGGATACCTGTTCCGCACTGTCACCCTGTTCAGCTGGCGGTAGTCGATACAAAGACGTAAGCTGCCGTCCTTCTTCCTGACGAACAGGACTGGAGCACCCCAAGGAGAAACACTGGGTCGAATAATTCCTTTGTCCAGCAAATCCTGTAACTGACCCTTCAGCTCACGAAGTTCCGCCGGGGCCATCCGATAGGGCGGTATAGAAATAGGCCCCGAACCAGGAACCAAATCAATACAGAAAGAAATGTCGCGCTCGGGCGGCAACCCAGGAAGCTCGTCAGGGAACACATCAGGAAACTCGCTAACAACCGGAATCTGATCCAATGGAACCTCTGTAGCGCGAGCATCGCGAACATAAGCGAGAAATCCCTGACATCCCTTCCTCAGAAGCTGTCCAGCGCGAAAAGAAGAAATCACACTGTGAGGGGCGGCACTACGGTCCCCCAACACAACAAAAACCGACTCGCCGGGGAAACAGAATCTAACTGTCTTCTCGCGGCAGTCCACAGAAGCATAGCACGTGGCTAACCAATCCATGCCCAAAAGAACGTCGAAGTCCAATATCTCCAGAAGGATCAAGTCGACAGGCAACTCTCTCTCGCCAATACAGACGATGCAGGATCGGAACACGTGCCTAGCAACAAACGACTCTCCCACAGGAGTAGTCACCACAAGCGGCTGATCAAGCAAGCCGGACTCTCTACCCAAACTCGGCACAAAGTGCGTGGATACGTACGAGTGTGTGGATCCGGGGTCGAACAGTACATGTGCGTCAACTGAACATACAGGGTGGATACCTGAAACCACTGCATTGGACGCCTGCGCGTCCTGATGTGTCAAAGCAAAAACCCTCGCCTGTCCACCACCTGCGGCTGGCTGCCCTCTGCCTCGGTCACCTCGCCCTCTCTGAGCAACTCCTCCACGCCCACGACCTCGCTGTGTATGAGTCTGGCGCGGAGCAACGGTAGGTACGATAGGCAACGCTCTCTGGGGTGGTGAAAGTGGTAATGTGACATGCGGTGCTGTCGCCTCGGTCCGGAGTAACTCAGGACAATCCCGTACACGGTGGTAAGAACTCCCACAGCGAAAACATCCTGACGACGGCCGCTGACCATCCTGGGAATAAGAACTGAATAACCGGCCCCGCCCTGAATCTCTGCTGCCTGCAATACGTCTATCACGGCGCCGAAAAGGCTGTCTCTGTGCTGAAGTATCCGCACGAGCTCTCTTCGGCTCTGGGAGTGCCGAAGTCTCAACAAGGTGCTCCTCGACCACTAGGGCTGCGTCTACCGCGGCTGCGTAGGTCTCGTAGTGCTGCGCGCTGATCGCGAGGAACACTGGTGAAATCAAGCCTCGAACAAATCTCCGGACTCGCAACTCCTCGGTGGCCACTAAATGTGGGGCGTAGACTGCTAGCTCTGTAAACAGTACGTCATACTCTGCCACTGTCATCCCTGGCGTCTGGCGCAAAGACTCAAACCTGCGTGCTTGGGCATCTCTAACACTCCGGGGAAGGAAACGGGCTAGAAATATAGTCACGAACTCCGCCCAGGTCATAGGAGGAAGACCTGCTGCTCTGCCCTTCTCCATGGAATCACACCACTTCTGCGCAAGACCTTCCAGGCGAAAGCTCGCGAACTAGACCCATCTCGCATCTGCGCACCTGAGGGAACGGCATATCCTGGCCATCCTGTCGATGAAAGACTGTGGGTCATCGGCTGTATCGGTGCCTGTGAAAACCGGAGGCTTCAGCCTCATAAACTCTGATAGCGATACTGTAATCACCTCCGTGGCTGCAGGGGCAACTGGCTGTGCGGTAGGTACCATAGCGGTCTCTGGAACTGGTGGAGCTACCTCTGGCCGCTGCGCTCGAAGCGTCTCAACGAGCGATCCTATCATCTGGCGCATCTCCTGCATGCTAGATCCCACCGTCTGGCGCATCTCCTGCATACCAGCCCCTAGCGTGGCGATCTGCTCTGTCACGGCAGGAACAGCCTGCTCGGGTACAACGGGTGCACTGCCCGGATCAGTCCTCGTCTCGGACGAGTCAACTCGAATCTCGGCCCTCGCGGCCGCTCTCTGTGCCCTCGTAGTCTTAGGCGGCATATTGGCTGAAAGAAAATTTGGATTCGATAAGAACACGGAAATCGAATCACAAGAATATAAGGAGGAATCAAATCAACAAGTCCTAAGGTCGCGTAAGCGGAGTACCGTGTCGTGAGTATGCCGCGGAACATACGCACGCTATGCTACCCTGCTGCAGCTACCTACTCCATCATACTAGGGTCATCCTACACTCCGAAGGTAAAACCTAAGCTCTGATGCCAACTTTGTCACGACCCGAGAATTCGACTCGTGACCGGCACTTAACCACGCAACGTCTACAGGCGTAACGCGGCTAAGTAAGCCGAACCCAGAAATCAAAACCAATAAATATAGAGTGATTTTAAAACGTTTTGTAAAACAATCGTACATGTCCGAAAAAAAACTTCCATTTATTTAGTAGAAAACCTTTTTAAGTTCAAAAGTTATAAGTTTTATAATTTTGGTAACATTTCCCTTTTAAAACATTAGCCCCGAAAGTCGGGTAAAAACAAGGTGTAGCAGAAATAACAAGTGACAAGAATGAAGCATCACAATATGATATACGACGCCGTAGCGAAGAATACACAGTAAAACAAGGACAATATCATAAAGATAAGACTGCATAAAGTAAAGTCGGCTCACAAGCGAGCTCGACACCAGAATATAAAATCATACATATCGTCCTCACAACTGTCTCTAAGTCAATACAGAAAATTAGATGGAGAATACTAGATACATCAATGTACAACAGAAAGATAACAGATACCGTACAAAACCCACCTAAACAGCAAAAGGGCTATCTCAGCTCAAAAGGGGTATCTGTGCCAAAAGATGCGGTAACAGCCAGCCGTGACTACTCCCCAGGGCAACCTGCAAGCACTGTGGCACAACGGGGGTGAGTTGCCAACTCGTGAATAGAGATAACATATACAGGTAATCGCAAGCATGCACATGTAACGTGGCTCTACTAATGCCAGCAGATAATATCAATGCGATGTGGCAGTATGCATAATAATAATGCCAGTCCTCTATCAGGTGATATACTACAGGATGAGATGTGATAATGAATGCTGAGCATGGGGATATAGTATCTACATAAAGTATCGAGGTGGACTACATAAGTATGTATGCACCACAAATCCCAACATCTCAAACGCCGGTACTCCATCGACCCTCATATCCTGTATATCCCTGAAAATCTCGAGTGCCCAACATCGGCACCCAAATATCATAAATACTCGTGTCTAGCATCGACACGCAAAACATCCTGTATCGGCCTCCGTCAATCCGGGTCAGCCCTCTCTCACGTATATACCGGGAATCCGTCAGTCCGGGTCATCCCTCTCTCAATATATATCGGGCATCCGTCAGTCCGGGTCAGCCCTCAATCAATCCATCGGGCATCCGTCAGTCCGGGTCAGCCCTCTATCAATCCATCGGGCATCCGTCAGTCCGGGTCAGCCCTATATCAACCCATCGGGCATCCGTCAGTCCGGGTCAGCCCTATATCAACCCATCGGGCATCCGTCAGTCCGGGTCAGCCCTATATCAACCCATCGGGCATCCGTCAGTCCGGGTCAGCCCTCTATCAATCCATCGGGCATCCGTCAGTCCGGGTCAGCCCTCTATCAATCCATGCCTCAAGCACCGAGAAAACACGGGGCGACGCCCCAAATTATCATATCAAGGGAACCGGGTTTTTAAATGGTTACTTATTTGAAAAGGCCACGGTTCCCAAATCCATAAATCATATGAAATCCCAACAATAATACAAGTAACTGCGATGTGATAGGTGCATCAATGTGTATATCAAGTCATGTCACATGAGAAAGAACTACAATGCAATGATCCACCGTGATATAGGTATCAAATATAGATGAGTTACAACAATAAACAATAGTATGATCATGGCAGTTCTATCAGTTCTAAGCAATATGTATATATACATAGCAAGGAATGCAATATGCAATGACAGTCTATGGGGTGCATAAAACATATAATAACAAAGTCCTATCAGCCCTGACGCATAACGCCATGCGGGCGATATCCCCGTAGATGTGAAATCTACTCACCGTGTCTCGCGCTAAGTGTATCCAACCACTTGCTTGCCCTTCTTCGCAGCGTCCGTCTCACTGGACTGCGAACCTAGAGTCACATACACATATCACACATAAGCTTAAGTCACAAAACGCGACATTATAATCCAACAAGAACCCTGTGTCGCAAACCAATCGCGCGTGTGCGCGATACGCTAAAACGTGTACTTACGCGCCACGAAACTACCCCGACGCGCTGCGATACGCAGAACCCAAACCTACTCACGTATCACGCGTCTCGCGAAGGTTAGAAAAACGGCAAAACAGGTATTTGGTCCCAGATTTTCCTACAGAATTGATCTTAAAAAAATATATATACCAAAAGACCCTACACACAAAAACACACCTACAGAAACCAAAAATTACCAAAACACCCCCTGTCTGGCCGCAATTTGTGGCCAGAATGGCGGTTTTGGCGGCCGGGAAGGGGAGTTAGGGGGTCGGGTTTCATCTAGTGTATCATCTCCACTCCACTATGCCACAGTCCACTCAATTTCATTTAAATCACCTCGGGTCAATAGCAGATCCAGAAAGCTCAAATTGTGCACAAATACGATATTTGCATCCAATATGAAAACTGGTGGTATTTTAGCGTAATAGGGGTTGGACTAGGTTACAATGGCCTCAACAGACCTCAAGCATCCTATGAAACCAAATCATAACCCAAATGCACAAGTTCCCACTAAACATCCCATATCGCACTAAAACGCACCAATATCCATTAACCGATGCAAAATCGACACTAACCAAGCTAACTAGGGACTAAATTAGGAAATATACCTCACTCTCGACCCTAGGGAGCTGCAGGAAGGAGAAGAAGTGAAGGGGAGGGGCTGCACATGGTGCTGGGGCTGCTGATGCCCACTGCTGCTGCTGCTGAACCTTGCTGCTGCTGCTGCTTCTTCTTGCTGCCCCTGCTGCTGCTACTGCTGTTGCTGTGGCTTCAATTGCTGCTGCTGGGGTTCTGCTGAGAGTGTGTGTGTGTGTGAGTGTGAGGGTTATGAGAGAAACAAAGAAAAGAAATGAGAGGAAATAATTGCTTCCAATTGTCAACCCTCTCTCTCTCTCACCTCATTTAATGCAAGCATGGCCTAAAGCCATGATGCACTCTCTCTCTCTCTCACAAGTCAACACTCTCACCATTCAAATTAAAGTAATCTTTTAATTTAACTAATTAATTAAACTTGCTTATAACCCAAAAGAATTAATCCTACAATTAACCCACCATGCTTAATAATTATGGTATTTACTTGATTTAAAAACCCTAGTTTACATGCACATGTGTGTGCAAGCCTAGGAAAATTTTGGAAAAATGTTTATTAAATTAGGAAAAATATTTAAAACACAATTTGGTAATCTTTTTTATTAAAAATCATTATTTAATTATAATAATTCACTAACCCTTATCCTAAGGTGTTATATCTAGCCTTATAGGTCTCAACCTGTCTATCTACACCAATCTTCCTCTTGAAGATCCATTTGCATCATACGGGTTTTACCCCATCTGGAGCAATGTCCAAAGTACATACTTTATTGGTGTACATGGACTCCATTTCGGTCCGCATTGCATCCAGCCATTTTACCGAGTCAACGCTCTGAATGGCCTGCTGGAAGCTAGTCGGCTCATCATAATCAATGATGCAATCCTCTCTATCCTCGTCTATGAGAAAACCGTAGTATCTCTCGGGCAGATGAGACCGCCTACTACTCCAGCGGAGCGGCGCAGGAATGTCCTGTTCTTTCGAACCCTCTGGTTCTACTAAGCTTTCAGTAATAGTCTGTGGTTCTGGAATTTCTTCCAGTTCTATTGCGCTCCCACTTATTTCCTTTTCTAAGAACTGGTGTTCCAGAAAGTGGGCATTACGAGAAACAAAGACCTTTTGTTCCTCTGCGTAATAGAAAAGATACGCCCTGGAGTTCTTTGGGTATCCCACAAACATGCATAGTACTGAGCGTGCCTCGAGTTTGTCCGCAAGCTGCTTTTTGACAAAAGCTGGACATCCCCAGATCTTCAGATATTGAAAATAGGGTTTCTTCCCACTCCATATCTCATATGGTGTGGTAGGCACAGTCTTAGTTGGAACTCGGTTCAAAAGGTATGCAGCTGATTCTAGCGCATATCCCCAGAATGATCGTTGTAACTCAGCGTTACTCATCATGGAACGTACCATATCCAATAGGGTTCGGTTCCGTCTCTTTGATACACCGTTATGTTGCGGAGTGTACGGAGGAGTAAGCTGAGAGAGAATTCCATTATCTTTTAAGTAATCCAGGAACTCGGCACTTAAGTATTCACCACCTCGATCAGATCTTAGTGTCTTGATACTTTTGCCTATTTTTTTTTCTACTTCATTCTTATATTCCTAGAATTTTTCAAAGGCTTCAGATTTATGCTTCATTAAGAAGACATGTCCGAACCTTGAAAAATCATCCGTAAAAGTAATGAAGTAAGAATAACCACTTCGCGCATGTGTAGACATTGGACCGCACACGTCACTTTGTACGAGCCCCAAGAGCTCGCTCGCTCTTACTCTCTGTCCAGTGAACGGAGTCTTTGTCATCTTTCCTTTGAGACAGGATTGACAAGTTGCATATGAATGATATTCGAACGGATCCAAATATCCTTCTGTATGTAACTTCGTCAACCTTCTCTCATTGATGTGACCCAGTCTACAATGCCATAAGAAAGCGTGATTGATTTCTGGAGACTTTCTTTTGTGTGTATTCTGGACATTGAAAATCTGTGGTTGGTTTAATACGTATATACCATTGTTTAATGTACCCGACCCAATCAAAACTTGATTAAGGTGAATGTTCACAACATTACTTACAAATGCAAATTCATAACCTTCTTTAGATAATAAAGATACGATATTACAGGTTGCATTTGGTACAAAATAACAATTACGCAAAACCAAAACATGCCCATCTGATAATCCCAGGTGATAGTCCCCCACGGACTCAGCATCCATGCCAGCTCCGTTTGCAACTCTGAG
Organism: Agapanthus africanus; assembly: GCA_030015575.1. Classification (NCBI taxonomy): domain Eukaryota; kingdom Viridiplantae; phylum Streptophyta; class Magnoliopsida; order Asparagales; family Amaryllidaceae; genus Agapanthus; species Agapanthus africanus. The sequence goes on from JASDDO010000014.1 coordinate 530,024,154, forward strand.
GGTCATATCACCTGCCTTCAAAACCCTACGCCTTCTCAGTGCCTGCAAAGAATTACAGATATGAGATCCTGATCCGGTATCCAATACCCAGGATGTAGAGTTTATTGATAGACTGTTTTCAATAACATACACACCTGAAGCTGAAGCCGCAACTTGCTTCAGATCCTGGTTTCTGGCCTTCCAAGCCCTGCAATCCTTTTTCCAATGTCCACTCTTGTGACAGTAAAAGCATTCTTCCTTTCCCACAAGCTTTCCCGCTACCTTTGTTGCCTTTTTCTTTCCCTTCGTATCCACTTTACTAACACCGCCCCTTGGTTTGGCGGGGGCTTTCTTCTTCTTTCCCTTGGCTTTCGCCTTGGACTTAGAAGAGGAAGATCCTCCTACAAACACAGTGGATGTTTCCCTATCTTTCTGTTGGGTGCCCTCTGTACTCCTCAACATGTTGAGGAGCTCCGGAAGTTAAACCTCTTTTCCTTGCAAGTTGAAGTTCAGGATAAACTGGGCGTAAGTGGAAGGAAGGGACTGGAGAATCAAGTCCGTATAGAGCTCGTTCTCTAACGTGGTCCCAAGGTCCGCGAGCTCTTCAATGAAGCCAATCATCTTAAGCACGTGTTCCGTTACCGATGATCTGACGGCTAATCTCGTCGAAAACAACTTTTTTGAGACTTCGTATCTGGCGATACGGGATTGCTCTCCATACAGTTCTTTTGTATGAAGAAATTTGTATTCCAGGTCCATATTTTCGTGCCTCCTCTGATGTTCATTGTCCATAGAGGCAAGCACGAGGCACTTGTCCTTCGCGCAGTCGATCTCCCATGTCTTACGGATTTCTATATCCGCGACGCTGGAGGTGGGACCCGGGACAGGGGGAGCTTTGGTGGTAAGGAGATACCCCAACTTGTCGTAAGTGATTGCCATTTTGACATTCCTGAGCCAATCTTTGTAGTTTGGCCCTGTCAGTATGTTTTTATCTAGAAGTAACTTAAGTCCGGTCATGACGATTGGTCGCTGTAATTAGGAGAGAGAGAAGAAACTGTCACGACCCGCAGGGTACGGAACGTGACTTGCACTTAAGTTTACGAAACGTCTCAAGACGTCCGTAAAATAAGTAAGACAAAGCCCAGAAAACCAAAACCAAAAAGAAAAAGAGTGAAGAGAACCCAATCAATTGAAAACGAGTTTATTAAATAAGTCATATAAAGCATTTTTAAAAACAATATCAATTTTTCCGAAAATTTCGGCAGAGTCTCCTTTGTAAATACTGGCCCCCAAAATGGGTACAACAAGAATATATATGAATCAAACAAATAAGGCATCCCCAAGCGGGAGCTAGCTCTTCGGCACAAGGCGGTCACAAATCCCACGCAATATAAAGCAACAACATGCGAAATAATCATAAGGAAGCATGAGAAAAACAGCATGTCGACTCAAGTGAGCTCGACCCCAAAATACAGCATAAAAAGTCCACAAATCTCACAGTCTCATCTCTAGGTCAATATACAACAATACTGGTAGATACCGTAGATGGAGTACACTAGACACAAAGAATATACAAGATGGTACAAAATAATAATATAACCCACCTAAGAGCAAAATCTCGAGTCCAGGCAAAAGAGGCAAAAGAAGCAAGTGCGCCCGCCGCTACTGTACTGACGGAGCGGACCTGCAAAAGGCTGTGGCACAACGGGGGTGAGTTGCCAACTCGTGAGTAATAAATAACATCTACACAGGCTATCGAAAGCATGCACACAAGCATCCTAGCATCTAAAATACAGGTAAGGCAGGACATAATAGCAGGTATGTATGCAATATGAATATACTAGCAGGTATGAATGCAATGCGAATCAACTCATGATCTGAATGTGTAAGTATAAGAATCATGTTTTTCCTTTAAGAATCTCTTTTGAAATACCAGCACAATACCAATAGAATCAACAAGAACCTGTGTCCAGCAACGACACCTCAAAATTATCACAAATCTCATATATCCATGTCATAGTATCTCTGGCCTCAGCCATCCGGCTGACCCATCTCAATATCAATGTCTCATCATCTCGCGGCCACGGTCGGTATCCTCTGGATATCCGCCGTCCCAAACAGTCACCGGTAGGTAATCCGTCCCCTGCCAGGCTCATCGTCAGCAACACGAGCTTCTTGCTCCGGGGTACCTTACCGGGCCCACCATGTACCCAAGACGGTTCATCCAACTCCTCGAAATGGGTCTCGAAAACCACAGCAAACTCATGGTGGACGACACTTACATCACTAGAAACCGCAACTTACATATTTTAAAAATATAATAAGTTTAGAAATTTTGCGGCTTTCCCCCGAAATCCAGAAATATCATAAAATCTCAAGAAATCCTCATAAGTGCATATGTCAATGATAATGAATGCATATAGTATCAATAATCAAGCTGCGATGTGTGATTAATAGACTAGGCATGAACAAATAATATGATGAGGTACATGCACATGAATAGCAATCCTACGATTTCATTTTAAGGAATTAAAGGCAATAGCACAAGTTTAAGTATCAATTATAGTAAACGGTTTCAATTTATAGGTTATCTAGTGTGGTGGCATGGCAATTACCAGGGCGTGGGTATAAGCATGAATAGTGCTCGTGCTGCATATAAAAACCCTGGCAATGGTGCAGGTGTCCTATAGAATGGGTTCGCATATGTATGTCGATATAAAGCATGAATGTAGCAAATAATCATACAAGTATTACACCCCTAATTACTAACATTACTAAGAATCTTTTTAAGCTACTAAAACTATCGGGCGACTTGCGCCATCCAACGATAGTCCCCCGTAGATGTTACATCTACACACCGGAATCCCTAGCTAGTCACGTCCAATCACCGCTTTCCCCTTTCGTGCCGCGTCTGACGTCTCCGCGACCGAACCTGGAATTTACATCAATACTAAACATAAGGTTACATATCAAGAACGAAGCAAAACCCAAACGAAAATACTAACGTTCACAAGCTAGGTACAACGTGCACAAGGTGCGCGGAACACACGTGAAAATCGCAAAAACTTACTAAAACGTCGATTGGTCGCCCGGCAAAACTAAAACCTGACCACACAAAATTCCGCACTCACACATCCTAAATGTCGTAGGATATGCTAAAAATATGATCAAGATATCCCAAATAAATCACCACAATATTTAAATAAAAATCTAGTAAGCACAAAACTTGCTAATTTGGTGCAACATAAAAAATTAACGATAAACTTATCACAATCCAACACAACATCCAACCACACAACTAGTTACCCACAATCACATAATTTCAACTCATATACCATGCTTCAAAACCCATTTTCCAAACACAACCCTTTTCTTGATTTTCATAATTAGCAATTTCAATCCAAAACTAAACATGACAATACCAAATTAACACTAATTTGAAGCCCACACAAATAAAGTAACCTCATTAACTTAGATTAGCAAACAACTAGATAGCAAAATAGATTTAATTAACCAAATAATGGTGTGCCAAAAACCCTAGTTTAAACTCAAACCATAAACTTTTAAAATACTAGATTAGAAACTAACACTAAATTAACACTAAAACACTTTAATTTAAGAAACTTAACCAAAAGGATTTAATTAGGTAGAATTTATACCTCAAATTAGAGATCTAGCAAGAACAATTTGCCTCCAATGATGGCTTCATAGCACCATGACCCAAGTTATAAAACCCATGGAGAATGGAATAAAGAATGAGAATTAAATTGTGAGATTTAATTTTGATTTTGGAGCAATTTTTTTTTGATGAAATTTTAGAGAGAATGAGAAGAGAAAATAGGGGGGGATTTCATGCAAACTCACGGCCAGAGGGAGAGGTGAGGGATGGTGTGGGTGTTGTGAGAAAATTGCCAAGTCAAAGCCATCCCATACCTCACTAAAAACCATCTCAAATTAATATATTTTAATCCTACACTTGCATTCTATTCTCACATGACAAATGAGTTGAAGAAAAATATTGAGGAGGGGGGGAAATCCTGCAGTGGGCTCGGCCCATGTGAGGTGAGGAAATTGTGAGAGGTTGCAATAAAAAAAATCCAAGCAAAAAGGCCCCCCCACAAGTTCATATTTGCAAGCTTAAGCTTAAATAATTATATTTTTGTTTTCCATAATAAAAATTAGTTAAAACTTAAAATAAAATACTAAAAACTTATGTTACAACTAGATTTTAATTAACATGATTTTAAAGCTTAAATTTAGCTCATTTAAATTTGTAATTATCGCTAATTTAATGTATTTTCTTACCGGCTTAAAATAATATTAAAAAATTGAAAAATAGGGAAAATTTTTAAATGGCCAAAAATTAATAAGTAACTCATTAGCTACTAAAAACTAGCAATTACCTATCCAAATTAGGTATAATTAGTCCTAAACTGCAAAATAACAAAAAAGACGGTTTTCGGAATAATACCAAAACGACTTTTCAAGGTGCTACAATCTTCCCCCCTTAAAGAAATTCGGTCCCCGAATTTAAAAATATAACTACGCGTACCTTCAAAGAGATGGGGGTATTTCTTCCTCATCTCGCCCTCGGTCTCCCTGGTGACCTCCTCGCTGCTCGGGCTACGCCAAAGGACCTTGACGGTTGGTATAATCTTCGATCTCAACTTCTTCACCTACCGATCCTGGATGGCCACCGGCTGCTCTGCAAAAGAAAGGTCGCGCTCTAGCTGGACTGTCGGGTGCTGAATCGCATGCGAAGGGTCGTGAAGGTACTTGCGGAGAATCGAAACATGGAAGACGGGGTGAACATCGGGAAAGCTAAGTGGAAGAGCCAAACGATATGCAACTGTGCCGACACGCTCGAGAATCTCGAAGGGACCCACAAATCTCAGACTAAGCTTTCCTTTTCGCCCAAATCGCATCACGCCCTTCATCGGAGAGACCCTCAGAAAGACATGATCGCCAACTGCGAACTCTAGCCTGCGACGTCGCCTGTCTGCATACGATTTCTGCCTGCTCTGAGCCGCTCTCATCCGGTCTCGGATCAACTGTATCTTCGCTGTCGTCTCCTCAACAAGCTGCAGCCCCAGTATACTGCTCTCGCTGAGCTCTGTCCAACAAACGGGCGATCTACATCTCCTCCCATACAATGCCTCGAAAGGTGCCATCTGAATAGTATCCTGGAAGCTATTGTTGTAGGAGAACTCCACTAACGGTAAATGATGATCCCAGCTACCGCCGAAGTCTAAAACGCACGCTCTGAGCATGTCCTCGAAAGTCTGAATAGTCCGCTCTGACTGGCCGTCAGTCTGCGGATGAAACGCTGTGCTAAAACTCAAACGGGTGCCCAATGCCTCCTGAAGTCTCTGCCAAAGTCGGCTGGTAAACTGGGTGCCTCGATCTGACACGATACAAGTCGGTACGCCATGCAACCGCACGATCTCGTCGATGTAAAGCTGGGCATACTGAGAAAAGCTGAAAGTCGTCTTCACTGGCAGGAAGTGACCCGCTTTCGTCAATCGATCTACGATCACCCAGATGGAGTCATACCCTCGACTGGTCCTGGATAGACCCACAACGAAATCCATCGAAATCTGCTCCCATTTCCACTCCGGAATGGGTAACGGCTGTAGCTCTCCTGCGGGCATCTGGTGCTCGGCCTTGACTTGCTGACAAGTCAGGCATCTCGATACAAACTCTGCAATGTCCCTCTTCATCCCGTCCCACCAGTAGTTCTCTCTCATATCATGGTACATCTTGGTGGAACCGGGGTGGACACTATACACTGATCGGTGTGCCTCCTCAAGAATGTCGCGCCGCAATCCATCAGCATCTGGTACGCACAGTCTAGATCCATAGCGTAAAATCTTCTGATCGTCAATCACGAACTCGAAAAATCTGCCCTGTCCCATCTGTGCCATGATCTCTGAGCAACGGTCGTCTCTGCGCTGTGCCTCATATATACGGTCAAGCAACTGTGGGCGTGCACGAACATGCGCGAGCTGTCCCCCTGTCTGAGTGAACTCGAACTCAACTCGGCTGTCGCATAACATCTGCCAATCTGCTGACGACTGCCTCTGCACTGCGCGCAAATAGGATAGACTACCCCCGGGCCTCCTACTCAACGCATCTGCCACCACATTCGCCTTGCCTGGGTGATATAAGATCTCGCAGTCGTAGTCTTTCACCAACTCCATCCAACGACGCTGTCTGAGGTTCAGGTCTCGCTGCTGAAATATGTATTTTAAGCTCTTGTGGTCTGTGAATATTTGGCACGACTCGCCATATAGGTAATGTCGCTAAATCTTCAGTGCAAAGACCACTGCAGCCATCTCTAAATCATGAGTGGGGTAGTTCTGTTCATGCTTCTTCAACTGCCGAGAAGCATATGCGATCACCCGGCCATGCTGCATCAATACGTATCCTAACCCCACTCGCGAAGCATCACAGTAGACCACAAATCCGCCTGATCCCGAAGGCAAAGATAATACTGGCGCCGTAGTCAAACAAGTCCGTAGCTGCTGAAAACTGCGCTTGCACTCCTTTGTCCAAACGAAAGGAACTCCCTTCCGGGTCAAACCGGTCAAAGGTGCAGCTATACGGGAGAAGTCCTGAACAAAACGCCTGTAGTAGCCTGCCAGGCCTAGAAAACTACGGATCTCAGTAACCGATGTAGGTCGAGGCCACTGCTGAACAACCTCAATCTTCTTCGGGTCCACACATATGCCGTCTCTCATAACCACGTGATCCAAGAATCCGACGTTGTCCAGCCAGAATGCACACATGGAGAACTTTGCGAACAGCTGGTGCTCTCTCAGAGTCTGTAACGTAATCTGTAAGTGCTGCTCGTGCTCCTCTCTGCTCCGGGAGTACACCAAGATATCGTCGATAAACATGATGATGAACAAGTCAAGATACGGCCTGAATGTACGGTTCATCAAATCCATGAATGCTGCTGGGGCGTTGGTGAGTCCGAACGACATCACCAAAAACTCGTAGTGGCCATAGCGCGTGCGGAAAGCTGTCCTCGGTATATCCTCCTGTCGAACTCGCAGCTGATGGTATCCTGATCGCAAGTCGATCCTCAAAAAATACCCCGCACCCTGAAGCTGGTCGAACAAATCATCAATGCGTGGCAACGGATATCTGTTCCGAACGGTAACTTTGTTCAGCTGGCGGTAGTCGATACATAAGTGCAAACTTCCGTCCTTCTTCTTGACAAACAGGACCGGAGCACCCCACGGAGAAACACTCGGTCGAATAAGCCCCTTATCTAACAAATCCTGCAACTGATCCTTCAGCTCCCGAAGCTCTGCCGAGGCCATCCGATAAGGCGGTATAGAAATAGGCCCCGAGCCGGGAATCAAATCAATGCAGAACTCAACATCGCGCTCAGGCGGTAGCCCAGGTAGCTCATCAGGGAAAACATCAGGGAACTCACAAACAACCGGGACCCGGTCCAACGGAACCTCTGCAGCTCGAGTATCATAAATATACGCTAAGAATCTATGACATCCCTTCCGCAAGAGATGACCAGCGCGAAGAGACAAAATCAAGCTGGGAAGGGTGACGCTGCGGTCTCCCTGAATAACAAGGACTAGCTCTCCCGGAAAGCTAAATCTGACTGCCTTCTCACGGCAGTCCACCGAAGCATAACAAGTGGCTAGCCAATCCATGCCCAGAAGCACATCAAAGTCCAGCATATCGAGGAGAATCAAATCAACCGATGAATCCCTCTCCCCGATACGAACAGAACACAATCGAAATACAAAACGAGCGACAAACGACTCGCCTACCGGACTACTAACAACAAGCGGATGATCTAACGACGACGACTCACGGCCCAACATCGGTGCAAAGTGTGTAGAGACGTACGAATGTGTGGAACCTGGGTTGAATAATACCCGTGCGTCGAAAGAACAAACTGGCAAGGTACCTGTCACAACGGCATTGGATGCCTGCGCATCCTGCGGTGTCAAAGCAAATACTCGGGCCTGTCCTCCACCGATAGCTGGCTGACCTCGACCTCGGCCTCTGCCTCCTCGTCCTCTCTGAATAGGACCGCCGCGTCCACGGCCTCTAGTAGGAAGTAGGGCTCTCTGAGGAGGGGGTGGTGATGGTGGTAAGGTCACATGCGGAACTGTCGCTGCTCCCTGTCGTCTCGCCGGATAGTCTCTGACAAGATGGTGCGGACTCCCGCACCCAAAACACCCTGGCGACGGCTGCTGTCCCTGGGGATAAGAACCATATAACTGTCCCCGTCCAAATCCTCTGCCAGGCCTATCTCTCGGAAAGAATCTGGCGCGCTGCCTCTGAGACGGTACCTCGGTGCGAATCCTCTTCGTCCCAGAAACGGCCGAAGTCTGTGATATGCGTGCCTCCATCCATAATGCCGTATCCATAGTAGCTGAATAAGTGTCGTAGTGCTGGGCGCCAATGGCAAGATATAGCTGGGCATCAAGTCCCTGTACGAACCTCTTCACCATCTTCTCTTCGGTATCCACCAAATACAGAGCATATCGGGATAGCTGTGTAAACTGGATGTCATACTCAGACACCGTCATCCCAGGTGTCTTGATTAAGGCCACGAAGCTACGAGCTCTGGCGTCACGAACGCTCTCTGGGAGGAAACGAGCTAGAAAGACCGCTGTGAACTCGGCCCAAGTCATAGGCGGTAGACCTGCAGCTCGACCTCTCAAGACTGACTCCCACCATGTCTGCGCGAGACCCTCTAGTCGGAAACTCGCAAGCTCCACCCATCGATCATCCGAATATCTCAGCGAACGGCAGATCCTGGCTAAATTGTCAAGGAACGTCTGTGGGTCCTCCGCTGCCTCGGTGCCGGTGAATACTGGAGGTCTCAGCCTCATGAAATCCTGTAGTGAAACCGGGATGGTCACGGCGGTAGTAGTAGGAGGAGCAGGTATCATAGCAGTCTGGGATGTGGTAGGTGCGTCATCCGGCCTCGGTGTACGACTGGCTGCAACTAGGGATCCTACCATCAGACGTAGCTCCTGCATGCCCCCCATCATCTGTCGCAACTCCTCCATACCAGTCTCGAGCCTATCCATACGGCCTGGGGAAGGTGGATCGGTCTGTCCCTGCGGCGTAGGCATACCACCCTGCTCAGTCCTAGTCTCGGACGAGCCAGCTCGAATCTCGTCTCGGGCGGCAGCCCTCTGTGCTCTCGTAGCCTTCGGCGGCATAGTGGCTGGTACAGGAAAAAGGATAATAAGAACAGTGCGATAGAATCATAGGATACACGGAATTTAAGAAGGAATTTCAAGAAACTATATCCTAAAGTCACTTAGGCGGAGTACCGTATCGCAAGTATACCGCGGAGATACACACGCTACGTTACCCTACTTAAGTCACTTACTCCATCTACCAAGGGTCATCCTACACTCAAAAAGATAAAACCTATCGCTCTGATACCAACTTTGTCATGACCCGCAGGATACGGAACGTGACTAGCACTTAAGTTTACGAAACGTCTCAAGACGTCCGTAAAATAAGTAAGCCAAAGCCCAGAAAACCAAAACCAAAAAGCAAAAGAGTGAAGAGAACCCAATCAATTGAAAACGAGTTTATCAAATAAGTCATATAAAGCCTTTTTAAAAACAATATCAATTTTTCCGAAAATTTCGGCAGAGTCTCCTTTGTAAATACTGGCCCCCAAAATGGGTACAACAAGAATATATATGAATCCACCAAATAAGGCATCCCCAAGCGGGAGCTAGCTCTTCGCCACAAGGTGGTCACAAATCCCACGCAATATAAAGCAACAACATGCGAAATAATCATAAGGAAGCATGAGAAAAACAGCATGTCGAATCAAGTGAGCTCGACCCCAAAATACAGCATAAAAAGTCCACAAATCTCACAGTCTCATCTCTAGGTCAATATACAACAATACTGGTAGATACCGTAGATGGAGTACACTAGACACAAAGAATATACAAGGTGGTACAGAATAATAATATAACCCACCTAAGAGCAAAACCTCGAGTCCAGGCAAAAGAGGCAAAAGAAGCAAGTGCGCCCGCCGCTACTGTACTGACGGAGCGGACCTGCAAAAGGCTGTGGCACAACGGGGGTGAGTTGCCAACTCGTGAGTAATAAATAACATCTACACAGGCTATCGAAAGCATGCACACAAGCATCCTAGTATCTAAAATATAGGTAAGGCAGGACATAATAGCAGGTATGTATGCAATATGAATATACTAGCAGGTATGAATGCAATGCGAATCAACTCATGATCTGAATGTGTAAGTATAAGAATCATGTTTTTCCTTTAAGAATCTCTTTTGAAATACCAGCACAATACCAATAGAATCAACAAGAACCTGTGTCCAGCAACGACAGCTCAAAACTATCATAAATCTCATATATCCATGTCATAGTATCTCTGGCCTCAGCCATCCGGCTGACCCATCTCAATATCAATGTCTCATCATCTCACGGCCACGGTCGGTATCATCTGGATATCCGCCGTCCCAAATAGTCACCGGTAGGTAATCCGTCCCCTGCCAGGCTCATCGTCAGCAACACGAGCTTCTTGCCCCGGGGTACCTTACCGGGCCCACCATGTACCCGAGACGGTTCATCAAACTCCTCGAAACGGGTTTCGAAAACCACAGCAAACTCATGGTGGACGACACTTACATCACTAGAAAACCGCAACTTACATATTTTAAAAATATAATAAGTTTAGAAATTTTGCGGCTTTCCGCCGAAATCCAGAAATATCATAAAATCTCAAGAAATCATCATAAGTGCATATGTCAATGATAATGAATGCATATGGTATCAATAATCAAGTTGCGATGTGTGATTAATAGACTAGGCATGAACAAATAATATGATGAGGTACATGCACATGAATAGAAATCCTACGATTTCATTTTAAGGAATTAAAGGCAATAGCACAAGTTTAAGTATCAATTATAGTAAAAGGTTTCAATTTATAGGTTATCTAGTGTGGTGGCATGGCAATTACCAGGGCGTGGGTGTAAGCATGAATAGTGCTCGTGCTGCATATAAAAACCCTGGCAATGGTGCAGGTGTCCTATAGAATGGGTTCGCATATGTATGTCGATATAAGGCATGAATGTAGCAAATAATCATACAAGTATTACACCCCTAATTACTAACATTACTAAGAATCTTTTTAAGCTACTAAAACTATCAGACGACTTGCGCCATCCAACGATAGTCCCCCGTAGATGTTACATCTACTCACCGGAATCCCTAGCTAGTCACGTCCAATCACCGCTTTCCCCTTTCGTGCCGCGTCTGACGTCTCCGCGACCGAACCTGGAATTTATATCAATACTAAACATAAGGTTACATATCAAGAATGACGCAAAACCCAAACGAAAATACTAACGTTCACAAGCTAGGTACAACGTGCGCAAGGTGCGCGGAACACACGCGAAAATCGCAAAAACTAACTAAAACGTCGATTGGTCGCCCGGCAAAACTAAAACCTGACCACACAAAATTACGCACTCACACATCCTAAATGTCGTAGGATATGCTAAAAATATCATCAAGATACCCCAAATAAATCACAACAATATTTAAATAAAAATCTAGTAAGCACAAAACTTGCTAATTTGGTGCAACATAAAAAATTAATGATAAACTTATCACAATCCAACACAACATCCAACCACACAACTAGTTAGCCACAATCACATAATTTCAACTCATATACCATGCTTCAAAACCCATTTTCCAAACACAACCCTTTTCTTGATTTTCATAATTAGCAATTTCAATCCAAAACTAAACATGACAATACCAAATTAACACTAATTTGAAGCCCCCACAAATAAAGTAACCTCATTAACTTAGATTAGCAAACAACTAGATAGCAAAATAGATTTAATTAACCAAATAATGGTGTGCCAAAAACCCTAGTTTAAACTCAAACCATAAACTTTTAAAAAACTAGATTAGAAACTAACACTAAATTAACACTAAAACACTTTAATTTAAGAAACTTAACCAAAAGAATTTAATTAGGTAGAATTTATACCTCAAATTAGAGATCTAGCAATAACAATTTGCCTCCAATGATGGCTTCATAGCACCATGACCCAAGTTATAAAACCCATGGAGAATGGAATAAAGAATGAGAATTAAATTGTGAGATTTAATTTTGATTTTGGAGCAATTTTTTTTGATGAAATTTTAGAGAGAATGAGAAGAGAAAATGTGGGGGGGATTTCGTACAAACTCACGGCCAGAGGGAGAGGTGAGGGATGGTGTGGGTGTTGTGAGAAAATTGCCAAGTCAAAGCCATCCCATACCTCACTAAAAACCATCTCAAATTAATATATTTTAATCCTACACTTGCATTCTATTCTCACATGACAAATGAGTTGAAGAAAAATATTGAGGAGGGGGGGAAATCCTGCAGTGGGCTCGGCCCATGTGAGGTGAGGAAATTGTGAGAGGTTGCAATAAAAAAAATCCAAGCAAAAAGGCCCCCCCACAAGTTCATATTTGCAAGCTTAAGCTTAAATAATTATATTTTTGTTTTCCATAATAAAAATTAGTTAAAACTTAAAATAAAATACTAAAAATTTATGTTACAACTAGATTTTAATTAACATGATTTTAAAGCTTAAATTTAGCCCATTTAAATTTGTAATTATCGCTAATTTAATGTATTTTCTTACCGGCTTAAAATAATATTAAAAAATTGAAAAATAGGGAAAAAATTTTAAATGACCAAAAATTAATAAGTAACTCATTAGCTACTAAAAACTAGCAATTACCTATCCAAATTAGGTATAATTAGTCCTAAACTGCAAAATAACAAAAAAGACGGTTTTCGGAAAAATACCGAAACGACTTTTCAAGGCGCTACAGAAACACTCAGCATGATGCTCTTGCAAGTTTAGAGTGGTTTTTAGTTTGTCTAAACAGGATGGCTCCCACTGTCTCTCGAATCCCTCCTCAAACCAAAAAGGAAGAATTACTCGGGATCAATCTCACCGTACAATACTTGCTTAACCGTTCAGCCAGGCCAGTGTTGGTACTTCGAGGGAGGTTTTCCAACGCTTTCGCGAAGTTCGTTAATTAAATAACCTCTTTTCCCTGGGGGCGTAGCCCCACTGACACCTTTCTAGACACCTACTTGGTTTATAGCATTGATCGTTAAGTGAGAAATTTCCCGAGGAGTAGCATATACTCACAGTAGGATCGGGATCCAAATATCATCGCGTGACAAAACTGAAGGAATCCTACCAGAATCATCACACTCCAAATGGTATGCAGCGCTAGAAAGTTTCAGTTTCTTTTGAAACTCCCGATGTGGATTTTTGCCCCATGCTCTTATGACCTTGGCGTAGGTCAAAATGTCATAAGTCACATGTCAAGTTCTACCCATCCTTATCCAGGTTAATTTGAACCCACCCGTACCTACCCTTGACGTAGGCCAAAATGGCAGTATGACTGTCTCAATCCAACGCATTCTATCTATGCAACAGATAAATCTCCGGCAGCTACCAATCACTATGCCTTGGCGTAGGTCAAAATACATAGCTTGAATACTACCGAATATTTAACTGAAATGATGGAGGGCTACGAATGGTTTTGGCGAAACCGTGAACGTAGTGAACTTGATATAATCGATGGAATGAGATAGCTTTTAAAAAGGAGTGGTTCAAGCTCCGCATTTAAAAGTTGGTTTTTGAAAAGAACCGAGTGGTTTTGAAAGTGTTCCAACGACTTTTACTTGGTTTATTTTCTTTCATTAATTTTAATGCGTCCCATCATTTAATCCTACCATTACAGAAAACAACGAAAATATGACGTACGCTTATACCATCCGCATTCGCCACGGGGCCCCGTCATTACCCGTTAGGTTACTTAACTAACGACAGAGCGGGGGCTGGACTAGCGCGGATGCAAAACATAAGCAACGCCTAAATAGATATCATATATAGATATATACATTCGTCAGATGCAATGATAGCCATTCCAGATCACAGATGAACACATTGGATATACTTGGAATCCGCATTCCGTACGAGCCTGTAACGAAAAGCGGATTACACGGTCGCGGTGAATAGCCAAAACCCCACCCTAGACCCCTACGGGTGAGGCAAACTGCCCGCCAAATACCCAAAGTGAAGTAACCTCCCTCAACAATGTGAGTAGGCCACTCGGCACTTCGAGGTACCCGGTAGTTTGTACACCCCCTCCATGGGTCTATCTTAGGAGCAAAAACAGTAAAATGAAATTATACAATGACGACTACAAGCTCATCCCGGATGTGCGGCCATACAAATAATATTACATCAATTTTCATATTACATGAATTGAAAGATAAAGAAAACTCTCATCTCACAACCCCCCGGCTATTCATCCGCAACAATCCAATGAATTCATATACACATACCATCAACTTTACAAATCACAGATATGTATAACCCCCACTAATCGACATATAGCGATTAGCAGACGTTCAATACATATATCACATCACAGATATAACCCGTTAACTAAAGTCTTTAGAAGTTCGATCAAAATATGGATTTTTAACCACCTCAAAAACAAATTTTTCTTTCTGGAAAATCTGGGCAGAAAAAACATATTGTAAAATCCCAAAACACCCCACTGAACACACTGCAGGAAAAATTGCCCACGGCCGAGTCAACTCGGCCGCGGATCCGCGGCGGGAGCATGCTCCTGCCGCGGTTCCGCGGCGCTTTGACCGAGTCGCTGGACCATTTTTCTTGGGTGTGCTATAAAAACCCTGAGCCGATTTTTAGTGTATGATTTATTAATTTTTGAACAGAAAACAAAATCGGCAGAAAGTTGATATTTCAGGCATGTTTTGTGATTTTTTCTCCGATCGAACTTCTAGTTACTTTGCTAACATGTTTGATAATTTTTAACTAGGCTCTGATACCACTGAAGGTCCACGTTACCCGTCCCCGGTTCTTTGGGGTTGCGGAAATGGTGAAAAACGATTTTTACGGTGGGGGTAACATGGACTCAAAAACGTATCTTTGTTAAACAAACTATCTAACAATCTAACTAAGAGTTTAGCTACTAGGTTAGGGTTATACCTAAACTTGAACTCCTTCTCTTTAACTCCTTGTGGTGGTCGGATCGGCCTCACCTCGTCGTCTCCTTGTGCCGAAGATGGATCCACCCGAAAGCTTCTACCTTTTGGCTCCAACCTCAATCTAGAGGAAACTAGAATACTTGGTTTGCTAGACCTTGTACACTAGGATGAGTAGAGAAGTGTTTTGGGTTTTATCTCTAAGGAAATGGTTCTCAACTCATGAGAGGGATTTTCTTTGAGCTAGAGAGAGAGCAAAAGGAAGAAGGAGAGCTTTGATGAGAGAGAATGCAAATGATAGAATAAGCAAGACTTTTACAACCATCCTCTTCATAATCCAAAATAATCATAACAAATAATAATAATCGAGTATTATGTGATGGTTGTTATCATATCAAATGGCAATATAATTTCATGCATTAAATGCAATGTGTGAACAAACAAGCAAGCAAAAGTCTTTGCCTTGAAATGATAGCCATTGTAATGATGATGGTCAACAAGTCCAACCTAGTCAACCGGTCAACAAAATCAACAAGTCAACAAAGTCAACCTTTCAACCCAACCATGGCATAATAATACATAATTAATATTATCATTAATCATATTTCTTATTCTCATTAGAGTTTAGCAAAAGTCAACAGTCAACAACCCTAATTAGAATCCTCTGCCTCTGTCTCTATCAACTGTGCATACACACCCGCATCCGAGTTCCGTGGAACACGAATACAAACGAGATAAAACCAATCCCAAAACGAATACTAGGATCTGGTTTAAACCAAAGACCGCTAGTAATAACTGCCCGGACACCAAACGTGCACAAGTGCGCGGATGTGACCGAACCTTGTCGTAAAACCATGCGACATCTACTCTTTTGCCTAAAGGCGAATAGCTCTCTGTGTGGGACTCTAAAGACTCGACACTACGCTGGAAATGGGTTTAACCACAGACCGCAAGCGGCACTAGCTGTGCGTAACGACCCCCAGGTAGTTGCCGATAAGAAGACTGACGAGGTAAAACCCATCTGAACTCCTATTGAGCCTGAATGTGACAGTCTCCGTACAGTCCGGTCTGTTCGTCTGAGAATATCGCATGGCGGGCCTAGAGGGGAGTTAAATGTCAGTCCCCTAATAGCGGTACAAGTCGTGTCGGAGTGTAGCCCAGAACACCCTGAGATAACACTGGAAACCTACCTGTATATCTCGCTTGCCCTGGCCAGGGACGACTGTGTGTAATGGCTCTCATTGACATAGCGCGATATCAACTCCCAATACCGGGAGAGACGAATCCTGTCTAACCGTCACTGCCTCCAAGTGCTTCGGGACTGCACCCAACTACTACCTGTTTGCCCGACTCTTTTGAGCCGTGGTAGGGTAGTAATCAAAGTACAGTGGGAACACACTAGAGGCGAAGTGATAGTGTCAAGTCAGCAGACTAAGCTGTACTCATGTCACCTGGGAACTGATAACTGACGATAGGTATAGTACCAACCAATCAGTTCCCGACGAGTCCTGTCCAGTGTACTCGTAACCTAACGAGCACCCGCATACTATCTCAAATACGACGTACTGACAGCTGTGGGACAGACCGTCTCCCCTGCTGGAATGAGAAGCGCATACGCTAGTCTACTCCGTAGTATCGATGCCCTGTCTCGATAGTCCTACGACTAGGGACCTGCATAAGGATGTGCTTGTAGATTACCCAGCCCCCACGGGTGTGACCGCCATCACAACGCTGGTAATCAAGCAAAGATCCTAAGGGCTCCACTAATGTGTATAGGCGATAAGTTAAAAGAAACACATGTACACACATTGAAGTAGAAACAAACCAAGTAGCTTACGACTATTTTGAGCAAGATTGTTTATACAATGGTGAATATCCCAAGCTTCAATTAAGTAATATACAAACTAGTATGATACAGTAATGGCCTCTAGGGCATATACACTAACACCTTGGTGTGGAGAAATATGGATTCAAGTTCCATATTCTCGTGCCTCCTCTGATGTTCATTATTCATAGAGGCAAGCATGATGCATTTTGCTTTCGCGCAGTCTATCTCCCAGGTCTTGCGGATTTCCTTATCTGCGACACTGGATTCTGGACCTGGGACGGGAGGGGCTTTAGTATTAAGGACATACCCTAATTTGTCATAGATAATTACTATCTTGACATTCCGGAACCAATCTTTATAGTTTGGCCCTGTCAAAATATTTTTATCTAATAGTAACTTAAGGCCCATCATGTTCTGGTCGCTGCAATCAGGAGAGAGAGAAGAAAACACTTTAGCATAATGCTCTTGCAAGTTTAGAGTGGTTTTTAGTTTATCTAAACAGGATGGCTCCCACTGTTTCTCGAATCCTTCCTCAAACCAAAAAAGAAGAACTAGTCAGGACTATTCTTACTGTACAATACTTGCTTAACCGTTCAGCCAGGCCGGTGTCGGAACTTCGAGGGAGGTTTTACGATGCTTTCGTGAAGTTCCTTAATTAAATAACCTCTTTTCCCTGGGAGCGTAGCCCCGCTGACACCTTTCTCGACACCTACTTGGTTTATAGCATTGATCGTTAAGTGAAAGAATCTCCCGATGAGTAGCATATACTCACAGTAGGATCGGGATCCAAATATCATCGTGTGATAAAGCTGAAGGTATCATACTAAAATTATCACACTCCAAATGGTATGCAACTCTAGCAAGTTTCAGTTTCTTTAGAAACTCCCGATGTGGATTTTTGCCCCATGCTCTTATGACCTTGGCGTTGGTCAAAATTTCATAAGTCACATGTCAAGTTCTACCCATCATTATCTTGTTAATTTGAACCCACCCATACATATCTCTGACGTTGGCCAAATGGCAGTACGACTGTCCCAAACCAACTCATCTATCTATGCAACAGATGAATACCCAGCAGCTACCAAACACTATGCCTTGGCGTTGGTCAAAATACATAGCTTGAATACTACTGAATACCCAAGTGAAATGACGGAGGGCTACGAATGGTTTTGGCGAAACCATGAACGTAGTGAACTTGATATAATCGAAGGAACCTGATAGCTTTTAAAAGGAGTGGTTTAAGCTCCGCAATTATAAATCTGCTGTTTTAAAATAACCGAGTGATTTCTTTTAAATTGTTCCAACGATTCAACTTTGGTTTATTTTCTTTGCATTAATATAATGCGTCCCATCAATTAACCTATCATTGCAGAAAACAACGAAAATACAACGTCCGCTTATGCCATCCGCATTCGCCACTGGGCCCCGTCATTCACCCGTTAGGTTACTTAACTAACGACAGAGCGAGGGCTGGGCTAGCGCGGGTGCAAAACATAAGAAACGCCTACTAGATATTATACATTCGTCAGACGCAAAAATAATCATTCCAGATCACAGATGAACATATTAGATATTCTAGGAATCCGCATTTCCTTTGAGCCTGCAATGAAAGACGGATTACATAGTCGTGATGAATAGCCAACCCCACCCTAGACCCCTACGGGTATGGAAAACTACCCGCCAAGCACCCGAAGTGAAGCGGCCTCCCTCAATGACTTGAGTAGGCCACTAAGCACTTCAAAGTACCCGGTAGTTTGTGCACCCCACCTTGAGTCTATCCTAAGAGCAGAAAACAGTAAATGAAATAATACAACGGTGGATACAACCGCAACCTGGATGTGGCCCGCAAAAGAATATTATAACAAATTACAATTTATATTTGAATGAAATAAACACTCGTCTCACATCCCCAGCTATCCATTCACGACATTCCAATAAGTTCATATCCACAAACATAAAGTAACCATTACAGAAATGTGCAACCCCCTGCTAATCGACATACTAGCAATTATGGGAGGTTTATGAACACATTAAACACAACACAGATATAATCCAGTTAGCCAAAGTTCTTAGAATTTCGATCAAGCACTACATATGAATCTACTCCAAATAATTCTCTGTGCATATAAAACCTGAGCAGAAACAAAACATCCCAGAAAACACAACATCAACACAGAAGAATAACTGAGCAAATTTGGGTTGACTCGGTGTCAACTCGGCTACGGATCCGCGGCGGATTGCTTGGATCGGCCGCGGTTCCGCGGTCGTTTGAACGAGTCACGATCCCAAATTTCTTCACAATTCTTAAAAAACTCTGCCTGTATTTTTAAGGGTCCCTAAAAAATTTTAGACCCCAATTTAAAATCGGAAGAAACTTAGTGAAAACATCGTTTTTTCGGGATTATTTTGCGATCGAATTTCTAAAGACTTTGCTAACTAGTTTGTTATGGTTTAGCTAGGCTTTGATACTACTGTAAGTCGACATTACTGTCACGACCCAAAGTTCGGCCTGTGACCGGCACTTAACTACGTAACGTCTACAGGCGTAACGCGACTAAGTAAGCCGAAATCCAGAAATCAAAACCATTAAAGTATTGAGTGTTAAAACATTTAGTAGAAATAGTTGTTAAAACGTTTAGAAAAGCTTAAGTAATTTAGTAAAATTCTTTAAAGTTCGAGTTATAATCTTAAAAATTTTGGCAGCATTTCCTTTGTAAAAACTAGCCCCGAAATCGGGTACAAGGCAATATATGAGTAAAAGGATATACAATGAGAATAAAGCATCCCAAACGGGAGCAATCATGCCCAACGGAGGAAACAATCACCACAATGATAATATACGACGCTGTAGCGAAGAATGAGTAAAAATAAGTGAAGACAAGATGAAATATGAAACTGCATAAATAAAGTCGGCTCACAACGAGCTCGACACCAGAGTACAAATAATATACATCGTCCTCACAACTGGTCTCTAAGTCAATACATAAGTAGTAGATGGAGAATACTAGATACAATGATGTATACAACTGCAAAATAAACAGATACCGCACAAAACCCACCTATCAGCAAAGGGCTCGCACGCCAACTGCAATGGTATCTGTATCAAAAGATGCAAGAAAACAGCCTGCCGCGACTACTCCGAGGGGCAACCTGCAAGCACTGTGGCACAACGGGGGTGAGTTTCCAACTCGTGAATAGTAGATAACATATAAAGGTAATCGCGAGTATGCACGTGCTGCGATACTCTAACCTATGCCAACAGATAACATCTATATGATGAGCTGGATGAGCAATAATCATGCAACAAGTGCGATCTGATAACATCTCTATATGATGAGCAGGGTATGCAATAATCGTGCATAGCATGTGCAATCTAATAGCATCTATATAGGGTGAGCAGGTATGCAATAGTCATGCATAGCAAAAGCAATCTAACAACATCTATATAGGGTGAACAGGTATGCGATAATCGTGCATAGCATGTGTACTCTATCAGGTACTACAGGTACAGGATGCGATGTATAATACTGAATGCTGGGCATGGGAATAAATAACATCTACATGGAATGTCAACGTGGAAAATAATCGGTGTCCATCAATACACCCAAATCCAAGTAAAACTCAGGCGCCGTCATCCTCATCAGCCCTCAAATCCTATAAATCTCATAGAATCATGAGTGCCCAACATCGGCACTCGAAATATCATAAAATCGTCGTGTCTAGCATCGACACACAAATCCTCAAGTATCGGGCTCCGTCAGTCGGATCGGCCCACGGGCTACGTCTGTGGAATCGGCCCTCGTCCCCGGCAGTACGCGTCATCCCGTATCCATCTATCGACTCTGGTTGGTATCCTCCGGATAACCTCCAGGTCCAACCAATCACCGGTAGGTAATAGTCCCTCCGCCGGGCTCACCGTCTAACAATACGAGTCTTCTTGCACCGGGGTATCATACCGGGTCCACCATGTACCAGCAATCGGTGCTTACCGCTCCTCGAATCGGGTAAACTTACACAAGCTCTCTGGAACCGAGAAAACTCATGGTGGACGCACTGAAATGTCATATCAAGAGAAACCAGGTTTTTAAAACAGTGCGTATTTTCTTAAAATATTACCATGGTTCTCAAATCCAGAAATCCCATAAATCCAAACTCAATGCGTAAATCCATGCAATGTGTCGTATAATACTAAAAGTAAAAAGGGAAAATCGCTCTTTTAAAAGAATCCAGTTTTGATAATATCTCATGTGGTCCCTATTATGTAAGTCCATGCTACCCTTCCCCGGTTCTTTGGGGTTGCGGAAATGGTCAAAAACGATTTTTGCTAGGGTGGTAACATGGACTCAAAATACGGATCTTTGTTAAAAAACTAACTAACAACCTAACGAGGAGTTTTACCTACTCGGTTAGGGGGTTATACCTTTCTTGAACTCCTTCGTCTTCAACTCTTTGAGGTGTACGGATCGGCCTCACCTCGTCGTCTCCTGGCGCCGAAGATGGATCCACCCGAAAGCTTCTATCTTTTGGCTTCTACTTCGAACTTGAAGAAACTAGAACACTTGGTTTGCTAAACCTTGTGAACTAGGATGAGTAGAGAAGTGATATGGGTTTTCTTTTATCTCTAAGGCAATGTTTCTCAACTCATGAGAGGGAGTTGCCTTGAGCTAGAGAGAGCAAGAGGAAGAGGGAGAGAGCTTGAGCAAGAGAGAGAAAGCAAATGAAAGAATGAGCAAGTCTTTTGCCATCCAAGCTCTCATAATCAAAAATCATCATAACAAATAATAGTAATCAAGTATTATGTGATGGTTCAAGTCAAAATGGCCATATCATTTCATGCACTCATTTTGCAAAAAAAAACAAGCAAGCAAAAGTCTTTGCCATGAAATGATAGCCACTGTAATGATGAAGGTCAACAAGTCCAACCTAGTCAACCGGTCAACTAAGTCAACAAGTCAACAAAGTCAACCATCAACAACCATGTCACAATAATGCTTAATTAATATTATTGTTAATCATATTTCTTATTCTCATTAAGGTTTAGCAAAAAGTCAACAGTCAACAACCCTAATGAGAATCCTCTGCCTCTGTCTCTCTGTCAACTGTGCATACACACCGGCATCCGCATTCCGAGGAACACGAATACAAACGAGATAAAACCAACCCTAAAACGTACACTAGGATCTGGCTTAAACCAAAGCCCGCTAGCTGTAATTGCCCGGACACTAAACGTCCACAAGTGCACGGATATGACCGAACCCCGTCGCAAAACCATGCGACCTGTCGCAAAACAATGCGACCTCTACTCTTTTGCCTAAAGGCGAATAGCTCTCTATGTGGGACTCTAAAGACTCGACACTACGCTGGCTGTGGGTTTAACCACAGACCGCAAGCGGCACTAGCTGTGCGTAACGGCCCCAAGGTAGATGCCGATAAGAAGACGGACGAGGTGAAACCCATCTGAACTCCTACTGAGCCTGAATGTGACAGTCTCCGTACAGTCCGGTCTGTTCGTCTGATAATATCGCATGGCGGGCCTAGGGGCGGCAAACGTCAGTCTCCTAATAGCGGTACAAGTCGTGTCGGAGTGTAGCCCAGAACACCCTGAGATAACTGGAAACCTACAAGAATATCTCGCTTGCCCTGGCCAGGGACTACTTGTGTAATGGCTCTCCTAGACACAGCGCGATATCAACCCCCAATACCGGGAGAGACGAATCCTGTCTAACCGTCACTGCCTCCAAGTGCTTCGGGACTGCACCCAACTACTACCTGTTTGCACGACTCCTTTGAGCCATGGTAGGGTAATAATCAAAGTACAGTGGGAACACACTCGAGGCGAAGTGACAGTGTCAAGTCAGCGGACTAAGCTGTACTCATGTCACCTGGGAACTGATAACTGACGATAGGTATAATACCAACCAACTGTTCCCGACGAGTCCTGTCCAGTGTACTCGTAAACTAACGAGCACCCGCATACTATCTCAAGTACGACGTACTGACGGCTGTGGGACAAACCGTCTCCCGTGCTGGGATGAGAAGCGCATACGCTAGTCTACTCCGGAGTATCGATGCCCTGTCTCGATAATCCCACGACCAGGGACGTATATAAGGATGTGCTTGTAGATTACCCAGCCCCCACGAGTGTGACTGCCATCACAACGCTGGTAATCAAGCAAAGATCCCAAGGGCTCCACTAATGCGTATAGGTGATATAATAAAAGAAACACATGTACACATTAAAGCAGAGACAAACCAAGTAGCATACTACCATTTCGAGCAAGATTGTCTATACAACTGTGAATATCCCAAGCTTCCATCAAGTAATATACATACTAGTATGATACAGTATTGGCCTCTAGGGCATATACACTAACAATTTCCCACTTGCACTAAGGCAATGTACTGGCGTATCGAAGACCTATCATCTCGATCAGCAGCTCGAACTGAGTCTGGGCTAAGGCCTTTGTGAATGGATCTGCAGTGTTATCTTCCGTAGCAACTCTCCAAACCTCGATCTCCTGGCGACCCACGATCTCCCTGATCAGGTGATACCGCCTCAAGATGTGTCTGGACTTCTGATGGGACCTGGGTTCCTTCGCTAAAGCTATATCCCCATTGTTGTCGCAATACAGAGGTATTGGATCAATAATGGACGGAACCACCTGAAGTTCCGTTAAGAACTTCCTCATCGAGACGGCTTCTTTTGCGGCATCTGCAGCAGCGATATATTCCGCTTCCATCATCGAGTCAGCAACGGTTTCCTGTTTGGAACTCTTCCAACACACTGCCCCTCCATTGAGGGTAAATACATAACCCGACATGGACTTGGAATCATCCTTGTCACTCTGGAAGCTGAAGTCAGCAAAGGCCTCGATCTGGAGGTCTTTTCCACCATACACCAAGAACATCTCCTTAGTCCTTCTCTGGTACTTGAGAATGTTCTTTACCGCTATCCTGTGCTTCTCCCCAGGGTTTGACTGATACCGGCTTACCACACTCAGTGCATAAGCTACATCCGGTCTGGTACACAACATCGCATACATTATAGAGCCTACCACAGAAGCGTTGGGTATAATAGACATGCGGTCCCTTTCCAAATCAGTCTTGGGAGACATCTCTTTGGAGAGGGTGATCCCGTGACAAGCCGGTAGATTACCGCGCTTGGAATCTTCCATACTGAATCTTTTCAGTATGGTGTCGATGTACCTGGACTGTGAGAGTCCTAATATCCTCTTGGATCTGTCACGATAGATCCGGATCCCCAGAATGTAAGAGGCATCACCCAGGTCTTTCATGGAGAACCTGTGTGACAAGAACCCTTTGACAGATTGTAGCATAGGAATGTCATTTCCTATCAAGAGAATGTCATCCACGTATAAAACGAGGAATACAACAGTTCTTGCTACAAATCTACTATAGATGCATGGTTAATCTGGATTTTTGATAAAGACAAATTCTTTGACCGTCTCGTCAAAACAGATGTTTCAACTCCGCGATGCCTGCTTTGGTCCATAAATGGACTTAAGAAACTTGCACACCTTTCCGCTGCTCCCACTCTGAATGAAACCCTCTGGCTGGTACATATAGACACACTCCTCTAAATTTCCATTTAGAAAAGCAGTCTTTACATCCATCTGCCAAATCTCATAATCGTGGAAAGCAGCAATGGCAAGAAGGATCCGAATGGATTTCAGCATAGCCACTGGAGAAAAGGTTTCGCCATAGTCCAAACCAGGTCTTTGACGAAAACCCTTTGCAACAAGTCTAGCCTTATAGGTCCCAACCTGTCCATCTACACCAATCTTCCTTTTGAAGATCCACTTGCATCCTACGGGTTTTACCCCATCTGGAGCAATGTCCAACGTCCATACTTTGTTGGTGTATATGGACTCCATTTCGGTCCGCATTGCATCCAGCCATTTTACCGAGTCAACGCTTTGAATGGCCTGCTGGAAGCTAGTCGGCTCATCACTATCAATGATGCAATCCTCTCTATCCCCATCTATGAGAAAACCGTAGTATCTCTCGGGCGGATGAGACTGCCTACTACTTCTGCGGAGCGGCGTAGGAATGTCCTGATCTTTCGAACCCTCTGGTTCTACTAAGCTTTCAGTAATAGTTCGTGGTTCTGGAATTTCTTCCAGTTCTATTGCGCTCCCACTTATCTGTTTTTCCAAAAACTGAGTTTCCAAGAAGTGGGCATGACGAGAAACAAAAACCTTTTGTTCCTCTTCGCAATAGAAGAAATATCCCTTGGAGTTCTTTGGATATCCCACAAACTTGCACTGTACTGAGAGTGCCTCGAGTTTGTCCGCATGC
Organism: Agapanthus africanus; assembly: GCA_030015575.1. Lineage (NCBI taxonomy): Eukaryota > Viridiplantae > Streptophyta > Magnoliopsida > Asparagales > Amaryllidaceae > Agapanthus > Agapanthus africanus. The sequence goes on from JASDDO010000014.1 coordinate 530,049,371, forward strand.
TGCTTTTTGACAAAAGCTGGACATCCCCATGTCTTAATGTGATTAAGATAGGGTCTCTTCCCACACCACATCTGATACGGTGTAGTAGGCACAGTCTTAGTTGGAACTCGGTTCAAAAGGTATGCAGCTGATTCTAGTGCATATCCCAAGAATGATCATGGTAACTCAGCGTTACTTATCATGGACCGTACCATATCCAATAGGGTTCGGTTCCGTCTCTCCGATACACCGTTATTTTGCGGAGTGTATGGAGGAGTAAGCTGAGAGAGAATTCCATTCTCTTTTAAGTAATCCAGGAACTCGGCACTCAAGTATTCACCACCTCGATCAGATCTTAGTGTCTTGATACTTTTGCCGGTTTGTTTTTCTACTTCATTCTTATATTCATGGAATTTTCCAAAGGCTTCGGATTTATGTTTCATTAAAAAGACATATCCGTACCTTGAAAAGTCATCCGTAAAAGTAATGAAGTAAGAATAACCGCTTCGTGCATGCGTAGACATTGGACCGCACACGTCGCTGTGTACGAGTCCTAAGAGCTCGCTCGCTCTTACTCCGTGTCCAGTGAACGGAGTCTTTATCATCTTTCCTTTGAGACAGTTTTGACAAGTTGCATATGATTGATATTCGAACGGATCCAAATATCCTTCTGTATGTAACTTCGTCAACCTTCTCTCATTGATTTGACCCAGTCTACAATGCCATAAGAAAGCCTGATTTGTTTCCGGAGACTTTCTTTTGTGTGTATTCTTGTAACTCCTTAGAATGTGTTTTGTAGCTAATTATATTTTAATTTATTGTTTTTAATAAAAAGTTTACCAAATTGGTTTTTAAATATTTTATCCTATTTAATGTGTATTTTACTGGAATTTTGTTAGGCACACTGTAACACCTTAGAATGTGTTTTGTAGCTAATTATATTTTAATATATAGTTTTTAACAAAAAGTTTACCAAATTGGTTTTTAAATATTTTATCTTATTTAATGAGTATTTTATTAGAATTTTGCTAGGCACACACACACTTGTGCATGTTAACTTGGGTTGTTTTTGGGGTTAAACCATGATTAGCAACCATGGTTAACCAACCATTTTTCCTAGCCTAGTTTTAATTATTTGTTTAAATGCTTTTGGGTTTAATAGTATGCATGGTTGTAATTAGTAGTGTTGGTTTTTAAAATGAAAAGGGTTTTATTATTGGTTGACTTGGAGAGAGAGAGAGAGCATGGGCATTATGGCCTTGCCCATGCTTCATTTAATGAAGTGAGAGAGAGTGAGAAGGGGGGGTTCTTGTGTGTGCTCATTCTCCATCTCATTTCTTTTCTTCTCTCATTATCTCACTCACACACACACACTCACCTGAGAGAGAGAGAGAGAGAGCTCCAGCAGCAGCAGCTAGCATCACCAACACCATCAGCATCATTGGCAGCAGCAGCAACAGGATCAGCAGGAGCAGGAGCAGCAGCTGCAGGCATCCTCATCATCATCACAACAACAACACAATAACAACAACAACACAATAACAACAACAACACCAGCAGTAGTATCATCAGTTCCAGCAACATTATCATCATCATCACAACACAACAACAACAACAGCAACAATAGCAGCAACTACAGCAGCAGCAAGCAGCAGTGATAGCAGCAGCAACACTAGAGGGAGCTCAGCACTTGCAGAAGCTCTCACCCCCTCCATACACCTCTTCACCTGCTTTCTTGGGCTCTTTAAGGTCCAATAGGGTAATTTCTGAACCCCATTTCGTGTGTACTTAAGTTTTGTGTCGATTAGTGTTGAAATAGCTAGTTTAGTGCTAGTTTTGGTAATTTGTGAGTTGTGATGGCAAATTGATGTTTGTGTTACCTAACCTAGTATATTTAAGTGTTAACAAGGCCACTTCAATTGAGGAATAGCCAGATTACACTAAAATACCATAAGGTTTCTATTTGGTGCAAATTGTCGTTTTTAAGTGATATACTGGACATTTGTGATCTGCTATAGACCCTGACCTTGCAGAACAAAATTGAGAATACTGGGACATGATACCTAGGTCTAGACACCACCACCAGAGCACGACCCCCTAACTCCTAACCCAGGCCGCCAATTTCTTCTTTTTGGCCACAATTTGCGGCCCAGTGGGGAGCATGGGTGTTGGGGTTTGGGTGTAGGGCTCCCTGCTGTATTTTCTAGGTCTTTGACATGTCTAGTTTTGTAATATCTTGCCTGTAGGAAAATCTGGGACTATATGTCGCTTTTGTGTTTCGTTGTGTTTGCGCGATACGCGCGATACGTGAGTGGGTTCTGTGATCCAGCGTATCGCGGCGTGTCGCGATGGTTTTAGACGCGTACACACACGATTCAGCGTATCGTGCACACGCGCGTTTAGTTCGCGACGCGTGTTTCTCGTTTCGATTCGATATCGCGTTTCGCGAGATATATGGCTTATATGTGATTTCCTTATCTTATTTGCAGGTTTGCAGGCAGGAACTACGGACACGGCTACAGGGGGAGCAGATGGTAGGATTCACCTAGCGTGGAGTATAGGTGAGTAGATATAACATCTACAGGGGAATCGCCCGCATGGCGTTATGCGTCTGAGCTAGGATTCAATTACCTGTCGCACATTCTACGTCATTGTAGATATGCGCCTTACTGGATTTCCTAGATATAGCTATATACTGTGACTAGCAGCCATAGGACACTGCACACATTATTGACGGTTCATGTTGAACGAGCACGGATTGCATGCTACACACACACCGTCAATAATTGCCATGTCACACACTACCCCTTATAGCTACCATTGCTTGCCACACTTGACATCTACTTTATCGGTATACCTATAGTGTATCATACCTTTAGTGATAGGTATATTTTCACTTTGCGATACAGCTACCGGTATACCTCATATATATTTTACTTATACCGGGAGGGATTTCCTACATATGTTACTTATACCCAGGGGGTATACGACATCAGTTCTTATAGGTAGATACCTATACTTTGCTACACCTGTATGTTAGATACATATTGAGTTGTTGTCGCATATTCACATTTACTGATGTTACTTAGCTGTACCTTATCATGATTTCGCATACATCTGGTTCAGCTATATACTTGTGTTTACTTGCTCGCATTCAGATATATCGCATATATTATTCCTGGATTGCGCATTGTTTATCTGGATTTTTCATGATGTTTTCGGGATTTGGGAACCGTGGGAGTTCATGAAATTATGCATACATGTAACAACCCGGTTCCCTTGATATGATATTTCGAGCGTCCCCCATGAGTTTTATCGGTGCTGATTTTATGCTCCATACGATGTGTGGTTGCCGTATGAGAGTACATGGTGGGGCCCGGTATGGTTCCCCTCGGCAAGAAGATCGATGGGTTTGCCGATTGAGCCTGGAGGCGGGCGAGTACCTACCGGTGATTGTTTGGACCTGGCAGTTGTCTGGAGGCTACTGGCCAGAGTAGAGAGGTGGATGCGGGATGACCTGTACTGTCGAGGCCGAAGGCCGACACTGCAGACGGACCCCGTGGGCTGATCCGGACTGACGGAGCCCCATATTCGAGGATTTCTGTGTCGATGCTTGGCACACGGTTTCATGATATTTCTTTAACCCCTTTTTGTATATATAACAGGGGATTTAGCCGTTTTTATATATACCTTTACACCAATATTAGTGGTATGGGACGCTAATATATGTGTATTGCCCCCATCATATTTATTTCTGTATATATATTTACCTTTAGGATGCTAGAAACTTACTTGAGATTGGACTTGGGATACTAGGTGATTCATTGGGATTGGACATTGGATATACCTATGTGATTGGTGATTTGTACATTCGAGATATAGGAGAGCTATTCGATATTGTACATTGAGGTGATGTGAGACTTTTATATTGTGACAGCCCAATGTGGGGGCCGGTTTGAGGATTCGGATTGGAGTATCTTGATGGATTGTGATCCTGCCACGACGTCAGGTTTCCGTGGAAAATGACATATTCCACCCTATACCTCACCCTTACCTACCTTATGCACAGATTCATATATATTGGTAGTACTTGTAGTGTACCCTTATGATAGTTGCATATTTGCTTTCTCATATCTCTACTGCATACTATTGTCATGTTACTATCGCTTCACTTATTGATTGTACCTGCTAGTGTACTCTCTTTATTTCAGCATTGCATGACATATTATTACTACTGTAATCGCATATCTTAGATTCATGCTGTACGTGCATTCCTGCGATTACCTGCATATGTTTTATACTATTCACGAGTTGGCAACTCACCCCCGTTGTGCCACAGGTGTTTCAGGTTTTTCCCCAGAGTAGTCGAGGCAGGCTATTCCTTTATTCAGCTATCCAGCTACTACCTTTTGCTACAGATACCGCATCAGCTCACAGTACCATTTTGCTTAGGTGGGTCAGACGGTTATCTGTATTTCATATTGTACCTTCGTTGTATATTGTACTCTCTCTCCATCTACTATTGTATTTGTGGACATAGAGACTTGGTGAGGACGTTATTGTGTATTATTGTGGATTTATGTCTTTTATTTATATACAGCTTCTCTCTACTGTCTTTAGTTCTTCGCTACGGCGCCGTATATTTGTATTGTATTCATCTGGGCTGGTTTTCATCAAAAAGGGGTGTTGCTAAAATTTTAAAGAAGGAAAATAAGACTTTTGAAGAATTTGGGTTGCGATTTCAATGGTTTCAAAACTTATATTATCTTTTCCGTATTTTTCATGGTTTAGATTTCTGGGTTTTGGCTTTCTTTTACTGCGTTACGTCTTTAGGCGTTGCATAGTATTAGGGCCGTCACGGGCCAATTTTGGGTCGTGACAAAGTTGGTATCAGAGCGTTAGGTTTTACCTTTCGGAGTGTAGGATGACCTTAGTATGATGGAGTAGGTAGCTTAAGCAGAGTAACGTAGTGTGTGTATGTCTGCAGCATACCCACAGCGCGGTACCTTGCATTAAGTGACCTAAGTACAATTTGCTTGACATTTCTCCCTTGATGATTCGTATCTTTGAGATTCGATTTCCTCATTCTTATCGAATCTCATCTTATATCTATTTATAGCCTTGCCGCCGATGACTATGGGGACTCAGAGCGATGCAGCGAGGGCCGAGGTCAGAGTTAGCTCGGGTGAGACGAGTACTGACCAGGATGGCACTCTAGTTGCACAGGTGCAGATGGATCAGCCTACGACCTATACTATGGATAGAACGTTGGTAGAGATGCAGGAGTTCCGCCAGACGATGAGTTCGTTAGTTGACGTCGTTCGGGAGCTACGACAGGAGGTTGTCACCCCCGTTACTCAGCTATCCCTTACGATCAGTATGCAGCAGTCCGTCACCTACATAGCACCAGTGGTTGCAGCCCCAGTTGACGAGGCACATATTTCAGAGGCTCAGAGAGTTCCAGGACAGTGGAGGACTCGTACCAGCGTACCAGCCCAGAGACAGAGGTTCGGTCATCGAGACAGATTTCGTGGCCACTACCGGAGTAGCAGAGGCTTGGGACGAGGACAGTCGTTCAGCTCTCATCCCCAGGATGGTCAGCAGTCAGCACGTGGATGTTTTCGATGTGGAAGCCTTCAGCACTTCGTCAGGGATTGTTCCTCAGCACGGCGTCAGGATCGTATTCAGAGAGGCCGTGGACGTGGAAGATTTGCTCAGAGGGCTCAGGCTACCAGAGGAGTTCATCTAGCTGCGAGTAGAGGGCAGACACAGGAGTTTGCTTCTACTCATCGGGACGCGCAGACATCCAATGTAGAGTTTTCAGGTACCCTTGAGTTATATTTTCTCTTGGTGTATTTGTTTGTTTCATGCTTGTACCGTGGTTGAGTAGACTAGTCGTAGTGGTGTTAACTTCTGTCAGCGATTCTTTTGTTGCGCGACACGTATTCAGTTTTGTGCCAATCGGATAGGAGGTAGAGATTCGTCCGTCGTTTTGATCCTTCTAAAGATGTTGGATTTGACGTTCTCCTGGGCACGGATTGGTTAACTGCGTGTTAGGCGTCTGTGGACTACCGTGTGGAAACAAGTTAGGTTTTGCTTTCCCAGGCAAGTCCGTTCTGGTTGTGCAGGTGGATAGTTGGGCCGCCTCTCACAGCTTGAATTCAGCCTTTTTCGCTAGTCGGCTACTGAGGAGATGGCGTGGATTCTTGGCGTTCATTCGTGATACCGGAGCCACCATGGGATTGTTGGACCGGGTTCTTTTCGTGCGAGAGTCTTTCCGACGTTGTTCCAGATGAGCCGGCGAAGCTGAGGGAGCTTAAGGATCAGCTGCAGAGTTTTGGTTTGGGAAGTTTTGTGCGTCTGAGTGTTTCGCTTTTGGAAGCTCCTATTTCTGTTCGTCAAGGAGAAAGACGGCAGTTTAGGGTTGCGTATCGACGGATCGTCAATTGAACCGGCTTATGGTGCGGATAGGTATCCTTCACCTCGCCGTGGCGATTTCTTCGATCAGCTCCAGAGTGCGAGACATTTTCTAAGTTTGCTTGGGATCAGGTCATCATTATTGAGAATTCGGAGTGACGGCATTCCGAAGACTGCCTTGTGCGTGCTACGGGCTTTGTGTGTTCTTGTGAGTCGTTGGATTCACTGTTGCCCTAGCAGCATTCGTAGATATGATGAACCAGATTTCTGCGGGCCGTTCCTCGATCAGTTTCTGTTGTGTTACTTACGACACTCTGGTCTACTTAATTTGTCTTGAGGGACAGGGGTAGCACTTGAGGATTTGTTATGCAGATGCTGGGAGAGCACCAGCAGTTGCTAAATTCTCGGAGTGTTTCTTCAGGCTTGTTTGTGTTGACTCCTAGGTCTTGTAGTCACGGGAGACGGTTCCGTATGGTCCCGAGGGAGATCGTGGCCGTACAGCTTAGGCCCAGACTTGTGTGCTGGACGGAGATCCGCAGATTGTTGGGCTTAGCAGGTTTTTGCCGCCGTTTCATGCAGGATTGCTAGAGTAGTGCTGCACCGTCGACTGAATTGACCGAGATGGAGGTTTCTTTTCTTTGGACTGAGGCATGTGTACGGAGTTTTCAGCAGTTGAAGATTCAGTTAACAACTGCATCAGTCTTTCTTTGCTTTTGGTTCGGGCGACTTCGTTGTTTAACTGTAATGTTTCTTGAGTGGGCTCGAGGGTGTACTGAGGTGACACTATAGAGATATCGCTTTTGCTTTCCCTACATTTGGAGGAAGTACGAGGAGGATATTCCACTCATGATCTGGAGATGGCCGCAGTGGTTTTGCGTTGGAGATTTGGAGACACTACTTGCTTGAGAGTCGTGTCAGATTTTCCACAGACCACTAGAGCTTAATGTACATCTTCCTGCAGCAGATTTGGATTGTTGTGATGGTCTTCTGCAGATTTTCAGTTCTTGTGTGATCGTCGAGTATAGCTTAGTTCGTCTCTACGGAGGGGACAACTTGCTCATGTCCGCGCCCGACCACTTTCCTTAAATCGTTTTCGCGAGACACTGCCCGTCGAAGCTCGTACGTCAGAGATACTTGAGCATATTCGGCTGGGTAATGATTCGGAGACCTTGATTGTGACAATGATGTGCTAAGTTAGGGACACGTTTGTGTACCTGCCATTATCAGGTAGAGGCGTGTAATCCTAGCACATGCACATCTGTCAACTCTCTTTATTCATTCAAGTTCCACCAGCTTTGGCGCGACTTGTGAGATAGTTAAGAGTGGACAGGGATGTAAAGAGAAGTTTCAGGTTTCGTTTCAAGTGTCTGTCTTGTGGTGTGCTTTGGGTCGAGCATCTGAGGCCGGCTGGAGAATTGCAATCTTTTTACCGTTCCGAAGTAGGAGTGGAAGCAGATCTCCATGAATTCCATTATGGTTTCTACCCAGTTTAGTTAGGATGTGACTCCATTCGGATTCTTGTCATCCGGTTATACTCAGTGCTCAGTTGTTTGTTTAAGAGGTGTGTTTGTTTTGTTTGTCGTCAGCAGTTGGGATCGTCACTCGCCATCGTTAGGGTTCTCCTTCGATAGCTGTTATCAGGAGACGCTCTAATTGGCCACCCTTAGGCTAAGGGTTAGGTCGTGTCGACCACCAGCCTGCTGTTTCTCTGACTCTGCGTAAGTAGGACTTTGGACCCCAGCTAGTCTAGAGATTTCGGAGACGGTCCAGTTGTGTTAGGTCAGGATGGGGATTGTCCATTTCGAACTGAGGTCTTATGACGATGGTGTTGGTCATAGACTCGAGTTCGTAGGACAGATCATGTATTCCTATGGACCTTCCGATGAATGACGTGTTGGATGTTGGGAAGCTTATCCCAGGATTTTAGGTCCTTTTAGATCCTATAAGCGAGTTAGTTTCGTTGCCTTTAACTTGGCACTTCCGCCCAGATTATGGGATTTTCACCCTGTATTCCTTGTGATGATACCTTACAATTACCTTCATGACCTTTCCCACATGATTTAGCACCAGACCTTTTAGCTGGACGCGATCTTTCGTTCACCAGCAGCCATGTGTGTTAATGGCTCGACAAGTGGAGAAACGTCGGTCGAAGGTCTTGCCATCTGTGAAGGGTTTTCTTGGACATAGCCGTATAGTGAGGTAGTCACTTGGGAGGCTGCGAGCGAGATTGAGGATTTTAAGCTTCTTTTGAAGGTACAGGTAACAGTATAAGTTTTAAATTCGGGGACGAATTTCTTTTAAGGGGGGAGATTGCAACACCTTAGAATGTGTTTTGTAGCTAATTATATTTTAATATATAGTTTTTAATAAAAAGTTTACCAAATTGGTTTTTAAATATTTTATCTTATTTAATGAGTATTTTATTAGAATTTTGCTAGGCACACACACACACTTGTGCATGTTAACTTGGGTTGTTTTTGGGGTTAAACCATGATTAGCAACCATGGTTAACCAACCATTTTTCCTAGCCTAGTTTTAATTATTTGTTTAAATGCTTTTGGGTTTAATAGTATGCATGGTTGTAATTAGTAGTGTTGGTTTTTAAAATGAAAAGGGTTTTATTATTGGTTGACTTGGAGAGAGAGAGAGAGCATGGGCATTATGGCCTTGCCCATGCTTCATTTAATGAAGTGAGAGAGAGTGAGAAGGGGGGGTTCTTGTGTGTGCTCATTCTCCATCTCATTTCTTTTCTTCTCTCATTATCTCACTCACACACACACACTCACCTGAGAGAGAGAGAGAGAGAGCTCCAGCAGCAGCAGCTAGCATCACCAACACCATCAGCATCATTGGCAGCAGCAGCAACAGGATCAGTAGGAGCAGGAGCAGCAGCTGCAGGCATCCTCATCATCATCACAACAACAACACAATAACAACAACAACACAATAACAACAACAACACCAGCACTAGCATCATCAGTTCCAGCAACATCATCATCATCATCACAACACAACAACAACAACAGCAACAATAGCAGCAACTACAGCAGTAGCAAGCAGCAGTGACAGCAGCAGCAACACTAGAGGGAGCTCAGCACTTGCAGAAGCTCTCACCCCCTCCATACACCTCTTCACCTGCTTTCTTGGGCTCTTTAAGGTCCAATAGGGTAATTTCTGAACCCCATTTCGTGTGTACTTAAGTTTTGTGTCGATTAGTGTTGAAATAGCTAGTTTAGTGCTAGTTTTGGTAATTTGTGAGTTGTGATGGCAAATTGATGTTTGTGTTAGCTAACCTAGTATATTTAAGTGTTAACAAGGCTACTTCAACTGAGGAATAGCCAGATTACACTAAAATACCATAAGGTTTCTATTTGGTGCAAATTGTCGTTTTTAAGTGATATACTGGACATTTGTGATCTGCTATAGACCCGGACCTTGCAGAACAAAATTGAGAATACTGGGACATGATACCTAGGTCTAGACACCACCACCAGAGAACGACCCCCTAACTCCTAACCCAGGCCGCCAATTTCTTCTTTTTGGCCGCAATTTGCGGCCCAGTGGGGAGCTTGGGTGTTGGGGTTTGGGTGTAGGGCTCCCTGCTGTGTTTTCTAGGTCTTTGACATGTCTAGTTTTGTAATATCTTGCCTGTAGGAAAATCTAGGACTATATGTCGCTTTTGTGTTTCGTTGTGTTTGCGCGATACGCGCGATACGTAAGTGGGTTCTGTGATCCAGCGTATCGCGGCGTGTCGCGATGGTTTTAGACGCGTACACACACGATTCAGCGTATCGTGCACACGCGCGTTTAGTTCGCGACGCGAGTTTCTCGTTTCGATTCGATATCGCGTTTCGCGAGATATTTGGCTTATATGTGATTTCCTTATCTTATTTGCAGGTTTGCAGGCAGGGACTACGGACACGGCTACAGGGGGAGCAGATGGTAGGATTCACCTAGCGTGGAGTATAGGTGAGTAGATATAACATCTACAGGGAAATCGCCCGCATGGCGTTATGCGTCTGGGATAGGATTCAATTACCTGTCGCACATTCTACGTCATTGTAGAATTGCGCCTTACTGCATTTCCTAGATATAGCTATATATGTAAGTCGATGTACTTCACCCCAGTACTTGTGGGGAGGCGGAATTTTCAAAAACTTATCAAGTTTAAACAACGAACATCGACTAACCACTAGAATCGAAGCTAAACTCTAAATAACCGTATTCTAAAGTTTCATCTCACAAGTGATTAGGGATTATACCTAATGAAACCGGTCCTTCTTCTTTACGTCCTCCTTTGTTCTCCTCGGCCTTCTCTAGGTAGTAGACGATCCACCCGAGAGCGAAACTCCAAGCTAAACCTCTAACTTGAGGTAACTAATCAACTTTGATTGCTAATCAAAGATGAGAGGATGATATAGAGTGAAGGTTATGGATTGTTTAGTCTAACTAATCCTTTGATCTCAACACATGAGGATTAAGGATTAGGGTTAGAAGATGAGAGCTTGAGGAGAGAGAATGTGTGATATGATAATGAGAGAAGAGAGAGAGTGTATCATAATATTATGAAGCATTCTTATTATCAAATAATCAATAAAGGAAATGAATAAGCATGCTTCACAAAATATCTTGTGATGATTCATTAACATGAGTCATTAAGCAATAAATGTGCATTAATGAAGTGAATGAATCACCACTATGACTCACTCTCTTATCCAAAAGAAACCTCCTTAGTCACATCTTCTAGAAGCTTCTCGAGTAATTACGAGAACGCCCCTCCGATCCGTAAAAATACGGAAAAACTTTAGACTGTAAAAATCCAATAACCGGATACCAGTAACTGGCTTAAACCAAAGCCGACTGGTAAAAACTGTCCGAAAGTCGTACGCGTGTAAACGCACGTATGCGTCCGAACCCTTTGTCGCAAAACCATGCAACCTCTATATCGTTTCGCTTGGAGTAGGAAACTCTCTGTGTGGGACTCTAGAGACTCGACTACTACGCTGGCAGTGGGTTTAACCACAGACCGCAAGCGGCACTAGCTGTACGTAACGGTCCCCAGGTAGTTGTCGATAAGAAGGCCGATGAGTAAACCCATCCGAACTCCTACTGAGTCTGATGTGACAATCTCCATACAGTCCGGTCCGTTCGTCCATGACTATCGCATATCGGGCCTAGGGGGGCGGCAAGCGTCAGTCCCCTAATAGCGGTATAAGTCGTGTCGGAGTGAAGCCCATTACACCCTGAGAAACTGCTGGAACCTACCAGCAAATCTCGCTTGCCCTGGCCAGGGACTTTGCGTAATGGCTCTCTGACACAGCACGATATCTACTCCCAATACCGGGAGGGACGAATCCTGTCTAACCGCCACTGCCTCCAAGTGCTCGGGACTGCACCCAACTGCTACCTGTTTGCACGACTCCTTTGAGCCGTGGTAGGGTAGCAATCTAAGAACAGTGGGACACACTCGAGGCGAAGTAGCAGTGTCAAGTCTGCGGACTACGCTGTACTCATGTCACCTGGGAACTGTTCACTGACGACTGGTATCAAACCAACCAACAGTTCCCTGTGAGTCCTGTCCGGTGTACCCGTAACCTAACGAGCACCTGTATACTATCTCCAGTACGACGTACTGACGGCTGTGGGACAGACCATCTCCCCAACTGGGATGAGAAGCGTACACACTAGTCTACTCCGGAGTATCGATGCTCTGTCTCGATAATCCAACGACCAGGGACCTGAATAAGGATGTGCTTGTAGACTACCCAGCCCCCACTAGTGTGACTGCCATCACAACGCTGGTAGACAAGCAAGATCCTAAGAGCTCTATCAATACGTACACTCACATATTAAGATAGAAAAACCAAGTAGCATACTACCATGTTTAGCAAGACTGTTATATACATGTGAATATCCCAAGCTTCCATTAAGTAATATACAAGCTAGTATGATACAGTAATGGCCTTCTAGGGCATAAACACTAACAATCTCCCACTTGCACTAGGGCCATGTACTGGCATATCGCAGACCAATGATCTCGAGTAGCCTCTCGAACTGAATCTGAGGAAGGGCCTTCGTGAATGGATCAGCAATGTTCTCTTCTGAAGCAACTCTCCGAACCTCGATCTCCTGACGATCAATGATCTCCCTGATCAGGTGATACCGCCTCAAGATGTGTCTGGACTTCTGATGGGACCTTGGTTCCTTCGCTAAAGCTATAGCTCCGTTGTTGTCGCAATACAGAGGTATTGGATCAACTATGGTAGGAACCACCTGAAGTTCTGTTAGGAACTTCTTCATCCAGACTGCTTCTTTTGCGGCATCGCAAGCAGCTATATACTCCGCTTCCATCGTCGAGTCAGCAACGGTGTCCTGCTTGGAGCTCTTCCAGCACACCGCCCCTCCATTGAGGGTAAAGACATAACCCGACATGGACTTGGAATCGTCCTTATCACTCTGGAAGCCGGAATCAGCAAAGGCCTCCAACCTGAGGTCTTTTCCGCCGTAAACCAAGAACATCTCCTTAGTCCTCCTCAGGTACTTGAGAATGTTCTTTACTGCTATCCAGTGTTTCTCCCCTGGGTCTGACTGATACCGGCTTACCACGCTCAGTGCGTAAGCTACATCTGGTCTGGTACACAACATCGCATACATTATAGAGCCTACCGCAGAAGCGTAGGGTATAATAGACATGCGTTCCCTTTCCAAATCAGTCTTGGGAGACATCTCTTTGGAGAGGGTGATTCCGTGACAAGCCGGTAGATTACCGCGCTTAGAATCTTCCATACTGAATCTTTTCAGTATAGTGTCGATATACCTGGACTGCGAAAGTCCCAACATCCTCTTGGATCTATCACGATAGATCCGGATCCCCAGAATGTAAGAGGCATCACCCAGGTCTTTCATGGAGAACCTGTGTGACAAGAATCCTTTGACAGATTGTAGCATAGGAATGTCATTTCCTATCAATAGAATGTCATCCACGTACAAGACGAGGAATACGACACTTCTGGCCACAACTTTACTATATATGCACGGTTCATCTGGATTTTTGATAGTCATATTCTTTGACTGTCTCATCAAAACAGATGTTCCAACTCCGCGATGCCTGCTTTAGTCCATAAATGGACTTAAGCAGCTTGCATACTTTCCCGCTGCTCCCACTCTGATTGAAACCCTCTGGCTGATCTATATAGACGCTCTCTTCTAAATTTCCATTCAGAAAAGCCATCTTTACGTCCATCTGCCAGATTTCATAATCATGGAAGGCAGCAATAGCAAGAAGGACCCGAATGGATTTGAGCATAGCCACTGGAGAAAAAGTTTCGTCATAGTCCAAACCAGGTCTTTGACGAAAACCCTTTGCAACAAGTCTAGCCTTATAGGTTTCCACCTGTCCATCTACACCAATCTTTTTCTTGAAGATCCATTTGCATCCTATGGGTTTTACCCCATCTGGAGCAAAGTCCAAAGTCCATACTTTGTTGGTGTACATGGACTCCATTTCGGTCCGCATTGCATCTAGCCATCGTACCGAGTCGCCGCTCTGGATGGCCTGCCTGAAGTCAGTAGGTTCATCATCATCTATGATGCAATCCTCTCTATCCCCATCTATGAGAAAACCGTAGTATCTCTCAGGCGGACGAGACGGCCTACTACTCCTGCGGAGGGGTGCGGGAATGTTCTGTTCTTCTTGAACCTCTGGTTCTACCAAACTTTCAGTAGCAGTTTGTGGTTCTGGAATTTCTTCCAGTTCTATTTCGCTCCCACTTATTTCCTTTTCTAAAAACTGATTTTCCAGAAAATGGGCATTACGAGAAACAAAAACCTTTTGTTCCTCTGCGTAATAGAAATAATATCCCTTGGAGTTCTTTGGATATCCCACAAACATACATTTTACTGATCGTGCCTCGAGCTTGTCCACATGCTGCTTTTTAACAAAAGCTGGACATCCCCAAATCTTCATATGCTGAAGATGGGGTTTCTTCCCAGTCCACATCTGATATGGAGTGGTAGGCACAGTCTTGGTAGGAGCTCTGTTCAGAAGATATGCCGCTGATTCTAGCGCATAACCCCAGAAAGATCGCGGTAACTCAGCATTACTCATCATGGATCGTACCATATCCAATAGGGTTCGATTCCGTCTCTCCGATACACCGTTATGCTGTGGAGTGTATGGAGGAGTAAGCTGAGAGAGAATTCCTTTCTCTTTTAGGTAACCTAGGAACTCGGCACTCAAGTATTCTCCACCTCGATCAGATCTAAGTGTCTTTATACTTTTGCCGGTTTGGTTTTCTACTTCATTCTTATACTCCTGGAATTTCTCAAAAGCCTCGGATTTATGTTTCATCAGATAAATGAATCCGTATCTTGAGTAATCATCCGTGAAAGTAATGAAATAGGAAAAACCACCTCTCGCATGTGTAGACATTGGACCGCATACATCACTGTGTATGAGTCCTAAGAGCTCGCTCGCTCTTACTCCTTGTCCAGTGAATGGAGTCTTTGTCATCTTTCCTTTGAGACAAGATTGACAAGTGTCATAAGTTTGATATTCGAACGTGTCCAAATATCCTTCTCTATGCAACTTAGTCAACCTTCTCTCATTGATGTGACCCAGTCTACAATGCCATAAGAAAGCTTTATTTAAATCTGGAGACTTTTTTTTTTAGTGTGTTCTGGACATTGAAAATTTGGAGTTGGTTTAACACATATATGCCGTTATTTAGAGTACCGGACCCAATCAAATCATGATTAAGGTGGATGTTGACAACATCTCTTACAAACGTGAAATCATAACCTTTATTTGATAACAAGGAAACTGATATGATATTACACGTTAAGCTGGGTACAAAATAACAGTTATGTAAAACCAAAATGTGTCCACTCGTCAATCCTAGGTGATAATCCCCGACGGACGCAGCTCCCACGCTAGCTCCGTTAGCAACCCTGAGGATCATATCACCTTCCTTCAGCACTCTACGGTTTCTCAGTGCCTGCAAAGAATTGCAAATATGAGATCCTGATCCGGTATCCAATACCCAGGAAGTAGAGTTGATTGACAGACAATTCTCAATTACAAACACACCTGAAGTCGAAGCCACAGCTTGCTTCGGTTCCTGGTTCTTGGCGTTCCACGCCTTGCAATCCTTCTTCCAGTGCCCTTTCCTGTGACAATGGAAGCACTCATCCAGGCCAACTACCGGTGCTGTAAACTTTTTCTTTCCCTTCTTTCCCACCTTACTAACACCTCCTCTAGGTCTGGGTGCGGCCTTCTTCTTCCTTCCTTTGGCCCTAGCCTTGGACCCGGAAGAAGATGAACCGCCAACAAACATAGCGGGTGTTTCCCTTGCCTTCTGCAAGGTGCCCTCTGCACTCCTTAACATGTTCAGGAGTTCCGCAAGTTCAACTTCTTTTCCTTGAAGATTGAAGTTGAGGATAAACTGGGCGTAGGTGGGAGGAAGGGACTGGAGAACAAGGTCTGTATAGAGCTCATTATCCAAAGTCGTCCCAAGGTCCGCGAGCTCTTCAATATAGCCGATCATCTGTAGGACATGTTCACCTACCGATGACCCGACAGCCAACCTCGCTCGAAACAATTTCTTAGAGGTCTCGTATCTTGCTATACGAGATTGCTCTCCATAAAGTTCCTTTGTATGGAGAAATATGCCATCTAGGGACATATCCTCGTGCCTCCTCTGATGTTCATTGTTCATCGAGGCAAGCACGATGCACTTGGCTCTCGCGCAATCTAAATCCCAGGTTTTACGGATTTCCTTATCCGCATTGCTGGATTTGGGACCAAGGACAGCAGGTGCTGTAGCGGTGAGGACGTACCCCAGTTTGTCATAGGTCAAAGCCATCTTGACATTCCGCAGCCAATCTTTATAGTTTGGCCCCGTCAGTATATTTTTCTCTAAAAGTAACTTAAGTCCAGTCATTTTCAGGGTCGCTGCAATTAGGAGAGAGAGAAGAAAACTCTTTAGCATGATGCTCTTGCAAGTTTAGAGTGGTTTTTAGTTTATCTAAACTGGATGGCTCCCACTGTTTCTCAAATCCTTCCTCAAACCATAAAAGAAGAATTAGCCAAGACTATTCTCACCGTACAATACTTGCTTAACCGTTCAGCCAGGCCGGTGTCGATACTTCGAGGGAGGTTTTCCAACGCTTTCGCGAAGTTCCTTAATTAAATAACCTCTTTTCTCTGGGGGCGTAACCCCGCTGACACTTTTCTGGACACCTACTAGGTTTATAGCATTGATCGTTAAGCGACGAATATCCTGATAAGTAGCATATACTCACAGTAGGATCGGGATCCAAATATCATCGTATGATAATGTTGAAGGAATCCTACCAACATTCATCAAACTCCAAATGGTATGCATCTCTTTGCAAATTTCAGTTTCTTTAGAAATTCCCGATATAAGTTTTTGCCCCATGCTCTTATGACCTTGGCTTTGGTCAAAATGTCATAAGTCACATGTCAAGTTCTACCCGTCATTATCTTGTCAATTTGAACCCATCCGTATATACCCCTGACTTTGGTCAAATGATAATACGACTGTCCCAAACTAACTCATCTATCTTATGCAACAAATGAAAACCCAGTAGCTACCAAACACTATGCCTTGACTTTGGCCAAAATGCATAGCTTGAATACTACTGAATACCCAAATGAAACGACGGAGGGCTACGACTGGTTTTGGCGAAACCATAAACGTAGTGAACTTGATATAACCGAAGGAACCTGATAGCTTTTAAAAGGAGTGGTTAAATCTCCGCATTTAAAAATATCTGTTTCAAAAATAACCGATTGGTTTCTTTTAAATTGTTCCAACGATTTAAACTTTGGTTTGTTTTACTTTGCATTATAGATAATGCGTCCCATCATTAACCTATCATTGCAGAAAACAACGAAAATATAACGTCCTCTTATGCCATCCGCATTCGCCACGGGGTCCCGTCATCACCCGTTAGGTTACTTAACTAACGACAGAGCGGGGGCTGGGCTAGCGCGGGTGTAAAACATAAGTGACGTCTAAATAGCTATAATAAATATAGATATTTTACATTCGTCTGACGCAATGATATTCATTCCAGAACACAGATAAACAATATTGGATTTGCAAGCAATCTGTATTTCTTTTGAGCCTGCAAGAAAAGACAGATTACACAGTTGTGATGAATAGCCGTTTACCCCACCCTCGACCCCTACGGGTACGGCAAACTACCCACCCGGCAGTCTGTGTACCCCACCTTGGGTCAGTCCTAGGAGCAAAAACAGTAAAATGAAATAATACAACGGTGGCTACGACCGCAACCTGGAAGTGCCCCGCGAAAATAATATTACAACAAATTACATTTACAACAAATGAATTAAACAATAACCCTTTGCTAACCCCGGCTATACACCACAACAGTCCAATACAGTTTATATGCACAAACAGATATAACCATTTCAGAAATGTGCAACCCCCTGCCAACCGACATACTAGCAGTTGGGGAAGGTTTACGAACACATCAAACAATCACAGATATAATCCAATACGCAAATACTGTACAATTCGATCGAATAAACAACTTCAATATTGCTCCAAAATCTGCTCTGTTAAACAGTAACCTGAGCAATAATTAAATATTCCAGAAAACACTAAATATCACAGGGGACCCACACAAAAAATTTGGGATCATGACTCGGCAACTCGGCGGCGGAACCGCGGCGGATCGGTGGGATCCGCCGCGCTTCCGCGGCGCTTTAGCCGAGTCATGGGCCCAATTTTCTTGGGTGTTCTCCTGGACCCATGTCAAGCTTTCTGAACACATTAAAAAAATTTTAGGACTTCATTTTAAGTTCGACAGAAACTTAACAGAATTAGGGTTTTCCGGCTTCGTTTTTTTTCGTTCGAAATTCGTACAAATTTGCGATTAAGTTATTTAGTGTTTAGCGAGGCTCTGATACCACTGTAAGTCGATGTACTTCACCCCAGTACTTGTGGGGAGGCGGAATTTTCAAAAACTTATCAAGTTTAAACAACGAACATCGACTAACCACTAGAATCGAAGCTAAACTCTAAATAACCGTATTCTAAAGTTTCATCTCACAAGTGATTAGGGATTATACCTAATGAAACCGGTCCTTCTTCTTTACGTCCTCCTTTGTTCTCCTCGGCCTTCTCTAGGTAGTAGACGATCCACCCGAGAGCGAAACTCCAAGCTAAACCTCTAACTTGAGGTAACTAATCAACTTTGATTGCTAATCAAAGATGAGAGGATGATATAGAGTGAAGGTTATGGATTGTTTAGTCTAGCTAATCCTTTGATCTCAACACATGAGGATTAAGGATTAGGGTTAGAAGATGAGAGCTTGAGGAGAGAGAATGTGTGATATGATAATGAGAGAAGAGAGAGAGTGTATCATAATATTATGAAGCATTCTTATTATCAAATAATCAATAAAGGAAATGAATAAGCATGCTTCACAAAATATCTTGTGATGATTCATTAACATGAGTCATTAAGCAATAAATGTGCATTAATGAAGTGAATGAATCACCACTATGACTCACTCTCTTATCCAAAAGAAACCTCCTTAGTCACATCTTCTAGAAGCTTCTCGAGTAATTACGAGAACGCCCCTCCGATCCGTAAAAATACGGAAAAACTTTAGACTGTAAAAATCCAATAACCGGATACCAGTAACTGGCTTAAACCAAAGCCGACTGGTAAAAACTGTCCGAAAGTCGTACGCGCGTAAACGCACGTATGCGTCCGAACCCTTTGTCGCAAAACCATGCAACCTCTATATCGTTTCGCCTGGAGTAGGAAACTCTCTGTGTGGGACTCTAGAGACTCGACTACTACGCTGGCAGTGGGTTTAACCACAGACCGCAAGCGGCACTAGCTGTACGTAACGGTCCCCAGGTAGTTGTCGATAAGAAGGCCGATGAGTAAACCCATCCGAACTCCTACTGAGTCTGATGTGACAATCTCCATACAGTCCGGTCCGTTCGTCCATGACTATCGCATATCGGGCCTAGGGGGGCGGCAAGCGTCAGTCCCCTAATAGCGGTATAAGTCGTGTCGGAGTGAAGCCCATTACACCCTGAGAAACTGCTGGAACCTACCAGCAAATCTCGCTTGCCCTGGCCAGGGACTTTGCGTAATGGCTCTCTGACACAGCACGATATCTACTCCCAATACCGGGAGGGACGAATCCTGTCTAACCGCCACTGCCTCCAAGTGCTCGGGACTGCACCCAACTGCTACCTGTTTGCACGACTCCTTTGAGCCGTGGTAGGGTAGCAATCTAAGAACAGTGGGACACACTCGAGGCGAAGTAGCAGTGTCAAGTCTGCGGACTACGCTGTACTCATGTCTCCTGGGAACTGTTCACTGACGACTGGTATCAAACCAACCAACAGTTCCCTGTGAGTCCTGTCCGGTGTACCCGTAACCTAACGAGCACCTGTATACTATCTCCAGTACGACGTACTGACGGCTGTGGGACAGACCATCTCCCCAACTGGGATGAGAAGCGTACACACTAGTCTACTCCGGAGTATCGATGCTCTGTCTCGATAATCCAACGACCAGGGACCTGAATAAGGATGTGCTTGTAGACTACCCAGCCCCCACTAGTGTGACTGCCATCACAACGCTGGTAGACAAGCAAGATCCTAAGAGCTCTATCAATACGTACACTCACATATTAAGATAGAAAAACCAAGTAGCATACTACCATGTTTAGCAAGACTGTTATATACATGTGAATATCCCAAGCTTCCATTAAGTAATATACAAGCTAGTATGATACAGTAATGGCCTTCTAGGGCATAAACACTAACAATATACTGTGACTAGCAGCCGTAGGACACTGCACACATTATTGGCGGTTCATGTTGCACGAGCACGGATTGCATGCTTCACAAACACCGTCAATAATTGCCATGTCACACACTACCCCTTATAGCTACCATTGCTTGCCACACTTGACATCTACTTTATCGGTATACCTATAGTGTATCATACCTTTAGTGATAGGTATATTTTCACTTTGCGATACAGCTACA
Source organism: Agapanthus africanus (assembly GCA_030015575.1). NCBI lineage: Eukaryota > Viridiplantae > Streptophyta > Magnoliopsida > Asparagales > Amaryllidaceae > Agapanthus > Agapanthus africanus. The sequence goes on from JASDDO010000014.1 coordinate 530,069,836, forward strand.
GGTATACCTCATATATATTTTACTTATACCGGGAGGGATTTCCTACATATGTTACTTATACCCAGGGGGTATACGACATCAGTTCTTATAGGTAGATACCTATACTTTGCTACACCTGTATGTTAGATACATATTCAGTTGTTGTCGCATATTCACATTTACTGATGTTACTTAGCTGTACCTTATCATGATTTCGCATACATCTGGTTCAGCTATATACTTGTGTTTACTTGCTCGCATTCAGATATATCGCATATATTATTCCTGGATTGCGCATTGTTTATCTGGATTTTTCATGATGTTTTCGGGATTTGGGAACCGCGGGAGTTCATGAAATTATGCATACATGTAACAACCCGGTTCCCTTGATATGATATTTCGAGCGTCCCCCATGAGTTTTATCGGTGCTGATTTTATGCTCCATACGATGTGTGGTTGCCGTATGAGAGTACATGGTGGGGCCCGGTATGGTTCCCCTCGGCAAGAAGATCGATGGGTTTGCCGATTGAGCCTGGAGGCGGGCGAGTACCTACCGGTGATTGTTTGGACCTAGCAGTTGTCTGGAGGCTACTGGCCAGAGTAGAGAGGTGGATGCGGGATGACCTGTACTGTCGAGGCCGAGGGCCGACACTACAGACGGACCCCGTGGGCTGATCCGGACTGACGGAGCCCCATATACGAGGATTTCTGTGTCGATACTTGGCACACGGTTTCATGATATTTCTTTAACCCCTTTTTGTATATATAACAGGGGATTTAGCCGTTGTTATATATACCCTTACACCAATATTAGTGGTATATGACGCTAATATATGTGTATTGCCCCCATCATATTTATTTCTGTATATATATTTACCTTTAAGATGCTAGAAACTTACTTGAGATTGGACTTGGGATACTAGGTGATTCATTGGGATTGGACATTGGATATACCTATGTGATTGGTGATTTGTACATACGAGATATAGGAGAGCTATTCGATATTGTACATTGAGGTGATGTGAGACTTTTATATTGTGACAGCCCAATGTGGGGGCCGGTTTGAGGATTGGGATTGGAGTATCTTGATGGATTGTGATCCTGCCACGACGTCAGGTTTCCGTGGAAAATGACATATTCCACCCTATACCTCACCCTTACCTACCTTATGCATAGATTCATATATATTGGTAGTACTTGTAGTGTACCCTTATGATAGTTGCATATTTGCTTTCTCATATCTCTACTGCATACTATTGTCATGTTACTATCGCTTCACTTATTGATTGTACCTGCTAGTGTACTCTCTTTATTTCAGCATTGCATGACATATTATTACTACTGTAATCGCATATCTTAGATTCATGCTGTACGTGCATTCCTGCGATTACCTGCATATGTTTTATACTATTCACGAGTTGGCAACTCACCCCCGTTGTGCCACAGGTGTTTCAGGTTTTTCCCCAGAGTAGTCGAGGCAGGCTATTCCTTTATTCAGCTATCCAGCTACTACCTTTTGCTACAGATACCGCATCAGCTCACAGTACCATTTTGCTTCGGTGGGTGAGACGCTTATCTGTATTTCATATTGTACCTTCATTGTATATTGTACTCTCTCTCCATCTACTATTGTATTTGTGGACATAGAGACTTGGTGAGGACGTTAGTGTGTATTATTGTGGATTTATGTCTTTTATTTATATACAGCTTCTCTCTACTGTCTTTAGTTCTTCGCTACGGCGTCGTATATTTGTATTGTATTCATCTGGGCTGGTTTTCATCAAAAAGGGGTGTTGCTAAAATTTTAAAGAAGGAAAATAAGACTTTTAAAGAATTTGGGTTGCGATTTCAATGGTTTCAAAACTTATATTATCTTTTCCGTATTTTTCATGGTTTAGATTTCTGGGTTTTGGCTTTCTTTTACTGCGTTACGTCTTTAGGCGTTGCATAGTATTAGGGCCGTCACGGGCCAATTTTGGGTTGGGCCAAAGTTGGTATCAGAGCGTTAGGTTTTACCTTTCGGAGTGTAGGATGACCTTAGTATGATGGAGTAGGTAGCTTAAGCAGAGTAACGTAGTGTGTGTATGTCTGCAGCATACCCACAGCGCGGTACCTTGCATTAAGTAACCTAAGTACAATTTGCTTGACATTTCTCCCTTGATGATTCGTATCTTTGAGATTCGATTTCCTCATTCTTATCGAATCTCATCTTATATCTATTTATAGCCTTTCCGCCGATGACTATGGGGACTCAGAGCGATGCAGCGAGGGCCGAGGTCAGAGTTAGCTCGGGTGAGACGAGTACTGACCAGGATGGCACTCTAGTTGCACAGGTGCAGATGGATCAGCCTACGACCTATACTATGGATAGACTGTTGGTAGAGATGCAGGAGTTCCGCCAGACGATGAGTTCGTTAGTTGACGTCGTTCGGGAGCTACGACAGGAGGTTGTCACCCCCGTTACTCAGCTATCCCTTACGATCAGTATGCAGCAGTCCGTCACCTACATAGCACCAGTGGTTGCAGCCCCAGTTGACGAGGCACATATTTCAGAGGCCCCTTATCGTATCGTATTGGATTTAGTGTGTCGTTTCAAGTGTTGATTTGGTTTTGATGCGATGCGATACTTGTGATTCGTGTAGGTACACCGCGACGATCCGAGGCGATGCGGAAGATGACGGAGACATCGACACCGACACACGGGTTACAGGTGAGTAGATTATATCTACAGGGGGAAGTCGGGTGGATGGCGTATAGCACCCCCGCTGTCCGTAGATAGATTATTATGTAGTTATTGTGATATTAGGTGTATTATGGATAGTATAGGGTTAGCAGTGACTAGTGCAGCTCATAGTCGCGAACCCTAGGATAGAATTACACCTATACACACACCCTTGCTTATCACTTGTACTTGCACTGTGATTGATGATATGTGATAACTTTGGAGATGAGTCGATGATGTGGGCTTGGTGCCCTGGGATCGGTGATTTGATACGATTCATATGTGGGATATGACCTGCGCTTCTTGCGGGCTTGGGATATGTGTTTACCCCCGCATGCATATTACTGATGTTACCGTTTTGTACTAGACATAGAGTAGTACTCCAGACTATACGATCTGATGATGGTGATATCTGTTATGTGATGAGACAGTGAGATGTTGACCCCTACCCAGCTATTGGGGATGCCGTACGACGATTTACCGTACGAGCCGATATTGATGATAGATCCGCACTCATAACTCGAGGATATCTTATGATATGACATTGAGGCGAAATCACCGACTATATATCTTTATATATATGCCGACTCAGATTTAGGAGGTTTGCACACCTACCCCTCCTGATTGACCTGATACTTAGATGTAGTTGCATAGTAGATACTTCTCTGTGGTGTTGACTACTAGATTTCTGCATCTTCATGCTATTCGCATTGTTGGCATATGCTCATTGTTATGCTATTATCATGCTGTTAGGACACCAGCACCATTATCGATGATGCGTATGTTTCACGTTCACTAATTGCCGGCTCACACACTTCATCATCGATAATTGCCATGCCACTACACTGTAGTACTGTTGCATTCATGATATGATTACTGCTTGGCATATTGTACACATGTACTTGTACACAAACATAGATGATTCATACTTGATTGAGATTGAGAACTGCAAGATATTCCATGTTACATGATTTCCGATATGATTACCTCTCTTTACTTGTCGCATACATCATGGATTGATTATATAGCACGTTGCATTGGATTTACTTCTCGATGTGGATTTTCATGTGATTCTGGTTTTGAGGACCGTGGGATTATTTAATAAAAGAGGCACTTTTATGAAAACCCGGTACCTCGTGATATGATATTTCGGTGCGTCCACCACGCGTTTTCTCGGTGCTGAGACGTGTGCTTGAAACCCGATTCGAGGAGGTGATGTACCGTTTGCGGGTTCGTGGTGGGCCCGGTATGGTTCCCCTCGGCGAGATGATCGATGGGTTATGCCGATTGAGCCTGGAGGCGGGCGAGTACCTACCGGTGATTGTATTTGAGCTCGGCGGATATCCGGGGGATACCGCCTGGAGCTGAGAGATGGGCGTACTGCAGGGGGCCAACGGGCCGATACCGCAGACGGAGCCCAGAGATGGACATGGGTTGACTCGTACTGCCGGGGGCCGAGGGCCGATACCGCAGACGGAGCCCCATATGGATGAGGATTTACGTGTCGATGCTTGGCACGGGTTTCATGATGAGTTTTCCATGATTTTGGTTATATCCTCACATTGCATACATGATGCTTGCTGTCAGTGGGTGACAGGTGGACGGGTTCCACAGATATACAGATATGGATCATATACAGACTGGATTTACACTTATCTTACACTAATATTAGTGGTATGGGACGCTAATATATGTGTATTGATATCTTTGATATTTCATCATATCTACCTTATGCAGACATACCTTATACTGATGACATGTTTTTACCTGAGTACCTGGCACTACATACGTGATTAGATGTTACCTTGCCACCTTGTTACACTCAGATGTACTCTTGTGGATTATATTACTGATCGTTGACTTAGGTTTATGTCTTGCATTCGGTTTCTTCTTGTAGATGTTTCTATTCACGAGTTGGCAACTCACCCCCGTTGTGCCACAGTTCTTGCAGGTTTTGCCGTACAGGTCCTATTGCGGCATTTCTGGCACACTACCTTCTTACGGGTGATTTGCTTTGGTAGGTGGATTCTTTCGTATCATGAATCACCTTTGTATTTATTTACTTCATTGTATCTAGAAATTGTCCATCAACCAAAACTTGTATATTCTTTCAGACTCAGAGACAGTGTTGTATTATTCGACCTTAGAGTCGCGCTTAGTAGTATTGCGGTTTTCTTGCTACTTTTGAGCTTTCTTTTGGTTTTGATCCTCGCCACTTGGCGTTGTATATTATCATATCTTTGTGTGGTTGTGACCGTCGATTGACGAAGAGCTAGCTCCCGCTTGGGGATGCCTTTATCATTGCCTATTTATATTGTTATCCTTGTTGTACCCCATTCGGGGCCAGTTTTACAAAAGAAACTCTGCCGAAATTTTTAGAAAAGACTTTATTGTTTTCAAAACGTACCTTCGGCTTAGTTATTTAAAAACCTTGATTTCAAACCTGTATTCTTCACTTCTTTAAACCAGTTTTCTTTACTTATTCCTAAAATGGTTTTAGATTTCTGGGCTTTTGGCTTACTTGGATCAGATGGAGTCCTATAGACTTCATATGGTTCAAGGGCCAGTCACGTGCTCTTTCGGGTCGTGACAAAGTTGGTATCAGAGCGCTAGGTTGACCTTGGTTCGAGTCTGAGTTTGACTATGTGGAGCCTAGGGCGTTGTTTATATACGGAACTTAGGCTTGACCTTACGGAACTTAGACTTGGTCGAGGGGGTATTCGACCCGAACTTTCGTCATACTAGGATGACCCTTGGTTGATGGATTAGGTGACTAAAGTAGAGTGACGTACCGTTGGTATGTTCCGCGGCATACTTACGACATGCCACTCCGCTTAAGGAGCCTTAGGATGTGCATGTTTTTCGAGATCAGTGATTCTCTTCATATCCTGGATTATACATCCATTTGAGATTCCCGCTTCTACTAGTTTCATGATCATACCTCCATTGATGCTGTTCCTTCCTATGATCATGTATCCACTTTGGATCTGTTGTTTCCTTTCTTGCCATTGATGTGCTCTCTTTGATACTCGATTGAGATTCCTGTCACCATGTTTGAGCGCAGTTTGGGCTGCTGCTAGGGTTACGGCCGGTGTGAGCTCGTTTGGTACGAGGGCCGACCATTGTGTTTTCTGGTGACATGGGAACGTCTCGAGTTAGTGTTGGTGGTTGTGACCTCTAGTGGAGGCGAGTGCTTGGTCTTGCACCGGATGATCGGGCCATTGTTAGAGCTGCCAGTTGAGAGATGACTGTTGATGTACAACATACCTCAGGGATGTGATGTCGCCTATCGTGCAGACCGATGGACCAGCTGTTGCTGAGATTGACAGGATGTTGCTTTCGGAGCTTACGAGCTGAGATTGCCGGAGCTTTCAGGCAGATATGAGACAGATGATAGCTAGTCTACCCGATTTGAGAGACGAAGGTGATTCGTCCGATTTTGCGCCAGAGCGGGCCCAGTTGAGTTGAAGATTTCCAGTGTGGAGAGTCTTACTCAGATCTAGAGCAGACCGACTCAGAGATGACCGCTTATGTATCGCCTTTCCTAGAGGATTGAGGCGTTGTTCGGCGTACAGGCGTATGAGCCAGTTGCTGCTGCAAATGACGAGATATCGCCCAGATGGTTGGAGCTACTGCAGCATGAGCATGTTCTTAGAGAGATGATAGCGAGTTGCTAGTCACCGAGGATGGATGACTAGGACGTGTGGTGAGTTCGCTTACCCCGATGCGAGGTCATCAGGCGGATTGATTCCAGCTAGAGACGACTTCACGCAGGTTCGTGAGAGTCGATAGAGACGATCGAACGTCAGGAGCCTATTTTCCAAGTTTAAAGTATACGGAAAGACATGCAGGTGATTCTATGGACCCTCTAGAAGAATGAAACCCTAACTCGACTTAATGACCGTGTGACAGCCTTTGAACCTTAGGGTTTACGGCGGTTCTGCGGCGCCATTAGTGAGGCTTGGGTTTGCCCTTCTACGGCTGGACCACCGACGCTGTGGCATGTACTCGATACTGTTAAACTGTACCCGAGATGTGAGCTCTTGGGGGATTATGAGGATCTGACGAGTCGATCGGATGGTTCGACATCTTTCGGATATCGTGATGGGACACTGCTTGGGAGACTCCAGATGCGAGCGTAGCCGTCGGAGCGCAGTTCGTGTAGCCACGATGAGTTAGGTCCAAATCAGTCGACTTGAGCAATGTGGAGTAGAGAGTTCGTACGAGGTTTCGACGAGATGACGTCCTACTCCTCTGACATCAGAGATGTGGTACGCACCCAGGGGTGTTGTATATGGATATATCTTCCAGAAAGAAGCGCGATAAGTATGCAGCCGTTCCGGAATAAGCTTTAGCTTCAGCATTGGATGACGACTTCCGGGCTTTTCGGCAGGAATGAGATTTGGGAAAGGGACCTCGACAGGACCCTTCGGGAAACGATACGAGAAGACCTAGACCAGGAGTGGTCGTATTGCGCGCACCCAGCAGGCCAGAGTTCGGCATTGTCGACAAGGTAGTTGACCAGGGTCGGATAGAGGAACTTACCCAGATGCGTTGCGAATTGATCAAGGACGGACGAGTGATAAGTATTCCTCTGGTGGTTGGGACGCGTTCCCGAGGACCAGTTCGGCCTGACATCTTCTACGGAATGATGAAGCTACAGAATACGCGACTTCGAGTCTGTGTGAGAGACTTCAGATTGACCGTGGCCGAGAACAGTGCAGTGCATAGTAGCTTGGCATGACGTCATAGTGGACGATGATAGAGACAGTTGAAACCAGAGGTTCGTGTGAGACACTGACGAGCTGTCATTGCTTCCCGTCGAGACTAGAGACCTGATTTGCTTACAGAGACGTTGGGATGTGACCAGTTTCTGAGAAGATATTGTTCTGAGGACACAGGTGTCTTTTGAGCGAGAAGAGGTTGTGCAGGAGAGCCAGCCTCCGTTTGGTTCGGCATAGGCATGATCGGAAGAGACCTTGAGCAGGATTCCTTCAAGGACATTGCTGCAACGATGTTTGCACCCAGGATCAGATGTGAGACGTACTTTCAGAGAGCCAGAGGCCGACGCCAGTGATATGCTGCCTTACGAGTGGTCGTGAGGTTTGACCGAGAGGTGACCAGAGAAGTGCCAGAACGGAATCGTCCCCGTTAGCACATCTGACAGGGCCGATGAGCCGATTGACTGTGAGATTGGTAACCCACAGAGAAGATAAGGACCTAGAGAGTCAGAGGACGCCAGATCGTGAGCAAGAGGCAGGTGGATATCCTGCGCTGCTAGCAGTGGATAGCACCGACTCCTTCTCGACCTTGAAGGAGGAACTACCGAAGACGGTATTTATGATTTGTGATTTTGTGATTCGATTATCACGTATCCGTCATTTTGGATTTCGGTATTTGGGGCGTTCTGTTTGCATGATTTAGTTTTGATGACTGAGTTTCATGATATTGATTTCATGCACCCACTGGATATTTATATATTTTGTGCAGAGTTATTATATTTGAGATATTGATTGAGATTTCATGCCTACAGTATGCAGTGATTTGATTTGCACTTCCAGCGTGGTTTTCATGCACCCTTAGTGTTTTGATATACGATTTTGGTGCACGCCAGATGCACTAAATCGGGATTCTTCGTGCATGTCACATGCACCTTATTTTTTTTCTGTCAGGCACACACGTTGCCTACGACAGATGTTTCGTGCACACCCGTTGCACCTAGATGTTGTTTTGTATACCTGTTTGACACATTTATGGATCTTGATTTCCATGCGCACCAGACACACAGGATTGTGTTATGTGCATTTTTGGGATTTATTCCTTTTGGAGCAGTACCTTTTATGATGTTGGATTTTTGCTTTCATGCTGAGCAGGACTAGTCAGTGGACGGTACCTGGATATACTTTTGCATGCTTTTGCATCAGCTACTTACATGTATGGATTAGATGTCTACATGTGTAGTATTGATCCATATCATATCGGTTTTGTATTGGATTTGACATTGTGTTTTTACCTCGACTCCGATGATTGCGAGATGCTTGACGGAGTTTTGATTTTGAGTTATCTGCTCATTTTTCATGCGCATGCATTGCGCTGTGATGTTTTATGTGTTGATATTTTCGGAGCCCCGACAAATGGATTATTACTGAAATTGTTTTTAGTATTGGGGATTTAAATTTAAATTCGGGGACCGAATTTCTTTAAGGGGGGTAGATTGTAACATTTTCAAAAATATAAAATATTAATTTTGGGAATTTTTATAATTTAATATTATTTTATTGATTATTTTAATATTTAATGCAAATAAATAGGAAAAATGTTTGAAAAATTATGAAAAATTATGGAAAATTCTAAAATGGGTTAATTATTGAAATTATGACATTTTTAAGTTTTTGTGATTAGTTTGACACTAATTTAGTGCTAATCGCGATTAAAATCGCTAATCGGGTTTTTTGGCAATTTTGTGCAAAACTTGCACATATCACTTTTTCTACACTTGTGCATTTTTCTAGCCATGGATTTCTTTTCGGGTTACTATTGATGTGAGAAGGTTTGGTTTTTAAAAGAAAAAGAAAAGAAAATGTAATGATGAGGGTAGGTGAGAGAGAGACATGGGGTACCATTGACCATGAGACTTAGCCATTCTCCCATCATTTTCTCTCCCTCTTCCTCTCCCTTGCTGCTGCTGCCCTAGCCCTCTCTCCCCTCCACTAAATCCTCTCACTTCATCTCAAAAACATACCCAAAACCCCAAACTCCTTTCTTTAAAATTGTGCAAAATCCCTAGATCTACACATGGAGCTAAAGAAGCATGGATTTGGCCACTAGAGGGCAACTCAAGAAAATTCTTGAGTTGCTAATGAAGGTAATTTCTGAACCATTTTCTTAATTATAGCTTTTCCTATAACCCCATGTTAAGATTTAATCGATATTGTATGATATTATGGATTTGATGAAAACCTAGTTAGGGTTTGAGAGGAACTTGGGTTGTATTGTGAAATTGAGTTCAATTGAGGATACACCAACACCCTAGTGTATGAATTGGAACCCCAAACCTGAAGCTAAAACCAGAATACGGATTTTAGAAACCAATATCGGGGAAAAACTAGAATCTGCCACTGTTATTTAGAATCTGCTAACACCCCGAGAACCCTAAAATAATATTGAGTGGAAATTGAGATGTGCAGGCACCATAGAGGCAACACCCAAAACCCTAACTCCCCACTCCACCTTGAGGCCGCCAAAACCTCCATTCTGTCCGCAAATTGCGGCCAGACCAGTGAGGATTCTCCTCGTTTTCTGTGCATAGCCCCAATACCTCAATTCTTGGCCCTGGGTACTTCTAGTTTTGACAGATTCTTTCTAGGGTGAAATCTGGGACATATATCCTAAGTTGCTATTTTGGATTCGTGTTTCCGTATTCCGTATTTTTGATTCTGAAATGGTGGAACGTGATTTGCCTCGACTATTTGTCGTTTATACGATGATATAGAGGAGTTATTGATGGTTTTGAAGGCGTGCCATAGGTTTTCACCTATAGGCCCCTTATCGTATCGTATTGGATTTAGTGTGTCGTTTCAAGTGTTGATTTGGTTTTGATGCGATGCGATACGTGTGATTCGTGTAGGTACACCGCGACGATCCGAGGCGATGCGGAAGATGACGGAGACATCGACACCGACACACGGGTTACAGGTGAGTAGATTATATCTACAGGGGGAAGTCGGGTGGATGGCGTATAGCACCCCCGCAGTCCGTAGATAGATTATTATGTAGTTATTGTGATATTAGGTGTATTATGGATAGTATAGGGTTAGCAGTGACTAGTGCAGCTCATAGTCGCGAACCCTAGGATAGAATTACACCTATACACACACCCTTGCTTATCACTTGTACTTGCACTGTGATTGATGATATGTGATAACTTTGGAGATGAGTCGATGATGTGGGCTTGGTGCCCTGGGATCGGTGATTTGATACGATTCATATGTGGGATATGACCTGTGCTTCTTGCGGGCTTGGGATATGTGTTTACCCCCGCATGCATATTACTGATGTTACCGTTTTGTACTAGACATAGAGTAGTACTCCAGACTATACGATCTGATGATGGTGATATCTGTTATGTGATGAGACAGTGAGATGTTGACCCCTACCCAGCTATTGGGGATGCCGTACGACGATTTACCGTACGAGCCGATATTGATGATAGATCCGCACTCATAACTCGAGGATATCTTATGATATGACATTGAGGCGAGATCACCGACTATATATCTTTATATATATGCCGACTCAGATTTAGGAGGTTTCCACACCTACCCCTCCTGATTGACCTGATACTTAGATGTAGTTGCATAGTAGATACTTCTCTGTGGTGTTGACTACTAGATTTCTGCATCTTCATGCTATTCGCATTGTTGGCATATGCTCATTGTTATGCTATTATCATGCTGTTAGGACACCAGCACCATTATCGATGATGCGTATGTTTCACGTACACTAATTGCCGGCTCACACACTTCATCATCGATAATTGCCATGCCACTACACTGTAGTACTGTTGCATTCATGATATGATTACTGCTTGGCATATTGTACACATGTACCTGTACACAAACATATATGATTCATACTTGATTGAGATTGAGAACTGCAAGATATTCCATGTTACATGATTTCCGATATGATTACCTCTCTTTACTTGTCGCATACATCATGGATTGATTATATAGCACGTTGCATTGGATTTACTTCTCGATGTGGATTTTCATGTGATTTCTGGTTTTGAGGACCGTGGGATTATTTAATAAAAGAGGCACTTTTATGAAAACCCGGTACCTCGTGATATGATATTTCGGTGCGTCCACCACGCGTTTTCTCGGTGCTGAGACGTGTGCTTGAAACCCGATTCGAGGAGGTGATGTACCGTTTGCGGGTTCGTGGTGGGCCCGGTATGGTTCCCCTCGGCGAGATGATCGATGGGTTATGCCGATTGAGCCTGGAGGCGGGCGAGTACCTACCGGTGATTGTATTTGAGCTCGGCGGATATCCGGGGGATACCGCCTGGAGCTGAGAGATGGGCGTACTGCCGGGGGCCGACGGGCCGATACCGCAGACGGAGCCCAGAGATGGACATGGGTTGACTCGTACTGCCGGGGGCCGAGGGCCGATACCGCAGACGGAGCCCCATATGGATGAGGATTTACGTGTCGATGCTTGGCACGGGTTTCATGATGAGTTTTCCATGATTTTGGTTATATCCTCACATTGCATACATGATGCTTGCTGTCAGTGGGTGACAGGTGGACGGGTTCCACAGATATACAGATATGGATCATATACAGACTGGATTTACACTTATCTTACACTAATATTAGTGGTATGGGACGCTAATATATGTGTATTGATATCTTTGATATTTCATCATATCTACCTTATGCAGACATACCTTATACTGATGACATGTTTTTACCTGAGTACCTGGCACTACATACGTGATTAGATGTTACCTTGCCACCTTGTTACACTCAGATGTACTCTTGTGGATTATATTACTGATCGTTGACTTAGGTTTATGTCTTGCATTCGGTTTCTGCTTGTAGATGTTTCTATTCACGAGTTGGCAACTCACCCCCGTTGTGCCACAGTTCTTGCAGGTTTTGCCGTACAGGTCCTATTGCGGCATTTCTGGCACACTACCTTCTTACGGGTGATTTGCTTTGGTAGGTGGATTCTTTCGTATCAGGAATCACCTTTGTATTTATTTACTTCATTGTATCTAGAAATTGTCCATCAACCAAAACTTGTATATTCTTTCAGACTCAGAGACAGTGTTGTATTATTCGACCTTAGAGTCGCGCTTAGTAGTATTGCGGTTTTCTTGCTACTTTTGAGCTTTCTTTTGGTTTTGATCCTCGCCACTTGGCGTTGTATATTATCATATCTTTGTGTGGTTGTGACCGTGGATTGACGAAGAGCTAGCTCCCGCTTGGGGATGCCTTTATCATTGCCTATTTATATTGTTATCCTTGTTGTACCCCATTCGGGGCCAGTTTTACAAAAGAAACTCTGCCGAAATTTTTAGAAAAGACTTTATTGTTTTCAAAACGTACCTTCGGCTTAGTTATTTAAAAAAACCTTGATTTCAAACCTGTATTCTTCACTTCTTTAAACCAGTTTTCTTTACTTATTCCTAAAATGGTTTTAGATTTCTGGGCTTTTGGCTTACTTGGATCAGATGGAGTCCTATAGACTTCATATGGTTCAAGGGCCAGTCACGTGCTCTTTCGGGTCGTGACAACTGCCCATTGCAAGAAGATGTTTCATGCGACTGTGTTGGTCGCAGGCTTGAGTGCGCAGTGGCAAATCATGGATTCCTATGGACTTTCCGATGAATGACGTGTTGGATTCTGGGAAGCTTATCCCAGGGTTTAGGTCCTTCTGAGATTCTATTAGCGAGTTAGTTTCGTTGCCTTTAACTTGGCACTTCCGCCCAGATTATTGGATTTTCACCCGTATTCCTTGTGATGATACTTTACAATTACCTTCATGACCTTCCTCACATGATTTAGCACCAGACCATTTAGCTGGACGCGATCTTTCGTTCGCCGCAGCCATGTGTGTTAATGGCTCGACAGGTGGAGAAATGTCGGTCAAAGGTCTTGCCATCTGTGAAGGGTTTTCTTGGACGTAGCCGTATAGTGAGGTAGTCACTTGGGAGGCTGCGAGCGAGATTTGAGGATTGTAATCTTCTTTTGAAGGTACAGGTAACAGTATAAGTTTTAAATTCGGGGACGAATTTCTTTTAAGGGGGGGAGATTGTAACACCTTAGAATGTGTTTTGTAGCTAATTATATTTTAATTTATTGTTTTTAATAAAAAGTTTACCAAATTGGTTTTTAAATATTTTATCCTATTTAATATGTATTTTACTGGAATTTTGTTAGGCACACACACACTTGTGCATGTAAACTAAGGTTGTTTTTGGAGTTAAGCCATGTTTAGCAATATGGTTAACTAACCATTTTCTCTACATTTAGCTTTTTAGTTTTGTTTGAGTGCATGGTTACAATATGGAGGTGATTTATTCTTGCAAAAGGATTTCTTTGTTTCTTGCAAGAGTTTTATATTGGTTTGGTGTGTTGACTTTGAGAGAGAGAAGCATGGTGCATTATGGTGTTGACCATGCTTCATTAATGAGACAAGAAAGATAGAGGGAGGGGTTAGTGTTGCTCCCATTCTCTCACTCTCTTTCCCTCACTCTCTCAAACACACACACACTCACAGCTAGAGAGAGAGAGAGAGCAGCAGAAGCAGCAGCTGCCCCAGCAACAGCTAGAGAGAGAGAAGCAGCAGCAGAAGCAGGATCAGCAGGAGCAGCAGCTGCAGACATACTCATCATCATCATCATCCTTCATCATCTCAGAAGCAACAACAACAATAACTACAACATCATCAGCATCATTATCATCCTCATTCACCACAACAACAACAACACAACAACAACAACAATATCAGAAGCAGCAGCAATAGCAGAAACAGCAGCAGCAGCTAGCAAGGGCAGCAGCAACAGGAGGAGCTCAGCACTAGTAGAAGCTCTCACCTCCTCCACTCACCCCTTCACCAGCTCTCTAGGGCCCAATAGGGTATATTTCTGAACCCCAACCCCTAGTTTGCTTGATTGTATGTGGTTTTGTGTCGATTAGTGTTAAATTGCTAGTTTTGTGCTTAATTGTGGTGTTTAAGTGCAATTGTGGATAATTGTTGAATTGGTTAGCTACCTTAGGTTAGTTTAGTGTTAGTTAGGCCACTTCAACTGAGAAATCCCCAGGTTACACTAAAATACCATAAGTTTTCCCTTTTGTGCAAAATTGGTGTTTTAAAGCGATATTTGTGACTTTTGTGATCTGCTATAGACCTGATGCCTACAGAATAAAATTGAGAGGACTGGGACATGCTACCTAGGTCTAGAGCACACCACCTGAACACGAGCCACCCTACCCCATTTGAGGCCGCTAATTTCAGCATTCTGGCCGCAATTTGCGGCCAGGTTAGGGGTCTGGGTGTTGGGGTTTTGTCTGGGGTAGTCTACAGTGTTGTGTAGTGTGTTGGTATGTCTAGTTTTGTAATATCTTAACTGTAGGAAAATCTGGGACTATATGTCATTTATGGTGTTCGTAGTGTTTGCGCGATACGCGCGATACGTGAGTGGGTTCTGTGATCCAGCGTATCGCGGCGTGTCGCGATGGGTTTTAGACGCGTACACACACGATTCAGCGTATCGTGCACACGCGCGTTTAGTTCACGACGCGAGTTTCTCGTTTCGATCCGATATCGCGTTTCGCGAGATATCTTGGCTTATATGTGTTTTCCATGTCGTATTTGCAGGTTTGCAGACAGGGGCTACGGACACGGCTACAGGGAGGAACAGATGATAGGATTCACCCAGCGTGGAGTTTAGGTGAGTAGATATAACATCTACAGGGGAATCGCCCGCATGGCGTTATGCGTCTGGGCTAGGATTCAAATTCCTGTCGCACATTCTACGTCATTGTAGAATTGCGCCTTACTGCATTTCCTAGATATAGCTATATACTGCGACTAGCAGCCGTAGGACACTGCACACATTATTGACGGTTCATGTTGCACGAGCACGGATTGCATGCTACACACACACCGTCAATAATTGCCATGTCACACACTACCCCTTATAGCTACCATTGCTTACCACACTTGACATCTAGCCTATCGGTATCCCTATAGCGTATCATACCTTTAGTGATAGGTATATTTTCACTTGCGATACAGCTACAGGTATACCTCCTACATAGCTTACCCATACCGGGAGGGATTTCCTACATATGTTACTTATACCCAGGGGGGTATACGACATCAGTTCCTATAGGTAGATACCTATACTTTGCTACACCTGTATGTTAGATACATATTCAGTGGTTGTCGCATATTCACATTACTAATGTTACTTAGCTGTACCTTATCATGATTTCGCATACATCTGGTTCAGCTATATACTTGTGTTTACCTGCTCGCATTCAGATATATCGCATACATTATTCCTGTGTTTATGCATTGTTTATCTGGATTTTAGATGATGTTTTCGGGATTTGGGAACCGCGGGAGTTCATGAAATTATGCATACATGTAACAACCCGGTTTCCTTGATATGATATTTCGAGCGTCCCCCATAAGTTTTATCGGTGCTGATTCTATGCTCCATACGATGTGTGGTTGCCGTATGAGAGTACATGGTGGGGCCCGGTATGGTTCCCCTCGGCAAGAAGATCGATGGGTTTGCCGATTGAGCCTGGAGGCGGGCGAGTACCTACCGGTGATTGTTTGGACCTGGCAGTTGTCTGGAGGCTACTGGCCAGAGTAGAGAGATGGATGCGGGATGACCTGTACTGTCGAGGCCGAGGGCCGACACTGCAGACGGACCCCGTGGGCTGATCCGGACTGACGGATGCCCCTATACAAGGATTTCTGTGCCGATGCTTGGCACACGGTTTCATGATATTTCTTTAACCCCCCTTTTTGTATATATAACAGGGGATTTAGCCGTTGTTATATATACCCTTACACCAATATTAGTGGTATGGGACGCTAATATATGTGTATTGCCCCCATCATATTTATTTCTGTGCATGTATATATATCTTTAGGATGTTAGATTCATATTGAGATTGGACTTGGGATACTAGGTGATTTCATTGGGACTTGGACATTGGATATACCTATGTGATTGGTGATTTGTACATTCGGGATATAGGGGATTACTCGATACTGTACATTGAGGAGATGTGAGACTTATTTGATGTGAGTGCCCAATGTGGGGCCTGGTTTGAGGATTTGGGATTGGAGTATCTTAGTGGATTGTGATCCTGCCACGACGTCAGGTTTCCGTGGAAAGTGGCATATTCCACCCTATACCTCGCCATTACCTATCTTATGCACAGATTCATACATTGCTAGTACTTGTAGTGTACCCTTATGATAGTTGCATATTTGCTTTCTCATATCTCTATTGCATAGACATTGCATACTACTATCATGCCATCATTGCTTCATATATTGATTGTACCTGCTAGTGTACTCTCCCTATTTCAGCATTTCATGATATATTATTATTGTAATCGCATATCTTAGATTCATGATGTACGTGCATTCCTGCGATTACCTGCATATGTTTTATACTATTCACGAGTTGGCAACTCACCCCCGTTGTGCCACAGGTGTTTCAGGTTGTTCCCCAGAGTAGTCGAGGCAGGCTATTCCCCTATCCAGCTATCCAGCTACCATCTTTTGCTACAGATACCGCATCAGCTCACAGTACCATTTTGCATAGGTGGGTTAGACGGTTATCTGTATTATATTTTGTACCTTCGTTGTATTGTACTCTCCATCTACTGTTGTATTATTGACATAGAGACTTGGTGAGGACGTAGTGTGTATTATGGTGGATTTGATGTCTTTATATATACAGCTTTTCTCTACTGTCCTTATTCTTCTGTTGTACTCATATTGACTAGTCTTTATAAAAAATGGGGTGTTGCTAAAATTTTAAAGAAAGAAAGTGAGACTTTTAAAGAATTTGGGTTGTGATTTCAATTGTTTCTAAACTTGTATTATCTTTTCCGTATTTTTCTTGGTTTAGATTTCTGGGTTTGGCTTTCTTTTACTACGTTGCGTCTTTAGGCGTTGCGTAGTATTAGGGCCGTCACGGGCCATTTTTGGGTCGTGACAACTCTGGACATTGAAAATCTGTGGTTGGTTTAATACTATTATACCATTGCTTAATGTACCTGACCCAATCAGAACTTGATTAAGGTGAATGTTTACAACATTACTTACAAACACAAATTCATAACCTTCTTTAGATATTAAAGATACAGAAATGATATTACAAGTTGCATTGGGTACAAAAAAGCAATTACGTAAAACCAAAACATGTCCATCTGACATTCCCAAGTGATAGTCCCCCACGGCCTCAGCTCCATGCTAGCTCCGTTTGCAACTTTGAGGGTCATGTCACCTGCCTTCAAAAACCTATGATTTCTCAACGCCTGTAAAGAATTACAGATATGAGATCCTGATCCGGTATCCAATACCCTGGAAGTAGAGTTTATTGATAGACAGTTTTCAATAATATACACACCTGAAGCTGAAGCCGCAACTTGCTTCAGATCCTGTGTTCTGGTCTTCCAAGCCCAGCAATCTTTCTTCCAGTGTCCACTCTTGTGACAGTAAAAGCACTCTACCTTCCCCACAAGCTTTCCCGCTACCTTTGTTGCTTTTGCTTTTCCCTTCGTATCCACTTTACTAACACCGCCCCTTAGTTTGGCGGGGGCTTTCTTCTTCTTTTCCTTGGCTTTCGCCTTGGACCTAGAAGAGGAAGATCCTCCTACAAGCAATGTGGATGTTTTCCTACCTTTCTGTAGGGTGCCCTCTGCACTCCTCAGCATGTTGAGGAGTTCTGAAAGTTCAACTTCTTTTTCTTGCAAGTTGAAGTTCAGGATAAACTGGGCTTAAGTGGAAGGAAGGGACTGGAGAATCAAGTCCGTATAGAGCTCGTTCTCTAACGTAGTCCCAAGGTCCGCGAGATCTTCTATATAGCCAATCATCTTAAGCACGTGTTCCGCTACCGATGATCCGAGGGCCAATCTTGCCGAAAACAGCTTCTTCGACACTTCGTATCTGGCGATACGAGATTGCTCTCCATACAGTTCTTTTGTATGGAGAAATATGGATTCGAGGTCCATATTCTCGTGCCTCCTCTGATGTTCATTGTCTATAGAGGCAAGCACGAGGCACATGGCCTTCGTGCAGTAGATCTCCCATGTCTTACGGATTTCTATATCCGCGACGCTGGAGGTGGGACCCGGGACACGGGGAGCTTTGGTGGTAAGGAGATACCCCAACTTGTCATAAGTGATTGCCATTTTGACATTCCTGAGCCAATCTTTGTATTTTGGCCCTGTCAGTATGTTTTTATCTAGTAATAACTTAAGTCCGGTCATATTGATTGGTCGCTGCAATTAGGAGAGAGAAAAGAAACACTTTAGCATGATGCTCTTGCAAGTTTAGAGTGGTTTTTAGTTTGTCTAAACAGGATGGCTCCCACTGTCTCTCGAATCCCTCCTCAAACCATAAAGGAAGAATTAGTCAGGATCAATCTCACCGTACAATACTTGCTTAACCGTTCAGCCAGGCCAGTGTCGGTACTTCGAGGGAGGTTTTCCAACGCCATCGCGAAGTTCCTTAATTTAAGAACCTCTTTTCCCTGGGGGCGTAGCCCCGCTAACACCTTTCTAGACACCTACTAGATTTATAGCATTGATTGTTAAGTGAGAAATTTCCCGAGGAGTAGCATATACTCACAGTAGGATCGGGATCCAAATATCATCGCGTGACGAGACTGAAGGAATCCTACCAGAATCATCACACTCCAAATGGTATGCAGTGCTAGCAAGTTTCAGTTCTTTTGAAACTCCCGATGTGGATTTCTGCCCCATGCTCTTATGACCTTGACTTTGGCCAACAAATCATAAGTCACATGTCAAGTTCTACCCGCGTTCTCCAGGTTAATTTGAATCCACCCGTACCTACCCTTGACTTTGGCCAACAAGGCAGTACGACTGTTCCAAACCAACGCATCTATCTATGCTGCACATGAATACCCAATAGCTACCAATCACTATGCCTTGACTTTGGCCAACAAACACAGCTTGAATACTTATTGACCATTCATGTGAAACGACGGAAGGCTACGAATGGTTTTGGCGAAACCGTGAACGTAGTGAACTTGATATAATCGAAGGAACGAGATAGCTTTCAAAAAGGAGTGGTTCATGCTCCGCATTTAAAATTTGGTTTTGAAAAGAACCGAGTGGTTTTGAAAGTATTCCAACGACTTTTACTTGGTTTATTTTTCTTGCATTAATTTTAATGCGTCCCATCATTTAATCCTACCATTGCAGAAAACAACCAAAATATGACGTACGCTTATGCCATCCGCATTCGCCACGGGGCCCCGTCATTACCCGTTAGGTTACTTAACTAACGACAGAGCGGGGCTTGGACTAGCGCGGTTGCAAAACATAAGCAACGCCTAAATAGATATCATATATAGTTATATTGCAATGATAGCCATTTCAGATCACAGATGAACACATTGGATATACTAGGAATCCGCAATTCGTACGAGCCTGTAACGAAAAGAGGATTAGACAGTCGCGGTGAATAGCCAATACCCTACCCTAGACCCCTACGGGTGCGGCAAACTACCCGCCAAATATCTGAAGCAGAGCAACCTCCCTCAACGACGTGAGTAGGCCACTCGGCACTTCGAGATACCCGGTAGTTTGTGCACCCCTCCTTGGGTCTATCCTAGGAGCAAAAACAGTAAAAGAAATTATACAATGATGGCTACAACCTCACCCCGGTTGTGCGGCCAAATAAATAATATTACATCAATTACAAATTACATGAATTGAAAGAAAAGAAAACTCTCATCTCACAACCCACCGGCTATTCACCCGCGACAATCCAATGAATTCATATACACATACCATCAACATTACAGATCACAGATATGTATAACCCCCACTAATCGACGCATAGCGATTAGCAGACGTTTAATACATATAACACATCACAGATATAAACCCGTTAGCTTTAGTGTTTAGAAGTTCGATCAAAATACGGATTTTTAAGCCCCAAATACAAATTTTGCTTTCTGGAAGATTTGGGTAGAAAAAACATATTGTAAAAATCCCAAAACACCCTTCTGAACAAACTGCAAGAAAAATCGCCGACGACCGAGTCAACTCGGCCAACTCGGCCGCGGATCCGCGGCGGGAGCACGCTCCCGCCGCGATTCCGCGGCGCGTTGATCGGTTCAGTGGACCATTTTTCTTCAGTTTGTTATAAAAACCCTGAGCCGAATTTTAAGGTAATATTAATTGGATTTTGAACAGAGAAAAAATTCGGCAGAAACTATACTTTTCGGGCGTGTTCCGTGACTTTTTCTCCGATCGAACTTCTACTTAAATTGCTAACATGTTAGATAGTGTTTAACCTGGCTTTGATACCACTGTAAGTCCATGCTACCCTTCCCCGGTTCTTTGCGGTTACGGAAATGGTCAAAAACGATTTTTGCTAGGGTGGTAACATGGACTCAAAATACGGATCTTTGTTAAACAACTACCTAACAACCTAACTAGGAGTTTTACCTACTCGATTAGGGGGTTATACCTTTCTTGAACTCCTTCGTCTTCAACTCTTTGCGGTGTACGGATCGGCCTCACCTCATCGTCTCCTCGCGCCGAAGATGGATCCACCCGAAAGCTTCTACCTTTTGGCTTCTACTTCGAACATGAAGAAACTAGAACACTTGGTTTGCTAAACCTTGTGAACTAGGATGAGTAGAGAAGTGATATGGGTTTTCTTTTATCTCTAAGGCAATGTTTCTCAACTCATGAGAGGGAGTTGCCTTGAGCTAGAGAGAGCAAGAAGAAGAGGAAGAGGGAGAGAGCTTGAGCAAGAGAGAGAAAGCAAATGAAAGAATGAGCAAGTCTTTTGCCATCCAAGCTCTCATAATCAAAAATCATCATAACAAATAATAGTAATCAAGTATTATGTGATGGTTCAAGTCAAAATGGCCATATCATTTCATGCACTCATTTTGCAAAAAGAAACAAGCAAGCAAAAGTCTTTGCCATGAAATGATAGCCATTGTAATGATGAAGGTCAACAAGTCTAACCTAGTCAACCGGTCAACTAAGTCAACAAGTCAACAAAGTCAACCATCAACAACCATGTCACAATAATGCTTAATTATTATTATTGTTAATCATATTTCTTATTCTCATTAGGGTTTAGCAAAAAGTCAACAGTAAACAACCCTAATGAGAATCCCCTGCCTCTGTCTCTCTATCAACTGTGCATACACACCCGCATCCGCGTTCCGAGGAACACGAATACAAACGAGATAAAACCAACCCCAAAACGTACACTAGGATCTGGCTTAAACCAAAGCCCGCTAGCGTTAACTGCCCGGACACTAAACGTGTACAAGTGCACGGATGTGACCGAACCCCGTCGCAAAACTATGCGACCTGTCGCAAAACTATGCGACCTCTACTCTTTTGCCTAAAGGCGAATAGCTCTCTGTGTGGGACTCTAAAGACTCGACACTACGCTGGCAGTGGGTTTAACCACAGACCGCAAGCGGCACTAGCTGTGCGTAACGGCCCCTAGGTAGATGCCGATAAGAAGACGGACGAGGTGAAACCTATTTGAACTCCTACTGAGCCTGAATGTGACAGTCTCCGTACAGTCCGGTCTGTTCGTCTGATCATATCACATGGAGGGCCTAGGGGGGCGGCAAACGTCAGTCCCCTAATAGCGGTACAAGTCGTGTCGGAGTGTAGCCCAGAACACCCTGAGATAACACTGGAAACCTACCAGTATATGTCGCTTGCCCTGGCCAGGGACTACTTGTGTAATAGCTCTCCTAGACACAGCGCGATATCAACCCCCAATACCGGGAGAGACGAATCCTGTCTAACCGTCACTGCCTCCAAGTGCTTCGGGACTGCACCTAACTACTACTTGTTTGCACGACTCCTTTGAGCCGTGGTAAGGTAGTAATCGAAGTACAGTGGGAACACACTCGAGGCGAAGTGACAGTGTCAAGTCAGCGGACTAAGTTGTACTCATGTCACCTGGGAACTGATAACTGACGATAGGTATAATACCAACCAACAGTTCCCGACGAGTCCTGTCCAGTGTACTCATAATCTAACGAGCACCCGCATACTATCTCAAGTACGACGCACTGACGGCTGTAGAACAGACCGTCTCCCATGCTGGGATGAGAAGCGCATACGCTAGTCTACTCCGGAGTATCGATACCCTGTCTCGATAATCCCACGACCAGGGACGTATATATATAAGGATGTGCTTGTAGATTACCCAGCCCCCACAAGTGTGACTGCCATCACAACGCTTGTAATCAAGCAAAGATCCCAAGGGCTCCACTAATGCGTATAGGTGATATAATAAAAGAAACACTTGTACACATTAAAGCAGAGACAAACCAAGGAACATACTACCATTTCGAGCAAGATTGTCTATACAACTGTGAATATCCCAAGCTTCCATCAAGAAATATACATACTAGTATGATACAGTAATGGACTCTAGGGCATATACACTAACATATTATTCATGAAATCAAATCGATATCATCCACGTATGTAGCATATGTAGGTATGGATGTGCAAAAGGATATATACGCAAATATGAGTGTAGCACTACTATGAAAATACAGTGTACATGTGCGCATGTATGAAGATATAAATATATGTGTTCACCGGCATGAATATACAGTGTGCATGTGCGCAGGTATGAAGATATCAATATATGTGTACACTGGCATGAATATACAGCGTGCATGTGCGCAGGTATGAAGATATCAATATATGTGTGCATTGGCATGAATATACAGTGTGCATGTACGCAGGTATGAACATATCAATATATGTGTGCAGTGGCATGAATATACAGTGTGCATGTGCGCATGTATGAAGATATCAATATATGTTTGCACTGGCATGAATATACAGTGTGCATGTGCGCAGGTATGAAGATATCAATATATGTGTGCACTGGTATGAATATACAGTGTGCATGTGCGCAGGTATGAAGATATCAGTATATGTGTGCATGTGCGTAGGTACGAAGATATCAATATATATGTGCACTGGCATGAATATACAGTGTGCATGTGCGTAGGTATGAAGATATCAATATATGTGTGCACTGGTATGAATATACAGTGTGCATGCGCGCAGGTATGAAGATATCAATATATGTGTGCACTGGTATGAATATACAGTGTGCATGTGCGCAGGTATGAAGATATCAATATATGTGTGCACTGGTATGAATATACAGTGTGCATGTGCGCATGTATGAAGATATCAATATATGTGTGCACTGGTATGAATATACAGTGTACATGTGCGCGGATATGAAGATATCAATATATGTGTGCACTGGTATAAACATACAGTGTGTATGTGCGTAGGTATAAACATATCATTATATGTCTATATGCGACAAGTCATGACAATCATCAATGATGCGGAAATCAAGACGATATATAATTCGCAGCAACCCTATAGTGCAAGTGACATGGCAATCACTAACGGTGTGAGTGTAACATACAAATAGTGCTCGTGCAGCTTTAACCGTTAGTGACAGTGCAGTGTTCTATATCTACCATCTCTATATGCAATAAGGGAGGTATGCTACAATAATACACATAAACATCTACGACTAAATATCCTATCACGCCCTGACGCTTAACGCCATATGGGCGATTTCCCCGTAGATGTTAAATCTACTCACCTGGTTGCGTGCTAAGTGTAGCCGACCACTTGCTTCCCTTTCTTTGCACTGTCCGACGTACCCACCTGCGAACCTAGAATTTACATAAGCAATCCATATATAAGCAAAATATCTCGCAAAACGCGATATCGAAATCAAACGAGAAACTCGCGTCGCGAACTAAACGCGCGTGTGTCCGATACGCTGAAAAGTGTGTATACGAGTCTAAAACTACCCCGACACGTCACGATACGCTGGAACACAGAACCCACTCACGTATCACACGTGTCGCGCAAACAAAACGTATTAGAAAAACGATATATGGTTCCATATTTTGATACAGGTGAAAACTTACAAAATTGCACATGCCAAAACACTGGAATATGAAGCAGACTCCTACCCACCCAACCCTAACACCTAACTCCCTCATCTGGCCGCAATTTGCGGCCAGAAAGAATAAATCGACGGCCTGGGTGTGGGGTTTGTAAGTCGACGTTAGACACCCCACGAGTTGCGGGGAGGCGGAATAGGTAAAACAATCATTTTGTTTGAAACAAACATCGACTAACTTACGGATCTTTGCCAAACCTTAACTAACAACATCATAGGAGGGATTAGCTACTATGAAAGAAGATTATACCTAATGAACCAAGTCCTTCTTCTTCTTGAAGACCACCTCCTCGTCGGCCTCCTCTTTGTAATAGAAGATCCACCCGAGAGCTACTACTCCAAGCTTGACCTCTAATTTGAGGTAACTAGGTTACTCAAAGTGCTAATCAAAGCAACCTAGGGAATATAGAGTGGGATTATGGATCAATAAGTCTTGCTAACCCTTGATCTCAACACATGAGAGGTTAGGGTTAGGGTTTGAAGAGAGAGAGAGAGCTTGAGGAGAGAGAAGGTGGGAGTTAGAATCCTTTTGGAATAATGAAATCATTGTGAATATATGAAGCATATGGTATTATTAAATGAATAACAAATAATAATATGTCATCATGCTTCATTAACTCACATAGTGATTCATCTCATGAGTCATTTAAATCATAAATGTATCATTAACTCCATGGATGAATCACACCATGACTTATTAAACCAATTAATGCAAATGCCACCTTAGCCTCCAACTCATCAAACTTATAAAAGCTTCTTGACAATTTACGAGAACGCCCCTCCTATCCGTGAAAACACGGAAATACTTTTGACTGTATAAATCCAATAATCCGATACTAGAATCTGGCTTAAACCAAAGCCCGCTAGTAAAAACTGTCCGAACATCGTACGTGCATAAATGCACGTGCGTGTCCGAACCCTGTCGTAAAACCATACGACCTCTATATCGTTTCGCCCGAAGCAGGGAAACTCTCTGTGTGGGACTCTAAATACTCGGCTACTACGCTGGCAGTGAGTTCAACCACAGACCGCAAGCGGCACTAGCTGTACATAACGGTCACCAGGTAGATGTCGATAAGAAGGCCGATGAGGAAACCCATCCGAACTCCTACCGAGCCTGATGTGACAATCTCCATACAGTCCGGTCTGTTCGTCTAGGACTATCGCATATCGGGCCTAGGGGCGGCAAGCGTCAGTCCCGTAAAAGCGGTATAAGTCGTGTCGGAGCGAAGCCCATTACACCTTGAGAAACTACTGGAAAACCTACCAGTAAATCACGCTTGCCCTGGCCAGGGACTTTTCATAATGGCTCTCGAGATACAGCACGATATCAACTCCCAATATCGGGGGAGACGAATCCTCTCTAACCGCCACTGCCTCCAAGTGCTTCGGGACTGTAGGGTTGCTATGCACGCGCACAAGGGTCTACGAGGCATCAACCATGCCCGGTTTAAAAATTAGCCGTGCCGAACAACCCGATACAAGATCTTTAAACTAGAGATTAGGCTAAAACTAACATGTTAACAACTTTAACACTAAGTGAGAGGGATTACAACCTTTATAGATCCGGTCCTTCACTGCATATGCTCCGTGTTGTGGTCCCTTCGCTGCGATCATCGGGATCCGGACTCTCGAGAGGTTCCACGAAGAGAATTACGCAACCTTTGCTTCCGATCTTCGATACTACGATGATCTACCTTGAAGTTTCTTTAACACAAGCTAACACTCATGAAATGATGTGAACACCCTCATCTAAATGGCAAGGGAAGATGAGGATGATGAAGTAGGAATTTTGCTCTATTTATTTATCTTTTTCTCACAATTATTCATCACTTGGAAAAATCAAGAAAGGTTTTTCCATGAAAGAAGCAAGGAGGAAGAAGATGAACAATAATCATAATCCTTTTGTGATGAATAGGAAATGAAATAATATGATAGATAATGCAACCATGGTCAAGCTAACACTTGTAGAGAATTAACTAGGGTTAGGGTTTGGGTTTGGTTAAAGCATGACTCACTTGAAAATATCTTTATCATGACAAAAAGAAAAGCTTCTAGAATCAACTAGAAGGTTTAACCCTAATCCAAACCCTAATCAAGTTTAAACTCCACTAAACAAGTTGCATTAGTTATCATATCATGTTACAATATTATATATCACATATATAATATTTATCGTAACAAAATAAAATAATACAATTAACATATATCGCATATATATCAATGTATTACCCGAGTAAGAAAAAGAATCTTTTAGTGAGCAAATATTAGTTAATGTAATTTAATATATCAAATATATTATTATACATTAAATTATCGAATCAACACTTGATCCGACAATCCGGCTATATCGCATATAACCGACTAATATTTATCCGTACCGATTCATCGAATCAACACTTGATCCGATGACCCGGCTGATATCAAATATCGCGAGAATATAATACGATATCACATATCGCATTATCCTCGGTCCCGCACATATCACATATGTGCTCCTACTCCGTTTTGCCTGAGCCAAGAAACCTCTGTGTAGGACTCTAAAGAATCGTCAATACGCCGGCAGTAGGTGATGATCATATCAAACACCCACAAGCTGCAAGCGGTCAGCTAAACGTAACAGCTACCCAGGTATTGAGCGCTCAGAAGATCAACAAGCAAGCCTGTACATTCTCCTGTGAATCCAAACAGTAACACTCCCGTACAGTCCGGTCTCGTCGTCTGATATGTTGCATATCTCGCCTAGGGGTGGTAAACGTCAGACCCCAGTAGCTTGATAAGTCGTGTCGATTTGAGGTCTATAACAGTTCGAGAAACTACTGATAACACTTACCAGTAAATCTCAGCAACCCTGGCCAGGGATTTCCGGTTATAGCCAATCGAACACAGCACAACATCAACTCCCTATACCGGGAGAGACGAATCCCCTCCTATCGCTCATTGCCTCCATGTGATTCGGGACTGTATCCAAAAGCCACCTTTTTGCACGCCCTCTTGGACGTGGTATGATGGAAATCAAAGCACAGTGGGAACTACAGAAGACACTATGACGATCTCGGGTCAACAGACTACTCTGTACTAGTGTCACCGGAGAACTGCCATCTGACGTATGGTATAATACCATCTGGGAGTTCTCGGCGAGTCCGTCCAGTGTACCCAGTCTCCACTGAGCACCCGTACACCATCCTTGATGTCAAACACTGATGGATATAGGATCATCCATCGCCCATCATATGGGTCAAGATGCGTATACGCTAGTCTACTCTGGTGTATCGATGCCCTGTCTCGATACACCCTCGACTAGGAACAGTTGTAGGATGTACTCGTCGACTACCGTGGCCCCACTAGTATGATCTCATCATAGTCCCAGTAGTCGAGTACACATCCTAAGGGCTTTATCAACATGTAACATAGAGACAATCAGAGTACATGTTAAGATAAAGTACAACCAGATAGCATACTATCATGTCGAGCAAGAAAGTCCTCCCTATATATGTCCTAGCATCCACTACAATATACATCGTATGTACAGTAATGGCCTCTAGGGCATACATATAACTAACAATCTCCCACTTGCACTAGGGCCATCTGTTATGGTATCGCATACCCAACAATTAGCTGCGGTTGAAGTATCTCATACTCAACCATCCCATAAAAGTCTCTACTGGGAAAAAAGGCCTTTGTGAGTGGATTCGCGCTGTTGTCCTCTGTGTCTACTCTCCTAACCTCGATCTCCCTGGAGATCAACTGTCACGACCCGCAGGGTACGGAACGTGACTGGCACTTAAGTTTACGAAACGTCTAAAGGCGTCCGTAAAATAAGTAAGCCAAAGCCCAGAAAACAAAACCAATTAAGCAAAAGAGTGAAGAAAACCCAACATTTGAAAGCAAGTTTATCAAATAAGTCATGTGAAACACTTTTTAAAAACAATACCAACTTTTCCCGAAAATTTCGGCAGAGTATCCTTTGTAAATACTGGCCCCCAAAATGGGTACAACAAAATATATATGAATCCAACAAAATAGGGCATCCCCAAGCGGGAGCTAGCTCTTCGCCATACGGCGGTCACAAATCCCACGCAATGTAAATGACAACAAGCATAATAAAGCATAATAAAGCATAAGGAAGCATGAAAAAGTAGCATGTCGGCTCAAGTGAGCTCGACCCCAAAATACAGCATAAAATCCACAAACCTCACTGTCTCATCTCTAGGTCAATATACAATAATCTGGTGGAAACAGTAGATGGAGTACACTAGATACAAAGAATATACAAGGTGGTACAAATAATAACATAACCCACCTATGAGCAAATCTCGAGCTCAGGCAAAAGAGGCAAAAGCACAAGTGCGCCCGCCGCTACTGAACTGACGGAGCGGACCTGCAAAAGACTGTGGCACAACGGGGGTGAGTTGCCAACTCGTGAGTAATAAATAGCATCTACAAAGGCTATCGTATGCATGCACACAAGCATCCTAGCATCTAAAATACAGGTATGACTGGATGCACTAGCAGGTGTGTATACAACATCAGTGTGCTAATATGTATGCAACATGGAAATCTGGGGTCTCAATAGGTATATATAAGAAATATTTTATCTCTTTTTGTTCTTGAAACTCTTTTAGAATGCCAGCATAATGTCAATGAATCGACGAAAATCGGTGTCCAGCAACGACACCCAAAAGCTGTCTCAAATCTCATAAATCCATGTCATAGTGTCTCTGGCCTCAGCCATCCGGCTGACCCAACTCAGTATCAATATATCATCCTCTCGCGGCCCCGGTCGGTACCCTCTGGATATCCGCCGTGCCCAATGAAGTCACCGGTAGGTAATCCGTCCCCTGCCAGGCTCAACGTCATCACCACATTCCTCTTGCCCCGGGGTACCTTACCAGGCCCACCATGTACCCGTGCCGGTTCCTCCACTCCTCGACACGGATTTCCAAATCCACAGCAAACTCATGGTGGACGACACTTACATCACTAGAAAACCGCAATTTACATATTTTAAAAATATAATAAGTTTAGAAATTTTGCGGCTTTCCCCCGAAATCCAGCAATATCATAAAATCTCAAGAAATCCTCATAAGTGCATATATCAATGCTAATGAATGCGTATGATATCAATAATCAAGTTGCGATGTGTGATTAATGTATTAAGCATGAACAATTAATATGATGAAGTACATGCACATGAATAGCAATACTACGGTTTCATTTTTAAGGAATTAAAGGCAATAGTACCAGTTGAAGTATCAATTAGTAAAAAGTTTCAATTTAAAAGTTATCTAGTGTGGTGGCATGGCAATTACCAGGGTGTGTGTGTAAGCATGAATAGTGCTCGTGCTGCATATAAAAACCTGGTAATAGTGCATGTGTCCTACAATTGAGTTTGCGTATATGGGTATAACATATTGATCTAATTGCAGCAATTATCATGCCAGTATTATTATTCTAATGTCACAAGTGATTATCCAATTTACTATTTTCCAGTTTACTAAATCTATCGGGCGACTTGCGCCATCCAAACGATCGTCCCCCGTAGATGTTAAATCTACTCACCGGGATCCCTGGCTAGCTGTGTGCAATCACCGCCTTTCCCTTTCGCGCCGCGTCTGACGTTTCCGCGACCGAACCTGGAATTTACATCAATACCAAATATAAGGTTACACATTCAAGAACGACACAAAACCCCCAACGAAACTACTAAAGTTCGCTAGCTAGGTACAACGTGCACAAAGTGCGCGGACACACGCGAAAATCGCAAAAACTGCCGAAAAACGCCGATTTGGGTCGCCCGGCAAAACTAAAACCCGACTACCCAAAAACCGCACTCACGCATCCTAAAAGTCGTAGGACAAGCCATTACAATCCTCAAGATATCAAAATAATTCATCACATAACTTATATAAAAATCTAGTAAGCATATACATTCCAAAAATCGGTGCAACGTCGCCGATTTGCAACAAAACGACTACAATAAAGCATACTCACCCAAGCACACTACAAGCAATCCACACCCACTAATTACAACACATTAACCATGCTCCAAAACCTATATTCCACAACCAAACCCTTTCTTGATTTTTATAAATAGCAATTGCAAATCAAAATCCACACTTGAAAAACTTAATTAACACTAATTTCAACCCCAATTAGCAAGTTCACCTCTTAGATTTAGGTTAGCAAAATACTAGATAACAAATTAGGTTTAACCAACTAAATAATGGTTTCTAAAACTTAATCAACTCACTAATCATGTTTCAAATACCATTTCCATACAAAATCCTTTTCTTGAAAATCCTAAAAAGCAATTTCACACTTCTAAATTTAACCAAATTAGCATAATTGGAAACTATATCAACAAGATAACTATATAGGTTAGTTCATTAACAACTAACTTAACTATAAACAACTTAATTAACCACCATGGTTCAAAACCCTAGTTTAGACAAACTACTTCTTTTAAACTAGATTAGAAATAAGCTAACTTTTAACACTAACCATACAATTAAAGGAATTTTTAGCAAAAGAAAGCAACTTGATGAGAATTATACCTCTTGATCAATGGATCAAGCAAGAGAATTTGCTCCAAAAATGCCTCCTTTCCACATGTTTTCAACTATAATAGGCTTGAGAAGAGATAGCACAAGGATTTGTTTTGGTTTTGTAAACAAATTTGTGGATTTAAATAGATTTTTGTAGCAATTTTGATGAAATTTTGGAGGAAATGAAAAGAGGAAGGTGAAGGGGGAGGGCTGCTGGAATTTTCGACCAGAAGAGGGATGGGGGAGGGTGTGGGCAAGTGGGGAAGGTCATGGGTCAAGTCTCCAAGTCAATGTATCATACTTTATTCAATTAAATTAAAATAAACCCAAAAAAAACCCCTTAAATCAACTCAAGAAACAACTAAAGAAAAGAGATCAGAATTTTCTGGACTTGGTCATGGTTGGGCTGTCCTAGGGCTGAGGGAAATGAGAGAGGGGTTTTACAAAAGAAATTTTATGCAAAAAGGCCCCCTACAACTCAAAAATTGCAAGTTTTAGCCCAAAATTCAATAAATTCGTTTAAATTCATAAAAATTTGAAAAAAATCAAAATAAATTACTAAAAATTCATGTTATCACTAGAATATAATTATCATAATTTTAGAGATTAAAATTAGCCCGGAAAAATTTGTATTTATCGCTTATTTAATGTATTTTCCTACCGGCTTAAAATAATATTAAAAAAATGAAAAATAGGGAAAAAATTTTAAATGACCAAAATTTCATAATTAACTCATTAGTCACTAAAAACAAGTAATTACCTAATCATTTTAGGTATAATTAGCCCTAAACTGCAAAATATCGAGAAAGACGGTTTTCGGAAAAATACCGAATTTTCACCGAATTTCAGGAAAACACCAAAACGACTTTTCAAGAAGCTACAATCTTCCCCCCTTAAAGAAATTCGGTCCCCGAATTTAAAAATATAGCTACGCGTACCTTCGAAGAGATGGGGATATTTCTTCCTCATCTCGCCCTCGGTCTCCCAGGTAACCTCCTCGCCGCTCGGGCTACGCCAAAGGACCTTGACGGTTGGTATAATCTTCGACCTCAACTTCTTCACCTGCCGATCCAGGATGGCCACCGGCTGCTCTGCAAAGGAAAGGTCGCGCTCTAGCTGGACTGTCGGGTGCTGAATCGCATGCGAAGGGTCGTGAAGGTACTTGCGGAGCATCGAAACATGGAAGACGGGGTGAACATCGGGAAAGCTGGGAGGAAGAGACAAACGATACGCAACGGCGCCAACCCGCTCGAGGATCTCGAAGGGACCTACGAATCTAGGGCTAAGCTTCCCCTTTCGCCCAAAACGCATCACGCCCTTCATCGGAGAGACTTTCAGAAAAACATGGTCGCCAACTGCGAACTCTAATCTGCGACGGCGCCTGTCTGCATACGATTTCTGCCTGCTCTGAGCCGCTCTCATCCGGTCTCGGATCATCTGTATCTTCGCTGTCGTCTCCTCAACAAGCTGCGGCCCCAAAATGCTGCTCTCGCTGAGCTCTGTCCAACAAACGGGCGATCTGCATCTCCTCCCATACAATGCCTCGAAAGGTGCCATCTGAATAGTATCCTGGAAGCTGTTGTTGTAGGAGAACTCCACTAGAGGTAAATGATGATCCCAGCTACCACCAAAGTCTAAAACGCACGCTCTGAGCATGTCCTCGAGAGTCTGAATGGTCCGCTCTGACTGTCCGTCTGTCTGCGGATGAAACGCTGTGCTGAAGCTCAAACGAGTGCCCAAAGCCTCCTGAAGTCTCTGCCAAAGTCGGCTGGTGAACTGAGTGCCTCGATCTGACACGATACAAGTCGGTACGCCATGTAGTCGCACGATCTCGTCAATATAGAGCTGAGCATACTGAGCGAAGCTGAAAGTCGTCTTCACTAGAAGGAAGTGAGCCGCTTTCGTCAATCTATCCACGATCACCCAGATGGAGTCGTACCCTCGACTGGTCCTGGGTAGACCCACAACGAAATCCATCGAAATCTGCTCCCATTTCCACTCTGGAATGGGTAACGGCTGTAGCTCTCCTGCGGGCCTCTGGTGCTCGGCCTTGACTTGCTGACAAGTCAGGCATCTCGAAACGAACTCCGCAATGTCCCTCTTCATCCCGTCCCACCAGTAGGTCTCTCTCATATCATGGTACATCTTGGTGGAACCGGGGTGGACACTATACACTGATCGGTGTGCCTCCTCAAGAATGTCGCGCCGCAATCCATCAGCATCTGGTATGCACAGTCTAGATCCATATCGTAAAATCCCCTGATCGTCAACCATGAGCTCGGAAAATCTGCCCTGTCCCATCTGTGCCATGATCTCTGAGCAACGGTCGTCACTGCGCTGTGCCTCATATATACGGTCAAGCAACTGTGGGCGTGCACGAACATGCGCGAGCTGTCCCCCTGTCTGAGTGAACTCGAACTCAACTCGGCTGTCGCATAACATCTGCCAATCTGCTGACGACTGTCTCTGCACTGCGCGCAAAAAGGATAGACTACCCCCGGGCCTCCTACTCAACGCATCTGCCACCTCATTTGCCTTGCCGGGGTGATATAAGATCTCGCAGTCGTAGTCTTTCACCAACTCCATCCAACGACGCTGTCTGAGGTTCAGGTCTCGCTGCTGAAATATGTACTTTAAGCTCTTGTGATCGGTGAATATCTGACACGACTCGCCGTATAGGTAATGTCGCCAAATCTTCAGTGCAAAGACCACTGCAGCCATCTCCAAATCATGAGTGGGGTAGTTCTGTTCATGCTTCTTCAACTGCTGAGAAGCATAAGCGATCACCCGGCCATGCTGCATCAATACGCATCCTAATCCCACTCGCGAAGCATCACAGTAGACAACAAATCCGCCTGATCCCGAAGGTAAAGATAATACCGGCGCCGTAGTCAAACAAGTCCGTAGCTGCTGAAAACTGTGTTCGCACTCCTCTGTCCAAACGAAAGGAACTCCTTTCCGGGTCAAACTGGTCAACGGTGCAGCTATACGGGAGAAGTCCTGAACAAAACGCCTGTAGTAGCCCGCCAAGCCTAGAAAACTACGGATCTCAGTAACCGATGTAGGTCGGGGCCACTGCTGAACAGCCTCAATCTTCTTCGGGTCCACACAAATGCCGTCTCTCGTAACCACGTGACCTAAGAATCCGACGCTGTCCAGCCAGAAAGCACACTTGGAGAACTTCGCGAACAGCTGATGCTCCCTCAGAGTCTGTAACGTAATCCGCAAGTGCTGCTCGTGCTCCTCTCTGCTCCGGGAGTACACCAAGATATCGTCGATAAACACGATGATGAACAAGTCAAGATACGGCCTGAATGTACGGTTCATCAAATCCATAAATGCTGCTGGGGCGTTGGTGAGTCCGAACGACATCACCAAAAACTCGTAGTGGCCATAGCGTGTACGGAAAGCTGTCCTCGGTATATCCTCCTGTCGAACTCGCAGCTGATGGTATCCTGATCGCAAGTCGATCCTCGAAAAATACCCCGCACCATGAAGCTGGTCGAACAAATCATCAATGCGCGGCAACGGATATCTGTTCCGAACGGTAACTTTGTTCAGCTGGCGGTAGTCGATACATAAGCGCAAACTTCCATCCTTCTTCTTGACAAACAGGACCGGAGCACCCCACGAAGAAACACTCGGTCGAATAAGCCCCTTGTCCAACAAATCCTGCAACTGATCCTTCAGCTCTCGAAGCTCTGCCGGGGCCATCCGATAAGGCGGTATAGAAATAGGCCCCGAACCGGGAATCAAATCAATGCAGAACTCAACATCGCGCTCAGGCGGTAGCCCAGATAGCTCATCAGGGAAAACATCAGGGAACTCACAAACTACCGGGACCCGGTCCAACGGAACATCTGCAGCTCGAGTATCACAAATAGACGCTAAGAATCCCTGACATCCCTTCCGCAAGAGCTGACCAGCGCGAAGAGAAGAAATTAAGCTGGGAAGGGTGACACTGCGGTCTCCCTGAATAACAAGGACTGGCTCTCCCGGAAAGCTAAATCTGACTGCCTTCTCACGGCAGTCCACCGAAGCATAACAAGTGGCTAGCCAATCCATGCCCAGAAGCACATCAAAGTCCAACATATCGAGGAGTATCAAATCAACTGATGAATCCCTCTCCCCGATACGAACGGAACACAAACGAAATACAAACCGAGCGACAAACGACTCGCCTACCGGAGTAACAACAACAAGCGGCTGGTCTAACGACGACGACTCACGGCCCAACATCTGTGCAAAGTGTGTAGAGACGTACGAATGTGTGGAACCTGGGTCGAATAATACCCGTGCGTCGAAAGAACAAACTGGCAAGGTACCTGTCACGACGGCATTGGATGCCTGCGCATCCTGCGGTGTCAAAGCAAAATCTCGGGCCTGTCCTCCACCGATAGCGGGCTGACCTCGACCTCGGCCTCTGCCTCCTCGTCCTCTCTGAACAGGACCGCCACGTCCTCGGCCTCTCGGTGCACCTAACTGGCGTGGAGCATCGCCTGGGGTAGGAAGTAGGGCTCTCTGAGGAGGGGGTGGTGATGGTGGTAGGGTCACGTGCGGAACTGTCGCTGCTCCCTGTCGTCTCACCGGGCAGTCTCTGACAAGATGGTGCAAACTCCCGCACCCAAAACATCCTGGCGACGGCTGCTGTCCCTGGGAATAAGAACCATATAACTGTCCCCGCCCAAATCCTCTGCCAGGCCTATCTCTCGGAAAGAATCTGGCGCGCTGCCTCTGAGGCGGTACATCGGTGCGCATCCTCTTCGGCCCAGAAACGGCCGAAGTCTGTGATATGCGTGCCTCCATCCGCAATGCCGTATCCCTAGCAGCTGAATAAGTGTCGTAGCGCTGGGCGCCAATGGCAAGATATAGCTGGGCATCAAGTCCCTGTACGAACCTCTTCACCATCTTCTCCTCGGTATCCACCAAATACTGAGCATATCGGGACAACTGTGTAAACTGGATGTCATACCCAGACACCGTCATCCCAGGTGTCTTGACTAAGGCCTCGAAGCTGCGAGCTCTGGCGTCACGAACGCTCTCTGGAAGGAAACGGGCTAGAAAGACCGCTGTAAACTCGGCCCAAGTCATAGGCGGCAGATCTACAGCTCGACCTCTCAAGACTGACTCCCACCATGTCTGCGCGAGACCCTCTAGTCGGAAACTCGCAAGCTCTACCCATCGATCATCCGAACATCTCAGCGAACGGCTGATCCTGGCTAAACTGTCAAGGAACGTCTGTGGGTCCTCCGCTGCCTCGGTGCCGGTGAATACTGGAGGTCTCAGCCTCATGAAATCCTGTAGTGAAACCGGGATGGTCACGGTGGTAGTAGTAGGAGCAGGTATCATGGTCGTCTGTGATGTAGTAGGTACGTCATCCGGCCTCGGTGTACGACTGGCTGCAACTAGGGATCCTACCATCTGACGTAGCTCCTGCATGCCTCCCATCATCTGTCGCAACTCCTCCATACCGGTCTCGAGCCTATCCATACGTCCTGGGGAAGGTGGATCGGTCTGTCCCTGCGGCGTAGGCATACCACCCTGCTCAGTCCTAGTCTCGGACGAGCCAGCTCGAATCTCGTCTCTAGCGGCAGCCCTCTGTGCCCTCGTAGCCTTCGGCGGCATAGTGGCTGTCACAGGAAAACGGATAGTAAGGACAGTGCAATAGGATCATAGGATACACGGAATTGAAGAAGGAATTTTTTTAAGCAAGTATATCCTAAAGTCACTTAGGCGGAGTACCGTATCGTGAGTATGCCGCGGACATACGCACGCCACGTTACCCTGCTTAAGTCACTTACTCCATCTACCAAGGGTCATCCTACACTCACAAAGGTAAAACCTACCGCTCTGATACCAACTTTGTCACGACCCGCAGGGTACGGAACGTGACTGGCACTTAAGTTTACGAAACGTCTAAAGGCGTCCGTAAAATAAGTAAGCCAAAGCCCAGAAAACAAAACCAATTAAGCAAAAGAGTGAAGAAAACCCAACATTTGAAAGCAAGTTTATCAAATAAGTCATGTGAAACACTTTTTAAAAACAATACCAACTTTTCCCGAAAATTTCGGCAGAGTATCCTTTGTAAATACTGGCCCCCAAAATGGGTACAACAAAATATATATGAATCCAACAAAATAGGGCATCCCCAAGCGGGAGCTAGCTCTTCGCCATACGGCGGTCACAAATCCCACGCAATGTAAATGACAACAAGCATAATAAAGCATAAGGAAGCATGAAAAAGTAGCATGTCGGCTCAAGTGAGCTCGACCCCAAAATACAGCATAAAATCCACAAACCTCACTGTCTCATCTCTAGGTCAATATACAATAATCTGGTGGAAACAGTAGATGGAGTACACTAGATACAAAGAATATACAAGGTGGTACAAATAATAACATAACCCACCTATGAGCAAATCTCGAGCTCAGGCAAAAGAGGCAAAAGCACAAGTGCGCCCGCCGCTACTGAACTGACGGAGCGGACCTGCAAAAGACTGTGGCACAACGGGGGTGAGTTGCCAACTCGTGAGTAATAAATAGCATCTACAAAGGCTATCGTATGCATGCACACAAGCATCCTAGCATCTAAAATACAGGTATGACTGGATGCACTAGCAGGTGTGTATACAACATCAGTGTGCTAATATGTATGCAACATGGAAATCTGGGGTCTCAATAGGTATATATAAGAAATATTTTATCTCTTTTTGTTCTTGAAACTCTTTTAGAATGCCAGCATAATGTCAATGAATCGACGAAAATCGGTGTCCAGCAACGACACCCAAAAGCTGTCTCAAATCTCATAAATCCATGTCATAGTGTCTATGGCCTCAGCCATCCGGCTGACCCAACTCAGTATCAATATATCATCCTCTCGCGGCCCCGGTCGGTACCCACTGGATATCCGCCGTGCCCAATGAAGTCACCGGTAGGTAATCCGTCCCCTGCCAGGCTCAACGTCATCACCACATTCCTCTTGCCCCGGGGTACCTTACCGGGCCCACCATGTACCCGTGCCGGTTCCTCCACTCCTCGACACGGATTTCCAAATCCACAGCAAACTCATGGTGGACGACACTTACATCACTAGAAAACCGCAATTTACATATTTTAAAAATATAATAAGTTTAGAAATTTTGCGGCTTTCCCCCGAAATCCAGCAATATCATAAAATCTCAAGAAATCCTCATAAGTGCATATATCAATGCTAATGAATGCGTATGATATCAATAATCAAGTTGCGATGTGTGATTAATGTATTAAGCATGAACAATTAATATGATGAAGTACATGCACATGAATAGCAATACTACGGTTTCATTTTTAAGGGATTAAAGGCAATAGTACCAGTTTAAGTATCAATTAGTAAAAAGTTTCAATTTAAAAGTTATCTAGTGTGGTGGCATGGCAATTACCAGGGTGTGTGTGTAAGCATGAATAGTGCTCGTGCTGCATATAAAAACCTGGTAATCGTGCATGTGTCCTACAATTGAGTTTGCGTATATGGGTATAACATATTGATCTAATTGCAGCAATTATCATGCCAGTATTATTATTCTAATGTCACAAGTGATAATCCAATTTACTATTTTCCAGTTTACTAAATCTATCGGGCGACTTGCGCCATCCAAACGATCGTCCCCCGTAGATGTTAAATCTACTCACCGGGATCCCTGGCTAGCTGTGTCCAATCACCGCCTTTCCCTTTCGCGCCGCGTCTGACGTTTCCGCGACCGAACCTGGAATTTACATCAATACCAAATATAAGGTTACACATTCAAGAACGACGCAAAACCCCCAACGAAACTACTAAAGTTCGCTAGCTAGGTACAACGTGCACAAAGTGCGCGGACACACGCGAAAATCGCAAAAACTGCCGAAAAACGCCGATTTGGGTCGCCCGGCAAAACTAAAACCCGACTACCCAAAAACCGCACTCACGCATCCTAAAAGTCGTAGGACAAGCCATTACAATCCTCAAGATATCAAAATAATTCATCACATAACTTATATAAAAATCTAGTAAGCATATACATTCCAAAAATCGGTGCAACGTCGCCGATTTGCAACAAAACGACTACAATAAAGCATACTCACCCAAGCACACTACAAGCAATCCACACCCACTAATTACAACACATTAACCATGCTCCAAAACCTATATTCCACAACCAAACCCTTTCTTGATTTTTATAAATAGCAATTGCAAATCAAAATCCACAATTGAAAAACTTAATTAACACTAATTTCAACCCCAATTAGCAAGTTCACCTCTTAGATTTAGGTTAGCAAAATACTAGATAACAAATTAGGTTTAACCAACTAAATAATGGTTTCTAAAACTTAATCAACTCACTAATCATGTTTCAAATACCATTTCCATACAAAATCCTTTTCTTGAAAATCCTAAAAAGCAATTTCACACTTCTAAATTTAACCAAATTAGCATAATTGGAAACTATATCAACAAGATAACTATATAGGTTAGTTCATTAACAACTAACTTAACTATAAACAACTTAATTAACCACCATGGTTCAAAACCCTAGTTTAGACAAACTACTTCTTTTAAACTAGATTAGAAATAAGCTAACTTTTAACACTAACCATACAATTAAAGGAATTTTTAGCAAAAGAAAGCAACTTGATGAGAATTATACCTCTTGATCAATGGATCAAGCAAGAGAATTTGCTCCAAAAATGCCTCCTTTCCACATGTTTTCAACTATAATAGGCTTGAGAAGAGGTAGCACAAGGATTTGTTTTGGTTTTGTAAACAAATTTGTGGATTTAAATGGATTTTTGTAGCAATTTTGATGAAATTTTGGATGAAATGAAAAGAGGAAGGTGAAGGGGGAGGGCTGCTGGAATTTTCGACCAGAAGAGGGATGGGGGAGGGTGTGGGCAAGTGGGGAAGGTCATGGGTCAAGTCTCCAAGTCAATGTATCATACTTTATTCAATTAAATTAAAATAAACCCAAAAAAAAACCCTTGAATCAACTCAAGAAACAACTAAAGAAAAGAGATCAGAATTTTCTGGACTTGGTCATGGTTGGGCTGTCCTAGGGCTGAGGGAAATGAGAGAGGGGTTTTACAAAAGAAATTTTATGCAAAAAGGCCACCTACAACTCAAAAATTGCAAGTTTTAGCCCAAAATTCAATAAATTCGTTTAAATTCATAAAAATTTGAAAAAAATCAAAATAAATTACTAAAAATTCATGTTATCACTAGAATATAATTATCATAATTTTAGAGATTAAAATTAGCCCGGAAAAATTTGTATTTATCGCTTATTTAATGTATTTTCCTACCGACTTAAAATAATATTAAAAAAATGAAAAATAGGGAAAAAATTTTAAATGACCAAAATTTCATAATTAACTCATTAGTCACTAAAAACAAGTAATTACCTATCCATTTTAGGTATAATTAGCCCTAAACTGCAAAATATCGAGAAAGACGGTTTTCGGAAAAATACCGAATTTTCACCGAATTTCAGGAAAACACCAAAACGACTTTTCAAGACGCTACATCAACCATCTCCATGATCAGGTGAAACTGCCTAATAATTATATCTGGATTTCTGATGGGACGGTAGTTCCTTGGCTGAAGCCACAACTCCATTGTCACACAATGGTAGGAACGAAGTTCATCTTATGAACTTATATATATCCAGACTGCTTCTTTGGTAGCATCCTTGGTAACGATGTATCTTGCCTTTAATCGTCTAGTATGTCACGGTATCTAGCTTGGAACTCTTCCAACATACCGTCCCTCCACTTAGGGTATAGGCAAGCCTGCGACTGACATTCAGTCATCCTTATCAGCCTGGAACCTTTCCAGTGATTCTCCCCAGGATCGATTGATACCATCTCACTACAACTAGTAAGTATCCTAGCATCCAATTAGATCTATCTCATAGATCCAAAACCCAGGATTTAGGAGGTATCACTTTGATCCTATATGGAGAATCCTTGTGATAAGCGGAGATTGACCGAGCGTAGCATAGGAAACTCCTTCCCTATCAAGAGTATGTCATCCACATACTCTACGAGGATCACCACCATACTCCCTACTACCTATTTGTATATACAAGGTTCATCTACCATTTTGATGAAGTCAAACTCTTTGACTACCACATCAAAACAGATGTTCCAACTCCGCGATGCCTGCTTTATCATATAAAACATCTTGCACACGTTTCCGCTGCTCCCACTGTCTACGAAGCCCTCTGGTTGTGTACTTATAGACGCTATCTTTTCTAAAACATCACTTAGAAAAGCAGTCATGACACCCAACCACCAGATATCGTAGTCATGGTATGTAGCCGTGGTAAGTAGGATCTGGATGGACTTAAGCATAGATCCTTAGAAAAGGTTTCAACATAATCCATACCTGGTCTATGATGCAAACCTTTAACAAGTCTAGCTTTGAAAGTCTCAACTTTTCCATGTACACCAAGTAATCTTCTCAAGATATACTTGCTCCTGATGGGGATTTAACCCTTCAGATAAAGCAACCAAAGTCCATACTTTGTTGGTGTATAAGGATTCCATCTCAGATCGATATGCACCCAGCCATTCTTACAGAGTCCCACTCCTGATGGCCAGCTCGAAACTAGTTGGGTCATCATCTCATGATGCAATCCTCGCTCCCACTGTCATAGAGAAACCGAAGTTTCTCTCAGGTGGGTGAGGAACCCTACTAGATCGGCGGAGAGGCTGAGGTTCGTTGGAAACTATTGAATCCTTTGGTTCTACTAAATCATCAGCTGCATTTTGTATAGCTGGAACCTTTCCAGTTGTACATAACAGACCTTGCCTCGAGCTTGTTCGGATTTTGCTTTTAGACATAGGTCGGACAACCCCAAATCTTAACAAACTTAAGATATGGGCTCTTCCCTTTCCATATCGCATATGAAGTGGTAGGCAACTAATTTGATTTGAACCCTATTCAATAGGTATGCAGCTTCTCAAGTGCATAACTCCCAAAAGGAAATAGGCAACTCAGTAGTACTCATCATAGAGCACACCATATCACATAGGGTGCTATTGCTCCGCCCCGATATACCATCGTGCTATGGTGTATACGGAGGAGTAATGCTGAGAGAGAATCTCATTCTCCTTTAGAATAGTCCAGGAATTCCGTGCTCAAGTATTCTCCTCCTTGATCTCATCAAAGGACATAATACTTATACCCGTATTTTGGTTCTCTACTTCTAACTTATATTCTGTGAATATCTCAAAAGGTTCGGACTTGTGTTTCAACAGGAACATATGTCTGAATCTTGAGAGATTATCAGAGAATGTAATGAAGTACAATGAACCGATCTTGGCATGTGTAGACAGGGGACCTTGCATACATCAACATGTATCAATCCCAAAAGTTCACTAACTCTTTCTCTGTTTCCAATAAACAGAGCTATGATCATCTTATCTTTGTAACATGACCGGCAAGTTTCATAAGTTGTAAATTCAAACTAATTTAAATATGCATCTTTATGTAACTTCAGCCAGTCGGGTCACATTGATATGACCTAGTCTACAATAACTCAAGAAGGATTCATTCATTTCTGAACTCTTCCTCTTGTGTGTGTTCCGTATATTAAGAACTGTAGTTTGATTTAGAACGTCAATGCTTTTAGATAACATGCCTGAACCGATCAACTCTTGATATAGGAAATGTTCAAAACATTATCCAACAATACAAAATTATATCCTTTCTTTACTAATAAAGAGACTGACATTATTTTGTATATCAGGTTCGGTATCTAATAACATTTGTTCAGAATCAATGTATTCTGGTAATACAGGGTGATAGTGACCAACAGACTTGGCTGCAACACTTGCACTGTTTTCTGTCTCATGAAACTTATCACCCGTTCTCAGTTCTTTACCTATCTGTAGCCCATGTAACGGATTACATATACGGGATCCTGATCCGGTATCACATACCCAGGACGTAAAGGATACTGAGAAACAGTTCTGTGTAATGAGCACACCCGAAGATGATGCATCAACATGCACTTTTTTCGTTTGGGCGGCACGGGAAATCTGGTATTCCCCAATTTCCTGCTCTGTCTTATAACAATTATAAGTTGGAGCGGGACCAACGTTCCCCAGCTCAGTATAACAAGCGGGTTCAGTCAATATATCCGTTTTATTATCTTGATTAAGGAGTGATATTGTCGCTATCTGGAGAGAGAGAGAGAGAAGAAAACACTCAGCGTATGCTCTTGCAAGATTAGATTGGTCATCTAATATATCTAATCAGGATGTCTCCCACTGTTTTAGTCAAATCTTCCTTCAAACCCTAAAAGGAAAGACTAGCCGGGATTAATTACATGCTACAAGTTCGCCAATCTTTCAGCCAGGCCAGTGTCGGTACTTTGAGGGAGGTCCCCCATGCTTTCGCACGAACCTAATTAAAGTAAACCTCGTTTTCCCAGAGGCTTAACCCCGTTAACACCTTTCTAGACACCTACTTGATCGGCTAATTGTAATGTGTAAAACTCTCCCAGGAGTAACTCTTACTCGCAGCGGGTATCGGGATCCAACTATCTTATAGAAGGTATGCAATCTCATTGCAAATTTCAACACTTGAAATTCCCAATAATATTTTACCCCTAGCGTCCTATGACCTTGACGAAGGCCAAACTACCCATAGTCCGCTAGTCAAGTTCAACCCGTTCAATTCTTGATTGAATTAAACCCACCCGCACGACCCTTGACGAAGGCCAAACTACGCCATACGAATACCCTAATCCATTCGCATCGTATGCAAGCAGATAAGCATTAGTTAGCTACCGTACACTACGCCTTGACGAAGGCCAAACTACCGCAGCACGAATACTAACTAGTACTTATCTGAAATGACGGAGGGCTACGACAGGTTTTTAAGAAAACCCTTTGCGTAATGAACTTGATATCGTTGTAGAATCGAGTGATTTTAAATGGAGTGTTTTTGAGGCTTTTTTCTAGTTTTGCTAAAGGGGTCACTCCCGGTGAAGGGATCGTCGGCCCTTTCCTCATCGAATAAGGTGCAGGATATATCATATATACCACTATGCAAAGCAAGAACTATAGAAGCAATCAAAAGACAAACCGAGTTTGTAGTATCTGCCAGTTATTGCTAAAGGAGTCACTCCCGGTGAAGGGATCTCGGTCCTTTCCTTATCGAATAAGGTGCTGGATGTTCTACAAGGAACACCGCTATGCAAAGCAAGAACTGTAGCTACCAGTTTTTATAAACAAGTTTCTACAACATCTTAGGTTTCTTTTATTTCATTAATCTCATTAATGAAGTCCCATTTTATTATGCTTCACAAG
This sequence comes from Agapanthus africanus, assembly GCA_030015575.1. Classification (NCBI taxonomy): domain Eukaryota; kingdom Viridiplantae; phylum Streptophyta; class Magnoliopsida; order Asparagales; family Amaryllidaceae; genus Agapanthus; species Agapanthus africanus. The sequence continues at coordinate 530,114,220 of JASDDO010000014.1, forward strand.
CATCTTATTTTGAAACGAAATCTGCAATATAACATATATCTCATATATATAATATAAACATTCGTCTCAGGCAGTAATATGATCTCATCACAGAACATTGCAGCAGAAGAACATATATGAAATATTGGATATACTAGGACGTCCGTGTTTTCAATACGAGCCTGTATAAAACACGGATTCCACGGTCGCGATGAATAGCCAAACCCACATCCCTAGACCCCTACGAGAGCGGCAAGTAACACTGCCAATTCTAGGGTTAGGAGACCCGGTCTCGACTCCTCGAGATGGTCTCCCACTGGACCCTAGAACCCGGTTACTTGTGCTCCCCGCCTTGGGTCTACCTAATGCGGAAAAGTAAACAATATACAACGGTGACATCTTCCGCTACCTGGAAGTGCCCCAATAAAAGAATATTACATACAAATGAATTTTACATGAATGAAAAAGAAAAACTCTCATCTCACATAAAACCCCCGGCTATTCAAACGCGACGATCCAATACAACATATCACAGCAACATATAATATCTCATATCATCAACGTAAGCAAGTATGCGTATCCCGATTGTCGTTGATGTATAGCAACGAAGCCGGCGATACACCACATACTACGCTTACGGTCATTGAAAAGAAAGTGTAAAACCATAACAGTTGGAATCCGCAATCTCCTTAGACATCGCATGCCTAACCAAATGAATTCCTTAGACATCACATGCCTAACAATTATAAACCCCGCATTTTAGTCTCATTATCGAAAACTCTTTTCAATATCAAGTCGGGCAATTCAACAAGATTCCCGGCGTCCTGATCGAATGCTCGTCGCAAACTTTAGTAGACGGCCGCACCCCCGATACCGTCGACGAAGTGCACGAAGGCGGAACACCGCTACCGGGAGCACCCGAACGGATGCTTTCGGCGACGGGCTTCTCCTACAGTCACTTGGTCGGGGCTATGGAGTGAGGCTGTCTATTAAGTTTACCCGGCAAGTATCCGTGTACTCTACGTGATTGCGACGGACTTTTGATCACATCAAAATTCCGTGGCAACCGATCATCTGAGACTAAACTGCTATGTTTATAATATTCAAATTAGTTATCTCATAACTATCTGTGGATTCTAATTATTGTATCACATTCCAGATAAATAGAAAAAGTTAAACTTTCCGATCGAATCATCAAGCACCCAAGATTTCCCCAATATATCTCAACACTTGAAATCAGTTTAAAAAACATCCATTACATGCCACAGTACCAATGGTCCAGCCGTAGAAGGGTCAAGCCAACGCCTCACATGTGGCACGCCGTACTGCCCCAAACCCTAAGGTTCAAAAGGCAGTTCAAGACGGTCACATAATCGAGTTAAGGTTTGTTGTCTTCTAGAGGGTCCACCGAGTTACTTGCACGACTTAGAACATTCTTAAACACGAGAAAAAATCCAACTTTTGAAAAAATTTCCGATAGGGGAAAAATTGAGTTATTGATATCCGTTCGAACTTTTTAACAGTTTCTAAAAATTATCCGGACAAAACTAAACAAAGATAAAATATTCGATCGAATCTTTAAGTCCCCCAATACAACCCAGATAATTTAACAGTTGAATAAATATTAAACATTCCCAGAAAATACAACATTAAAAAATAGGAGTTACTGTGAAACGCACGTGCCAAGAATCGACCACGTGGCCGCGGAACCGCCGCGCAAGCTGGGGTGGGGCCGCAGTTCCGCGGCTCTTTGGTCGAATTGCGCTAACGTGCTTCACAGTAATTCTTGTAATTACATGCTGTAATTTTTGGATATTTTTAATATGGAAAAATAACAGTTTTGAAAAAATTTCCAGAAAGTGGGTTTTATCGGGTTTTCCGGGTTCGATCGGACTTTAAACTTCGTCTAGACTTCGCCTAAAGCTCTAGCTTGGCTTTGATACCACTGTAGGGTTGCTATGCACGCGCACAAGGGTCTACGAGGCATCAACCATGCCCGGTTTAAAAATTAGCCGTGCCGAACAACCCGATACAAGATCTTTAAACTAGAGATTAGGCGAAAACTAACATGTTAACAACTTTAACACTAAGTGAGAGGGATTACAACCTTTGTAGATCCGGTCCTTCACTGTATGTGCTCCGTGTTGTGGTCCCTTCGCTGCGATCATCGGGATCCGGACTCTCGAGAGGTTCCACGAAGAGAATGACGCAACCTTTGCTTCCGATCTTCGATACAACGATGATCTACCTTGAAGTTTCTTTAACACAAGCTAACACTCATGAAATGATGTGAACACCCTCATCTAAATGGCAAGGGAAGATGAGGATGATGAAGTAGGAATTTTGCTCTATTTATTTATCTTTTTCTCACTATTATTCATCACTTGGAAAAATCAAGAAAGGTTTTTCCATGAAAGAAGCAAGGAGGAAGAAGATGAACAATAATCATAATCCTTTTGTGATGAATAGGAAATGAAATAATATGATAGATAATACAACCATGGTGAAGCTAACACTTGTAGAGAATTAACTAGGGTTAGGGTTTGGGTTTGGTTAAAGCATGACTCACTTGAAAATATCTTTATCATGACAAAAAGAAAAGCTTCTAGAATCAACTAGAAGGTTTAAACCTAATCCAAACCCTAATCAAGTTTAAACTCCACTAAACAAGTTGCATTAGTTATCATATCATGTTACAATATTATATATCACATATATAATATTTATCGTAACAAAATAAAATAATACAATTAACATATATCGCATATATATCAATGTATTACCCGAGTGAGAAAAAGAATCTTTTAGTGAGCAAATATTAGTTAATGTAATTTAATATATCAAATATATTATTATACATTAAATTATCGAATCAACACTTGATCCGACAATCCGGCTATATCGCATATAACCGACTAATATTTATCCGTACCGATTCATCGAATCAACACTTGATCCGATGACCCGGCTGATATCAAATATCGCGAGAATATAATACGGTATCACATATCGCATTATCCTCGGTCCCGCACATATCACATATGTGCTCCTACTCCGTTTTGCCTGAGCCAAGAAACCTCTGTGTAGGACTCTAAAGAATCGTCAATACGCCGGCAGTAGGTGATGATCATATCAAACACCCACAAGCTACAAGCGGTCAGCTAAACGTAACAGCTACCCAGGTATTGAGCGCTCAGAAGATCAACAAGCAAGCCTGTACATTCTCCTGCGAATCCAAACAGTAACACTCCCGTACAGTCCGGTCTCGTCGTCTGATATGTTGCATATCTCGCCTAGGGGTGGTAAACGTCAGACCCCAGTAGCTTGATAAGTCGTGTCGATTTGAGGTCTATAACAGTTCGAGAAACTATTGATAACACTTACCAGTAAATCTCAGCAACCCTGGTCAGGGATTTCCGGTTATAGCCAATCGAACACAGCACAACATCAACTCCCTATACCGGGAGAGACGAATCCCCTCCTATCGCTCATTGCCTCCATGTGATTCGGGACTGTACCCAAAAGCCACCTTTTTGCACGCCCTCTTGGACGTGGTATGATGGAAATCAAAGCACAGTGGGAACCACACAAGACTCTATGACAATCTCGGGTCAACATACTACTCTGTACTAGTGTCACCGGAGAACTGCCATCTGACGTATGGTATAATACCATCTGGGAGTTCTCGGCGAGTCCGTCCAGTGTACCCAGTCTCCACTGAGCACCCGTACACCATCCTTGATGTCAAACACCGATGGATATGGGATCATCCATCGCCCATCATATGGGTCAAGATGCGTATACGCTAGTCTACTCTGGTGTATCGATGCCCTGTCTCGATACACCCTCGACTAGGAACAGTTGTAGGATGTACTCGTCGACTACCGTGGCCCCACTAGTATGATCTCATCATAGTCCCAGTAGTCGAGTACACATCCTAAGGGCTTTATCAACATGTAACATAGAGACAATCAGAGTATATGTTAAGATAAAGTACAACCAGATAGCATACTATCATGTCGAGCAATAAAGTCCTCCCTATATATGTCCTAGCAACCACTACAATATACATCGTATGTACAGTAATGGCCTCTAGGGCATACATATAACTAACAGGGACTGCACCCAACTGCTACCTATTTGCACGATTCCTTTGAGCCGTGGTAGGGTAGCAATCTAAGAACAATGGGAACTATGCTGTACTCATGTCATCTGGGAACTGTTAACTGACGACGAGTATAATACCAACCAACAGTTCCCTGTGAGTCCTGTCCGGTGTACCTATAACCCAACTAGCACCTGTATACTATCTGCAGTATGACGTACTGATGGCTGTGGGACAGACCATCTCCCTAACTGGGTTCAGAAGTGTACACACTAGTCTACTCCGGAGTATCGATGCCCAGTCTCGATAATCCTACGACTAGGGACCTGAAAAAGGATGTGCTTTTAGACTACCCAGCCCCTACTAGTGTGACTGCCATCACAACGCTGGTAGTCAAGCAAGATCCTAAGGGCTCTATCAATACGTACACACATATTAAGATAGATATAAACCAAGTAGCATACTACCATGTTTAGCTAGACTGTTAATATAACTGTGAATATCCCAAGCTTCCATTAAGTAATATACAAGCTAGTATGATACAATAATGGCCCCTAGGGCATATACACTAATAATCTCCCACTTGCACTAGAGCCATGTACTGGCGTATCGAAGACCGATCATCTCGAGTAGCCTCTCGAACTGAATCTGAGGTAAGGCCTTTGTGAATGGATCAGCAGTGTTCTCCTCTCTAGCAACTCTCCGGACCTCGATCTCCTGGCGATCTATGATCTCCCTGATCAGGTGATATCGCCTTAAGATGTGTCTGGACTTCTGATGGGACCTGGGTTCCTTCGCTAAAGCTATAACTCTATTGTTGTCGCAATACAGCGGTATTGGATCAACAATAGTAGGAACCACCTGAAGTTCTGTTAGGAACTTCTTCATCCATACCGCTTCTTTTGCGGCATCGCAAGCAGCAATATACTCCACTTCCATCGTCGAGTCAGCAACGGTGTCCTTCTTGGAACACTTCCAGCACACCGCCCCTCCATTGAGGGTAAAGACAAAACCTGACATGGACTTGGAGTCGTCCTTATCACTCTGGAAGCTGGAATCAGCAAATGCCTCTATCTTGAGGTCTTTTCCGCCGTAAACCAAGAACATCTCCTTAGTCCTTCTCAGGTACTTGAGAATGTTCTTTATTGCTATCCAGTGCTTCTCCCCTGGGTCTGACTGATACCTGCTTACCACGCTCAGTGCGTAAGCTACATCTGGTCTGGTGCACAACATTGCATACATTATAGAGCCTACTGCAGAAGCGTAGGGTATAACTGACATGCGATCCCTTTCCAAATCAGTCTTGGGAGACATCTCTTTGGATAGGGTGATTCCGTGACAAGCCGGTAAATTACCGCGCTTAGAATCTTCCATACTGAATCTTTTCGGTACAGTGTTGATATACCTGGACTGCGAAAGTCCCAACATCCTCTTGGATCTATCACGATAGATCCGGATCCCCAGAATGTAAGAGGCATCACCCAGGTCTTTCGTGGAGAACCTGCATGACAAGAATCCTTTGACAAATTGTAGAATAGGAATGTCATTTCCTATCAATAGAATGTCATCCACGTACAAGACGAGGAATACGACAGTTCGTGCTACAATTTTACTATATATACATGGTTCATCTGGATTTTTGATAAAGTCATATTCTTTGACCGTTTCATCAAAACAGATGTTCCAACTCCGCGATGCCTGCTTTAGTCCATAAATGGACTTAAGCAACTTGCACACTTTCCCTCTGCTCCCACTCTGATTGAAGCCTTCTGGCTGATCCATATAGACGCACTCTTCTAAATTACCATTTAGAAAAGCCGTCTTTACGTCCATCTGCCAGATCTCATAATCATGGAAAGCGGCAATAGCAAGAAGGACCCGAATGGATTTGAGCATAGCCACTGGAGAAAAAGTTTCGTCATAGTCCAAACCAGGTCTTTGATGAAAACCGTTTGCAACAAGTCTAGCCTTATAGGTTTCCACCTGTCCATCTTCACCAATCTTTTTCTTGAAGATCCATTTGCATCCTATGTGTTTTACCCCACCTGGAGCAAAGTCTAAAGTCCATACTTTGTTGGTGTACATGGACTCCATTTCGGTCCGCATTGCATCCAGCCATCGTACCGAGTCGCCGCTCTGGATGGCCTGCTGGAAGCTTGTAGGTTCATCATCATCATCAATGATGCAATCCTCTCTATCCCCATCTATGAGAAAACCATAGTATCTCTCAGGCGGATGAGACGGCCAACTACTCCTGCGGAGGGGTGCGGGAATGTCCTGTTCTTCTTGAACTACTGGTTCTACCAAACTTTCAGTAGTAGTTTGTGGTTCTGGAATTTCTTCCAGTTCTATTTCGCTCCCACTTGTTTCCTTTTCTATAAACTGTTGTTCTAGAAAATGGGCATGACGAGGAAAAAAAACCTTTTGTTCCTCTGCGTAATAGAAGAAATACCCCTTGGAGTTCTTTGGATATCCCACAAACTTACACTGTATTGATCGTGCCTCGAGTTTGTCCGCATGCTGCTTTTTAACAAAAGTTGGACATCCCCATATCTTCAGATGCTGAAGATAGGGTTTCTTCCCACTCCATATCTGATATGGCGTGGTAGGCACAGTCTTGGTAGGAGCCATGTTCAAAAGATATGCCGCTGATTCTAGCGCATAACCCCAGAAAGATTGCGGTAACTCAGCATTACTCATCATGGAACGTACCATATCCAATAGGGTTCGATTCCGTCTCTCCGATACACCGTTATGCTGTGGAGTGTATGGAGCAGTAAGCTGAGAGAGAATTCCTTTCACTTTTAGGTAACCTAGGAACTCGGCACTTAAGTATTCACCACCTCGATCAGATCTCAGTGTCTTGATACTTTTGCCAGTTTGGTTTTCTACTTCATTCTTATACTCTTGGAATTTCTCAAAAGCCTCGGATTTATGTTTCATCAAGAAAATGAATCCGTACCTAGAGTAATCATCCGTAAAAGTAATGAAATATGAAAAACCACCTCTTGCATGTGTAGACATTGGACCACATACATCGCTGTGTATGAGTCTTAAGAGCTCGCTCGCTCTTACTCCATGTCCATTGAATGGAGTCTTTCTCATCTTTCCTTTGAGACATGATTGACAAGTGGCATAAGATTGATATTCGAACGGATCCAAATATCCTTCTCTATGTAACTTAGTTAACCTTGTCTAATTGATGTGACCAAGTCTACAATGCCATAAGAAAGCCTTATTTAAATCTGGAGACTTTCTTTTTAGTGTGTTCTGGACATTGAAAATCTGTAATTGGTTTAAGACATATATACCATTATCTAGTGTACCGAACCCAATCAAACCATGATTAAGGTGGATGCTAACAATATCGCTTACAAACGTGAAATCATAACCTTCTTTTGATAACAACGAAACCGATATGATATTACACGTTAAACTGGGTACACAAAAACAGTTATGCAAAACCAAAATATGTCCACTCGTCAATCCAAGGTGATAATCCCCTACGGACACAGCACCCACGCTAGCTCCATTAGCAACCTGGAGGGTCATATCACCAACCTTCAGCACTCTACGGTTTCTCAGTTCCTGCAATGAAATGCATATATGAGATCCCGATCCGGTATCCAATACCCAGGAAGTAGAGTTGATTGACAGATATTTTTCAATTACAAACACACCTGAAGTCGAAGCCACAGCTTGCTTCGGTTCCTGGTTCTTCGCATTCCAAGCTTTTCCTACGACAGTGGAAGCACTCGTCCTTTGCCACTACTGGCACCACAATATTTTTCTTTCCCTTGACTCCCACCTTACCAACACCTCCTCTAGGTTTGGTAGCGGCCTTATTCTTCCTTCCTTTGGCTCTAGCCTTGGACCCGGAAGAAGAAGCACCGCGAACAAACATAGAGGGTGTTTCCCTTGCCTTTTGCAAGGTGCCCTCTGCACTTCTCAACATGTTAAGGAGTTCTGGAAGTTCAACTTCTTTTCTTTGAATGTTGAAATTCAGAATAAACTGGGCGTAGGTGGAAGGAAGGGACTGGAGAATCAAGTCTGTATAGAGCTCGTTCTCCAAAGTCGTCCCGAGGTCTGCGAGCTCTTCTATATAGCCAATCATCTTTATGACATGTTCTCCTACAGACGATCCGACGGCCAACCTCGACTGAAACAAGTTCTTCGAGGTCTTGTATCTTGCTATACGAGATTGCTCTCCATACAGGTCCTTTGTATGGAGAAATATGGATTCAAGATCCATATCCTCATGCCTTCTCTGATGTTCATTATTCATAGAGGCAAGCACGATGCACTTGGCCTTCGCACAATCTAACTCCCAGGTCTTGTGGATTTCCTTATCCGCATTATTGGATTTAGGACCAGGGACAGCAGGTGCCTTATTAGTAAGGACATACCCCAATTTGTCATAAGTTAAAGCCATCTTGACATTCTGCAGTCAATCTTTATAGTTTGGCCCTGTCAATATATTTTTTTCTAATAGTAACTTAAGGCCTGTCATGTTTTGGGTCGCTGCAATGCGAGAGAGAGGGAACACTTTAGCATGATGCTCTTGGAAGTTTAGAGTGGTTTTTAGTTTATCTAAACTGGATGGCTCTCACTGTTTCTCGAATCCCTCCTCAAACCAAAAAGGAATAACTAACTAGGACTATTCTCACCGTACAATACTTGCTTAACCGTTCAGCCAGGCCGGTGTCGGTACTTCAAGGGAGGTTTTCCAACGCTTTCGCAAAGTTCCTTAATTAAATAACCTCTTTTCTCTGGGGGCGTAGCCCCGCTGACACCTTTCTCAACACCTACTTGGTTTATAGCATTGATCGTTAAGTGACGAATCTCCTGATGAGTAGCGGATACTCACAGTAGGATCGGGATCCAAATATCATCGTGTGATAATGCTGAAGGAATCCTACCAACATTCATTAAACTCCAAATGGTATGCATCTCTTTGCAAATTTCGGTTTCTTTAGAAATTCCCGATATAAATTTTTTTGCCCCATGCTCTTATGACCTTGGCTTTGGTCAAAATATCATAAGTCACATGTCAAGTTCTACCCATCATTATCTTGTTAATTTGAACCCATCTGTACATACCCCTTGTTCCCCTCCGAACGGACACGCGGGACGTCGGGCCGTCTCGCCTGAGGTTCGGGGCAGATGCCAATAGGTGCTATCCGTCCACCTCTCCGAAGATGCCAAGTTGATCCATGGCGCCATGTATCGGAGGTTTAGACGGATGCGTCCGATGTAGCAGACTTCGTCAGATTCCCCCTCGTTTGAGGGGTTTTTTGATTATGGGGACGCTCTTCCCTGCAGGCGCAAGCCCCTGCAGTTAATTACGCTACCGCATCGCGGTAACAACTTTCTCCTTCTCCAGATGGTCACTTCGTGTCGTGTGTTTTTGTTTTATGTTTTATTGCCCGTGGATCGTTTACGGAGACCGAGTTATGTCGTCGCCCGTAGGGCGTGGACTAGTCCAAATCCGTGTTATCTTAGATTTGGGTTTGGGGGTTTGGTTTGAGGACACGTTAGCCATACTTGAGGCTAAGATCAACTCAAACAATTGTTAAGGATACGTTAGTCTAGTTTGAGACTAAGATCAACTTAACGGGATCGTTTAGATCCGACAAAGGAGCGTTTGGACTCCATTGTTCCAGTTTAAGGACATAGTGGTCCATCGTATGTGTGGCCGTCGGGACCCGTCACCTCTCTGACGACGTTGAAGGATTACAACGACGGGTGTCAGAGGGGTTCAGAGATGTACCCTCGAGCCAGAGTTAATTAGGGGGATTCGTAGTCCAGTCTGCCTGAGGGTTTAAGGATTCGTTAGCCATCTTTGAGGCTAAGATCAACTTAAACAGGACCGTTTAGATCCGACAAAAGAGCATATGGAGGCTCTATTGTTCTAGTTTAAGGACATTGCGGTCCATGGGTAGTTTAAGGACATTGCGGTCCATGGGTAGTTTAAGGACATTGCGGTCCATGGGTAGTTTTAAGACATCTCGGTCAATGGGTAGTTTAAGGACATTGCAGTCCGTGGGTAGTTTAAGGACATTGCGGTCCATGGGTAGTTTAAGGACATTGCGGTCCAGGTTAAGGACGTCATAGTCCATGGGTTTAAGGACTCCACAGTCCGGTATGTGCTCTGGATGCTTCACACGGGTTCACTGCCGCGCTAGGCGAGGACCAGGCTCCGCTCTGGATGCTTCACACGGGTTCACTGCCGTGTTCCGCAAGGACCAGGATCCGCTCTGGACGTTTTCCACGGGGTCAAAGAGTGACGTTATCCGCGTTCCACGTAACCAGGAATTTTGCGTTAGGCATGGGTTTAAGGACCCCACAGTCCATATCATGAGTGGTCATCGGGACCCGTCACCTCTTTGAAGACATTGAGGGATTACAATGCCAAGTATCAAAGGAGTGAAGAGATGTACCCTAGAACCGGGGTTGATTAAATAGTCCCCGGCCCAATTTGGGTCAAGACTGATCAATTATGTTATGAGCCCCTCGGCTCATTTAATCACAAATTGAGGACTTATGGCCAGCTTGGGCTAAGTCCAGTCAGGTCTGGAATATTGAATTTTTGTTGGTCCATTGAGGGAGAGGCTCTACCTCTATCCCTTTAGCCAATTGGGCCAAAGCCTAGTGTTAAACACTTCAGAGCAATCAGTGTTGAACACTGGGAATAGGGTTGACAAGTTAGTGTTTAACACTAAAAGAATAGTTGGTGTTAAACACCAACAACAAGGCTTTCAAATTAGTGTTAAACACTAAAACAGATTGGTGTCAAGTACTGGCAACGGAGCCCTCAAATTAGTGTTAAACACTAAGGTAGTCAATATTGAACACTGCAAGTAAAGTTTTTGATTAGTGTTGAACACTAAGGCCCAACAGTTGTTTCAGTAACTGGATTCGAGGGTTCCAACTTAGTGTTAAACACTAAGGCAAGAGAGGTCACGTGGCCACACGTGAGAGTGCCTCCCCTTTAATGATTCTGCTGAGATTACTGCATCTTTCAGAGCATCACGTGTCAGCACGTGACGGGCATTCATATGCTTATTTGTTAGAGCTTTTGTTATGGGTCACGTGGGTCACGTGAGGGACTGCCTCAAAGGGTTTTCTATAGATCTCTTGGGGGGTCACGTGGTGGCACGTGACCCTGCCTCTATGTATGTCGTTTTTAGAGGATCTGTTGATCTTTTTTCAGGAATTAAATTCCTCGAGCTTTAGATTTCAGAGGAATTAAATTCCTACTTCCTTTCGAAGGTTTATATTCTGAAATAGAGTTGAACTCTGAATTTTCTGTAGGAATTAAATTCCTCGTATATGTGAAGAACTGAAGAGGGTTAAACCCTTAATAAAAGCTTTCAAGGAATTATACTTCCCATTTTAAAGAATTAGAATTAAGGGAATTAAATTCCTGTTGTTTCCACAGAACTATATTCTTAATTAGGGTTAAACCCTATTTCTCTTTGTTCTAAAGGAATTAAATTCCCATGATACAGGGTCAAGCCCTAATTTTATCTTAAAGGAATTAAATTCCTATAGTTCTGCGAGAATTAAATTCTCATGCTTGCATTCCCTCTCTATGTTTTGGATCTGCATGGCAGGATCTCAACCCATTGAGAATTAAATTCTCAACCTAAAGGGGAGATGTGCACTTTGCAGATCCTCTATCAAAGAGAGAAGAAATATATTCTTCTGTTTTGTATATTTGAGTTAAACTCTGTTGAGAATCGAATTCTACTTCTTTCAAGAAGCCTTCCCTTCCTTACCTAGAGTTTTCTTTTGCAGAAGCTCTCAATTCCTCGAAGTATCAAAGCTCTCTCCTTTTCTTCTCTTCTGCGTATGTATGTCTCTCTCTATGTATATCCCTCTATGTATCTCTTGGCTCCTATTTATAGGAGAAGCAGCTGAATCAATTAGTTTTGGTAAATCTTCCATGGGATATTTGATTTGCATCCATTGTTCATTCTGGACCTTTGGATTATTAGGTGAATTTCATTCACCATTGGATTTCAAATCCAGGGATTCTCTTTTGTTATTTTGGTTAGATTTAAGGGGGAAATCTTTCCAAACCCGAGATTTTCCATAAATAGATGATCTTTAATCATCTCTGAATCTTTAATTTGATTGGCCCCAGACAGTTACTTTCCTTCGGAAAGATTTAAATCTCCTCCAGAATTTAATTCTGTCGTCAACATGGGTTTTGAAAGCCGGTCACGTGTGACCACGTGACCCATGATCACGTGTGGACACGTGACCCCTCCGGAATGAAGAGTGCTCTTTCTTTCTGCGCTGTCTTCTGGTTGCTGTTTCAGCCATCACCTGTTAACACGTGACCATTGGTCACGTGTGAACACGTACCCCTGTTAGGAGCCTCCTTCTTTTTTATTCGACTGAAGGACTGGTCTGCTGCTTCGAGCGTCACGTGCCAACACGTGACCTCTTCTGTCGTTCTCTTTCTTGACTTGATTAGTGGACCTTTTCCTTGACTTGATCAGGGAATCTTTTCCTTGACTTGATTCAGGGAACCAAAGGGCCTTTTCTGCTGCTTTATATGTCACGTGTCAACACGTGACTGCTGGTCACGTGTAAGCACGTGGCCCCTTTTTGAAGCCTTTCCCAGAAGCTTTCCTGATTTTAAATCAGGAAACAAATGCCCCCACAGCGTTGTTCTTACGTGTCAGCACGTGAGTGCAACGCTGTCATCTCTCGCGACCGTTGGATTCCTTTAGGGATCTGGGGAGATGAAGCGTTTCTATCACCTTCTATAAATACCTTTGTCCCTTCATAGGAGTCTTCACTTTGTTCATCCTCTTCTTCAGAGAACTTCTTCTTTGAGAATTTAATTCTCGCTTCCAGAGCTTAGTTCTCTGTCTTGAAACAGTCTGCAGAGTTTAACTCTGTTCGAAAAGGATCCTTTTTCCTCAGGTAATGTTCTTGGACAACGATGGACCTTCATATTTCTCTGGATTTTAAAGCCAAAACAAGGGTTTTTACCCTTTTTTCTTCATATTTTTCCATAAGAACATAAAACTGCTTAATCTTCAAACTGTAGATCTTTTTAAGGTTTAGATGATCCTTGGGGAGATGATGACGGCGTTTCAACTCTATGGAATTTAATTCCCTCAAAAATGTTTTTGGGAATTTAATTCCCTTTTCCTAATAAGGAATTTAATTCCAACGAAGAACTCGATTTCTTCATACAGAGGCTCCTTGGGGTCTCTTGGCCCGAGGTTGTTCTTTCTGCAATTAATGCGACGGGGGTTTTGTAATGATTCTTGTGTCTTTTATTTTAGGTATCATGGACGCCCATCTATATAGTCTTGACGAGATCATTTCCTATGGGAACATTCGTGCGCTGGGCCGCAGTCAGAACCAGGAGTTCACCGATGCTCAGTGTGCCGAGATTATGGGCCGCTTCGATGAGTACAACCACAGGCTACTCCCCCGTCGCTCTTCTCTTCTGAGGCTGATCGTGATCTCCTTGCAGGACAGCGATGGCTCAGGATTCAGGGTTAAGATCTGCTTCCTGAGACTTTTACATTCTATGAGCCACGAGGGTCTCATAAAGAGTTTTTCTCCCTACAGGTCGAGAGGATCCTATAGGTGTAAGTTCTTCTTAAGAATCGTGGGGATTCTTAAGCGGGTTTTCCCTTGAGAGTCGTTAGGGTCTCACAAGAGAGATTTTTTCTTCCTTACCGGTCGTGAGGACCTGCAAGTGTTGAATGTGGTCACCCTTATCCGTGTTTTACGGGGTCAGGGGTTTCTCCAGGTATTGTGGTTTAAAGACGTCGCGGTCAAGGTTAAGGACCTCATAGTCCATGGATTTAAGGACTCCACAGTCCGATGTTAGTTTTAAGACATCACGGTCAAGGTTAAGGACCTCATAGTCCGTGGATTTAGGGACTCCACAGTCCGATGTTAGTTTTAAGACATCGCGGTCAAGGTTAAGGACCTCATAGTCCGTGGATTTAAGGACTCCACAGTCCGATGTTTGGTTGCAGGGACCCTTCACCTCTTTGAAAACGTTGAGGAATTACAACGCCAGGTATCAAAGGAGTGAAGAGATGTACCCTTAAACCAAGGCGGTATCCGTAGGGAATCGGGGTGGTTGATCGTTAGTTTTAAGACATCACGGTCGAGGTTAAGGACGTCATAGTCCGTGGATTTTAAGGACTCCACAGTCCGGTGTTTGCTCTGGATGCTTCACACGGGTTCACTGCCGTGCTTGGCGAGGACCAGGCTCCGCTCTGGACGTTTTCCACGGGGTCAAAGAGTGACATTATCCGCTTTCCACGTAACCAGGAAGTTTGCACTAGATGCTTCACACGGGTTCACTGCCGTGCTCGGCGAGGACTAGGCTCCGCTCTGGATGCTTCGCACGGGTTCACTGCCGTGTTCTGCGAGGACCAGGATCCGCTCTGGACGTTTTCCACAGGGTCAAAGAGTGACATTATCCGCTTTCTACGTAACCAGGAAGTTTGCACTAGATGCTTCACACGGGTTCACTGCCGTGCTCGGCGAGGACTAGGCTCCACTCTGGATGCTTCACACGGGTTCACTGCCGTGTTCTGCGAGGACCAGGATCCGCTCTGGACGTTTTCTACGGGGCCAAAGAGTGACATTATCCGCTTTCCACGTAACCAGGAAGTTTGCACTAGATGCTTCACACGGGTTCACTGCCGTGCTCGGCGAGGACTAGGCTCCGCTCTGGATGCTTTCCACGGGGTCAAAGAGTGACATTATCCGCGTTCCGCGTAACCAGGAAGTTTGTTGATTATATCCGTATTTCACGGGATGGAGGTTTGACTCTTGGTGATATGTATCGTCGAGCCATGGAACTTGGGGTTGCCGCTGTTCCGTTTTGCTTGATGTTGTGTCGTCAAGACGTTGAAGCTAGGAATTTGGTCTTCGCTTCATTTGCTGGCATTGCGTCCTCTGTATCGAGACGAATGCCGCGGTGGTGATCACTAGGCTATCTGTGAACCGCCGAGATTTGGGTTCTCCTTATGATGAAACTCAGGGGAGGAGTATGATCCCTTCTTTGATTGCGCCCCTGAATTGCGTACAGGGATAGATGTAACATCACCTGTAGGGCGAGGATTTTATTTCTTTTTCCGCGATGCTCTATCATTTCGGCTATTTATTTCATTTTCACTCGCTGTTTTTTATTGCGAGTTGCCCCATCATTTCGGCTATTTTGTCATGCATGCACTTTTACTTGCTGCTTTTTATTGCAAGTCGCCCCATCATTTCGGCTATTTCGTATGCATGTGTGGCTTGCTAGCTTTTTCGCTGCAAGCTTGGATTTTTAGATACCGGTTTCAGCATCAGCATCGCTACAACTGGGATGTTGCCAGGAGCAAATCATCATCTGCCTTTGTCGATGATAAACAAAGGTGGCTCAGCAAACAGGGTTAAGGGTCCTGTCGACCAAGGCTTTGACTTCATGAGCCGTAGGGGTCTCACAAAGGTGTTTCTCCCTACAAGTCGTGAGGATCTTGCAGGTGTATTTTTTCTCCTTAGGGATCGTGAGGATTCCTAAGTGTGTGCTCCTCTGTAAGTCGTAAGGATCCTACAAGAGGGCTTTCTCCTTATGGGTCGAGAGGACCTACAAGGGCTGCTCACCATATGGATATATCCCCCAGTCACGGGTGGGACTTTGTTAGGGAAACCTTTGTTCGCGTCCGTGGATTGTATACAAGGGTCAGTACGAGCCGCTTGTAGGGCAATATCGAAGGTTGTGGGGGATTTGCTTAAGAACAGGTTTAGGTTTCTGTAACTTAAGACTTTCAAGTCTCATGAGCCGTGAGGGTCTCATAAGAGAATTCTCCTTACGAGTCGTGAGGATCTCGTAAGTGTATTTTCTCCTTAGGAATCGTGAGGATCCCTAAGTGTGTTGCTCCTTTGTGAGTCGTAAGGATCTCACGCAGGTGATTTCTCCTTACAAGGTCGAGAGGACCCTATAAGTGTCTTTTAACGAGGTTGCGCCCTTTTGGGTTTTCACAAACACTCGCCGGTAGTCCTGCTGTTTTTACTCACGGAGCCCTTTCGGGTTTTCATCCGTGCCCATTTTGCTTTATGGACATACCGTTTTTTTCTCTTTTTTTTTATCATTTCATTTTTTTTTATTTTTCTTCCTTTTCTCCCTTTTTTTTATATCGTCAGCCTAAGGATGCTGCGGTAGTAGTTTAGGGACGTTTCGGTTCGTCGCTAGTTTAAGGTCGTTTTGGTCCGTCGCTAGTTTAAGGACGTTTCGGTCCGTTGTTAGTTTAAGGACATTTCGGTCCATCGTTAGTTTAAAGACGTTTCGGTCTGTTGATAGTTTAAGGACGTTTCGGTCCGTCATTAGTTTAAAGACGTTTCGGTCTGTTGATAGTTTAAGGACGTTTCGGTCCGTTGATAGTTTAAAGACGTTTCGGTCCGTTGATAGTTTAAAGACGTTTCGGTCCGTTGATATGGGAAGGCCAGCCACTGCTTGTAGAGTCTGAGCCTAGGAAAATAGCGAGCGGACATAGTCGTCGTCATCTACCGTTGACCCAGGCTGTGGCTCACTAAGCATAGTATTTCTTCAAGAAGCGGCCGTTTATTGGCCTGAAAGGCCTTTCACCGTGCATGTCCACGAGTAGATAGGCTCCACCCTGGTAGACCTGGTCTATGATGTACGGGCCTTCATAGTTTGGCTCGAATTTCCCCCGCTTGGCACGATTGGGGATCATAGGTCTTTTGACCACTAATACGAGTTCGCCTTGGTGGAATGTCCTCGGCCTGGTCAATTTTTCGTACGAGCGCGTCATCTTTGCTTTGTAGGCTTCTAGATGTTGTTGCGCTATGAGCCGGGTTTCGTCAAGGGCATCAAGCTCCTCAAGCCGAAGATGAGCATTTTCTTCGTCCGTTAGTTCGTGGTGGACTGCCACTCGTAGAGAGGGTAACTCTATCTCGAGGAGGAGTACTGCTTCCGTCCCAAATACCAATGCGTACGGCGTTGTGTTCGTGGCCGTTTTGAATGTAGTTCGATAAGCCCAAAGGGCTTCCTGCAGCCTTTCGTGCCAGTCTCTCTTATTCCGGGAAACGGTCTTTTTTATGATCTTCGTCAAGGTCTTATTGAAGGCCTCGGTTAGACCATTAGCTCGTGGGTTGTAAACTGAAGAATATCTCCAGTCTACATTGTGCTGCTGCGCGAAGAGGCTAATCTTATGGCTTCTGTAGGCTGGCCCGTTATCGGAGATAATCCGCCGTGGGGTTCCAAACCGATAGATAACGTGCGTCTTGAAAAAATGGAGGATATTCTCCGTCTTCACTTCCCTCAATGGTATTGCTTCTGCCCATTTGGAGAAGTAATCAGTAGTCGCCAGGATAAAACGATGTCCCCGAGATGATGCCGGCTCAATGGGGCCGACTATGTCAGTTCCCCACATTTCGAATGGCCAGCTGGCCACCGTTGGGTGTAGTGGATTTGGATGTTGGTGGATAAAGTCTCCATGAATCTGGCACGAGTGGCATTGCTTCGCGTACTCGAGGCAGTCCTGGATCATCGTGGGCCAGTAGTAACCCATCCGTTTAATTTTTAACTTCATCTTTGGGCCTGCTTGGTGAGAACCGCAAAGTCCGTCATGAACTTCCTGAACGACTTTTTCTGCTTCGTCAGGCCCTAAGCATCTCAGCCATAGAGAATCAAGTGATCTTTTGTATAGAGTATCGTTGACGAAAGCGAAAGATAGAGCTCGTTTCATGAGCTGATGTCTTGAGGACGCTTCTTTGGGCATTCGGCGGGACTTAAAGTAGTCTATGAAGACTTCCCTCCAGTCCTCAGCCTTCTCTTGGTCTTTTATTTGTAGGGTCGTCTGCTCAGTCGCTCCCTCTTTATGTAGTTCCGGAGATAGTTCTGCCGGGGTGAGCACTCGACGGCTTTGTACCACGATTCTGACATCATCGAGGTTCTCGTCAGCCAGTTCTTTAGCAAGTTTGGCCAGCGCGTCTGCTTTGCTGTTCTCCACGCGCGGTATGTTTTCTAAAATATAGGAGGGAATTTGGGCCAACAGTTGTTGCACCTTTTTGCCGTACTTTACCAACTCCGGTTTGCACGTTTGGTAGTCACCATTTACTTGACTAACGACTAGCTGAGAATCCCCGTATATAAGGAGGTCTTTAACTCCCATGTCGATGGCGATTTCGAGGCCTGCTATCAGAGCTTCATATTCAGCCTCATTGTTTGTCCTCGGCTCTGTCAAGGAGAAGGCGAAACGCATTATCCCTCCTTGTGGAGTTGCAAAGATGAGGCCTATCCCCGATTTGATCATTGGGATACCTTGCTTTTGTTTCTTTACGGAGGATGCTCCATCGAAATAGAGTTCCCATCAGGTGCTTCCGCCGCTAATCGCATCAAATGCATGCTCGTCCGGCAAATCACAATTCAAAGGAGAATCGGCCGGTATCGGGTGCTCAGCGAGGAAATCGGCAATGGCCTGGCCTTTCACTGCCTTGAGAGGTTGATATGTTATCGAGAACTCCATCAAGAGCAGGGCCCATTTAGCGAGTCGTCCCGTCAATATGGCTTTTGACATCAAGTATTTAAGAGGGTCCACCTTCGAGATGAGGCAGACTTCGTGTGCCAACGCATAGTGCCTGAGCTTTGTTATCGCGAAGATTAATGCCAAGCAATGTTTCTCAATGGGAGAGTAATTGCTTTCTGCCCCCAGTAGAACTCGACTTAAGTAGTAGAGTGCTCTCTCTTTCCCCTGATCATTCTCTTGCGCCCATAATGCGCCCAAGGAACCTTCGAGGGCGGTTGTATACAGAATGAGGGGTTTTCCCTTGACCGGCGCAGCCAATACCGGCGGGTTCTGCAGGTACTGCTTGATCTCGTCTAGTGCACCTTGGCATTTTTGATCCCAGACGAATGGGGTTCCCTTCTTCATCAGGTGACTGTAGGGGCGGCATTTGCCTGAAAGATTTGCGATAAATCGCCGGATGTATGCGAGCTTCCCTTGGAGAGACCGCAACTGTTTGAGGGTTCTTGGCGGAGGCATTTCCATGATCGCTTTAATCTTTGACGGATCTATTTCAATACCTCGGTGTCGAACGATGAATCCCAGGAATTTGCCCGAGGAGACTCCGAACACGCATTTGAGGGATTCATTTTCAAATTATATTGCCGGAGGCGTTGAAACACAGTCTCCAGGTGGTTTAGATGCTCTTCGTATGACATGCTCTTTACTACGAGGTCGTCGATATAGCACTCGACAATGTCATGTATGAGGTCGTTGAAGATCTTTGTCATGGCCCTTTGATAGGTAGCGCCAGCGTTCTTTAGACCAAAGGGCATAACCCTGTAGCAGAATATACCCAAAGGGGTCCGAAAAGCGGTGTGCTTCTGGTCTGCGGGATGCATCTTTATCTGATTGTACCCTGACGAGCCATCCATAAAGGAGAAAACCTCGTGAGTGGACGTGTTATCTATCATTAGCTCGGTTACCGGTACTGGGAAATCATCCTTTGGACAGGCTTTATTGAGATCCCTGAAATCCACGCATACGCGTACCGTCCCATTCTTTTTCATTACTGGGACGATATTGGCGATCCAATCGGAATATTGAACTTCTTGAATAAATCCAGAATCGATCAGCTTCTTGACTTCGGCGTTGATGCTCATCTCAAGCTCGAGTCGCATCCTTCTTGGCGCTTGCTTGACTGGCTTGATATCCGGGGATATTGCTAATTTATGCACAGCAACTTCCGGATCTAATCCTGGCATCTCGGAGTAGTTCCACGCGAAGCAGTCTTTATGCCGTAGTAGAACGTTTTTTAACGCGGCCACCTTTTCTTCAGAGAGTAGCTCGCTGACGAATGTCGGTCGCGGGTCCTCTGCCGATCCCAACTCAATCTTCCTGAGGTTATCTGCAGTAGTATGTATACCGTCTTCCAGTTCTTTCGGAGCGGGTGGAAATTCTGAGATCACCTCATCATCGCTGTTTTCAAAGCACCGGGGAAGGTCATCTATATTCTCGGGCTCTTCTTTTAATATCGTAATCGTATAACAGGTACGAATCCGCTCCCAGGACTGAGGTGGATCCGGTTTTGTTCTTGCGGCCTTGGGTTCGTGCTTTCGGGGCGGCGTTACCCTTCAGCTGTTGGATAAAGCGAATCTGCCCCGTCGGTACTGGTCCTCGACCCAGTTCTTGAAGGTGAAGCAGTCTTCGGTTGGATGTCCTATGGCTCGGTGATAAGAGCAATAGCTCGAACGAGAAGCTTTGTTGGTTTGCTCAGGGTGTCTAGACTTTGGAAGCACGATCATTTGATGTTTTAAAGCGAGCTTGAGTAACTTCTCTGTCTTGTCTCGGGGGAAGGAGTACGCTCGACTCATCTTTTCTATGAAGGACGAATCCGAGCTGTGCAGTACCCGTAACCCTCTAATCCTGCGTCGTTGTTGTCGGCTCTTCTTTCTGCTTCTCGACTTATTTCCGTCTCCGCATCGGGCCTTTCGTATGACGGGTTGACAAGGATGAACATCTTTATCTTTTGCAGTCTGTTGAAATAGACGTTGCGTCCTGGCCTTCTCGTAAATGGCCATTTCGCGGCAGTGGTCTTCCCGAGCTTTCTGACCCACTTTCCTGATAGGCTTGCCCATTCGTTCTTCAAACGACGGACTTGGCGCTTCAATCGCGGGGTCTAGTTTTGATGAGGGGTCGGCATCTCCTGACAGGGCGTCCTCTTCTTCATCAAAGGTATATATAGCGTAGCTGCTGTGGGCCGGCTCTCGTTTTCCGGTTCTCGCGTATCCAATCCCAAGTGTCTCCATTTTCCCGTTGGGCAATTTGCGTTGGGTTCCAGGGACATCCCAAATCCTGTTGTAGAACCGAGCCTGTCGAATAGTTTGTTTTAAGGGTACTCCTTGGCGCTTCAATAGCTTCTTTAATCCGTTCGTATAGTATCTGGGCAGACGGATGGGTTGGAGTCTGTCGCATGTAGCATCTGCGCCATGCCAGATCTCTTTCTCTATTTTCGACTCTGAGGATCGGTAGAATAGGATCACCTTCTCACCCCTACGCCTGGGAGGGACGTAAAACGTTTGCAGGGCCTGCACACTGTGAGCTTGAAGCGTGTCGAGATCCTTGTAGTGTTCTCGCGGTACCATGGTGATTTGCAAACTATGGCCATCGCTAAGGGGCGCTTGCATTGAAAGCCGATTGGAGAATACGGCATTGACCTCATCTTCTGAATCACTTCCGAAGACCAGTATGGGGGCGGGCGTCTCCCGGTTGTTGCGTTGAGATGGCCCTGTATAAACTATCTCTTCCTCTTCTTCGGTATCGCTTCCGAAAACAGGGATGGTGGCGGCGGCTTTGTTCTCCGAGTTGCGACACCTTTCTGTATCTTCGAAGTCTGGCAAAAAGTATTTCGCATCTTCGTATTTGCGGACTTCGTTCACAGAGAACGGGTTTAACTCTCCTGTTACGGTATACTCGAAGCCATCCTTAAAGTACTTCATACACTGATGCTGTGTAGAAGGGACGATGTTATATTCGTGTAGCCAAGGACGACCGAGCAAGGCGTTGTAGCAAGTCTTGGCGTCGATGACATGAAATTTGATGTCCGTGATGAGAAGTCCGAAGCGTAATATTAGTATTACAGATCCGAGAGTCCGTGACGATTGTGAATCGAAACCGGAGATAGTGATTTTGTCACGAGCGAGGTGTTGCACACTCATGCAGATTTCCTTCAACACCCGAACATTAAGGAGATTGACGGAGGATCCATTATCCACCAGGATCTTGCCTATCTTGATGTCATGGCAGTATCCGGAGACATATAGGGGACGGTTGTGGTCGCACGTCCCGAGAAGGAGGTCTTCATCACCGAAAGTGACGTCGGCTGTATGCACTTCCTCCAGTTCATCCTTCATCCTTTCAGTGGCGAGAAAGGCTTGGAATTGCTCAGGTTCTTGTAATTCCTTAATTAGTGAGTCCCGCGCTTCTTTTGATAATAGGAGGGCATCGAGAATGCTAAGCTGAGAGGGTAGCTTCCTTAAGTGCGCAAGAATGTTATAGTCCACCTTACCCTTCTCAGGAGGGTCTTTGGTAGTTAGTTCTTTCATGACTTGGTCATCTAAAGTGATATCTTCAGTGACCTTTTCCTTTCCTTTATCTTTTCTGCTCACGGGCCCGAGATTCTTTTCTGGGAGTGTGCGATTGCGCAGCTGAATGTTTTCGCAGGCTTCCGATTCCTCCTCTTCAAAGAGAGGGCCCAGAGTCACCTCTTCATCAGAATCGCTCCCAAAGGTGAGAACTTGTGACCCCCCAACGTTGACCATGTCACAGCTGCCAGTAGTTCCGCTGCGCCTGTCGACAGTGCTTCTTCGTTCCCGATGGCTCTTGCGTTTCATACGCTTAAAATGTTGCTGACGAGCGACATATCCTTGCCACCATATCTTAAAGGCGTCGCACTCCTCTATGGGGTGTGAGATTTTCCGATGATATGCGCAATAATCAGGGTGCCTCTCCACCCCATCGTGCCTATTTCCTTCCGAAGGTGGTAGCTTCATTCCCATTGACATGGCTTTGGCGAACCTTTTCCTTGTCTTGAATATCTTCTTGTCCATTTCGGATGCCTTTCGCTCTGGCAGGGGTGGCTCAACTCTTTCGTTCAGTCGCCCGCATTTGGTTCTTTCTGATGCTGCCATCTCACGCTCCTGATCCGCTTTACTTTTTAGACGAATCTCGTCTAGGAAGGCATTGATCATATCAGTTGTCAGCCTCGCACGCTCTGGTTCGGGCCCCGTCTCCAGCTTCTTAGTGCTAGGAGTTTTCTCATCATCGGTAAACGAGTGGGAGATCACGTTGCAACTTGCCACATACCCTTCGGATTCATCTGACGAGCTCTCTCCATCATCCCTCTCTTGAAAGATGTGGCCGAGAAACTCTTGCAGTGTGACAGGAGTTTGCGCCTTTTGATTGTATTCTTCCAGCGCGTCGATTTGCTTTTGCAATTTCGTGCGCTCGTCTCCAAGCTTCGCGGGCTTCTTGGATTTCTTCTTCTTTTTCTTCGAAGCTTTTGATGGCTGGGCGTGAGTATTCGGGTCCTTATCACGAGTCTTCGTAGTTGGGCGGGGCCTCAACATCCCTTCGATAATTTGAGGTTCAAGAGGGTCCTTCCATTCGATCGCAGGGCACGCATTAAGGTCTCTCAGCATTCTTTTGGTTTTAGTTGATAGTACGACCTCCCATGGAACTTCTTCAATAAAGGAGCAGGTTGCCCCCGGTGTATCTGCTTTCGTAGGAGTGTGCGGTTGTGGCGGGTTAACCTTCCACTTCTCGGACAGAACAAACTTCCCCTGGAGGTATTGATCTTCAATCCATCCTTTGAAGAAGAAGCAATCTTCAATCGGATGGCTTACCGTTTGATGGTAAGGGCAATAGTTAGAGTTATTCACCTCGGTGGGTTGCGGCGGTCGTCTTGGATTTGGTAGGTTTATGAGTCTGTTGCATATTGCCAGCTCGAATAACCGTTTCGTCTTGTCTCGTGGGAACGAGTAGGGACGCTTCATCTTTTCATTATAATACCGGCGTCTTTCTTCCAATTGATCTGCCGGTTTCGGGGCGTTGGGTTGCTGTTGGGCATTCACGACAAAGGTTGCCCTTCCTTTACCCTTGTCATTCCGAGGTTCCGACTTCGGGGGAGGCGGCCTATGACCCATCTGGTCCATCTGAGCCAACTTGTCGATTAAAGCCTGGAATGTGGTTGGCTTAAAAAACATCATAAACTGGGAGATAGTTGCGTGGGGGTCTAGGGTTCCCAAGAATATGCCCACTGCGGGTGCCTCCTCAATGCGTTGTTCGCATCTCGACTACAAATTCCACCAGCGTATAGCATACTGGACCCAGGTTTCGCCTGGTTTTACCCTGGCGTTAATCAATGCAGTTATTGGAGTGCGTTCGCTGGCACTCGCGAATCGCTGAGTGAATAACAATTCCATTTCAGCGAACGTTTTGATAGAATCGTTCGGGAGTTCCGAATACCATTCGAACGCCGTTTCTGATAAGCTGCCCACGAACTGGTGGAGTAACAGTTTATCATCCCCGCCGGTGTTACCGCAGAGGGCTCGGAACTGGGCGACGTGTTGATGAGGATTGCCGGTCCCCTTATATACGTGGAATTTCGGTATCGTATAGCCTTGTGGGCATTTGATTTGATCGTACCAGCTTGGATACGGCCGCCCCGTTTTCACGACTTGACCAGCTGCCTCAGTCGCATGATGGACCCGGATTTGCTGGGCTATGTAGTCGGCCAAGTCAGCTTTAGTGATCGTCTCCTCCCTGGCCGTAGAGAGGGCTGGTGGTGGATTTGACGTTTCTCCTCGGTCGTCTTCCAGAACGATTGGGGGATCTTCAGCGGGTAGGTCCTGTTGGATCATCATTCCTATCATATCTTGGAAGAGAAGGCCCATACGCTGTATATTAGCCGCTTGTTCAGCAGCCTCTTTGTCCTTTTTCTCCAATGTCCGGCGAAGGAACTCAGCGTCGGTTTCCTCCTCCCGGCGCGCGTCTGAGGACATTTCTGGGATTTCTTTTGGCCCGGTAAGTGCGGCCATAGCACTCATCATTTCCTGCAACTTTTGTTGTTGTTCCTGGGCTTTCGTCACGGATCGGGTCAGCGGTCGGTGGCCCGTAGAAGTGCGGCTTTCCTCCTTTCCAGAAGCCATATAAACAGTGTGTACCATCGCGCCCCCAGACTTAGGGTGTCTGGGCTTATTGCTTTTAGCCGTCGTTGCATGTTGAGGGATCTTCTCTGGCTTCCTCCTTTTATGAGCCATGGAGGTTGAGGGGGCCGTTGAGGAGGGCGTCCAGACAGCCTTTTGGGGTTTAGCCTGGTGACCAGCCTTCGGTTGGATTTTCAGCTTCTTGTGCTGGCGGGAGAAGTTTGGATCGATGATTGAGTCTCGGGCCTGCCGCCAAACCTTATAGATGTTGGAAGACAGCCGTTGAGGAGATCGGGGCTGGTCTGATTTTATTTCCACAACCTTTCCTGATGGGGGAGGAGACCTCTTTAGCACTGCAGTAGGGGAATTCCTTCGCACCTTATTTAGCATTTCGAAGCTGTTCCCAGTTGGAACAGCAGCATTAACTTCTACCACCGGGGCTGGTGGAGTCAATCCAGAGGGGGAGTTGCCCCCAGCCTTCCTTATTCGGCGCCAATGACGACGTCGAGCGCGTCGAGCAGACGGCGTAGAGTCAGCTATAAGAATGGTTTCGTCTTGCCCCCTATGTGGGTGGGGGGTCGTTGTTGGTGTTAGCCTGTTAAAGACCGATGTCCTTTGTGCAGCGGGAGCGGGAGTCGAAGCTGTTAATCTTGTGAAGATCGATTTCTTGACCGGGGAAACCGCCTTGGCGATTTCGGAGGCAGGAACGGCCGCTTTCTTAGAAGCAGCCTTCTCTGAGATTGTAGGCCCCATGATGAGTTCGCAGGATTTCTGGCCCAATCTAGAGAAGACCGAGGCGTTGACGTTGGGCGACTCATTGAGAGGAGTCGCGGCAGGGGTAAGACGATCAAAGACCGACTTCCTGAGAGTTTCCTTTGTCAGCACCGGCGCCACGAAGCTTGATGGGGGGAGCATAGTCCCAAAGAACAATCCGGTAGTGGCTTGAGTCACTTGGTCCACCGGCATTGTGAACAACGAAGCAGCTTGGGGTCCATAGGCTATACCTCCTGGCGAGGTAGAGCGTTGGTCGCAATTGCAGTTTGAGCAGTTGAAGGACTTCGCGGAAGTAGCAGCCATCGATCCTTTGTTTTCTACAATAGGCAAGACGCCAATTCTTAGTATCTTGAAACCCAAGGGCAATCATTGGCGAACCGCGATTGGTTCGCGAATCACGACACACGAAGTGTGGAGTGGAAAGAGGAAAAGGTCCCACCGGGCGTGCCAGAATCTGTTCCCCTCCGAACGGACACGCGGGACGTCGGGCCATCTCGCCTGAGGTTCGGGGCAGATGCCAATAGGTGCTATCCGTCCACCTCTCCGAAGATGCCAAGTTGATCCATGGCGCCATGTATCGGAGGTTTAGACGGATGCGTCCGATGTAGCAGACTTCGTCAGATTCCCCCTCGTTTGAGGGGTTTTTTGATTGTGGGGACGCTCTTCCCTGCAGGCGCAAGCCCCTGCAGTTAATTACGCTACCGCATCGCGGTAACAACTTTCTCCTTCTCCAGATGGTCACTTCGTGTCGTGTGTTTTTGTTTTATGTTTTATTGCCCGTGGATCGTTTACGGAGACCGAGTTATGTCGTTGCCCGTAGGGCGTGGACTAGTCCAAATCCGTGTTATCTTAGATTTGGGTTTGGGGGTTTGGTTTGAGGACACGTTAGCCATACTTGAGGCTAAGATCAACTCAAACATTTGTTAAGGATACGTTAGTCTAGTTTGAGACTAAGATCAACTTAACGGGATCGTTTAGATCCGACAAAGGAGCGTTTGGACTCCATTGTTCCAGTTTAAGGACATAGTGGTCCATCGTATGTATGGCCGTCGGGACCCGTCACCTCTCTGACGACGTTGAAGGATTACAACGACGGGTGTCAGAGGGGTTCAGAGATGTACCCTCGAGCCAGAGTTAATTAGGGGGATTCGTAGTCCAGTCTGCCTGAGGGTTTAAGGATTCGTTAGCCATCTTTGAGGCTAAGATCAACTTAAACAGGACCGTTTAGATCCGACAAAAGAGCATATGGAGGCTCTATTGTTCTAGTTTAAGGACATTGCGGTCCATGGGTAGTTTAAGGACATTGCGGTCCATGGGTAGTTTAAGGACATTGCGGTCCATGGGTAGTTTTAAGACATCTCGGTCAATGGGTAGTTTAAGGACATTGCAGTCCGTGGGTAGTTTAAGGACATTGCGGTCCATGGGTAGTTTAAGGACATTGCGGTCCAGGTTAAGGACGTCATAGTCAATGGGTTTAAGGACTCCACAGTCCGGTATGTGCTCTGGATGCTTCACACGGGTTCACTGCCGCGCTAGGCGAGGACCAGGCTCCGCTCTGGATGCTTCACACGGGTTCACTGCCGTGTTCCGCAAGGACCAGGATCCGCTCTGGACGTTTTCCACGGGGTCAAAGAGTGACGTTATCCGCGTTCCACGTAACCAGGAATTTTGCGTTAGGCATGGGTTTAAGGACCCCACAGTCCATATCATGAGTGGTCATTGGGACCCGTCACCTCTTTGAAGACATTGAGGGATTACAATGCCAAGTATCAAAGGAGTGAAGAGATGTACCCTAGAACCGGGGTGGATTAAATAGTCCCCGGCCCAATTTGGGTCAAGACTGATCAATTATGTTATGAGCCCCTCGGCTCATTTAATCACAAATTGAGGACTTATGGCCAGCTTGGGCTAAGTCCAGTCAGGTCTGGAATATTGACTTTTTGTTGGTCCATTGAGGGAGAGGCTCTGCCTCTATCCCTTTAGCCAATTGGGCCAAAGCCTAGTGTTAAACACTTCAGAGCAATCAGTGTTGAACACTGGGAATAGGGTTGACAAGTTAGTGTTTAACACTAAAAGAATAGTAGGTGTTAAACACCAGCAACAAGGCTTTCAAATTAGTGTTAAACACTAAAACAGATTGGTGTCAAGTACTGGCAACGGAGCCCTCAAATTAGTGTTAAACACTAAGGTAGTCAATATTGAACACTGCAAGTAAAGTTTTTGATTAGTGTTGAACACTAAGGCCCAACAGTTGTTTCAGTAACTGGATTCGAGGGTTCCAACTTAGTGTTAAACACTAAGGCAAGAGAGGTCACGTGGCCACACGTGAGAGTGCCTCCCCTTTAATGATTCTGCTGAGATTACTGCATCTTTCAGAGCATCACGTGTCAGCACGTGACGGGCATTCATATGCTCATTTGTTAGAGCTTTTGTTAAGGGTCACGTGGGTCACGTGAGGGACTGCCTCAAAGGGTTTTCTATAGATCTCTTGGGGGGTCACGTGGTGGCACGTGACCCTGCCTCTATGTATGTCGTTTTTAGAGGATCTGTTGATCTTTTTTCAGGAATTAAATTCCTCGAGCTTTAGATTTCAGAGGAATTAAATTCCTACTTCCTTTCGAAGGTTTATATTCTGAAATAGAGTTGAACTCTGAATTTTCTGTAGGAATTAAATTCCTCGTATATGTGAAGAACTGAAGAGGGTTAAACCCTTAATAAAAGCTTTCAAGGAATTATACTTCCCATTTTAAAGAATTAGAATTAAGGGAATTAAATTCCTGTTGTTTCTACAGAACTATATTCTTAATTAGGGTTAAACCCTATTTCTCTTTGTTCTAAAGGAATTAAATTCCCATGATACAGGGTCAAGCCCTAATTTTATCTTAAAGGAATTAAATTCCTATAGTTCTGCGAGAATTAAATTCTCATGCTTGCATTCCCTCTCTATGTTTTGGATCTGCATGGCAGGATCTCAACCCATTGAGAATTAAATTCTCAACCTAAAGGGGAGATGTGCACTTTGCAGATCCTCTATCAAAGAGAGAAGAAATATATTCTTCTGTTTTGTATATTAGAGTTAAACTCTGTTGAGAATCGAATTCTACTTCTTTAAAGAAGCCTTCCCTTCCTTACCTAGAGTTTTCTTTTGCAGAAGCTCTCAATTCCTCGAAGTATCAAAGCTCTCTCCTTTTCTTCTCTTCTGCGTATGTATGTCTTTCTCTATGTATATCCCTCTATGTATCTCTTGGCTCCTATTTATAGGAGAAGCAGCTGAATCAATTAGTTTTGGTAAATCTTCCATGGGATATTTGATTTGCATCCATTGTTCATTCTGGACCTTTGGATTATTAGGTGAATTTCATTCACCATTGGATTTCAAATCCAGGGATTCTCTTTTGTTATTTTGGTTAGATTTAAGGGGGAAATCTTTCCAAACCCGAGATTTTCCATAAATAGATGATCTTTAACATCTCTGAATCTTTAATTTGATTGGCCCCAGACAGTTACTTTCCTTCGGAAAGATTTAAATCTCCTCCAGAATTTAATTCTGTCGTCAACATGGGTTTTGAAAGCCGGTCACGTGTGACCACGTGACCCATGATCACGTGTGGACACGTGACCCCTCCGGAATGAAGAGTGCTCTTTCTTTCTGCGCTGTCTTCTGGTTGCTGTTTCAGCCATCACGTGTTAACACGTGACTATTGGTCACGTATGAACACGTGACCCCTGTTAGGAGCCTCCTTCTTTTTTATTCGACTGAAGGACTGGTCTGCTGCTTCGAGCGTCACGTGCCAACACGTGACCTCTTCTGTCGTTCTCTTTCTTGACTTGATTAGTGGACCTTTTCCTTGACTTGATCAGGGAATCTTTTCCTTGACTTGATTCAGGGAACCAAAGGGCCTTTTCCGCTGCTTTATATGTCAACACGTGATTGCTGGTCACGTGTAAGCACGTGGCCCCTTTTTGAAGCCTTTCCCAGAAGCTTTCCTGATTTTAAATCAGGAAACACCCCTGACTTTGGTCAAATGATAATACGACTGTCCCAAACTAACTCATCTATCTATGCAACAAATGAATACCTAGTAGCTACCAAACACTATGCCTTGGCTTTGGTCAAAATACATAGCTTGAATACTACTGAATACCCAAATGAAATTACGGAGGGCTACAAATGGTTTTGGCGAAACCGTGAACGTAGTGAACTTGATATGACCGAAGGAACCTGATAGCTTTTAAAAGGAGTGGTTAAAGCTCCGCAATTAAAAAATATCTTCTGTTTGAAAAATAACCGAGTGGTTTCTTTTAAACTGTTCCAACGATTCATCTTTGGATTATTTTCTTTGAATTATTATAATGTGTCCCATCAATTAACCTATCATTGCAGAAAACAACGAAAATACAACGTCCTCTTATGCCATCCGCATTCGCCACTGGGTCCCATCATCACCCGTTGGTTACTTAACTAACGACAGAGCGGGGGCTGGGCTAGCGCGGGTGTAAAACATAAGTGACGTCTAATAGCTATCATATATAGATATTGTACATTCGTCAAATGCAATAATAGTCATTCCAGACACGGATGAACATATTGGATTTTATACGAATCCGCATTTCTTTTGAGCCTGCAAAGAAAAACGGATTACACAGTCGTGATGAATAGCCAAAATCCCACCCTAGACCCCTATGGGTACGGCAAACTACCCGCCAAGTACCCGAAGTGAAGCGGTCTCTCTCAACAACGTGAGTAGGCCACTAAACACTTCAAAGTACCCGGTAGTTTGTGCACCCCACCTTGGGTCTATCCTAGGAGCAAAAATTAGTAAATGAAATAATACAACGGTGGCTACAACCGCAACCTGGATGTGCCCCGCAAAAGAATATTACAACAATTTACAAATTACATTTGAATTAAACAAACGCTCGTCTCACATCCCCGGCTATCCATTCACGACAATCCAACAAGTCCACAAACAAAAACAGTAAAAACCATTACAGAAATGTGCAACCCCCTGCCAACCGACATACTAGCAGTTAGGGGAGGTTTACGAACACATTATACAAATCACAGATATAATCTTATTAGCCAAACATCGTAGAATTTCGATCGAGCAAACACAAATGATTCTACTCCAAAAACTTCTCTGTGCACCTGAGACTTGAGCAGAAACAAAATATCCCAGAAATATCAAAATTAACACAGAAGAGTTACTGGGGAATTTTTGGGCGACTCGGCTTCAACTCGGCCGCGGATCCGCGGCGGATCGCTTGGATCGGCCGCGGCTCCGCGGCTGTTTGGCCGAGTCAGGAACCCAAATTTCTCCAGTATTCTTATATTTTCTTGCTTGTAATTTTAAGGGTCCCTGAAAAATTTTTAGACCCCGTTTTAAAATCGACAGAAATTTTGTGAAAATGATGATTTTTCCGGTTCGTTTTGCGATAGAATTTCTAACGACTTTGCTAACAAGTTAGTTATGGTTTAGCGAGGCTCTGATACCACTGTATGTCGACGTTAGACACCCCACGAGTTGCGGGGAGGCGGAATAGGTAAAACAATCATTTTGTTTGAAACAAACATCGACTAACTTACGGATCTTTGCCAAACCTTAACTAACAACATCATAGGAGGGATTAGCTACTATGAAAGAAGATTATACCTAATGAACCAAGTCCTTCTTCTTCTCGATGAACACCTCCTCGTCGGCCTCCTCTTTGTAAGAAGATCCACCCGAGAGCTACTACTCCAAGCTTGACCTCTAACTTGAGGTAACTAGGTTACTCAAAGTGCTAATCAAAGCAACCTAGGGAATATAGAGTCGGATTATGGATCAATAAGTCTTGCTAACCCTTGATCTCAACACATGAGAGGTTAGGGTTAGGGTTTGAAGAGAGAGAGAGCTTGAGGAGAGAGAAGGTGAGAGTGAGAATTCTTTTGGAATAATGAAATCATTGTGAATATATGAAGCATATGGTATTATTAATTGAATAACAAATAATAATATGTCATCATGCTTCATTAACTCACATAGTGATTCATCTCATGAGTCATTTAAATCATAAATGTATCATTAACTCCATGGATGAATCACACCATGACTTATTAAACCAATTAATGCAAATGCCACCTTAGCCTCCAACTCATCAAACTTCTAAAAGCTTCTCGACAATTTACGAGATCGCCCCTCCTATCCGTGAAAACACGGAAATACTTTTGACTGTATAAATCCAATAATCCGATACTAGAATCTGGCTTAAACCAAAGCCCGCTAGCAAAAACTGTCCGAACATCGTACGTGCATAAATGCACGTGCGTGTCCGAACCCTGTCATAAAACCATACGACCTCTATATCGTTTCGCCCGAAACAGGGAAACTCTCTTTGTGGGACTCTAAAGACACGGTTACTACGCTGGCAGTGAGTTTAACCACAGACCGCAAGCGGCACTAGCTGTACATAACGGTCCCCAGGTAGATGTCGATAAGAAGGCCGATGAGGAAACCCATCCGAACTCCTACCGAGCCTGATGTGACAATCTCCATACAGTCCGGTCTGTTCGTCTAGGACTATCGCATATCGGGCCTAGGGGGCGGCAAGCGTCAGTCCCCTAAAAGCGGTATAAGTCGTGTCGGAGCGAAGCCCATTACACCTTGAGAAACTACTGGAAAACCTACCAGTAAATCTCGCTTTCCCTGGCCAGGGACTTTGCGTAATGGCTCTCCAGACACATCGCGATATCAACTCCCAATACCGGGAGAGACGAATCCTGTCTAACCGCCACTGCCTCCTAGTGCTTCGGGACTGCACCCAACTGCTGCCTGTTTGCACGACTCCTTTGAGCCGTGGTAGGGTAGCAATCTAAGAACAGTGGGAACACACTCGAGGCGAAGCAGCAGTGTCAAGTCTGCGGACTATGCTGTACTCATGTCACGTGGAAACTGTTAACTGACGACGGGTATAATACCAACCAACAGTTCCCTGCGAGTCCTGTCCGGTGTACCCGTAACCCAACGAGCACCTGTATACTATCTCCAGTACGACGTACTGATGGCTGTAAGATAGACCATCTCCCCAACTGGGATGAGAAGCATACACACTAGTCTACTCCGGAGTATCGATACCCTGTCTCGATAATCCTACGACTAGGGACCTGAAAAAGGATGTGCTTGTAGACTACCCAGCCCCCACTAGTGTGACTGCCATCACAACGCTGGTAGTCAAGCAAGATCCTAAGGGCTTTATCAATACGTACACACATATTAAGATAGATATAAACCAAGTAGCATACTACCATGTTTACCAAGACTGTTAATATAACTGTGAATATCCCAAGCTTCCATTAAGTAATATACAAGCTAGTATGATACAATAATGGCCCTTAGGGCATATACACTAACAGGGTTAGGGGTTCGTTCTTGGTGTGTGTAGTCTAGACCTAGTATACATGCTCCAGTTTGCTCAGATTTTCTCTGAAGGAGCCGGGTCATAAGCACATCACAGAAAGGCCAAGTTTTGCTTAGAAACGTTATATTTTGCACAAAATGAAACCCTAGGGTATTTTAGTGAAATCTGGGGTTTATCTAGGTTTAAGTGGCCCTAATAACACTTAACTGAGCTAGGCTAACAAATAAAATCATCACTTGGCCACAACTTCACACAAAACACCATTTCGTGCACTACTTCTCACATTTAGCACTAAACGAAGCTACTAAACACATAAGTTTAGCAAACAAAAGAATGAGTTCAGAGATTATACCCCCTAGGAATCCTACGTGCAAGGAGAAGTAGAAGAAGAGGAGGAAAAGAGCTGCTGTTGCTGCAGCTGCCTGCTATGCTGTTGATGTCTGGAGCTGCTGCTGCTGTGCTGTTGCTGATGCTGGAGTTGTTGCTGATGCTGGTGCTGCTGCTGATGGTGCTGCTGCTGCTCCTTCTGCTGCTGATGGTGCTGTGTGTGTGTGAGTGAGAGAGTGAAGTGAGAAAAAAATGAGAGGCAAAGAAATGATAGCACAAAGTGTCAACCCCTCTCTCTCTCTCTCTCTCTCTCTCTCTCTCTCTCTCTTCATTAAATGCAAGCATGACACTTGCCATGATGCCCACTCTCTCTCTCTCTCACTCCCCAAGTCAACTAAAATTCAAATCATTTTTCCATTTAAAAAAAAAAAGACAACCATACTAAATTAAAACCAAATAAACTTAACAAGGAAGGGTTAGTCTACCATGGTTGCTAAACATGGTTTAACCATAATTTAACCCTAGTTTACATGCACAAGTGTGTGCAAGCCTAGGAAAATTCCAATAAAATATTTATTAAATTTGATAAATTATTTGAAAATCAATTTGGTAAACTTTTTATTAAAAACCATTTATTAAAATATAATTATCTTTTAAACACATTCTAAGGAGTTACAATCTTCCCCCCTTAAAGAAATTCGTCACCGAATTTAAAAATATAAAGCTACGCATACCTTCAAAGAGATTGGGGAATTTCTTTCGCATCTCGCCCTCGGCCACCCAAGTGATCTCTTCACCATTCGGGCTGTGCCAAAGCACCTTCACTGATGGCAAGACCTTCGATCTAAGTTTCTTCACCTGCCGGTCCAATATCACGACTGGCTGCTCGGTGAACGAAAGATCGCGCTCGAGCTGAACGGTCTGATGCTGAATCATGTGTGAAGGGTCATGTAGGTATCTGCGAACCATCGACACGTGGAAAACGGGGTGAACATCTGGGAAGTCGGGTGGAAGAGCCAAACGTTATGCCACCACGCCCACATGCTCGAGGATCTCGATGGGACCTATGAATCTGGGGCTAAGCTTACCCTTCCATCCAAACCCCATCACTCCCTTCATCGGAGAGACCCTCAAAAAAATATGATCGCCAACTGCGAACTCTAATCTACGGCGGCTTCTGTCAGCATACGATTTCTGCCTGCTCTGAGCTGTCCTCATCCTGTCTCGAATCAGCTGAATCTTCTCGGTCGTCTCCTGTACGATCTGTGGCCCCAAAATACTTCTCTCGCTGAGCTCTGTCCAACAGACGGGCGATCTACATCCTCTCCCATACAAGGCCTCGAAAGGTGCCATCTGAATAGTATCCTAGAAACTATTGTTGTAGGAGAACTCCACCAAGGGTAAATGATGATCCCAGCTAACTCCAAAGTCTAAAACGCACGCTCGGAGCATGTCCTCGAAAGTCTGAATAGTCCGCTCTGACTGGCCGTCGGTCTGCGGATGAAATGTTGTGCTGAAACTCAAGCGGGTGCCCAAAGCCTCCTGAAGCCTCTGCCATAGTCGGCTGGTAAACTGGGTGCCTCGGTCGGACACGATACACGTCGGGACTCCATGCAGTCATACAATCTCGTCGATGTAAATCTGGGCATACTGAGCAAATACGAAAGTTGTCTTCACCGGCAGGAAGTGAGCCGCTTTCGTCAAACGATCCACGATCACCCAAATGGAGTCATACCCTCGCCTAGTCCTGGGTAGACCAACAACGAAATCCATCGAAATCTGCTCACATTTCCACTCCGGAATGGGTAACGGCTGTAGCTCTCCCGCTGGCCTCTGGTGCTCGGCCTTGACTTGCTGACAAGTCAGGCATCTCGACACGAAGTCTATGATGTCCCTCTTCATTCCATCACACCAGTAAACATCCCACATATCATGGTACATCTTGGTGGAACTCGGATGAACACTATACACCGATCGATGTGCCTCCTCAAGAATCCCACGCCGCAATCCCTCAGCATCTGGTACGCACAGTCTAGTCCTAAATCGCAGTATCCCCTGATCATCGATCACGAACTCGGAAAATCTGCCCTGTCCAATCTGTGCCATGATCTCTGAACAATGGTCTTCACTGTACTGTTCCTCATGTATACGATCAAGCAACTGTGGGCATGCACGAACATGCGCAAGCTGTCCCCCGATCGGCGTGAACTCGAACTGTACTCGGCTGTCGCATAAAATCTGCCAATCTGCCGACGACTGTCTCTGTACTGCGCTCATACAAGATAGACTACCCCCGGGCCTCCTGCTCAAAGCATCCGCCACTACGTTAACTTTGCCGGGGTGATACAAAATCTCGCAATCGTAGTCCTTTACTAGTTCCATCCAACGGCGCTGTCTAAGATTCAGGTCTCGCTGCTGAAATATATACTTTAAGCTCTTGTGATCAGTGAATATCTGGCACGACTCGCTGTATAGGTAATGTCGCTAGATCTTGAGTGCAAAGACCACTGCAGCCATCTCCAAATCGTGAGTGGGGTAGTTCTGTTCATGTCTCTTCAACTGTCGTGAAGCATACGCGATCACCCCGTCATGCTACATCAATATGCACCCTAGCCCCACTCGAGAAGCATCACAATAGACCATAAATCCGCCTGATCCTAAAGGCAATGATAACACCGGCGCCGTAGTCAAACAAGTCCGTAGCTGCTGAAAGCTATGCTCGCACTCCTCCATCCAATCGAAAGGAACTCCCTTCCGGGTCAACCCGGTCAAAGGTGCAACAATATGGGAGAAGTCCTGCACAAATCGCCTGTAGTAGCCGGCCAGTCCTAGAAAGCTGCGGATCTCCGTAACTGATGCGGGTCTGGCCCAACTCTGAACGGCCTCAATCTTTCTCGGGTCCACACATATACCGTCTCGTGTAATCACGTGACCCAAGAAGTCTACGCTGTCAAGCCAGAATGAGCACTTGGAGAATTTTGCAAATAGCTGGTGCTCCCTCATAGTCTGCAGTGTGATCCGCAGGTGCTGCTCGTGTTCCTCTCGGCTCCGGGAATACACCAATATATCGTCAATGAATACGATGATGAACAAATCAAGATACAGCCTGAATATACGGTTCATCAAGTCCATAAATGCTGCTGGTGCGTTGGTGAGTCCGAACGACATCACCAAAAACTCATAATGGCCGTGGCGCGTGCGGAAAGCTGTCCTCGGAATATCCTCCTGTCGAACCCGCTGCTGATGGTATCCTGATCGCAAGTCGATCCTCGAAAAATATCCTGCCCCCTGAAGCTGGTCGAACAAGTCGTCGATGCGTGGCAAAGGATATCTGTTCCGCACGGTAATCCTGTTCAGCTGGCGGTAGTCGGTACACAAACGCAAACTGCCATCCTTCTTCTTGACAAACAGGACCGGAGCACCCCAAGGAGAAACACTGGGTCGAATAAGTCCCTTATCCAGCAAATCTTGCAGCTGACCTTTCAACTCACTAAGCTCCGCCGGGGCCATCCGATAAGGCGGTATAGAAATAGGCCCCGTGCCGGGAATCAAATCAATACAGAAAGCAATACCGCGCTCCGGCGGTAGCCCAGGAAGCTCATCGGGTAAAACATCAGGGAACTCATGAACAATCGGAACCTGGTCCAACGAAACATCCGTAGCTCTAGTATCGCAAACATAGGCTAGAAATCCCAGACATCCTTTCCTCAACAGCTGTCCAGCGCGAAGAGAAGAAATCAAAATGTGAGGGACGGCACGACGGTCCCCCTGCACAACAAAAGCTGACTCGCCGGGAAAACAAAATCTAACTGTCTTCTCGCGGCAGTCCACAGACGCATAGCACGTGGCTAACCAATCCATGCCCAAAAGAACGTTGAAGTCCAACATCTCAAGAAGGATCAAGTCGACAGGCAACTCTCTCGCCAATACGGACAATACAGGATCGGATCACGTGCCTAGCAACAAACGACTCTCCCACAGGAGTGGTCACAACAAGCAGCTGATCAAGCAAACCGGACTCTCTACCCAAACTCGGCACAAAGTGTGTGGAAACGTACGAGTGCATGGATCCGGGATCAAACAACACGTGTGCGTCGACAGAACATACGGATAAGGTACCTGACACCACAGCATTGGACGCCTGCGCGTCCTGATGCATCAACGCGAAAACCCGTGCCTGTCCTCTGCCTGCAACTGGTGGTCCCCTACTAGCAACTGGCTGTACTCTGCCGGCAGCTGGCTGTCCTCTGCCTCGGCCACCTCGTCCTCTATGAGTAAACCCTCTGCGACCACGACCACGACCACTTTGTGCATGAGTCTGACACGGAGCAATAGTAGGTACAATAGGCAATACCCTCTGGGGTGGAGAAGGTGGAAGTGTGACATGTGGTATTGCTGCCTCTCTCCGACGTATCTCGGTACAATCTCTGACGCGGTGACGGGGACTACCACATCCAAAGTATCCACGCGAAGACTGCTGACCTTCCTGAGGATAAAAGCTAAACATCTGACCTCGTCCTGAGTCTCTGTCACCAGTACGACGTCTATCACGACGTCCGAATGGAAGTCTCCGTGCTGCAGTATCAGTACGATCCTTCTTCGGCCCAGGAACTACCGAAGTCTCTGCAAGGCGTTCCTCGACTAATAGGGCTGCGTCTACAGCTGCTGCATACGTCTCGCAATGCTGTGCGCTGATCGCAAGGAACAGTGGGGTAAGTAAGCCTTGAACTAATCTCTTGACTAGCATCTCCTCAGTAGCCACTAGGTATAGGGCATAAACGGATAGCTCGGTAAATAGTACATTGTACTCTGCCACTGTGTAACATTTTCAAAAATATAAAATATTAATTTTGGGAATTTTTATAAATTAATATTATTTTATTGATTATTTTAATATTAAATCTATAATTAAATGCAAATAAATAGGAAAAATGTTAGAAAAATTATGAAAAATTATGGAAAATTCTAAAATAGGGTAAATTAGTGAATTATGACATTTTTAAGTTTTTGGGACTAGTTTGACACTAATTTAGTGCTAATCGCGATTAAAATCGCTAATCGGGTTTTTGACTTTTTGTGCAAAACTTGCACATATCACTTTTTTCTACACTTGTGCATTTTCTACCATGTTATTTTGGGATCACTATTCTTGTGAGAAGGGTTTTGGAATTAAAAGAAGAGGGAAAAAGAAAAAAAAGAAATGAAATGAGGGTAGGTGAGAGAGAGGCATGGGTCATTGACCTTGAGACTTAGCCATTTTCCTCCCATCATTTTCCCTCCCTCCTCATCCTCCTCCTCCTGCTGCTGCTCCCTTCTTCCTCTTCCTCCTTCTTCAAATCCCCCAAGATACACCACTAAAACATACTCAAAACCTCACACTCATTTCACAAAACATGCATACAAGCTCGCAAGCTAGAGGATGGACCAAGAAAGATGGTGTTTTGGTGCTGTTGAGGATTCATGAGTCTCTTGTGAGGTAATTCCTTTGCAATTAGAGTGTTAAATCTTGTGTTTAGGCTTTAATTCAAGTTTCATATCGATATCGGGTGAATTGGTGCACTTTGGGCAAGATTAGAGGAGATTAGAGTAATGTTGAGTTTTGACCTTGCAATTGAGTTTAAAAAGTGACCTTAGACCCTATATTGACTAGAAACCCAGGCCAATCCCACTGGAAATCCAAAAATACGGAATTATGGAACTTTTCATGTCGGTTTGTGAAATCTGTGAAGGTGTTCTGGAATCTGGAGCAACCCGGGGGCACCAAAAATAAAATTGAGCTGACAGTAAGTCGTGCAGGCACCTAGGAAGCTACCACCAAGACCCGAGCCCCTAACTCTAAACCGTGGCCGCCAAATTCATCATTCTGGCCGCAATTTGCGGCCAGAGTAGAGGGGAATGGTTCCATTTTTGTTCCAGGGCTCATTTAGCACTAGATTAGACCCCTCCTATATATAGTTTTGGCAAATGGTCATCTGGGGAAAATCTGGAGGCATTTTGGGGTGTTTTAGGCGATGTTTTCCGTATTTTTTAATGCACTTTCTTGGTGTTTGGATTTGTATTTGGTTGTCGGGTGTTCATACATCGACAACAGGGGTTAAGTGTTGGATTTGCATGTTTGGGCCATAGGTTCCAACTTATGAGCACACCGTGCGCTGTATCGGTTTTCTGCTTTGATATTAATACGTATTGCGACTGTTTATTATTCTAGGTACCCTCGTAAGGATTCCGAGGTGAAAGAGCATGGCGTCATCGATTTCAGAAAGCGAAGACCAGGTGAGTAGATTATATCTACAGGGGGAAGTCGGGTGGATGGCGTATAGCACCCCCGCAGTCCGTAATTAGTACTATGTAGTATATTTTTATATGTGTGATAGTTAGTGTGTTATGGTTAGTTAGGGGTAGAAATAACTAGCATAGCTCCTAGTTGCGAACCATAGGATAGATTTGCACCCACACGTTTACACTTGTGTGTTTCTTGTACTTGCACTGTGTTGATGATATAGGATGACTTTGGAGGTGAGTCGATGATGTGGGCTTGGTGCCGTGAGATCGGTGATTTGATACGATTCATATGTGGGATATGACTTGTGTTCTTGCGGGCTTGGGATATGTGTTTACCCCCGCATGCATACTTCATTGATGGTATCGATTTGTACTAGACATAGAGTAGTACCCCCAGACTATATGATCTGATGATAGTGATACCTGTTATGTGACGAGATAGTGAGATGTTGACCTGTACGATTTACCGTACGAGCCTATATTGATGATAGATCCGCGCTCGTGACTTGAGGATGTCAGATGATATACTGTATCGTACGCGATACTATTGAGGCGGGATCACCGACTTATATATATATATATCGACTCAGATGCTAGGCAGTTTCCTTACCTGTAGTTCAGCTTGTTAGTTCAGCCGTATAGTTAGGGTAGTTGTTAGAGTAGATTAGATTTCTTACCTATTTCAAAAACTAACGAATCGTGGGCATTTTTAAAGACAGCTCAAGGGAATCTACGGATATTTCAAAAACGACGTATCTTTTCATAAAAACACCGTAGCCCCTATTTTCAAAACCCCATGATTCGTGTTATTTCAAAAGGCACCAATTGTAGGACTTATGTTAGATGAATGCAGATTAGTTTTAGTTGCGTTTAGTTTCAGCTCCCACTTCTTTTTGTGGTTCGCCTTGCATCGCATTCCTATATTATGTTTCATACTCCATTATTAATATCATGCTGATAGGACACCAGCACCATTACTGATGATGCGTATGTACCACGTACACTTACTTGCCGGCTCACACACATCTTCATCGGTAATTGCCATGTCACCTACACTTTAGAAAATATTATTGCTTGACATAGCCTTTTTGCTAATAGTTTAGACATTGTAGTTGTTACCTGCTACTTCATGCATACTATTATTCATTTTTATGCCGCATTCATGGATTCTCATGCATATATTCACTATTTTGCATGCTATTGAAGTTTGGATTTGGATTTCTTTGAGATTTTCTGGATTTGGAGGAAAACCGCAAAAACACAAATAAACATATTCTTTCTTTTAAAATAAAAAGTGCGGTTTTCCATGATGTATGAGTCGTCCACCATGAGTTTGCTGATGGATTTGGAAACCCGATTCGAGGAGACGGATGAACCGTTTCGGGTACATGGTGGACCCGGTACGGTACCCCGGGGCAAGAGGAATGTGGTGATGACGTTGAGCCTGGCAGGGGAGTACTACCTACCGGTGATTTTACCCGACGCGTCGGATATCCGGAGGATACCGTCGTGGTCTGAGATTTATGGTAGGGGCCGGTCTGGACTGACGGCGCCCTAGATATTGTGGTTGAGACTTTGAGATATCAGGATATTGGGATTTCGTTTTGTGCCGATGCTAGGCGCAGTTTTATGCTGATTTCATTATGATACCTCATTTTTAAAATACAAGGGAAATCTCACTAAATTATGAAAACAGTTGCTTCTTGTAAATGTATTCTGTTTTCACGCATTCATATCTTATTCATATGTTATATTGCTATCTGAGGCACTGACACAGACACATGAGATTGCACTCGGGTTAGATATTTACCCTAGCCTTGCTATAGGCTGCATGTTTTATATTGAGGATTTTAGATACTGATCGTATTGACCTAGGATTATGTCTTGCTTTCGGTTTCTGCTTGTAGATATT
This sequence comes from Agapanthus africanus, assembly GCA_030015575.1. Classification (NCBI taxonomy): domain Eukaryota; kingdom Viridiplantae; phylum Streptophyta; class Magnoliopsida; order Asparagales; family Amaryllidaceae; genus Agapanthus; species Agapanthus africanus. The sequence goes on from JASDDO010000014.1 coordinate 530,155,704, forward strand.
TCTATTCACGAGTTGGCAACTCACCCCCGTTGTGCCACAGTTCTTGCAGGTTCCGCCGTACAGGTCCCATTGCGGCATTTCTGGCACACTACCTTCTTGCGGGTGATTTGCTTTTGGTAGGTGGATTCTTTCGTATCAAGAACCACCATTGTATTTATTTATTTTATTGTATCTAGAATTTCCATCAACCAAAAACTTGTATATTGTTTCAGACTCAGACTTAGGTGTTGTATTTTTCGACCTTAGAGTCGCGCTTAGTAGTATTGCGGTTTTCTTGTTGCTTTTGAGCTTTCTTTTGGATTTGATCCTCGCCACTTGGCGTTGTATATTATATCGTTGTGTGGTTGTGACCGTCGATTGACGAAGAGCTAGCTCCCGCTTGGGGATGCCTTTATCATTGCATATATATTGTTATTCTTGTGGTACCCCATTCGGGGCCAATTTTGCAAAAGAAACTCTGCCGAAATTTTTAGAAAAGACTTTATTGTTTTCAAAACGTACCTTCGGTTGAGTTATTTAAAAACCTTGATTTCAAACATGTTTTCTTCACTTCTTTAAACTAGCTTCTTTACTTATTCCTGAAAATGGTTTTAGATTTCTGGGCTTTTGGCTTACTTGGATCAGATGGAGTCCTATAGACTTCATATGGTTCAAGGGCCAGTCACGTGCTCTTTCGGGTCGTGACAAAGTTGGTATCAGAGCGCTAGGTTGACCTTGGTTCGAGTCTAAGTTTGACTATGTGGAGCCTAGGGCGTTTATATATATACGGAACTTAGGCTTGACCTTACGGAACTTAGACTTGGTCGAGGGGGTATTAGACCCGAACTTTCGTCGCGTAGGATGACCCTTGGTTGATGGAATAGGTGACTAAAGTAGAGTGACGTACCGTTGGTATGTTCCGCGGCATACTTACGACACGCCACTCCGCTTAAGGAACCTTAGGATGTGCATATTTTTCGAGATCAGTGATTCTCCTTATATCCAGGATCATACATCCATTTGAGATTCCCGATTCTATTAGTTTCATGATCATACCTTCATTGATGCTGTTCTTTCTTATGATCATGTATCCACTTTGGATCTGTTGTTTCCTTTCTTGCCATTGATGTGCTCTCTTTGATACTCGACTGAGGTTCCTGTCGCCATGTTTGAGCGCAGTTTGGGCTGCTGCTAGGGTTACGGCCGGTGTGAGCTCGTTTGGTACGAGGGCCGACCATTGTGTTTTCTGGTGACATGGGAACGTCTCGAGTTAGTGTTGTGGATTGTGACCTCTAGTGGAGGCGAGTGCTTGGTCATGCACCGGATGATCGGGTCATTGTTAGAGCTGCCAGTTGAGAGAGGACTGTTGATGTACAGCATACCTCAGAGATTGTGATGTTGCCTACCGTGCAGACAGATGGACCAGCTGTTGCTGAGATTGAAAGGATGTCGCTTCCGAAGCTTACGAGCTGGGATTGCCGTAGCTTTCAGGCAGATATGAGACAGATGATAGCTAGTCTACCCGATTTGAGAGATGAAGGTGATTCGTCCGACTTGCGCCAGAGCGGGCCCAGTTGAGTTGAAGATTTCCAGTATGGAGAGTCTTATTCAGATTTAGAGCAGACCGATTCAGAGATGACCGCCAATGTGTTGCCTTTCCTGGAGGATTGAGGCGTTGTTCGGCGTACAGACGTATGAGCCAGTTGTTGCTGCAAATGATGAGATATCGCCCAGATGGTTGGAGCTACTGCAGCGTGAGCATATACCTAGAGAGATGATAGCGAGTCGCTAGTCACCTGAGGATGAGTGACTAGGACATGTGGTCCGTTCGTTTACCGATGCGAGGTCATCAGATAGATTGTTTCCAGCCAGAGAAGACTTCACGCAGGTTCGTTGAGAGTCGATAGAGACGATCGAATGTCAGAAGCCCATTTTCCAAGTTTAAAGTATACGGAAAGACATGCAGGTGATTCTATGGACCCTCTAGAAGAATGAAACCCTAACTCGACTTAATGACCATGTGAAAGTCTTTGAACCTTCGGGTTTGCGGCGGTTCCTCGGCGCCATTAGTGAGGCTTGAGTTTGCCCTTCTACGGCTGGACCACCGACGCTGTGGCATGTACTCGATACTATTGAACTGTACCCGAGATGTGAGCTCTTGGGGGATTATGAGGATCTGACGAGTCGATCGGATGGTTCGACATCTTTCGGATATAGTGATGGGATACTGCTTGGGAGACTCCAGATACGAGGATAGCCGTTGGAGCACAGTCCATGCAGCCATGATGAGACGAGTCCGAATCAGTCGACATAGACGCAGAGTGAAGAAAAGAGTTCGCAAGATATTTCGACGAGATGACGTCCCACTCCGCTGACATCAGAGATGTGATACGCACCCCGAGGCGTGGTATATGGATATATCTTCCAGAAAGAAGCGCGATAAGTATGCAGCCATTCCGGAATAAGCTTTAGCTTCAGCTTTGGATGACGACTTCCGGGCCTTTTGGCAGGATGAGATTTGAGAAAGGAACCTTGACAGGACCTTTTTGGAGTACGATACGAGAAGACCTGGACCCAGGAGTGGTCGTATTGCGCTCACCCAGCAGGACAGAGTTCGGCATTGTCGACGAGGTAGTTGACCGGGTTCGGATAAAGGAACTTACCCAGATGCGTTGCGAATTGATCAAGGACGGACGAGCGATGAGTATTCCTCCGATGGTTAGGACGCGTTCCCGAGGACCAGTTCGGCCTGACATCTGCTACAGAATGATGAAGCTACAGAGTACGCGATTCGAGTCCGTGTGAGAGACTTCAGATTGACCGTGGCCGAGAACAGTGCAGTGCATAGTAGATTGGCGTGACGTCATAGTGGACGACGATAGAGACAGTTGGGACAAGAGGTTCATGTGAGACACTGACGAGCCGTCATTGCTTCCCGTCGAGACCAGAGACCTGATATGCTTACAGAGACGTTGGAATGTGACCAGTTTCCGAGGAAATATGGTTCTGAGGACACAGGTATCTTTCGAGCGAGAAGAGGTTGTGCAGGAGAGCCAGCCTCCGTACAGATCGGCATAGGCATGATTGGAAGAGGCCCTGAGCAGGATTCCTTTCAGGACATTGCTGCAATGATGTTTGCACCCAGGATCAGATGTGTGCCGTGCATTCAGAGTGCCAGAGGCCGACGCCAGTGACATGCTGCCTTATGAGTGGTCATGAGGATTGACCGAGGGGTGACCAGAGAAGTGCCAGAACGGAATCGTCCCCGTTAGCACACCTGACAGGGCCGATGAGCCGATTGACCGCGTGATAGGAAATCCGCAAGGAAGATAAGGACCCAGAGTCAGAGGACGCCAGACCGTGAGCAGGAGGTAAGTAGATATCCTGCGCTGCTAGCAGTGGATGCACCGACTCCTTCTCGACCTCGAAGGAGGAACTACCGACGTCGGTATTTATGATTTGTGATTTTGTGATTCGATTATCACGTATCCGTCATTTTGGATTTCGGTATTTTGGGCGTTCTGTTTGCCTGATTTAGTTTTGATGATTGAGTTTCATGATATTGGTTTCATGCACCCACTGGGTATATATATATATTTTGCGCATAGTTATTACATTTGAGATATTGATTGAGATTTCATGCCTACCGTATGCAGTGATTTGATTTGCACTTCCAGCGTAGTTTTCATGCACCTTTAGTGTTTTGATATACGATTTTGGTGCACGCCAGATGCACTAAATCGGGATTCTTCGTGCATGTCACATGCACCTGATTTTTTTCTGTCAGGCACACACGTTGCCTACGACAGATGTTTCGTGCACACCCGTTGCACCTAGATGTTGTTTTCTACACCTGTTTGACACATATATGGATTTTGATTCCTTGCGCACCAGACGCATAGGATATTCTTATATGTGCATTTTGGGGATTGATTTCTAGTAGTGTAGTACATTTTTTTTTTATGATTTTCTCTATGTGTTGATGTTTTCGGAGCCCAAACAAATGGATTATTACTGAAATTGTTTTAGTAGTGGGGGTTTAAATTTAAATTCGGGGACCGAATTTCTTTAAGGGGGGTAGATTGTAACATTTTCAAAAATATAAAATATTAATTTTGGGAATTTTTATAAATTAATATTATTTTATTGATTATTTTAATATTAAATCTATAATTAAATGCAAATAAATAGGAAAAATGTTAGAAAAATTATGAAAAATTATGGAAAATTCTAAAATAGGGTAAATTAGTGAATTATGACATTTTTAAGTTTTTGGGACTAGTTTGACACTAATTTAGTGCTAATCGCGATTAAAATCGCTAATCGGGTTTTTGACTTTTTGTGCAAAACTTGCACATATCACTTTTTTCTACACTTGTGCATTTTCTACCATGTTATTTTGGGATCACTATTCTTGTGAGAAGGGTTTTGGAATTAAAAGAAGAGGGAAAAAGAAAAAAAAGAAATGAAATGAGGGTAGGTGAGAGAGAGGCATGGGTCATTGACCTTGAGACTTAGCCATTTTCCTCCCATCATTTTCCCTCCCTCCTCATCCTCCTCCTGCTGCTGCTGCTCCCTTCTTCCTCTTCCTCCTTCTTCAAATCCCCCAAGATACACCACTAAAACATACTCAAAACCTCACACTCATTTCACAAAACATGCACACAAGCTCGCAAGCTAGAGGATGGACCAAGAAAGATGGTGTTTTGGTGCTGTTGAGGATTCATGAGTCTCTTGTGAGGTAATTCCTTTGCAATTAGAGTGTTAAATCTTGTGTTTAGGCTTTAATTCAAGTTTCATATCGATATCGGGTGAATTGGTGCACTTTGGGCAAGATTAGAGGAGATTAGAGTAATGTTGAGTTTTGACCTTGCAATTGAGTTTAAAAAGTGACCTTAGACCCTATATTGACTAGAAACCCAGGCCAATCCTACTGGAAATCCAAAAATACGGAATTATGGAACTTTTCATGTCGGTTTGTGAAATCTGTGAAGGTGTTCTGGAATCTGGAGCAACCCGGGGGCACCAAAAATAAAATTGAGCTGACAGTGAGTCGTGCAGGCACCTAGGAAGCTACCACCAAGACCCGAGCCCCTAACTCTAAACCGTGGCCGCCAAATTCATCATTCTGGCCGCAATTTGCGGCCAGAGTAGAGGGGAATGGTTCCATTTTTGTTCCAGGGCTCATTTAGCACTAGATTAGACCCCTCCTATATATAGTTTTGGCAAATGGTCATCTGGGGAAAATCTGGAGGCATTTTGGGGTGTTTTAGGCGATGTTTTCCGTATTTTTTAATGCACTTTCTTGGTGTTTGGATTTGTATTTGGTTGTCGGGTGTTCATACATCGACAACAGGGGTTAAGTGTTGGATTTGCATGTTTGGGCCATAGGTTCCAACTTATGAGCACACCGTGCGCTGTATCGGTTTTCTGCTTTGATATTAATACGTATTGCGACTGTTTATTATTCTAGGTACCCTCGTAAGGATTCCGAGGTGAAAGAGCATGGCGTCATCGATTTCAGAAAGCGAAGACCAGGTGAGTAGATTATATCTACAGGGGGAAGTCGGGTGGATGGCGTATAGCACCCCCGCAGTCCGTAATTAGTACTATGTAGTATATTTTTATATGTGTGATAGTTAGTGTGTTATGGTTAGTTAGGGGTAGAAATAACTAGCATAGCTCCTAGTTGCGAACCATAGGATAGATTTGCACCCACACGTTTACACTTGTGTGTTTCTTGTACTTGCACTGTGTTGATGATATGGGATGACTTTGGAGGTGAGTCGATGATGTGGGCTTGGTGCCGTGAGATCGGTGATTTGATACGATTCATATGTGGGATATGACTTGTGTTCTTGCGGGCTTGGGATATGTGTTTACCCCCGCATGCATACTTCATTGATGGTATCGATTTGTACTAGACATAGAGTAGTACCCCCAGACTATATGATCTGATGATAGTGATACCTGTTATGTGACGAGATAGTGAGATGTTGACCTGTACGATTTACCGTACGAGCCTATATTGATGATAGATCCGCGCTCGTGACTTGAGGATGTCAGATGATATACTGTATCGTACGCGATACTATTGAGGCGGGATCACCGACTTATATATATATATATCGACTCAGATGCTAGGCAGTTTCCTTACCTGTAGTTCAGCTTGTTAGTTCAGCCGTATAGTTAGGGTAGTTGTTAGAGTAGATTAGATTTCTTACCTATTTCAAAAACTAACGAATCGTGGGCATTTTTAAAGACAGCTCAAGGGAATCTACGGATATTTCAAAAACGACGTATCTTTTCATAAAAACACCGTAGCCCCTATTTTCAAAACCCCATGATTCGTGTTATTTCAAAAGGCACCAATTGTAAGACTTATGTTAGATGAATGCAGATTAGTTTTAGTTGCGTTTAGTTTCAGCTCCCACTTCTTTTTGTGGTTCGCCTTGCATCGCATTCCTATATTATGTTTCATACTCCATTATTAATATCATGCTGATAGGACACCAGCACCATTACTGATGATGCGTATGTACCACGTACACTTACTTGCCGGCTCACACACATCTTCATCGGTAATTGCCATGTCACCTACACTTTAGAAAATATTATTGCTTGACATAGCCTTTTTGCTAATAGTTTAGACATTGTAGTTGTTACCTGCTACTTCATGCATACTATTATTCATTTTTATGCCGCATTCATGGATTCTCATGCATATATTCACTATTTTGCATGCTATTGAAGTTTGGATTTGGATTTCTTTGAGATTTTCTGGATTTGGAGGAAAACCGCAAAAACACAAATAAACATATTCTTTCTTTTAAAATAAAAAGTGCGGTTTTCCATGATGTATGAGTCGTCCACCATGAGTTTGCTGATGGATTTGGAAACCCGATTCGAGGAGACGGATGAACCGTTTCGGGTACATGGTGGACCCGGTACGGTACCCCGGGGCAAGAGGAATGTGGTGATGACGTTGAGCCTGGCAGGGGAGTACTACCTACCGGTGATTTTACCCGACGCGTCGGATATCCGGAGGATACCGTCGTGGTCTGAGATTTATGGTAGGGGCCGGTCTGGACTGACGGCGCCCTAGATATTGTGGTTGAGACTTTGAGATATCAGGATATTGGGATTTCGTTTTGTGCCGATGCTAGGCGCAGTTTTATGCTGATTTCATTATGATACCTCATTTTTAAAATACAAGGGAAATCTCACTAAATTATGAAAACAGTTGCTTCTTGTAAATGTATTCTGTTTTCACGCATTCATATCTTATTCATATGTTATATTGCTATCTGAGGCACTGACACAGACACATGAGATTGCACTCGGGTTAGATATTTACCCTAGCCTTGCTATAGGCTGCATGTTTTATATTGAGGATTTTAGATACTGATCGTATTGACCTAGGATTATGTCTTGCTTTCGGTTTCTGCTTGTAGATATTTCTATTCACGAGTTGGCAACTCACCCCCGTTGTGCCACAGTTCTTGCAGGTTCCGCCGTACAGGTCCCATTGCGGCATTTCTGGCACACTACCTTCTTGCGGGTGATTTGCTTTTGGTAGGTGGATTCTTTCGTATCAAGAACCACCATTGTATTTATTTATTTTATTGTATCTAGAATTTCCATCAACCAAAAACTTGTATATTGTTTCAGACTCAGACTTAGGTGTTGTATTTTTCGACCTTAGAGTCGCGCTTAGTAGTATTGCGGTTTTCTTGTTGCTTTTGAGCTTTCTTTTGGATTTGATCCTCGCCACTTGGCGTTGTATATTATATCGTTGTGTGGTTGTGACCGTCGATTGACGAAGAGCTAGCTCCCGCTTGGGGATGCCTTTATCATTGCATATATATTGTTATTCTTGTGGTACCCCATTCGGGGCCAATTTTGCAAAAGAAACTCTGCCGAAATTTTTAGAAAAGACTTTATTGTTTTCAAAACGTACCTTCGGTTGAGTTATTTAAAAACCTTGATTTCAAACATGTTTTCTTCACTTCTTTAAACTAGCTTCTTTACTTATTCCTGAAAATGGTTTTAGATTTCTGGGCTTTTGGCTTACTTGGATCAGATGGAGTCCTATAGACTTCATATGGTTCAAGGGCCAGTCACGTGCTCTTTCGGGTCGTGACACACTGTCATCTCTGGCGTCTGGCGTAAGGACTCGAATCTGCGCGCTCGGGCATCCCTGACACTCTGGGGAAGGAAACGGGCTAGAAACACCGTCAAAAACTCGATCCAGGTCATAGGAGGAAGACCTCCTTCTCTGCCCTTCTCGATCGATTCACACCATTTCTGCGCAAGACCTTCCAGGCGAAAGCTCGTGAACTCTACCCATCTCGCATCTGAGCATCTGAGTGAACGACATATCCGGGCCATCCTATCAATGAAAGACTGTGGGTCCTCGGCTGCATCGGTGCCTGTGAAGACCGAAGGTTTCAGCCTCATGAACTCTGATAGCGATACCGTAATAACCTCCATAGCCGCAGGGGAAACTGCTTGTACTATATGTACCATCACGGTCCCCGTAACGGGTAGAACTACCTCTGGTCGTTGCGCTCGAAGCGTCTCAACTAGCGATCCTGTCATCTGGCGCATCTCCTGCATACCGGCCCTTAGCATGGCAATCTGATTTGTCGTAGGAGGAACAGTCTGCTCTTGTACAATGGATGTACTGTAACATTTCAAAAAATAAAATATTATTTTTGGGAATTTTTATAATTTAATATTAATTTTTAATGAATATTTTAATATTTCGGTATAATTATATACCGATAAATGGGGAAAATTTTAGAAAAAATTATGGAAAATTCTAAAATAGGGTATTTTGTGGAAATATGTCATTTTTAAGTTTTTATGGCTAATTATATGCTAATTTAGTGTTAATCGCGATTAAAAATCACTAATCGGGTTTTTAGCATTTTTGTGCAAAAATGTGCACATATCATTTTCCACACTTGTCACACTTGTTACATATTTTGGGTGCATGGTTGCTTAAGGTTGACTATGGTGGGAGAAAAGAAATAGGAAAAAGAAATGATAAAGGTTGGAATGATTATGAGAGAGAGAGGAATGGGTCAACCCTTCATTTTAAACCATCCCACATCATTTTCCCCTTCTCATTCTCTCTCCTCTCCTCCCCTTGCTGCTGCTCCCTCTTCTTCCTCTCTCCCTCTTCACAAAAACCCTAGATCCACCATGAAAACAAAGCCAAAACCCCAATCCCACTTCACTAAACTTGTTCACGAGCCCGAGAGCTACACAATGGACTAAGCAAGAGCTGATCTTGAGGACTTTGAGCAACTCAAGAATTTTCTTGAGTTGCCAAAGGAGGTAATTTCCGCACCTATTAGAGTAGTATTTCATTTCTTTGTGCATCTATTCTAGTTTCATGTCGATATGGTGTCGTTTGATGGACTTGTGAAACTTCAAGTTAGATCTGAAATCAAAGATGAAATTGAGGCTTGTGGTGACCTTAGAACCCCTGGTGTGATGTTATTTTAGACCCAAACCTGGAACTAGACCCAGAATACGGATTTATAGAATCGATATCGGGAAAAAGCTGAAAATCTGTCACTGTTTTTGGAATCTGCTATCACCCGAAACATCCTAAAATAATTTTGGATGGACAGTGAGATGTGCAGGCACCCTAGAACCACCACCCAAAACCCTAGCCCCCACCTCATTCTTCTGGCCGCAGATTTAATCCCCCTGGCCACAATTTGCGGCCAGAGCAGGGGTTCTGGTGCTCATTTTTGGTTCAGGGCCCTATTTATAGTAGATTTGACCTTTGGTATGTGCAGTTTTGTCTGATTCCTTTTAGGGTAAAATCTGGGTTGATTTTCTTATGTTGGCGCATGATTTACGACTTGTTTTAAGCATGGATTTTGGTATTTGGTGATTCGTTTCTGTCGGGAGGCGTTCGGACGCCAACGACAAGTAGATATTGGCTGTGTTAGCACGCGAGGCTATAGGTTTTTACCTATGGGCGTAGCGTGTACCGTTTTGGTTTCCGACATGGTTTTCTTGTGTTTTAGCGTTTGTGATATCCTTGTAGCTACCCCACGTGACGTCGAGGCGTTGAAGATGCAAATGGCCACGTCGGCATCGGCACGCATAAAGCAAGGTGAGTAGATTTATATCTACGGGGAGAAGTCGGGTGGATGGCGTATAGCACCCCCGCGGTCCGTAGTTTTTATACTATATATGTATATTATATATGATAGTTTATAGTGTGTCGTGGTTCTTATGTTAGGTGTTCTATAGATAGAATAGGGTTAGAAGTAAACTAGCGTAGTTCCTAGTCGCGAACCCTAGAATATGTTTACCCCCACACGCACACACAGGCTTATTTGCTATACTTATATTGTGATGACGGGGATAGTGGATGACATTGGAGATGAGTCGATGAGATTGGGCATAGTGCCGTGATATCGGTGTTGTGATGTGATTCGCATTTGGGATACGATATGTGATATCTAGCGGGCATTTGGGCGTGTGTTTTCACACGCAGTTATTTAGATGGTATCGACTTGTACTAGACTTAGATTGTAAGTCCACGTTGCCCACCCCGGTGCTTGCGGGGAGGCGGAAACGGTATAAAAATCGGATTTTTATCGAACTAGGCAACATGGACTATCAAAAGGAGGATCTTTGCTAAACAAAAACTAACTACAAGCTAACTAGTATTAGCTACATGGAAGAATGGTTATACCTAGGGCTTTATGTCCTTCTCTCCTTGCTCCTTGGAGTGGAAGAAAGTGGTCACCTTGTCGCCTTCTCTAGTCGAAGAAGGATCCACCCGAGAGCCTCAACCTTTGGCTTCGACTTCAAGCTAGAAGTATCTAAGGTGCTAGAAGTGCTAATCCTAGAACCTTAGATGAGAGTAGAGATTACTTTAGAGAGGTTTATCTCAAGCTCATGTGTTTCTCAACTCATGAGAGGGGAGAGCTTGAGAGAGAGGAAGAGGAGGAGAGAGAATCAAAATGATAGAATGAATAAGAATAATGAACCATTCTCTCTAATATGGGTGAATTATGAAATTAGATAATTAGCTAGATAATTGTCATGGTTAATCCAGACTTGACCATTATCATTTCATATTAAATGCAAATTGCAAGGATCAAAGAGCATCTTTTATATGGAATGATGATGGTCAAAGTGTCAACCTAGGTCAACAAGTCAAGTATGGTCAAATGGTCAACAACCCTAACTATACACAATTATATTTAACTAATATCAATTATTCATAATACACACATAAGCATTAGGGTTATAAAAATGACAATGGTCATTAACCCTAATCAAAGTCCTCTCCTTCTGTCTCAGTCAACTGTACATACGCACCCGTATTCGTGATCCGAGGAACACGAATACAATGAGATAAAACCAATCCCAAATCATATCTTAGGATCTGGCTTAAACCAAAGCCCGCTAGTATAAGCTGTACGGACAGCAAACGTGCACAAGTGCGCGGATGTGAACGAACCCTGTCGCAAAACCATGCGACCTCTACTCATTTTGCCTAAAGGCGAATAACTCTCTGTGTGGGACTCTAAAGACTCGACACTACGCTGGCAGTGGGTTTAACCACAGACCGAAAGCGGCACTAGCTGTACGTAACGGTCCCCAGGTAGATGCCGATAAGAAGACTGACGAGGTGACCCCATCTGAACTCCTACTGAGCCTGAATGTGACAGTCTCCGTACGGTCCGGTCTGTTCGTCTGATACATCGCATGGCGGGCCTAGGTGGGCGGTGAACGTCAGTCCCCTAATAGCGGTACAAGTCGTATCGGAGTGTAGCCCAGAACACCCTGAGATAACACTGGAAACCTACCAGTATATCTCGCTTGCCCTGGCCAGGGACTACTTGTGTAATGGCTCTCCTGGACACAGAGCGATGTCAACCCCCAATACCGGGAGAGACGAATCCTGTCTAACCGTCACTGCCTCCAAGTGCTTCGGGACTGCACCCAACTACTACCTGTTTGCACGACTCCTGTCACGCCCCGCTTCCCAAAATACGGAATACGAGGGGTAGACAAGGCCAGCCATGCTCCTACGGTCAAGGAAATGTCCTGCCGTAGTCATACTTCGGCTTCTAGTTTTTCATGGTAAACAGTAAATGATGCGCAGGTAATGAGAAATGCAGTAACTGAAAGAAACAATGTAAAGAACTGACCTGAAGTGGAACAAACGAATGTAACTCTGAAAAGCAAGTCAGGGTGTCTGTGATACACGCCTAATTCTGGTCCAGGCTAAATCTTCTCCCCACACTGAGCATGCATACTCAGGTCGTTAGAGCGACACAATAGCAATATAATATATATAAAATCATGTAACAATTCTAATAGTGATCATAAGTCTATATAACAGTAGATCAGTGGCAGTATGGATATGAACATACAGTAATCAATGCAGCGGAACCGTAAAAGTAGTAGAATGATATGCCACGAATGTCAACACAGTATGTAAGGTATAACCATGCCAGTATCCCTATCAGTCTCTAAGTCTCACTGTACAGGTCACTAAACCTATCGTCAGTCCAAGTGTGAAAGTCAACCACTCGTGAGTGTCCTCCACCCAAGGGTAGAACCCAAGGGCAAGGGACCACGGGCCCAACATGTATATCACGGTGAATATCTGTAACGTTTTGAAAATCGTTTCGGTGAAATTTCGAAAAAAAGGTAAAATAAGGGGGTTTTCAGTAAAAAGTCAAAATGCAAATATCTTTATTATAAAATTAAATATACATATTCTAGCTATGTAATTGCTAGTATTTGGTGTTTATTGAGCCACTGGTGAAATTTCAAATTTTCTGAAAATTTTTCCGAAATTAATTATTTTAATATTATTTTAAGCCGTCACTAATACATTTAATTAGGGAAAATTACAAACTGGATTGAGTTGAAACGAATTTTGTGCATCATAACACATTAAACAAAATTTTATCATGTGGTTTTTGAAATGAAATGGAACTGTCAAACGATGTTAGAAAATATCGAAGAAAAATGCTAAAATTGTGAAGTTAATTAATGTAATTGAGATAAGGGGGTATTTCCTTCAGTTGGAACTTGCTACAGACACCCCCACACTCACACACCCCCATTTTCCCTCCTCTTTTATGCAGAATTCAGCAGCCCTCCCCAATTGTTTTCCCACTTCAAGTAAAAAAGAAAATGAAAAAGGAAACAAGAAATTAAAAGAAAACTAATAACGAATGAGGTATGGGTTTTGTTGACTTGGGTTTTTTTCCTTGACTTGGCGATAATTCCCTCACCACACTCCCTCATCCTTCCCTCATTTTCTGGCCGAAAATGGCAGCCCCATCTCCCCCATTTTCCTTTCTCATTCCACCTCAAAAACCATTCAAAAAATGCATCAAAAATCCCATAAAATCAAAATCAAAGCCCTACCCATTTTTCTTTAGCCAATTTAGCATGGATCTTGGGGGATGGAAGCTAAGTTGGGAGGCTAGTGGCAAGTGGGATCTACAAAAAATTATGGAGGTATAATTTTAACCTTATAGTTAAATTGTTGATTATTTCTTAGGTTAGCTTAATCAAGTGTTTAATTAGGTGTTAACTTGGTTTATCCTTCAAGTTGAAAATTGTAAAGAATTGGGTTTGGATCAAGATAAGGGTTTTATAAATTGTTCATGGTTTAATTGTGTAGTTGAACCTCTTAAGGTTTGGAAAACTTAATCTTGTTGCATATTACAAATTGTTGCATGTAAATTGTCCTAATTAAGATTTCTAGCAAACTAGGTTTTAGAATTTAATTGCAAATGTGAGGTTAAAATCTAGTTAGGGTTATATATCATTTGAACATGGTTTAAATGTGTAAGGTATCATATTAAGGCATGTCACGACCCAAAGTTTGGCCCGTGACCGGCACTCAACCACGTAACGTCTACAGGCGTAACGCAACTAAGTAAGCCGAAAATCCAGAAATCAAACCAGTAAAAGTATAGAGTGATTTAAGCAATTTATAGAACCAATTACTAAGATGTCAAGAAATCTTAAGTAGACAATCACTAAGATAACAATATACGACGCCGTAGCGAAGAAAATGAGCAACAGGTGGGAAACATCACAGATGGAATAAACTGCATAAGTAAAGTCGGCTCACAACGAGCTTGACGCCAGAATACAAAATAATATACATCGTCCTCACAACTGGTCTCTAAGTCAATACATAAGTGGTAGATGGAGAGTACTAGATACAACAATGTACATAACTAAAAGATAACCAGATACCGCACAAAACCCACCTATTAGCAAAAGAGCTAGTACACCAACTGTAGGGGTATCTGTGTCAAAAGATGCAAGAATGCAGCCTGCCGCGACTACTCCGAAGGGCAACCTGCAAACACTGTGGCACAACGGGGGTGAGTTGCCAACTCGTGAATAGAAGATAACATATAAAGGTAATCGCGAGTATGCACGCGCTACGATACTCTAACCTATATCAACAGATAACATCTATATGATGAACTGGATGCTCAATCATGCAACAAGTGCGATCTAATAACATCTCCATGTGATGAGCAAGTATAACAATGCAATCTAACAACCCAATATAGAATGAACAGGGTATGCAATGATCAGGTAGAGCAATGCAATCTAACAACCCTATATAGAATGAACGGGGTATGCAATGATCAGGTATAGCAATGCAATCTAACAACCCTATATAGAATGAACAGGGTATGCAATGATCAGGTATAGCAATGCAATCTAACAACCCTATATAGAATGAACAGGGTATGCAATGATCATGTAGAGCAATGCAATCTAACAACCCTATATAGAATGAACAGGGTATGCAATGATCAGGTATAGCAATGCAATCTAATAACCCTATATAGAATGAACAGGGTATGCAATGATCAGGTATAGCAATGCAATCTAACAACCCTATATAGAATGAACAGGGTATGCAATGATCAGGTATAGCAATGCAATCTAATAACCCTATATAGAATGAACAGGGTATGCAATGATCAGGTATAGCAATGCGTACTATATCAGGTATAATAGATACAGAATGAGATATCAATTACTACATACTGAGCATGGGAAATATAACATCTACACGGAATGTCATCGTGGAAAGTATAATCGGTACCCATCAATGTACCCAAATCCCAATACTACTCAGGCGTCGTCATCCTCCTCGGTCCTCCAATCCTATAAATCTCATATAACCGTGAGTGCCCAACATCGGCACCCAAAATACCAAGAAATACTCGTGCCAAGCATCGACACGCAAATCCTCCTGTATAGGGCATCCGTCAGTCCGGATCAGCCTACGGACTCTGTCTGCGGTATCGGCCCTCGGCCCCGGCAGTACGAGTCGTCCCGTATCCATCCATCAACCCTGGTCGGTATCCTCCGGATAACCGCCAGGTTCAACCAATCACCGGTAGGTAGTAGTCCCTCTGCCAGGCTCACCGTCTACTACACAGCGAAACCGTTCTCGCCCCGGGGTACCATACCGGGTCCACCATGTACCCGTAATCGGCCTCATCCAACTCCTCGATTCGGGTTCATATATATCACTCTAGTACCGAGAAAACACATGGTGGACGCACCGAAATATCATATCAAGGGAAACCGGGTTTTTAAATAATTAACTATTCTCTTTGAAATATCCACGGTTCCCCAAATCCAGAATTAACATGGAAACAACATATCTCATTGCGTAATCTAAGCAAGTATGAAGATATCAATATATGTGTGCACTGGTATGAATATACAGTGTGCATGTGCGCAGGTATGAAGATATCATTATATGTGTGCACTGGTATGAATATACAGTGTGCATGTGCGCAGGTATGAGGATATCAATATATGTGTGCACTTAGTACCAGTAGGGGTATGTGATGCATATGTGCCCAAATAGGGATATAACCTATGATGTTATGCGGCAAATCATGACAACATCAATAAGGTAGAATCAGTATGATGTATGATTTATAGCAATCCTATAATGTGAGTGTCATGGCAATCACTAACGGTGTGAGTGTAGCATATCAATCGTGCTCGTGCGACTTGAACCGTTAGTGACAGTGCAGTGTCCTATGCTATCATTCCTATATGCAACAATAAGGTATGCTACTACAGACCATATAAACATCTACAATCTAATATCCTGACTCGCCCTGACGCTTAACGCCATACGGGCGATTTCCCCGTAGATGTTAAATCTACTCACCTGGTCGTGCGCTACTCGTAGTCGACCACCTGCTTCCCTTTCTTAGCTTCGTCCGACGTACCCGCGTGCGAACCTGGAATTACAAAAGAATCCATAAATAAGCAACTATCTCGCAAAACGCGATATCGAAGTCAAACGATACGCTCGCGTCGCGAACTAAACGCGCGTGGGTACGATACGCTAAACGTGTGCACGCGTCTAAAACTAACCCCGATACACCGCGATACGCTGAATCATTGAACCCTCTCGCGTATCGCGCGTATCGCGCGAACCAAACGTACTAGAAATACGATATAACGTCCCAGATTCTACCCAGGCTAACATCTTACAAAACTATACATACCACTGGCCTAGAAATAACAACAGACTCCTACCCATGCAACACCAACCAAAAACTCCCCTATCTGGCCGCAAATTGCGGCCAGAAAGAATAAATTGGCGGCCTCTCTATAGGGTGGGGGTCTCGGGCTCTGGTGGTGTGGTCTATGCCTTGTATACAAGCTCCAGTTAACTCAATTTCAACCTGAACTACTCGGGCCTATAGCAGATCACAGAAATCCAAAAAGTTCACTTAAAAACACTAAATTGCACAATTAGAAACCCTATGGTATTTTGGTGTAATCTGGGGTCTAACTAGGTTTACATGGCCTTAATAACACCTAATTAGGCTAGGTTAACCAATATTAACAGCACTAAACCATAAGTCCACCCAAATCACCATTTCAAGCACAAAATCTCACTTTTTACACAAACCGAAGCTAAGCTACGCATATGTTAAACAAACAAGAAGTTGGGCTCGGATTCTATACCTTACAAGACCCTAGGTGCAGTAGAGAAAGGAGGTGGAGAAGATGGGAAGTGCTGCTGCAGCTGTTGGGGGCTGCTGTTGGTGTTGCTGCTGCTGCCACTGCCTGCTGCTGCTGTTGTTATTGCTTGCTGCTGCTGCTGCTGATGCTGCCTCTGCAGTTGCTGCCTCTCTCTCTCTCTCTCTCAGCTGAGTGTGTGTGTGTGTGTGAGAGTGGTGAGGAAAAATGAGGAAAAGAAATGAGGCCCCAAGTCAAAAACCCCCTCTCTTTTTCCCTCCCTCTTCATTTAATGAGCATGGCTCAAGCCCTTTTGCCCATACTCATTCTCTCTCATCAAGTCAACACAAGAAAAGAATTTCAAATAAACAAATCAACACACAAATAAATAAAACCCAATTAAATCCCAAAACACTTAATACAATTAGGTTAACCCTTCATGCTAGCTAATCATGGTTTAACCCCAAATCCTAACCCTAGATAACATTCACAAGTGTGTGTGTGCCTAGTAAAATCCTAATAAAATATTCATTAATTAGAATAAAACATCAGAAACTTAATTTGGTAAAATTTTACCAAAAGCTATCTAGTAAAATATAATTAACCCCTAAACACGACCTAAGGTGTTACAAGGCATGTGAAATCAAACATAGTAGCTAGTTTACAAATTGTTATTTTAAAATTTACAAATTAAGCTAAATTGTAAACTAGAATTTCGGGTTAATGAAAGATAGTGAGATTAAAAATCTAATTAGGGTTGGTATGACTTATTTAAGTTATTTAATAAGTATTATGGCCGCTAGAATTGTTTAAACGTCGAGTTTTGTACTAAAACGGGTAATTTTGCTTGCTAGTTTTTCGGAAAAACGGCTTTTAAAGTGAATTTGGGGTTTTGTGAGTTTTAACCTATTTTATATTAAAATTAGTGTTCGTGAATGTGCAAATGAGTGTACTTGGGTTTTTCTCGATGGTCGGGCGTTTGCACGATGACGTCGAGGGTTTTTGGGTTGGTTTGTGAGAGCAACCATAGGTTTTGACCTATGTGGGATTTGTGCGTCATTTTGGTCATGAGTCGGATTTTAATGCGATATGGTGCGTTATGATATGTAGGTACCCCATGTGGACTTCGAGACGACAAGCAAGCGCGTGGCGACGTCGGCACCGGCGAGCAAGGACCAGGTGAGTAGATTTATATCTACGGGGAGAAGTCGGGTGGATGGCGTATAGCACCCCCGCAGTCCGTGGTGGTGTATACGGATGCGTATACACACCAATAATTATTATATGTTATTTGGGATTAATAACGATATTTAGGATGGATATTGGTGTGTTGGATTATTTTAGTGTTGCGAACCCTAGGGTAGTTATGCACTACACATACACACATACATACTTGCATATATTCCTATTTATATGTGCTCATGGGATTCTTTATAGTTATGCATTCACATGGGTATGGGACTATGTGTTCACATACGGATTTGAGGATGATACTTGGGATTGAGCTGAGTCGATGAGATTTGTTTTGTGGTTGTGATATCGGTGATATGGCAGGATTCGTACTTGAGGTGCGTCCTGGTGTTATAGCGGATCTTGGGACGACGATACGGGTGAATAGTGTTATTAATAAAATGGTCGACATGTGATCGTGATATAAGATATGATATGCTAGGATATTGATACTAGGCCGTATTGGGCGATGTATACCCCTTGATGATGATATGTGCTAATGATATCGGTTTGTACGAGATTGTCGATCTGTAGTCAGATCATGAGTATATTGAGGATATTAGTATTGTACTAGACATAGGTCAGTACCCTAGACTATGATCTTGAATAAAGAGGATACCAGAGGAATGGTGTGAGGAATATGATATTGACCCGTACCCAGATCTGAGGATGCCGTACGACGGATTTACGTACGAACTATATCTTGATGATTGATCCGCACTCTTGACTTGGGATGTCTGATTGTAGATATGGTATCGGATATGATATTATTGAGGCGGGATCACCGACTAATATATATACAGGTATGTATATGGATCGACTCAGATGTTAGGCGGTTTCCTTACCTGTAGTCCAGCTTGTTAGCTTAGCCCTTTAGTTTAGTTTAGTTGTTAGATTAGATTCGATTCTTACCTATTTCAAAAACTAACGAATCGTGGGTATTTTAAAAGAAAGCCCAAGGGATCCTACGGATATTTCAAAAGACGTATCTTTTCATAAAAACACCGTAGCCCCTATTTTCAAACCCCATGATTCGTGTTATTTCAAAAGGCACCATTTGTAGGACTTATATTAGATTAATGCAGGTTAGTTACAGTTGCGTCTAGTATTCAGCTCCCGCTTATTATTGTGGTTCGCATCGCATACTTATGTTATAATTTCTTATTGCAATGTTGATATCATATTGTTAGGACACCGGCACCATTACCGATGATGCGTATGTACCACGTACACTTACTTGCCGGCTCACACACATCTTCATCGGTAATTTCCATGTCACGTACACCTTAGAAAATATTATTGCTTGACTTAGCTTGTTAGTTAGTAATTTGACATGATATTAGTGTACCTGCCTTATATGCCAGCTTAACATTGTAGTTATTACTTGTTACTTCATGCATACTGTTATTCATTGTTATGCCTATATTCATGGTTTTACATGCTATTGATGATTTGGATTCGGATTTCCATGAAATTTTCTGGATTTAGGGGGAAAACCGCAAAACTTATATAAACTGATTTCTCTCTTTTTAAATAAAAAGTGCGGTTTTTCCCATGATGTATGAGTCGTCCACCATGAGTTTGCTGATGGATTTCGAGACCCGATTCGAGGAGACGGATGAACCGTTTCGGGTACATGGTGGACCCGGTAAGATACCCCGGGGCAAGAAGCGCGTGATGATGACGATGTGAGCCTGGCAGGGGAGCACTACCTACCGGTGATTTTACCCGACGCGTCGGATATCCGGAGGATACCGTCGTGGTCTTGAGATGGATGGTAGGGGCCGGTCTGGACTGACGGCGCCCTAGATATTGTGATTGAGACATTGAGATTTCGAGATATTGAGGTACAGAGACTGTGATACAGAGATATCGAGATATTGGGATTACGTTTTGTGCCGATGCTAGGCACTGTTTTATGCTGATTTCACTATGATACCTCATTTTAAAAATACAAAGGAAATCTCACTAAATTATGAAAACAGTTCTTCATTTACATGTATTCTGTTTTCATGCATCCATACCTCATTCATATGATATATTGCTACCTGAGGCACTGACACGGGCACATGAGATTACACTCGGATTAGATATTTGCCCTAGCCTTGTTATAGGTTGCATGTTATATATAATTGAGGATATATTATGATCTTTGACCTAGGTTGCGTTATTTATGCGATTTCTTTCCGTAGATGTTTTTCTATTCACGAGTTGACAACTCACCCCCGTTGTGCCCCAGTTTCTTGCAGGTTTGCCGTACAGGTTTCATCACGGATTTGCGGGCATAGTTTCCTTCGGGTGATTTGCTAGTAGGTGGGTTTACTTGTATCGTACCCCCATTATATATCTTGTTTATCATTATTCTGTTGTATCTAGAAGTTCCATTAGCCAAACATGTTTTATTTTTGAGATAGGGACCAATGATGTTATTCTTTCGACCTTAGAGTCGCGCGTATATTTCTACGGATTTCTTGTAGTTTCGAGTTTCCTTTTGAGTTTTTGATCCTCGCCGATTGGCGTTGTATATTATATTGCTTGTGTGGTTGTGGCCGTCGATTGACGAAGAGCTAGCTCCCGCTTGGGGATACCTTTTTATTGATTTCGTATACTATTCATGTTGTATTCCGCTTGGGGGCCAGTATTTACAAAGGAGACTCTGCCGAAATTTTCAGGAAATACTTGATGTTTTTAAAACCGCATAACTCGGCTTATGCTATTAAAACTACTTGATTTTAAATTGGTTTTCCTTCACTCTACTACTTTTCTTGGTTTGGATTTCTGGGTTTTCGGTTTACTTAGATTACGTACGCCTCGAGACGTTCGTAGTTTAAGTGCCGGTCATATTCCGTACTTTCGGGTCATGACAAAGTTGGTATCAGAGCGTTAGGTTTTACCTTCGGAGCGTAGGATGACCCTTGGTTGATGGAATAGGTGAATAAAGTAGAGTGACGTACCGTTGGTATGTTCCGCGGCATATTTACGACACGCCACTCCACTTAAGAAGCCTTAGGATGTACATTTCCTTGTTCAGTATTATATTCCTTCCTGATCTAGCCTCATCGGTACCAGTTTGGTTTTGCTGCCACGATTACGGGCAGGGAGAGCTACGGCTAGAGTTGCGGTCAGCACGAGCTCGTCACGAACGAGGACTGACTAGGGCGTGATTCCGGCGACACCCGATTGTAGAGAGGTGTCTTTTGATTGTGTTTTGCGCCACGAGCGTTGGATGGATCGCCGTATGAGATTGCTCGGACATGCAGATTAGCACCAGAGGATTGAGCCATCGGTAGAGGCCAGCCATACTTAGATGACCATTGAAGTGATTGAGGCACGGTTCAGCGTGCAGATGAGCGAACCAGTTTTTGCTGTGAACGACGAGATATCGCCCCATATGTTGGAGCTATTGCGGGACGAGTAGTACGAAGAGATGATAGAAGGTCGCTAGTCACCCGATGATGAATGACTAGGACAGGTGGTTCGTTCGCCTACCCCGATGCGAGGTCATCAGATAGATTGATTCCAGCTAGAGACGACTTCATGCGGAGACGTTGAGAGTCGACAGAGACGATCGAATGTCAGAAACCTATTATTCTAAGTTTAAAGTAGTCGGAAAGACATGCAGGCAATTCTATGGTCCCTCTAGAAGAATGAAACCCTAACTCGACTTAATGACCGTGTGAAAGCCTTTGAACCTTCGGGTTTGCGGCAGTTCTACGACACCATTAGTGAGGCTTGGGTTTGCCCTTCTACGGCTGGACCACCGATACTGTGGTATGTACTCGATACTATTAAATTATGCCCAAGATGTTGAGCTCTTAGGGGAATATGAGGTTTTGACGACTCGATCGGATGGCTCGACTTAATTCGGATGCTAGGTGGTGAGATGCATTTCTTGGGAGACTCCCGATACGAGGATAGCCGTTGGAGCTCAGTCCATGTAGCCACGATGAGACGAGTCCGAAGCAGTCGACATTAGAGAAAGTGGAGTAAAGAGGTCCGTACAAGATCTGGATAAGACGACGTTCCACTCCGCCGACATCAGAGATGCGATACGCATGCCGAGGCAGAGTACTGGATATACCTTCCAGAAGGAGTCATGATGGGTATGCAGCCGTTCCGGAGCAAGATGCAGATATAGGAAAGGACGATGACTTCCGTACAGTTGGCAGGGACGAG
Organism: Agapanthus africanus; assembly: GCA_030015575.1. Classification (NCBI taxonomy): domain Eukaryota; kingdom Viridiplantae; phylum Streptophyta; class Magnoliopsida; order Asparagales; family Amaryllidaceae; genus Agapanthus; species Agapanthus africanus. The sequence continues at coordinate 530,178,123 of JASDDO010000014.1, forward strand.
ACATGGAAGAGACCGTGAGCAGGATTCCTTCCAGGACACTGCTGCAATGATACTTGCACCCAGGATCAGATGTGTCACGTACATTCAGAGAGCCAGAGGCCGACGCCAGTGATATGCTGTCTTACGAGTGGTCGCGATGATTGACCGGGAGATGACAAGAGACGTGCCAGAACGGGATCATCCCGTTAGCACACCTGACAAGGCCGATGAGCCGATGGACCGAGAGATTGGTAATTCCCAGTGAAGACCTTGACCCAGGAGTGGTCATTGTTATGCACACCGGCAGGCCAGAGTTTAGGATCGTCGACGAGACATGCTATGAGTGACCACGGCAGTTGGCCAGAGATTCTTAGAGGATGCGCTTGAGCGGTACTATGCCGCCATTATTGATTTCGATGTTTTGGGTGATTTATTCGAATGATTTGATTTTGATGATTGAGGATTTACGATCTTTGCACAGTGTTGCACTTGATATCGTTTTCGTGCTTGGGTTTCACATGTTTGTGATTTTACGGTTTTAGACATTTGAGTTGATTTTGTACGTATGCACGCACACGATTTGGTTCCTGCACTCTGTATAGTTTATATATGCTTGCAGTGCAGTGATACGCCTTTTGTGCACTTAGATGCATTGGACTTTGATTTCGATGGTGGTGTTCGATATTGTTTTGTGCACCTAGTGCACCTGATTTGATTTTGCGCATGTTCGGCACTTGATATTGGATTTCATGATTTCGTGCACGATGGATGCACCTGATTTGGATTTTCGCGCATGTTGGGCGCATGTTTTGAAGTGTGATTTTGGTGCACACCAGATGCACTAAATCGAGATTTTTTGTGCATGTCAGATGCACCTGATTTTGCTGTCAGGCACACATGTTGCCTACGAAAGATGTTTCGTGCACACCCGATGCACTTAGATGTTGTTTCTGTGCATATGTATGGCACATATTTGGATGTTGATTTCCGTGCGCACAAGACGCGCGTAGTATTCATACGCGTATTTTGGGATTGATTTTTCTTATAGAGCAGTATGTTTTTATGATATTGCTATGTGTTTTCGTACTAAGCAGGACTAGTCAGAGGACAGTACCTGAATATATTTTACATATATAGTTTCGAGTTATATCATAATTGGTTTTGCTTTGGATTTGGTATTGATGTCTTCCCCATGACTCCGATGATTGCGGGATGCTCGACGGAGTTCTGATTTGAGTTATATGCTCATTTTTCATGCGCATGCGTTGCGCTATGATTTGTTTTATGTATTTATGATTTCGGAGCCCCGGCGATTTGATGGTTTTGGCTGAAATATTTTAGTATTTGGGGAAAGTTTTAATTTAAATTCGGGGACCGAATTTCTTTAAGTGGGGAAGATTGTAACGTTTTGAAAATCGTTTCGGTGAAATTTCGAAAAAACGTTAAAATAAGGGGGTTTTCAATAAATAGTCAAAATGCAAATATCTTTATTATAAAATTAAATATACCTATTCTAGCTATGTAATTGCTAGTATTTGGTGTTTCTTGAGCCACTGGTGAAATTTCAAATTTTCTGAAAAATTTTCCGAAATTAATTATTTTAATATTATTTTAAGCCGTCACTAATACATTTAATTAGGGAAAATTACAAACTGGATTGAGTTGAAACGAATTTTGTGCATCATAACACATTAAATAAAATTTTATCATGTGGTTTTTGAAATGAAATGGAACTGTCAAACGATGTTAGAAAATATCGAAGAAAAATGCTAAAATTGTGAATTTAATTAATGTAATTGAGATAAGGGAGTATTTCCTTCAATTGGAACTTGCTACACACACCCCCACACTCACACACACCCATTTTCCCTCCTCTTTTATGCAGAATTCAGCAGCCCTCCCCAATTGTTTTCCCACTTCAAGTAAAAAAGAAAATGAAAAAGGAAACAAGAAATTAAAAGAAAACTAATAAAGAATGAGGTATGGGTTTTGTTAACTTGGGGTGTTTTCCTTGACTTGGCGATAATTCCCTCACCACACTCCCTCATCCTTCCCTCATTTTCTGGCCGAAAATGGCAGCCCCATCTCCCCCATTTTCCCCTCTCATTCCACCTCAAAAACCTTTCAAAAAATGCATCAAAAATCCTATAAAATCAAAATCAAAGCCCTACCCATTTTTCTTTAGCCAATTTAGCATGGATCTTTGGGAATGGAAGCTAAGTTGGGAGGCTAGTGGCAAGTGGGATCTACAAAAAATTATGGAGGTATAATTTTAACCTTATAGTTAAATTGTTGATTATTGCTTAGGTTAGCTTAATCAAGTGTTTAATTAGGTGTTAACTTGGTTTATCCTTCAAGTTGAAAATTGTAAAGAATTGGGTTTGGATCAAGATAAGGGTTTTATAAATTGTTCATGGTTTAATTGTGTAGTTGAACCTTTTAAGGTTTGGAAAACTTAATCTTGTTGCATATTACAAATTGTTGCATGTAAATTGTCCTAATTAAGATTTCTAGCAAACTAGGTTTTAGAATTTAATTGCAAATGTGAGGTTAAAATCTAGTTAGGGTTCTATATCATTTGAACATGGTTTAAATGTGTAAGGTATCATATTAAGGCATGTGAAATCAAACATAGTAGCTAGTTTACAAATTGTTATTTTAAAATTTACAAATTAAGCTAAATTGTAAACTAGAATTTCGGGTTAATGAAAGATAGTGAGATTAAAAATCTAATTAGGGTTGGTATGACTTATTTAAGTTATTTAATAAGTATTATGGCCGCTAGAATTGTTTAAACGTCGAGTTTTGTACTAAAACGGGTAATTTTGCTTGCTAGTTATTCGGAAAAACGGCTTTTAAAGAGAATTTGGGGTTTTTGTGAGTTTTAAACTATTTTATATTAAAATTAGTATTCGTGAATATGCAAATGAGTGTACTTGGGTTTTTCTCGATGGTCGGGCGTTTGCACGCCGACGTCGAGGGTTTTTGGGTTTGTTTGTGAGAGCAACCATAGGTTTTGACCTATATAAGATTCGTGCGTCGTTTTGGTCATGAGTCAGATTTTAATGCGATATGGTGCGTTATGATATGTAGGTACCCCATGTGGACTTCGAGACGACAAGCAAGCGCGTGGCGACGTCGGCACCGGCGAGCAAGGACCAGGTGAGTAGATTTATATCTACGGGGAGAAGTCGGGTGGATGGCGTATAGCACCCCCGCAGTCCGTGGTGGTGTATACGGATGCGTATACACACCAACAATTATTATATGTTATTTGGGATTAATAACGATGTTTAGGATGGATATTGGTGTGTTGGATTATTTTAGTGTTGCGAACCCTAGGGTAGTTATGCACTACACATACACACATACATACTTGCATACATTCCTATTTATATGTGCTAATGGGATTCTTTATAGTTATGCGTTTACATGGGTATGGGACTATGTGTTCACATACGGATTTGAGGATGATACTTGGGATTGAGCTGAGTCGATGAGATTTGTTTTGTGGTTGTGATATCGGTGATATGGCAGGATTCGTACTTGAGGTACGTCCTGGTGTTATAGCGGATCTTGGGACGACGATACGGGTGAATAGTGTTATTAATAAATTTGTCGACATGTGATCGTGATATAAGATATGATATGCTAGGATATTGATACTAGGCCGTATTGGGCGATGTATACCCCTTGATGATGATATGTGCTAATGATATCGGTTTGTACGAGATTGTTCATCTGTAGTCAGATCATGAGTATATTGAGGATATTAGTATTGTACTAGACATAGGTCAGTACCCTAGACTATGATCTTGAATAAAGAGGATACCAGAGGAATGGTGTGAGGAATATGATATTGACCCGTACCCAGATCTGGGGATGCCGTACGACGGATTTACGTACGAACTATATCTTGATGATTGATCCGCACTCTTGACTTGGGATGTCTGATTGTAGATATGGTATCGGATATGATATTATTGAGGCGGGATCACCGACTAATATATATACAGGTATGTATATGGATCGACTCAGATGTTAGGCGGTTTCCTTACCTGTAGTCCAGCTTGTTAGTTTAGCCCTTTAGTTTAGTTTAGTTGTTAGATTAGATTCGATTCTTACCTATTTCAAAAACTAACGAATCGTGGGTATTTTAAAAGACAGCCCAAGGGATCCTACGGATATTTCAAAAGACGTATCTTTTCATAAAAACACCGTAGCCCCTATTTTCAAACCCCATGATTCGTGTTATTTCAAAAGGCACCATTTGTAGGACTTATATTAGATTAATGCAGGTTAGTTACAGTTGCGTCTAGTATTCAGCTCCCGCTTATTATTGTGGTTCGCTTCGCATCGCATACTTATGTTATAATTTCTTATTGCAATGTTGATATCATATTGTTAGGACACCGGCACCATTACCGATGATGCGTATGTACCACGTACACTTACTTGCCGGTTCACACACATCTTCATCGGTAATTGCCATGTCACGTACACCTTAGAAAATATTATTGCTTGACTTAGCTTGTTAGTTAGTAATTTGACATGATATTAGTGTACCTGCCTTATATGCCAGCTTAACATTGTAGTTATTACTTGTCACTTTATGCATACTGTTATTCATTGTTATGCCTATATTCGTGGTTTTACATGCTATTGATGATTTGGATTCGGATTTCCATGAAATTTTCTGGATTTGGGGGGAAAACCGCAAAACTTATATAAACTGATTTCTCTCTTTTTAAATAAAAAGTGCGGTTTTTCCCATGATGTATGAGTCGTCCACCATGAGTTTGCTGATGGATTTCGAGACCCGATTCGAGAAGACGGATGAACCGTTTCGGGTACATGGTGGACCCGGTAAGGTACCCCGGGGCAAGAAGCGCGTGATGATGATGATGTGAGCCTGGCAGGGGAGCACTACCTACCGGTGATTTTACCCGACCCGTCGGATATCCGGAGGATACCGTCGTGGTCTTGAGATGGATGGTAGGGCCGGTCTGGACTGACGGCGTCCTAGATATTGTGATTGAGACATTGAGATTTCGAGATATTGAGGTACAGAGACTGTAATACAGAGATATCGAGATATTGGGATTACGTTTTGTGCCGATGCTAGGCACTGTTTTATGCTGATTTCATTATGATACCTTATTTTAAAAATACAAAGGAAATCTCACTAAATTATGAAAACAGTTCTTCATTTACATGTATTCTGTTTTCATGCATCCATACCTCATTCATATGATATATTGCTACCTGAGGCACTGACACGGGCACATAAGATTACACTCGGGTTAGATATTTACCATAGCCTTGTTATAGGTTGCATGTTATATATAATTGAGGATATATTATGATCTTTGACCTAGGTTGCGTTATTTATGCGATTTCTTTCTGTAGATGTTTTTCTATTCACGAGTTGGCAACTCACCCCCGTTGTGCCCCAGTTTCTTACAGGTTTGCCGTACAGGTTTCATCACGGCTTTGCGGGCATAGTTTCCTTCGGGTGATTTGCTAGTAGGTGGGTTTACTTGTATCGTACCCCCATTATATATCTTGTTTATCATTATTCTGTTGTATCTAGAAGTTCCATCAGCCAAACATGTTTTATTTTTGAGATAGGGACCAGTGATGTTATTCTTTCGACCTTAGAGTCGCGCGTATATTTCTGCGGATTTCTTTTGGTTTCGAGTTTCTTATGAGTTTTTGATCCTTCCCGATTGGCGTTGTATATTATATTGCTTGTGTGGTTGTGGCCGTCGATTTAGGAAGAGCTAGCTCCCGCTTGGGGATGCCTTTTTATTGATTTCGTATACTATTCATGTTGTATTCCGCTTGGGGGCCAGTATTTACAAAGTAGACTCTGCCGAAATTTTCAGGAAATACTTGATGTTTTTAAAACCGCATAACTCGGCTTATGCTATTAAAACTACTTGATTTTAAATTGGTTTTCCTTCACTCTACTACTTTTCTTGGTTTGGATTTCTGGATTTTCGGTTTACTTAGATTACGTACGCCTCGAGACTTTCGTAGTTTAAGTGTCGGTCATGTTCCGTACTTTCGGGTCGTGACAATATCACATACCCTGTAAATCTCCATATAACTCCCTAAATATATAAGCCGGCATGGGACTCCCGAGATTCTGTTGAACTCACACTTAAACTACCCCACACCCCGTAGTCTACATCAAACACTAACCATAACCCTAAATACTAATCGATCAGTGACAAGTCTGCGCGAGAACTGGAGGCAGGACCTCCATCAAGCACGTCCCGACTAATACCTAAGATAAATGGCAGTGTCTGGTGCTTTATCTGTGACACCCGTGCAAGCGCTTCCGTTAGTGTCCCATACCACTTATAGTCACACGTACACGCATCCCACAGATGTCGATAATGCAATAGAATAATAAGGTTCACTGATTGTGTACAAGTACGTATCACTTTCACTTAATCACTTATACACGAACACTGACGTACTTGCCACAATCATCACTAAAATCTAACACTGGGTAAATGCACGTTATTACTAGGTTATCAAAGCAATGACAGGTGTATGATATGATGCGTAAACAGTATATGAGGCATGATTAAGGTGTCATAAAATAGTATTCTATCACTTGCACGATTTATCATGAAACGTACGTGTATATTTAGAGAAACGATAAACAGGTAATAATTAGTATGTTCAGTTATCTATCATTGAATTTAGTTTCATGCCAATCGGGTTCCAGGATCACTAATTATAGCCATTTCATTTTAAACGTTCACGGCTGGAAATCTGGTTTCAGAATCAGAAATCCGTTTCGCAACGCATTTTAATCCCAGTTGGAATCATATTTTAGCGACGCTACAGTTGGATCAAATCTAGGGTTTTCAGTAAGGTTTTCAACGCAACAGACGGATCTTCAATCGTATCTGTACGTCATGAGTTATACACTGTTTAATACTAGTATGTCAATTCTGATTCTGGTGGGACTGTTATGCGTCCCGATCTTTTAAATTACAGATTAAATAGTAAACGATAACAAAACAGAATGAAACCACTTGTGTTATCTAGCTAACAGGTTCACCTACAATAAACAGCGGAGTTCCGCAATCTACGAGTTAAGGAGATCTTGTGGTACCCATTACGGAACAGCAAGCAACAACTGGAGTCGCTCTGGACTGCAGTCCAGTATTGCACTCCGATCCAATTATCGTCACAGTTTAAGTACAGGAATACCAGGAAACCAGTATAGGGTTAAAGTTCGTCGAGTCGGCTTCGATTTGAGCCCTCGAGCGCATCAATCCAGTGTGTATATGATTTATGGCGAATTTTGTAGGGTTCCTAGGCACACTAATGAGGTCTCACAAGTGATCAAACATAGCCAATTCAAATTTTTCCAAGTGCCTACAAACCCTAATACGGATCGTTAACTAGATGTATAGGCGATGCAATGCAAATAAACGAATTTATAGCTAAAGGGAAGGGGCTACAACCTTTCTAGATCCGGTCCTCCACCTCCATGGCTCCATGATGAAGTCCCCTCGCTGTCCATATCGGATCCCGGACTTTAACATCGGCTTCATCGGAGAAATGGGCGGGCTAGGTCGTCGGCTTCGATGCCGAAGATGATCTACGTCGAGGCAACACAAGATCAAGCTCCCACTTCACCAAGTCATGAAACTTGTGAAGAAAACACCCTATACTACTTGGCAAGAAGTAGAGGATGAAGAAATAGGAAGTGGGTTCACTTTAGAATTGGATTTCTCACTCTTTTTCTCAAGATGCCATTAATGGTGGCAAGCTTCTTCTTTGTTGAAGAAGAAGAAGAAGAAGAAATATGATAAGTATATTTCAAAAAGGAAAATAATATGAATACTTATCATATACCAACCATGGTTAGGTGTAGAGAATAGACTATGGTTAGTTTGATTGGTTAGGGTTAAGCATGAAGACAAAATGGTCACTTAGTCAAAGCTTCATGAAGCTTCAACAACAAACAAAGAAAGCCACCATTTTCTCTTTATCATTTCAAAAAGAATAATAAATAAATAAATAGATAATAAAATGAAAACCCTAACCATTACACAACCATGGTTTAATCTTTACACAAACCCTAGTGAGCATGTATCATCAAACATGATACAAACAAGTGCACAAAAATATATCACATATACAATGTGCATTTCAAGTGAGAAAATCCATTTAAAGTGAACTAATATTAGTTAATGCAAAGTAATATATCAAATATATAATTATGCATTAAATCATTAAATCAATACATGATTTAATGATCCGGTCATATCGCATATAACCGACTAATATCCAATGTATCGGCTTATCGAATCAATCCTTGATTCGATAACTAGGCTATATCGCATACAACCAATCGACACATTCATCGCGAGAATAGAATACGGTATCACATACACGCATTATTCTCGGTCCCGCACATATCTCATATACGCTCCTATTTCGTTTCGCTTGAGCCAGGAAATCTCTGTGTAGGACTCTAAAGACTCGTCAATACGCCGGCAGCAGGTGATGATCATATCAAACACCCACAAGCCGCAAGCGGTCTGCTAAACGTAACGGCCACCCGTGTATTGAGCGATCAGAAGATCGACGAGCAAGCCCGCTCACACTGCTGTAAATCCAACCAGTAACACTTACCGTACAGTCCGGTCTGTTCGTCTGATATGTCGCATATCTCGCCTAGGGGTGGTAAACGTCAGACCCTAATAGCTCGATAAGTCATGCCGACGTGAGGTCCATAACATTCGTGAAACTACTGATCTTACCAGTATATCACTGCAACCCTGGCCAGGGATTTCCTGTTATGTCCAGTCGAGCATAGCGCAACATCAACCCCCAATACCGGGAGAGACGAATCCCCTCCTATCGCTCATTGCCTCCATGTGAATCGGGACTGTACCCAAAAACCACCTGTTTGCACGACTCAGTAGAGCCGTGGTAGGGTGGAAATCAAAGCACAGTGGGAGACACACAAGACTCTATGACGATCTCGGGTCAACAGACTAAGCTGTACCAGTGTCACCAAAGAACTGCCATTTGACGTGAGGTATAATACCATCTGGGAGTTCTCGGCGAGTCCGTTCAGTGTACCCAGTCTCCACTGAGCACCCGCATACCATCTCTGATGTCAAACACCAATGGATATGGGATCATCCATCGCCCATCGCATGGGTCGAGAAGATATACGCTAGTCTACTCTGGAATATCGATACCCCGTCTCGATATTCCCACGACTAGGAACAATGAAGGATGTACTCATTGACTACCCAGGCCCCACTAGTATGATCTTCATCATAGTCCTGGAAGTCGAGTACACATCCTAAGGGCTTTATCAACATGTAACAGAGAGACTGAAAGTATACATGTTAAGATAAAGAGCAACCAGATAGCGTACTATCATGTCGAGCAAGAAAGTCCTAACTATATATGTCCCAGCATCCACTACAATATACATCCAATGTACAGTAATGGCCTCTAGGGCATACATATAACTAACAAATTTAACGGTTTTCAGGAACAATAAAGTTTCAGTTTTACTAGTAAACTTGGGGGTAGTCGTTGTAGTCGTTAACGGTCATATTTTCCAGCGAAATTTTCACACGTTATCCATCCCTACAAAGGCCAATGTAATTTATCCAGTTCCGTCAAATTTGATAATGATTTCCTATGAGAACAAGCATCGAACAGTTGTATCGAATAATCTAACGGAAAAGTAAATTATGAATTATATACGATGTCGATTTGTAATTAACAAAAGTAGCATGTAGCAAGTAGGAAACTTGCTTGGACACGTCTCGGAGACGTACGGTGATGGTAACGTCACGAACGCGACACGATGATCACAGGCTTGGGCCCGGCTATGGGGTTCCGTCTCGGCAATGGCTAGGGCTCGTGACACTGGGGAGGTGATGGTGCTGTGCGTCCGATGGCGAGGGATCGCAGATGGAGGGAAATATTGAGAGAGAAGGAGCCAGAGAGAGAAGTGTTAGAGAGGGAAAATGCAGAGAGAGAGAAGCAGTCAGAGAGAGTGAGAGAGAAATATAATTAGAGAGGGAGAGAGAACAGAGAGTTGGAGTGAAAGAGAGAGAGAAGAGAGTGGGGCAGAGCAAGAGAGAGAGTTGAGTAGAGAGAGAGACTGAGAGAGAGAGCTGAGAGAGAGAAGGAGAGGGGAATGGGTTTGCAGGGGGATAGAGTGAGCTCGGGAGAGGGATAGAGAGATTGAGAGAGAGACAAGCAGGGAGAGATGAGAGAGATGCAGGGATGATGGCGATGGTGATGATGGTGGTGGTGGTCGACGATGCAGTGGGCTCATCGGCGTGTAGCAGGTGGCCGGAACAGGGTGTCAGGAGAGTTGGAGGTCGAGCGAGGGTGTGCAGGGGGGTCGCCTCGAGCTCGAGCTCCGGTGATGGAGGGTGTATCGGCGAGTGAGGAGGTGGGTAGAGGGATGAGGTGGTCGATGATGGTGGTCGCCGCCGCCGACGATGGTGGCTAAGCTTGGTTGCGGGGATTGGGGGTCGGGTGCGGTGGAGGAGTTCGGGTGCAGGGCGTTTGATCGGTGGGAGAGGGGAGGAAAGAAAGAGAGGGAGACGGGAGTTTGAGTCGAGGAGGGTTGAGGAAGAAGGAGGAGGCTAGAGATGGGTGCCGGCAGAGGTGGCGGGGTGTGTGCGGACGTGGGCATGGGTTCGAGAGGGGAGCGGGAAAAAGAGAGAGAGAGGAGAACGTGAGGGAAGAAGAAAGAGAACATGGAGGCGAGAGAAGAGAGAGGGGAGAGAGGCGTGCGTAGTGGGAGTAACGCGCGCGAGCGTCGGCGGAGGCGGAGGCGAGAAACGCGGGCGACGTGGTCGCGAAAGAAACGCGCGCGGGAAAAACGCAACGGGAAGAAGAAGGAGTGGTGGGCCGGGTCGGGTAGGCAACGCGGGCTGTAGTGAAGCGGACCGGGAAAAGTAAGGGAAATTGAGACGGGAAGAGGGGTTGGGCCAAACGTTTGGGCCAGAGAAATTCTAAGGAGAATTTATTAGGGAAAAATATAGGGAGAGGCCGGGAAAAGTAGGGCTGGGCTGGGATAAAAATAAATGAATAAAAAGGGAATTGGGAAACGGGCCAGGCTGGGAAAAGATTTAAAATGGAAAAATAAGAAACAGGCCGGGCTTTGTTTAAACTAAAGAATAAAACTAGAATGGTGAATGGGCCGGGGTTAATAAATGGGAAAATGGGCTTAAGAAAATGAATTTATGTAAAAGAATGGGACCTGGGGTTCTATTAAAAGAAAATAGTGTTGGCTAAGGGAATTTGTTGGAAAAATATATATAATAGGGTTTGGGCTTTGGGGTTTTATTGATAAAAGGAAGATGAAAGTTTAGAAGAAATAAAATTATAAATAAATACAGTTCAGGAATAACAAAATACAGATTATAGGTATAAAAAGGCTGGGCATTACATCATACCACCCTTACAAAACTTTCGTCCTCGAAATTCAAAATAAACGACAGGTTATACAAACATAAGCGAAAGCTATTAGATTGCACACTAACACAAAAGATTTATTAGCAGTACGTGGACGAAGAAATTTGAAAATATATATAAGTAAGAACAACATACGGAACGGTAGGTCTAAATAGGTATAAGGCAAGAATAACTATAAGAGCAACTACGAGTATACGAGAATATAAGTATCAATAACGAACAAAAATACTCAAGGCTTACTCGGTAATCCCAAATTTAAATATGTGCACATATAAGTATAACAAAAGTAGCAAAGTAGAAATAATAAGTATAAGCCACAACCATTGATAATAGTAAATATAGGCACAAAACCCGTAAATAAAATAACGAGAATAAAGTAGTGAAAAATTTATCGGTAGGTTAAAACATTTTAGGATAATGTATCGATAAACTGGGTTAAAATAATTTAGAAAACTTGTATAGTGAAATTAAGAAACATGTAACGAAAGCATGCGCGGTGTAAGGTTGCGCTACCGAAAATGATGGGAAAAGCTAGTAGCGAGTACTTGAAATGCGTAAAACGGGGATAGTCAATAAAACGCGCCTTTCGATAAATACAAAATAATGAAAACCAAATTTTCGAATGATAAAGTCCCTGAACATATATATATATATGGTAATAGGAAAAAACATAAAATGTACAGGGCTAGCAAGGGTAAGGATTACAAGGAAGTGTGGATCATTCACAGGTTGGAGTATGGCGGCTTTAGGCTGAAGGTCAAGGAAATTGGGATCGGGTCAGCACAGGATATAAGGGTGAACAACAAAAGGACTACAAGGTAAAAGTATGGGGGAGAATAACGATCGGTAAATCCTATGAATCAAGAATTTGAAAAGTTAATGAACTCGGTAATTCTTAAGAAAGGTCCTCCTCCCAGAAGGATCTCAAACGGGGTACAGACGAAGGATGAATGGTGGCTCATTCTAAGGATCAGGGTGCGGTACTTTCTAATCGAAACGAGGGTGAAAACTATACAATGAGTAGGGGTGGACAGTCAGGGATCTCAGCAGAAAATAATTGGATATGGGCAATAAACAAGCATCAAGCGAACCAATAATCAAAAGGTTTACGAATTCAGAAGATTTATTTCATTCAAGAAAATTTGAATCAAGGCATTCCCAAAGACGAAAAGTGGCCCTAAACTATACACATTTTATTTGGCCAGAAAGAAAACATCAAAAGAAATTCCGTCAGTCGCGGTTGTGGAGATTCAGCAGGTTGCGGTAGGTTCGCGCGCTCAGGTAGGGGCATCCATTCCCATATCGTCTTGCAGGGATCGCCATTGGGAGTTCTTCCACAACAGGGTCTAGATCTTCTGGTTCTTCTTCCTCGGATGGAGCTTCTTCATCGAGGTCCAATTCCATGCGATTCTCTTCTTCTGGATTTTCTTCCACGGGATTTTCCTCAACTGGATTTTCTTCTATCGGGTCTTCAACGGGATCTTCCTCTATCGGGTCTTTGTCACGACCCGAAAGTACGGAACATGACCGGCACTTAAACTACGAACGTCTCGAGGCGTACGTAATCTAAGTAAACCGAAAACCCAGAAATCCAAACCAAGAAAAGTAGTAGAGTGCAGGAAAAACCAACTTAAAGCAAGTAGTTTCAATAGCATAAGCCGAATTATGCGGTTTTTAAAAACATCAAAAATTTACTGAAAATTTCGGCAGAGTCTCCTTTGTAAAAACTGGCACCCAAACGCGATACAACATGAATAGTATACGAAATCAAGAAAAAGGCATCCCCAAGCGGGAGCTAGCTCTTCGTCAATCGACGGTCCCAACCACACAAGCAATAAAATATACAACGCCAACGGCGAGGATCAAAACTCAAAAGGAAACTCAAAACCACCAGAAAAATAACGAGCGACTCTAAGGTCGAAAGAATAAACAACACTGGTCTCTATCTCAATAAATACATGTTTGGTTGATGGAATTTACTAGATACAACGGAATAATATTATACAAGGTAATATGATGGGTACGATACAAGAAAAACCCACCTACTAGCAAGTCACCCGAATGAAACTGAGCCCGCAAGCCGTAAAGAAACATTTACGGCAAAACCTGCAAGAAACTGGGGCACAACGGGGGTGAGTTGCCAACTCGTGAATAGAAAAACATCTACAAATAAAAATCGCATGTATGACGCAATCCTAGGTCATACGATCATAATATATAATCCTCCAATAACATGCAGCCTATAACAAGGTTAGGGTAAATATCTAACCCGAGTGTAATCTCATGTGCCTGTGTCAGTGCCTCAGGTAGCAATATATCATATGAATGAGGTATGAATGCTTGAAGACAGAATACATGCAAATGAAGAAACTGTTTTCATAAATTAGTGAGATTTCCATTGTATATTTTCAAAATGAGGTATCATAATGAAATCAGCATAAAACAGTGCCTACCATCGGCATAAAACGTAATCCCAATATCTCGATATCTCGGTATCACAGTCTCTGTACCTCAATCACAATATCTAGGGAGCCGCCAGTCCAGACCGGCCCCTACCATCCATCTCAAGACCACGACGGTATCCTCCGGATATCCGACGCGTCGGGTAATATCACCGGTAGGAAGTACTCCCCTGCCAGGCTCACATCTTCATCATCACGCGCTTCTTGCCCCGGGGTACCTTACCGGGTCCACCATGTACCCGAAACGGTTCATCCGTCTCCTCGAATCGGGTCTCGAAATCGATCAGCAAACTCATGGTGGACGACTCATACATCACTAGAAAACCGCAATACTTTATATTTTAAAAGATCATAAGTTGTAAATTTTGCGGCTTTCCCCGAAATCCAGAAATATCATAAATCTCAAGAAATCATCACAAGTGCATATGTCAATTGATAATGAATGCATATGGTATCAATAACCAAGTTGCAATGTATGATTAATAAACTAGGCGTGAACAATTGAATAACAGTATGCATGAAGTGGCAGGTAATAACTACAATGTCTAATATGGCATATAAGGGAAGTACACTAATATCATGTCAAAACTACTAGCTAACAAGCTAAGTCAAGCAAATATATTCTCTAAAGTGTACGTGACATGGCAATTACCGATGAAGATGTGTGTGTGCCGGCAAGTAGGTGTACGTGGTACATACGCATCATCGGTAATGGTGCTGGTGTCCTAACAGCATGATATCAATAATGGAATATGCAGCAAAATAAGTATGCGAGGCAGAGCGAACAGCAATAATGTGCGGGTGCTGAAAACTAGACGCAACGATAACTAATTTGCATTAATCTAATATAAGTCCTACAAATGGTTCCTTTTGAAATAACACGAATCATGGGGTTTTGAAAATAGGGGCTACGGTGTTTTTATGAAAAGATACGTCTTTTGAAATATCCGTAGGATCCCTTGGGCTGTCTTTTAAACTACCCACGATTCGTTAGTTTTTGAAATAGGTAAGAAGTCTAATCTAATCTAACAACTACACTAAACTATACGGCTGAACTAACAAGCTGAACTACAGGTAAGGAAACCGCCTAACATCTGAGTCGATACATATACATACCTGTATATATATTAGTCGGTGATCCCGCCTCAATAATATCATATCCGATATCATATCTATAATCAGACATCCCAAGTCAAGAGTGCGGATCAATCATCAAAATATAGCTCGTACGTAAATCCGTCGTACGGCATCCCAAATCTGGGTACGGGTCAATATCACATTCATCATACTATTCATTTGATATCCTCTTTATCAAATATCATGATCGGGGTACTGATCTACGTCTAGTACAATATTGATACCATCTATGTATGCATGCATGTATAAGAATCACTACGTCAAAAAGACCCGCTAAAACATCATGTCGTATCTCAATACGAACCAAAACACATCACGGATCTTCTGGCCTCAAGCCCAATATCATCGACTCATCTCAAATCCCAATTACTATCCTCAAATCCAGTATATAAACACATAGTCCCATACCCATGTGTAAATATACACATCAATATATAATCCCATGTACGCAATATGAAAGAAGAATGTATGCAAATATGGGTGTGTGTGTATGTGTGGTGCAACCACTACTCTAGGGTTTCGCAACACTAAACCAATCCAATCACACCAAGAATCCATCTCTATCATCAATAATCTCAAACAATATATAATCAATAAATGTGTGTATACGTATTCGTATACATCACCACAAACTGCGGGGGTGCTATACGCCATCCACCCGACTTCTCCCCGTAGATATAAATCTACTCACCTGGTCCTCGCTTGCCGGTGCCGACGCCGCCACGCGCTTGCTTGTCGCCTCGAAGTCCACATGGGGTACCTACATATCATAACGCACCGTATCGCATTAAAATCCGACTCATGACCAAAACGACACACGAATCCCACATAGGTCAAAACCTATGGTTGCTTTTCACAAATCAACCCAATAACCCTCGATGTCGGCGTACAAACGCCAAACCATCGAGAAAAACCCAAATACACTCATTTGCACATTCGCGAACACTAATTTTAATATAAAATAGGTTAAAACTCACAAAAACCCCAAATTCACTTTAAAAGCCGTTTTTCCGAAAAACTAGCAAGCAAAATTTCCCGTTTTAGTACAAAACTCGACGTTTAAACAATTCTAGCGGCCATAATACTTATTAAATAACTTAAATAAGTCATATAACCCATAACCACAATTTAATCTCATCAAACTATATACGTTCAAAAAAAAACTAGTTTGCAATTTTACCCAAATTTCAACCATTTTAGCAAAAATGCATAAACAACAATTTAGTTTGGATTTTCATGAACTAAAGACATTAAATCACACTTAATAATGTTAATGAAGTCATAAAAAAAACTAATTATAATTTTAAACCCAATTATTTAACCATTTCAAAAAAGCTAGATAGCAAATTAGTGTAATTATCACAATTATTAACTAACAACTAACAACTTAATTTGATTTAGCAACCATTAATATGTCAAAACATCACACAAGCATAATCTCATAACATAAAACCCTAACATGATTCAAATTCTTCTCTTGAATTTCACAAACCCTCACTTGCATTCAAGTTCTTTTCTTGAACTTTCAAACACACAATTAAACCACCATTAAACTTATAATTAAGCTAGAGTAAAGTATTAGCAACAAATTAAACAAAAAGCCAAGATTTATACCTCACAAATCCATGATCAAACATGAAATCTAGACCTCCAAAATGAAATCCTTGCACCAAGATCCATGCATCTAAGGCTACACTAAAATGCGTAAGAACTAGATTTCGATTTTAGTATTTTTTTGATGGGTATTTGATGAATTTTTTGAAGCAAAAGAGATGGAACAATGGGGGGGAGAAAGAGGGCTGTTTGTGCAAGAATTTTCGGCCATAAAGGGAGTGGGGGAGGAGAGAGAGGGAGGTGGAGAAAAATGGGGAGAAAAAGACAAAGTCTACACCCCCTTTTGACTTTCTTTCATTTCCCTTTTTCTTTTCTTTTCTTTTCTTTTTTGTGTGGAATGGAGTGGGAAAATGGGGGGGGATGTGCTGCTGAATTCAGCCACATGGGGATGGGGGTGAGTGAGTGTGGGTGTGGGTGTGGGGAAAAAAGATAAATGTTATACCCCAAACAACCATTTACACAAATTTCACAGAAAAAAAAGCCTTTTTCTTCGATATTTTCTAAACCGTTTTGGCAAACGATTTCGTTTCAAAAACCACATGATAAAATTTTATTTAAAGTTTTATGATGCACAAAATTTGTTTCAACTCATTCCAATTTGTAATTTTCCCTAATTAAATATATTAGTGACGGCTTAAAATAATATTAAATTAATTTTTTTCAGAAAATTTGAAATTTCACCAGTGGCTCAATAAACACCAAATACTAGAAATTATATAGCTAGAATATGTATATTTAATTTTTATAATAAGATATTTGTATTTTGACTTTTTACAGAAAACCCCCTTATTTTACCGTTTTTTTCGAAATTTCACCGAAACGATTTTCAAAACGTTACAGTCTTCCTCTATAGGGTTCTCTTCAGGATCTCCTTCTTCTTCGTCGGAATCAGCTATCATGTCAAACTCTGGGGCGGCTACTCCTTCGTCCTCTGAATCGTTGTTTCCGAAATTGCCCTGGGGGCCGTTGATCTCATCGTCAGAACTCATCAGTGTGTGGTCTAAGGAAACGCATGACTGTGCATCCTCATCTAGATGCGGCGCTGCTCCAGGGTGAGCCATGGCCTGAAAAGAAAGTGTCATGATTAGACAAGGGAACACATCAAGGAAAAATAGTTAAGTGTACGAAGTATAGAAAAATATGCGGCGGCAGGAATAGAAAATATCAGGATAATGATACTGTGATGGTGAACAGTATAAGTGAGGAGAAAGCAAGAGAATGATACATATATGGCAATTCAAAGTTTTATTGCATTCAATCAAAAGTTCAGCGGATACAATATTTCAAACGGAAAGAAATATTCATAAAAAAGATGACAACATTATTACTGAAAGTAGATAACATGAAAAAAAAATTCTTCTTCGACTACTATAACATTGCATTCTCGTCGCGTGAGTTGAATCCTGCGTTAGGTCTGCCTTATAGTCGAGGTTCGAACTACGCGATAATCATCACTCGTCAGAAGTGTGGAGAGTGGACGAGTCTCCTCCTTGTAGTTCTTTTCTTTCTGGGCAACCGTTGATGAGATGTTTGTTGGACCCGCATATCAGACATTTCCCTTGGGCGCGGCGACAATCCCTCTGAAGATGTCCTGGCCTCTTACAATACCCACAACATGGGGTCTTCTGCTGCTTCTGTCACGGGGAAACAAATTAGCGTTTCATCTTCTTCTCTTTTCCTCGTCTAACGGGGATCTCTTTATGATTGGAGACAGCCGCTGATGCCTGATTCACCTGTCTTCTCAGTCCTTCAGCCAACAAGTCGTTTGTTCGCTCCTGGGCTTCCTTTAGTCCTTGCAGTACACTCAGAATCTCAGTGGTCTGATTCTGGGGAGCGGATATAGATGAAGAGTCGTTGGAAGACATGATCCTGAGACAACAATTTTGAGAACGATATAAGTCACAAGCCAAACTAATCAAAATATAATATGGATAGGACAAAGATTCAAGAATATCAAAGATGATGAATTTATTATAAGTGGAGAATCAACTGTATGACTTTAAGTCACTTAAACAGAGTATGATGGTGTAATCGTGATGTAGTTCACAATTACAACCACGAAACTTTGCCATGTCACCAGAAACCCTAGCGTATGGATAGCTGAACACACGATGTGAATATGGATCAAGAATCGACAAGCTTACAACCTAGACCAAGGAATGTTTTAGATTGCCAAGCTAAACACGGAAAACTGCAATCCCAAACGAAGCAAAACCTGGCTCTGATACCAACTAAACCATGTCACGCCCCGCTTCCCAAAATACGGAATACGAGGGGTAGACAAGGCCAGCCATGCTCCTACGGTCAAGGAAATGTCCTGCCGTAGTCACACTTCGGCTTCTAGTTTTTCATGGTAAACAGTAAATGATGCGCAGGTAATGAGAAATGCAGTAACTGAAAGAAACAATATAAAGAACTGATCTGAAGTGGAACAAACGAATGTAACTCTGAAAAGAAAGTCAGGGTGTCTGTGATACACGCCTAATTCTGGTCCAGGCTAAATCTTCTCCCCATACTGAGCATGCATACTCAGGTCGTCAGAGCGACACAATAGCAATATAATATATATAAAATCATGTAACAATTCTAATAGTGATCATAAGTCTATATAACAGTAGATCGGTGGCAGTATGGATATGAACATGCAGTAATCAATGCAGCGGAACCGTAAAAGTAGTAGAATGATATGCCACGAATGTCAACACAGTATGTAAGGTATAACCATGCCAATATCCCTATCAGTCTCTAAGTCTCACTTTACAGGTCACTAAACCTATCGTCAGTCCAAGTGTGAGAGTCAACCACTCGTGAGTGTCCTCCACCCAAGGGTAGAACCCAAGGGCAAGGGACCACGGGCCCAATATGTATATCACGGTGAATATCACATACCCTGTAAATCTCCATATAACTCCCTAAATATATAAGCCGGCATGGGACTCCCGAGATTCTGTTGAACTCACACTTAAACTACCCTACACCCCGTGGTCTACATCAAACGCTAACCATAACCCTAAATACTAATCGATCCGTGACAAGTCTGCGCGAGAACTGGAGGCAGGACCTCCATCAAGCACGTCCCGACTAATACCTAAGATAAATGGCAGTGTCCGGTGCCTTATCTGTAACACCCGTGCAAGCGCTTCCGTAAGTGTCCCATACCACTTATAGTCACACGTACACGCATCCCACAGACGTCGACAATGCAATAGAATAATAAGGTTCGCTGATTGTGTACAAGTACGTATAACTTTCACTTAATCACTTATACACGAACACTGACGTACTTGCCACAATCATCACTAAAATCTAACACTGGGTAAATGCACGTTATCACTAGGTTATCAAAGCAATGACAGGCGTATGATATGATGCGTAAACAGTATATGAAGCATGATTAAGGTGTCATAAAATAGTATTCTATCACTTGCACGATTTATCATGAAATGTACGTGTATAGTTTAGCTAAACGATAAACAGGTAATAATTAGTATGTTCGGTTATCTATCCATTGAATTTTTTTTCATGCCAATCGGGTTCCAGGATCACTAATTATAGCCATTTCATTTTAAACGTTCACGGCTGGAAATCCGGTTTCAGAATCAGAAATCCGTTTCGCAACGCATTTTAATCCCAGTTGGAATCAGATTTTAGCGACGCTACAGTTGGATCAAATCTAGGGTTTTCAGTAAGGTTTTCAACGCAATAGACGGATCTTCAATCGCATCTGCACGTCAAGAGTTATACACTGTTTAATACTAGTATGTCAATTCTGATTCTGTTGGGACTGCTATGCGTCCCGATCTTTTAAATTACAGATTAAATAGTAAACGATAACAAAACAGAATGAAACCACTTGTGTTATCTAGATAACAGGTTCACTTACAATAAACAGCAGAGTTCCGCAATCTACGAGTTAAGGAGATCTTGTGGTACCCATTACGGAACAGCAAGCAACAACTGGAGTCGCTCTGGACTGCAGTCCAGAGTTGTACTCCGATCCAATTATCGTCACAGTTTAAGTACAGGAATACCAGGAAACCAGTATAGGGTTAAATTTCGTCGAGTCGTCTTCGATTTGAGCCCTCGAGCGCGTCAATCCAGTGTGTATATGATTTATGGAGAATTTAACGGTTTTCAGGTACAATAAAGTTTCAGTTTTACTACTAAACTTGGGGGTAGTCGTTGTAGTCGTTAACGGTCATATTTTCCAGCGAAATTTTCACACGTTATCCATCCCTACAAAGGCCAATGTAATTTATCCAGTTCCGTCAAATTTGATAATGATTTCCTATGAGAACAAGCATCGAACAGTTGTGTCGAATAATCTAACGGAAAAGTAAAGCATGAATTATATACAATGTCGATTTGTAATTAACAAAAGTAGCATGTAGCAAGTATGAAACTTGCCTGGACACATCTCGGAGACGTACGGTGATGGTAACGTCACGAACGCGACACGATGATCACAGGCTTGGGCTCGGCTATGGGGTTCCGTCTCGGCAACGGCTAGGGCTCGTGACACTGGGGAGGTGATGGTGTTGTGCGTCCGATGGCGAGGGATCGCAGATGGAGGGAGATATTGAGAGAGAAGGAGCCAGAGAGAGAAGTGTTAGAGAGGGAAAATGTAGAGAGAGAGAAGCAGTGAGAGAGAGTGAGAGAGAAAGAGAACAGAGAGTTAGAGTGAAATAGAGAGAGAAGAGAGTGGGGCAGAGGAAGAGAGAGAGTTGAGTAGAGAGAGATACTGAGAGAGAGAGCTGAGAGAGAGAAGGAGAGGGGAATGGATTTGCAGGGGGATAGAGTGAGCTCGGGAGAGGGATAGAGAGATTGAGAGAGAGACAAGCAGGGAGAGATGAGAGAGATGCAGGGATGATGGCGATGGTGATGATGGTGGTGGTGGTCGACGATGCAGTGGGCTCGTCGGCGTGTAGCAGGTGGCCGGAACAGGGTGTCAGGAGAGTTGGAGGTCGAGCGAGGGTGTGCAGGGGGGTCGCCTCGAGCTCGAGCTCCGGTGATGGAGGGTGTATCGGCGAGTGAGGAGGTGGGTAGAGGGATGAGGTGGTCGATGAAGGTGGTCGCCGCCGACGACGATGGTGGCTAAGCTTGGTTGCGGGGATTGGGGGTCGGGTGCGGTGGACGAGTTCGGGTGCAGGGCGTTTGGTCGGTGGGAGAGAGGAGGAAAGAAAGAGAGGGAGACGGGAGTTTGAGTCGAGGAGGGTTGAGGAAGAAGGAGGAGGCTAGAGATGGGTGCCGGCAGAGGTGGCGGGGTGTGTGCGGCCATGGGCGTGGGTTCGAGAGGGGAGCGGGAAAAAGAGAGAGAGAGGAGAACGTGAGGGAAGAAGAAAGAGAACATGGAGGCGAGAGAAGAGAGAGAGGAGAGAGGCGCGCGTAGTGGGAGTAACGCGCGCGAGCGTCGGCGGAGGCGGAGGCAAGAAACGCGGGCGACGTGGTCGTGAAAGAAATGCGCGCGGGAAAAACGCAACGGGAAGAAGAAGGAGTGGTGGGCCGGGTCGGGTAGGCAACGCGGGCTGTAGTGAAGCGGACCGGGAAAAGTAAGGGAAATTGAGACGGGAAGAGGGGTTGGGCCAAACGTTTGGGCCAGAGAAATTCTAAGGAGAATTTATTGGGGAAAAATATAGGGAGAGGCCGGGAAAAGTAGGGCTGGGCTGGGATAAAAATAAATGAATAAAAAGGGAATTGGGAAACGGGCCACGCTGGGAAAAGATTTAAAAGGGAAAAATAAGAAACAGGCCGGGCTTTGTTTAAACTAAAGAATAAAACTAGAATGGTGAATGGGCCGGGGTTAATAAATGGGAAAATGGGCTTAAGAAAATGAATTTATGTAAAAGAATGGGACCTGGGGTTCTATTAAAAGAAAATGGTGTTGGCTAAGGGAATTTGTTGGAAAAATATATATAATAGGGTTTGGGCTTTAGGGTTTTATTGATAAAAGGAAGATGAAAGTTTAGAAGAAATAAAATTATAAAAAATACAATTCAGGAATAACAAAATACAGATTATAGGTATAAAAGGGGTGGGCAATACAACTCCTTTGAGCCGTGGTAGGGTAGTAATCAAAGTACAGTGGGAACACACTCGAGGCGAAGTGACAGTGTCAAGTCAGCGGACTAAGCTGTACTCATATCACCTGGGGACTGATAACTGACGATAGGTATAATACCAACCAACAGTTCCCGACGAGTCCTGTCCAGTGTACTCGTAACCTAACGAGCACCCGCATACTATCTCAAGTACGACGTACTGACGGCTGTGGGACAAACGTCTCCTCCGCTGGGATGAGAAGCGCATACGCTAGTCTACTCCGGAGTATCGATGCCCTGTCTCGATTTTCCTACGACTAGGGACCTGTATAAGGATGTGCTTATGGATTACCCAGCCCCCACGAGTGTGAGCGCCATCACAACGCTGGTAATCAAGCAAAGATCCTAAGGGCTCTACTAATATGTATATACGCGATATGCTAAAAGAAACACATGCACATATTAAAGCAGAGACAAACCAAGTAGCATACTACCATTTCGAGCAAGATTGTATATACAACTGTGAATATCCCAAGCTTCCATCAAGTAATATACATACTATTATGATATAGTAATGGCCTCTAGGGCATATACACTAACAATCTCCCACTTGCACTAAGGCCATGTACTGGCGTATCGAAGACCTATCATCTCGATCAGCTGCTCGAACTGAGTCTGGGGTAAGGCCTTCGTGAATGGATCTGCAGTGTTATCTTCTGAAGCAACCCTCTGAACCTCGATCTCCTGGCGATCCACGATCTCCCTGATCAGGTGATACCGCCTCAAGATGTGTCTGGATTTCTGATGGGACCTGCGTTCCTTCGCTAAAGCTATAGCCATGTTGTTATCGCAATACAGAGGTATTGGATCAACAATGGACGGAACCACCTGAAGTTCTTTCAAGAACTTCTTTATCCAGACAGCTTCTTTGGCGGCATCAGATGCAGCGATGTATTCCGCTTCCATGGTCGAGTCAGCAACGGTTTCCTGTTTGGAACTCTTCCAACACACCGCCCCTCCATTGAGGGTAAAGACAAAACCCGACATGGACTTGGAATCATCCTTTTCACTCTGGAAGCTGGAGTCAGCAAAGGCCTCAATCTATAGGTCTTTTCCGCCATACACCAAGAACATCTCCTTAGTCCTTCTCAGATACTTGAGAATGTTCTTTACCGCTATCCAATGTTTCTCCCCAGGGTTTAACTGATACCTGCTTACCACACTCAGTGCATAAGCCACATCTGGTCTGGTACACAACATCGCATACATTATAGAGCCTACCACAGAAGCGTAGGGTATAATAGACATGCGATCCCTCTCCAAATCAGTCTTGGGAGACATCTCTTTGGAGAGGGTGATCCCGTGACAAGCCGGTAGATTACCGCGCTTGGAATCTTCCATACTGAATCTTTTCAGTATAGTGTCGATGTACCTGGACTGTGAGAGTCCTAAAATCCTCTTGGATCTGTCACGGTAGATCCGGATCCCCAGAATGTATGAGGCATCACCCGGGTCTTTCATGGAGAACCTGCGTGACAAGAACCCCTTGACAGATTGTAGCATAGGAATGTCATAACCTATTAAGAGAATGTCATCCACGTATAAAACGAGAAATACTACAGTTCTCGCTACAAATCTACAATAGATGCATGGTTCATCTGGATTTTTGATAAAGCCAAATTCCTTGACCGTCTCATCAAAACAGATATTCCAACTCCGCGATGCCTTCTTTAGTCCATAAATGGACTTAAGCAACTTGCACACCTTTCCGCTGCTCCCACTCTGAATGAAACCCTCTGGCTGGTCCATATAGACACACTCCTCTAAATTTCCATTTAAAAAAGCTGTCTTTACATCCATCTGCCAAATCTCATAATCATGGAAGGCAGCAATGGCAAGAAGGATCCGAATGGATTTCAGCATAACTACTGGAGAAAAGGTTTCGTCATAGTCCAAACCAGGTCGCTGACGAAAACCCTTTGCAACCAGTCTAGCTTTATAGGTCTCAACCTGTCCATCTACACCAATCTTCCTTTTGAAGATCCACTTGCATCCTACGGGTTTTACCCCATCTGGAGCAATGTCCAACGTCCATACTTTGTTGGTGTACATGGACTCCATTTCGGTCCGTATTGCATCCAGCCATTTTACCGAGTCGACGCTCTGAATGGCTTGCTGGAAGCTAGTAGGCTCATCACAATCTATGATGCAATCCTCTCTATCCCCGTCTATGAGAAAACCGTAGTATCTCTCGGGCGGATGAGACTGCCTACTACTCCTGCGGAGTGGCGTGGGAAAGTCCTGATCTTTCGAACCCTCTGGTTCTACTAAGCTTTCAGTAATAGCTCGTAGTTCTGGAATTTCTTCTAGTTCTATTGCGCTCCAACTTATTTCTTTTTCTAAGAACTGGTGCTCTAGAAAGTGGGCATGGCGAGAAACAAAAACCTTTTGTTCCTCTTCGCAATAGAAGAAATATCCCTTGGAGTTCTTTGGATATCCCACAAACTTGCACTGTACTGAGCGTGCCTCGAGCTTGTCCGCATGCTGCTTTTTGACAAAAGTTGGATATCCCCATGTCTTAATGTGATTAAGGTAGGGTCTCTTCCCACACCACATCTGATATGGTGTAGTAGGCACATTCTTAGTTAGAACTCGGTTCAAAAAGTATGCAGCTGATTCTAGCGCATATCCCCAGAACGATCGCGGCAACTCAGCGTTACTCATCATGGACCGTACCATATCCAATAGGGTTCGGTTCCGTCTCTCCGATATACCGTTATGTTGCGGAGTGTATGGAGGAGTAAGCTGAGAGAGAATTCCATTCTCTTTTAAGTAACCCAGGAACTCGGCACTCAAGTATTCACCACCTCGATCAGATCTCAGTGCCTTGATACTTTTTCCTGTTTGTTTTTCTACTTCATTCTTATATTCCTGGAATTTTTTAAAAGCCTCGGATTTATGTTTCATTAAGAAGACATATCCGTACCTTGAAAAGTCATCCGTAAAAGTAATGAAGTAAGAATAACCGCTTCGTGCTTGCATAGACATTGGACCGCACACGTCGCTGTGCACGAGTCCCAAGAGCTCGCTCGCTCTTACTCCGTGTCCAGTGAACGGAGTCTTTGTCATCTTTCCTTTGAGACAGGATTGACAAGTTGCATATGACTGATATTCGAACGGATCCAAATATCCTTCTGTATGTAACTTAGTCAACCTTCTCTCATTGATGTGACCCAGTCTACAATGCCATAAGAAAGTTTTATTGATTTCTGGAGACTTTCTTTTGTGTGTATTCTGGACATTGAAAATCTGTGGTTGGTTTAAAACGTATATACCGTTGTTTAATGTACCTGACCCAATCAAAAGTTGATTAAGGTGAATGTTCACTACATTACTTATAAATGCAAATTCATAATCTTCTTTAGATAATAAAGATACAGAAATGATATTACAGGTTGCATTTGGTACAAAATAACAACTACGCAAAACCAAAAAGTGTCCATCTGACAATCCCAGGTGATAGTCCCCCACGGCCTCAGCATCCATGCTAGCTCCGTTTGCAACTCTGAGGGTCATATCACCTGCCTTCAAAACTCTATGCTTTCTCAACGCCTACAAAGAATTACAGATATAAGATCCTGATCCGGTATCCAATACCCAGGAAGTAGAGTTTATTGATAAACAGTTTTCAATAACATACACACCTGAAGCTGAAGCCGCAACTCGCTTCAGATCCTGGGTTCTGGCCTTCCAAGCCTTGCAATCCTGTTTCCAGTGTCCACTTTTGTGACAGTAGAAGCATTCTTCCTTCGCCACAAGCTTTCCCGCTACCTTTGTTGCCTTTCCTTTTCCCTTCGTATCCACTTTACTGACACCGCCCCTTGGTTTGGCGGGGGCTTTCTTCTTCTTTCCCTTGGCTTTCTCCCTGGACCTAGAAGAGGAAGATCCTCCTACAAACAAAGTGGATGTCTCCCTACCTTTCTGTAGGGTGCCCTCAGCACTCCTCAACATGTTCAGAAGTTCGGAAAGTTCAACCTCCTTTCCTTGGATGTTGAAGTTTAGGATAAACTGGGCATAAGTGGAAGGAAGGGACTGGAGAATCAAATCAGTGTAGAGTTCATTCTCCAACGTGGTCCCAAGGTCCGCGAGCTCCTCTATGTAGCCAATCATCTTAAGCACGTGTTCCTCTACCGATGATCCGATGGCCAATCTTGCCGAAAATAGCTTCTTCGACACTTCGTATCTGGCGATACGAGACTGCTCTCCATACAGTTCTTTTGTATGAAGAAATATGGACTCTAGGTCCATATTCTCGTACCTCCTCTGATGTTCGTTGTCCATCGAGGCAAGTACGAGGCATTTGGCCTTCGCGCAATCTATCTCCCATGTCTTACGGATTTCTATATCCGCGATGCTGGAGGTGGGACCTGGGACAGGGGGAGCTTTGGTGGTAAGGATATACCCCAACTTGTCGTAAGTGATTGCCATCTTGACATTCCTGAGCCAATCTTTGTAATTTGGCCATGTCAGTATGTTTTTATCTAGTAATAACTTAAGTCCGGTCATGTTGAATGGTCGCTGCAATTTAGGAGAGAGAAAAGAAACACTTTAGCATGATGCTCTTGCAAGTTTAGAGTAGTTTTTAGTTTGTCTAAACAGGATGGCTCCCACTGTCTCTCGAATCCCTCCTCAAACCATAAAGGAAGAATTAGTCGGGATCAATCTCACCGTACAATACTTTCTTAACCGTTCAGCCAGGCCAGTGTCGGTACTTCGAGGGAGGTTTTCCAACGCTTTCGCGAAGTTCCTTAATTAAGTAACCTCTTTTCCCTGTGGCCGTAGCCCCGCTAACACCTTTTTAGACACCTACTAGGTTTATAGCATTGATCATTAAGTGAGAACTTTCCCGAGGAGTAGCATATACTCACAGTAGGATCGGGATCCAAATATCATCGCATGATAAAACCGAAGGAATCCTACCAGAATCATCACACTCCAAATGGTATGCAGCGCTAGCAAGTTTCAGTACTTATGAAACTCCCGATGTGGATTTTTGCCCCATGCTCTTATGACCTTGACTTTGGCCAAAATATCATAAGTCACATGTTAAGTTCTACCCGTCATTCTCCTGGTTAATTTGGACCCACCCGTACCTACCCTTGACTTTGGCCAAAATGGCAGCACGACTGTCCCAAACCAACGCATCTACCTATGCTGCACATGAATACCCAATAGCTACCAATCACTATGCCTTGACTTTGGCCAAAATACATAGCTTGAATACTTTTTGACCATTCATATGGAATGACGGAGGGCTACGAATGGTTTTGGCGAAACTGTGAACGTAGTGAACTTGATATAATCGATGGAACGAGATAGCTTTTAAAAGGAGTGGTTCAAGCTCCGCATTTAAAAGTTTAGTTTTGAAAAGAACCGAGTGGTTTTCAAAGTGTTCCAATCGACTTTTACTTGGTTTATTTTCTTGCATTAATCTTAATGCGTCCCATCTTTTAATCCTACCATTGCAGAAAACAACCAAAATATGGTGTACGCTTATGCCATCCGCATTCGCCACGGGGCCCCGTCATCACCCGTTAGGTTACTTAACTAACGACAGAGCGGGGGCTGGACTAGCGCGGATGCAAAACATAAGCAACACCTAAATAGTTATTATATATAAACATATAGCAATGATAGCCATTACAGATCACAGATGAACACATTGGATATACTAGGAATCCGCGATTCGTTCGAGCCTGCAACGAAAAGCGGATTACATGGTCGCGATGAATAGCCAATACCCCACCCAAGACCCTTACGGGTGCGGCAAACTACCCGCCAAGTATCCGAAGCGAAGTAACCTCCCTCAACGACATGAGTAGGCCACTCGGCACTTCGAGATACCCGGTAGTTTGTGCACCCCACCATGGGTCTATCCTAGGAGCAAAAACAATAAAAAGAAATTATACAATGACGGCTACAACCCCGACCCGGTTGTACGGTCAAATAAATAATATTACATCAATTTACATATTACATGAATGAAAGAAAAAAGAAACTCTCATCTCACATCCACCCCGGCTATTCATCCGCGACAATCCACCGAGTTCATATACACAAACCAATAAGCATTACAGATCACAGATATGTATAACCCCCACTAATCGACGTATAGCGATTAGCAGACGTTAAATACATATAAACATCACAGATATAACCCAATAGTCAAAGTATAGTGAAGTTCGATCAAAAATACGGATTTATAGCCACCCCAAATACAAATTTCTATTCTGGAAAATCTGGGCAGAAATAAAATATCTTAAAAATCCCAAAACCATATCAGAAGAACACTGCACCAAACTCGGTCCAGAACCGAGTCAACTCAGCCGCGGTTCCGCGGCAAGAAGCATGTTCTTGCCGCGGAAACGCGGTGCTTTGAACGGGTCACTGGATCGTCTTTGGTGTGTTTCTTAACAAAACCCTGAGCTGATTTTTGAAGTAAGATTTATTATTTTTAGAACAGAAAAAAAAACAGAAACTTAGGGTTTTGATAATTTAGTTTTGCGATTTTTACCGATCGAACTTCTATACACTTTACTAACTAGCTAGTTTATGTTTAGTTAGGCTCTGATACCACTGTAAGTCCACGTTGCCCATCCCGGTGCTTGCGGGGAGGCGGAAAACGGAATAAAAATCGGATTTTTATCGAACTAGGCAACATGGACTAACTTAAGGAGGATCTTTGCTAAACAAAAACTAACTACAAGCTAACTAGTATTAGCTACATGGAAGAATGGTTATACCTAGGGCTTTATGTCCTTCTCTCCTTGCTCCTTGGAGTGGAAGAAAGTGATCACCTTGTCGCCTTCTTTAGTCGAAGAAGGATCCACCCGAGAGCCTCAACCTTTGGCTTCAACTTCAAGCTAGAAGTAACTAAGGTGCTAGAAGTGCTAATCCTAGAACCTTAGATAAGAGTAGAGATTACTTTAGAGAGGTTTATCTCAAGCTCATGTGTTTCTCAACTCATGAGAGGGGAGAGCTTGAGAGAGAGGAAGAGGAGGAGAGAGAATCAAAATGATAGAATGAATAAGAATAATGAACCATTCTCTCTAATATGGGTGAATTATGAAATTAGATAATTAGCTAGATAATTGTCATGGTTAATCAAGACTTGACCATTATCATTTCATATTAAATGCAAATTGCAAGGATCAAAGAGCATCTTTTATATGGGAATGATGATGGTCAAAGTGTCAACCTAGGTCAACAAGTCAAGTATGGTCAAATGGTCAACAACCCTAACCATGCACAATTATATTTAACTAATATCAATTATTCATAATACACACATAAGCATTAGGGTTATGAAAATGACAATGGTCATTAACCCTAATCAAAGTCCTCTCCCTCTGTCTCAGTCAACTGTGCATACGCACCCGTATTCGTGATCCGAGGAACACGAATACAATGAGATAAAACCAATCCCAAATCATATACTAGGAGCTGGCTTAAACCAAAGCCCGCTAGTATAAGCTGTCCGGACAGCAAACGTGCACAAGTGCGCGGATGTGAACGAACCCTGTCGCAAAACCATGCGACCTCTACTCATTTTGCCTAAAGGAGAATAACTCTCTGTGTGGGACTCTAAAGACTCGACACTACGCTGGCAGTGGGTTTAACCACAGACCGCAAGCAGCACTAGCTGTACGTAACGGTCCCCAGGTAGATGCCGATAAGAAGACTGACGAGGTGACCCCATCTGAACTCCTACTGAGCCTGAATGTGACAGTCCCCGTACGGTCCGGTCTGTTCGTCTGATACATCGCATGGCGGGCCTAGGGGGCCGGTGAACGTCAGTCCCCTAATAGCGGTACAAGTCGTGTCGGAGTGTAGCCCAGAACACCCTGAGATAACACTGGAAACCTACCAGTATATCTTGCTTGCCCTGGCCAGGGACTACTTGTGTAATGGCTCTCCTGGACACAGCGCGATGTCAACCCCCAATACCGGGAGAGACGAATCCTGTCTAACTGTCACTGCCTCCAAGTGCTTCGGGACTGCACCCAACTACTACCTGTTTGCACGACTCCTTTGAGCCGTGGTAGGGTAGTAATCAAAGTACAGTGGGAACACACTCGAGGCGAAGTGACAGTGTCAAGTCAGCGGACTAAGCTGTACTCATGTCACCTGGGAACTGATAACTGACGATAGGTATAATACCAACCAACAGTTCCCGACGAGTCATGTCCTGTGTACTCGTAACCTAACGAGCACCCGCATACTATCTCAAGTACGACGTACTGACGGCTGTGGGACAGACCGTCTCCCACGATGGGATGAGAAGCGCATACACTAGTCTACTCCGGAGTATCGATGCCCTGTCTCGATAGTCCTACGACTAGGGACCTGTATAAGGATGTGCTTATGGATTACCCATCCCCCACGAGTGTGAGCGCCATCACAATGCTGGTAATCAAGCAAAGATCCTAAGGGCTCTACTAATATGTATATAAGCGATATGCTAAAAGAAACACATGCACATATTAAAGCAGATACAAACCAAGTAGCATACTACCATTTCGAGCAAGATTGTATATACAACTGTGAATATCCCAAGCTTCCATCAAGTAATATACATACTAGTATGATACAGTAATGGCCTCTAGGGCATATACACTAACATAGATCAGTACCCCAGATTATGTGATTTGATGATAAGGATACCAGATAATTGATGTGATGATTGTGATATTGACCCGCACCCAGCTATTGGGATGTCGTACGACGATTTACCGTACGAGCTTATATTTATGATTGATCCGCACTCAAGACTCGAGGATGTCAGATGATGTACGGTATCGTATGCGATACTATTGTGGCGGGATCACCGACTCTTATATTTATACATATATCGACTTAGATTTACGTGGGTTCCATACCCCTCCATATTGACTTGATAGTTAGATCTGTAGTTAGTATAGTAGGTGTTAGACTAGACCGAGTCATACCTATTTGAAAACTAACGAATCGGGAGTATTTTAAAGACAGTCAAAAAGGGATTCTACGGATACTTTAAAAAGGCGCATCTTTTCTTAAAAACACCGTAGCCCTTGTTTTACTAAAAATCCTGATTCGTCTTATTTCAAATGGCATAATTGCATGACATATACATATTGATGTAGATTCTTCATTGTTGTGTTGATTATTCGATTTTTGCATATTCATACTATTCACATCGCTTGCATGCGTTTACTGCTATATCACCATCATGCTGTTTGGACACCAGCACCATTATCGATGATGCGTATGTTCCATGTACACTTGTTTGCCGGCTCACACACTTCATCATCGATAATTGCCATGTCACTGCACTGTAGTACTGTTGCATTCGGGATATGACCCTTGCATGGCATTACTTGTACATATACTTACTGTACACTCATTCTTGTACACATACATATTTGCACATATATGGATGATTTCTCGCTTGATTTGGAGATTTGGGAACCGCAAGATACTCTTTAAAACTGATTCATTTTAAAAGAGCAGTTTCCTTTAACATGTGCATATTACTATTCCAGGTTGCATGATAGACAGATGTGCTTGCTTTTCTTTTACATGTCGCATACATCATGCTTTTGATTATATGCATTGAGATATGTTGTTTCCATGATATTTCTGGATTTGGGAACCGTGGATATTTCAAAAGAGAATATGTAATTGTTTTAAAAACCCGGTTACCCTTGATATGATATTTCAGTGCGTCCACCATGTGTTTTCTCGGTTCTGAGAGTAGCATGTGAAACCCGATTCGAGGAGCGGTAGGCACCATCTGCGGGTACATGGTGGAACCGGTGAGGTACCCCAGGGCAAGAAGACTCGTATATGCTAGACGGTGAGCCCGGCAGGGGAGTACTACCTACCGGTGATAGTATTTGGGACCCGTTGGTTATCCGGAGGATACCGACTGGAGTCATGAGATGGATATGAGGGCCGACTAGGGTGTGCGGCACCTGAGATACATGAGGATTTACGTGTCGATGCTAGGCACAGGTTTTCATGATGTTTTCGAGTGTCGATGCTAGGCACTCAGGTTCCATGATTTGATTATATCCTCATATTCCCATGCATATGCTTTACGATATTTACATGCATGATGCTTATTGTCATTGGGTGACACATAGACGGGATCCACCTATTTATAGACATTGATTACCTAGTTGGAAGATATCCACATACTACTAGACTTCATGTTATAGCTGACATTGATTCATATTGATTACATCGATCATACCTCATTTGTATATATAACAGTGGATGAGGACGCTGTTATATATACCCTTACACCAATATTACTGGAATGGGACGCTAATATATGTGTATTGATATCCATTTAGATACTTCATCATATTATTTCATGCAGACATACCTCATATTTATGACATGTTATTACCTGAGGCACTGGCACGAGCACTTGGCACTACATACATGTATAGATGTTACATTGCCATCTTAGCATGCTTCAGACTTATTCATTGAGGTGTATATATATTGATCGTTTGACCTAGGATTATGTCATGCATTCGGTTTCTTCTTGTAGATGTTTTTCTACTCACGAGTTGGCAACTCACCCCCGTTGTGCCACGGTTTCTTGCAGGTTTCGCCGTACAGGTTTCATTACGGTTTTGCTGGCACTGCTTCTTTTTTGGTGACTTGCTAGTTGGTGGGTTTATTTGTATCGTACCCATAATTATATCTTGTATATTATTATTCAGTTGTATCTAGAAGTTCCATCAACCAAACATGTATTTATTTGAGATAGAGACCAGTGATGTTTATTCTTTCGACCTTAGAGTCGCGCGATACATTTCTTGGGATTTCTTGCTGTTTTGAGTTTCCTTTTCTGTTGTGATCCTCGCCTTTCGGCGTTGTATATTATATTGCTTGCGTGGTTGTGAATGTCGATTGACGAAGAGCTAGCTCCCGCTTGGGGATGCATTTTTCAATATATATATGCTTATTCAGGTTTTGTACCCGTTTGGGGTCTGTTTTTACAAAGGAAACTCTGACGAAATTTTTAGAAAAGACTTGGGATTTTAAATGCATATTTCGGCATATGTTGCAAACTACTTGATTTAAAAATGGTTTTCCTACACTCTACTACTTTCTTGGTTTGGATTTCTGGGTTTTCGGCTTACTTAGAGTACGTACGCCTTGAGACGTTTCGTAGTCTAAGTGCCGGTCATGTTCCGTACTTTCGGGTCGTGACATGTACTACCCGGATCAGTCCTCGTCTCGGACGAGTCAACTCTAACCTCGGCTCTCGCGGCCGCTCTCTGCGCCATCGTAGTCTTTGGCAGCATAATGGCTGAAAAGAAGGTAGGATTCGATAAGGATACGGAAATCGAATCACAAGAATGTATACAATCATGAAAGAATTTCAATCAATAAGTCCTAAGGTCGCTTAGGCGAAATACCGTGTCGCGAGTATGCCGCGGAACATATGCAAGCTACGCCACTCTGCTTCAGCTACCTACTCTATCATACCAGGGTCATCCTACACTCCGAAGGTAAAACCTACGCTTTGATACTAACTTTTTCACGACCCAAAGTTCGGCCCGTGACCGGCACTTAACTACGTAACGTCTACAGGCGTAACGCGACTAAGTAAGCCGAAACCCAGAAATCAAAACTATTAAAGTATTGAGTGTTAAAACATTTAGTAGAAACAGTTGTCAAAACGTTTAGAAAACCTTAAGTAATTTAGTAAAATTCTTTAAAGTTCGAGTTATAATCTTAAAAATTTTGGTAGGATTTCCTTTGTAAAAACTAGCCCCGAAATTGGGTATAAGGCAATATATGAGTAAAAGGATATATAATGAGAATAAAGCATCCCAAACTGGAGCAATCACGCCCAATGGCGGAAACAATCACCATAATGATAATATACGACGCCGTAGCGAAGAATGAGTAAAAATAAGTGAAGAAAACATGAAATATGAAACTGCATAAATAAAGTCGGCTCACAACGAGCTCGACACCAGAGTACAAATAATATACATCGTCCTCACAACTGGTCTCTAAGTCAATACATAAGTAGTAGATGGAGAATTCTAGATACAATGATGTATACAACTGGAAAATAAACAGATACCGCATAAAACCCACCTATCAGCAAAGGGCTCGCACGCCAACTGTGGTATCTGTATCAAAAGATGCAAGAAAACAGCCTGCCGCGACTACTCCGAGGGGCAACCTGCAAGCACTGTGGTACAACGGGGGTGAGTTGCCAACTCGTGAATCGTAGATAACGTATAAAGGTAATCGCAAGTATGCACGTGCTGCGATACTCTAACCTATGCCTGGCCTTGCCATGCTTGCATTAAATGAAGAGAGAGAGAGGGGGAGGTTGACACTTTGTGCACTCATTTCTTTTGCCTCTCATTTGTTTCTCACATCTCTCTCACTCTCACTCACTCATACACAAACACACCCATACCAGCTGCAGCAGCAGCAGAAGAAGCAGCAGCAACCACAGGAGCAACACCAACAGCATCATCATAACAGCAGCACCAGCTTCAGCACCAGCTCCAGCAGCAGCAGCAGCAGCAGCTCCAGCAGCAACAGTAGCACCAAATCTTCTTCCTCACCTCCTTCTCTTGCTTCCTAGGGTCAAGAGTGAGGTATAAAATCTGAGCTAAATTCCTTTTGTGCTAACTTATGTATAGAATTAGCTTCGGTTAGTGATAAAAGTGAGTTTTGTGCTAGAAATGGTGATTAGTGTGGACTTTTGGTTAAGTGATGTTAGTGATGGTTAGACTAACTTAGTTATGTGTTGTTAGGGCCACTTAAACCTAGTTAACCCCAGATTTCACTAAAATACTCTAGGTTTCGCTTTTGTGCAAAATATAACGTTTTTAAACAAAACTTAGACATTTCTGTGATCTGCTTTAGACCCGGGGGTTTCTGATAAAAATTGAGTTAACTGGAGCATACTTGGTAGACCTTGATCACACCACCAGAGCACGAACCCCAGACACCATACCCAGGCCGCCGTTTTATTCATTCTGGCCATAAATTGCGGCCAGACAGGGGACTTAGGGGTTAGGGTTTTGGCTAGAGGAGTCTGCTGTATTTTTAGGGTCAGTGATATGTGCAATTTTGTAAGTTTTCACCTGTGCCAGAATCTGGAACATATATTGTTTTTCCTTTTCATTTTGTTTGCGCGACAAGTATGATACGTGAGTGGGTTCTGTGTTCCAGCGTATCGCGACGTGTCGGGGTAGTTTTAGATGTGTAGACACACGTTTCAGCGTATCGGACATACGCACGTTTAGTTCGCGACGCGAGTTTCTCTTTTGATTTCGATATCGCATTTTGCGAGATATTTGCTTATGTGGATTTTCCCTTGTGTGAATTCTAGGTTCACAGGCGGGTACGTCGGACGCCGCAAGGAAGGGGAAGCAAGTGGTCGGCTACGTGTAGCACGCGACCAGGTGAGTAGATTTAACATCTACGGGGAAATCGCCCGTATGGCGTTAAGCGTCAGGGCATGATAGGATATTTAGTCGTAGATGTTTATGTGTATTATTGTAGCATACCTCCCTTATTGCATATAGAAATGGTAGATATAGAACACTGCACTGTCACTAACGGTTAAAGCTGCACGAGCACTATTTGTATGTTACACTCACACCATTAGTGATTGCCATGACACTTGCACTATAGGATTGCTACGAATTACATATCGTTTAGATTGCCGCATCATTGATGATTTTCTTGACTTGTCACATATACACATATATTGATATCTTCATATGTGCACACATGCACACTGTATATTCATACCAGTGCACACATAAATTGATATCTTCATACCTGTGCACATGCACACTGTATATTCATACCAGTGCACACATATATTGATATCTTCATACCTGCGCACATGTACACTGTATATTCAAACCAGTGCACACATATATTGATATCTTCATACCTACGCACATGCACACTGTATATTCATACCAGTGCACACATTGTTAGTTATATGTATGCCCTAGAGGCCATTGCTGTACATTGGATGTACATTATAGTGGATGCTGGGACATATATAGGGAGGACTTTCTTGCTTGACATGATAGTATGCTATCTGGTTACTCTTTACCTTAACGTATACACTGATTGTCTCTCTGTTACATGTTGGTAAAGCCCTTAGGATGTGTACTTGACTACCTGGACTATGATGCGGATCATACTAGTGGGGACATGGTAGTCCATAAGCACATCCTTCAAAGTCCCTAGTCGTGGGTGTATCGAGATGGGGCATCGATATACCAGAGTAGACTAGCGTATACCTTCTCGACCCATACAGATGGGCGATGGATGATCCCATATCCATTGGTGTTTGACATCGGAGATGATATACGGGTGCTCAGTAGAGACTGGGTACACTGGACGGACTCGCCGAGAACTCCCAGATGGTATTATACCTCACGTCAGATGGCAGTTCTCAGGTGACACTGGTACAGAGTAGTCTGTTGACCCGAGATCGTCATAGAGTCTTGTGTGGTTCCCACTGTGCTTTGATTTCCATCTTACCACGTCCAAGAGGGCGTGAAAAACGGTGGTTTTTGGGTACAGTCCCGAGTCACATGGAGGCAATGAGCGATAGGAGGGGATTCGTCTCTCCCGGTATAGGGGGTTGATGTTGCGCTGTGTTCGATTTGCTATAACAGGAAATCCCTGGCCAAGGTTGCTGAGATTTACTGGTAAGTGTTACCAGTAGTTTCTCGAATTGTTATAGACCTCATATCGACACGACTTATCGAGCTATTGGGGTCTGACGTTTACCACCCCTAGGCAAGATATGCGACATATTTGACGATCAGACCGGACTGTACGGTAGTGTTACTGGTTGGATTCACTGGAGTGTAAGCGGGCTTGCTCGTCGATCTTCTGATCGCTCAATACCCGGGTGGCCGTTACGTTTAGCAGACCGCTTGCGGCTTGTGGGTGTTTGATATGATCA
The DNA here is from genome assembly GCA_030015575.1 of Agapanthus africanus. NCBI lineage: Eukaryota > Viridiplantae > Streptophyta > Magnoliopsida > Asparagales > Amaryllidaceae > Agapanthus > Agapanthus africanus. The sequence continues at coordinate 530,215,874 of JASDDO010000014.1, forward strand.
TCATCTGCTGCCGGCGTATTGACGAGTCTTTAGAGTCCTACACAGAGATTTCCTGGCTCAAGCGAAACGAAATAGGAGCGCATATGAGATATGTGCGGGACCGAGAATAATGCGTGTATGTGATACCGTATTTCATTCTCGCGATCAATGTGTCGAATGGTTGTATGCGATATAACCTAGTTATCGATTCAAGCGTTGATTCGATAAGCCGATACATTGTATACTAGTCGGTTGTGTGCGACATGACCGGATCATTGAATCAAGTGTTGATTTAATGATTTAATGCATATTTATATATATTTGATATATTACTTTGCATCAACTAGTATCGGTTTACTTAAGATGGATTTTCTCACTCGGATGTGCGCATTATATATGTGATATGATTTTGTGCACATGCTTGTATCATGTTAGATGATGCATGCTTTTTGGTTAAGTGTAAAGTATTAAACCTTGGTTAATGAAATGGTTAGGGTTTATTATTTGTTATTCATTTATCTTATTTAGTTATCCATTTATTTTTGATAAATGAATAAAAGAAAATGAAATGAAATGGTGGCTTTCATTTGTTGTTTTCATGAAGCTTCATGAACACTTTGACTAAGTGACCATTTTGTCTCTAGCTTGACCCTAACCATTCCTTTAACTATGATTGATTCTCTACACATTACCATAGTTAGCATTATGATAAGAAATGATTATTATTCTAATTCATTTATTCTTATCATAAGACTTTCTTCTTCTTCATCATCTTCTTCATTGAAGAAAACCTTACTTCATCAATGGTGGATTGATGAAACAAGTGAGAAATCCAATTCTAAAGTCTACCCACTTCCTATTTCTTCATCCTCTACCACTAGCCAAGTAGTAGAGTGTGTTTTCTTCACAAGTTTCTTGACTTGGTGAAGTCGGAGCTCGATTTAGCGATGCCTCGACGTAGATCATCTTCGGCATGGACATCGACGACCTAGCTTGCCCATTCTCCGACGAAGCCGACGCTAGAGCCCGGGAACTCATATGGACAGCGAGAGGACTTCGTTGCGGAGCTATGGAGGTGGAGCACCGGATCTACAAAGGTTGTATTTCCGTATTCTTTATAGTTAAGTTGTTAACTAGTTATCTTTTCGCCTAAAATCTAGCCGACGATCCGTAGTCGGGTCTCTCGGCACCCGTAAATTTTTATATTGGCATGTTCGATGCCTTGTGAGACCTCTTTAGGGTGCCTAGGAACCTTTCACATATATATTGATATCTTCATACCTGTGCACATGCACACTGTATATTCATACCAGTGCGCACATATATTGATATCTTCGTACCTGCGTACATACACACTGTATATTCATACCAGTGCGCACATATATTGATATCTTCATACCTGCGCACATGCACACTGTATATTCATACCAGTGCACATATATATTGATATCTTCATACGTGCGAACATGCACACTGTATATTCATACCAGTGCACACATATATTGATATCTTCATACCTGCGCACATGCACACTATATATTCATACCAGTGCACACATATATTGATATCTTCATACCTGCGCACATGCACACTGTATATTCATACCAGTGCACACATATATTGATATCTTCGTACCTGCGCACATGCACACTGTATATTCATACCAGTGCACACATATATTGATATCTTTATACCTGCACACATGCACACTGTATTTTCATAGTAGTGCTACACTCATATTCGCGTATATATCCATTTGCACATCCATACCTACATACATACATATGTTACATACATGGATGATATCGATTTGATTTCATGAATAATAGGGACCGCATGAGATATTTTCAAAACTGGATTCTTTAAAAGGAGCGGTTTTCCCTTTTTACTCTTAGTGTCATACGACACATTGCATGGATTTACGCATTGAGTTTGGATTTATGGGATTTCTGGATTTGAGAACCGTGGTAATATTTTAAGAAAATACGCACTGTTTTAAAAACTCAGTTTCTCTTGATATGATATTTCAGTGCGTCCACCATGAGTTTTCTCGGTTCCAGAGGGCTTGTGTGAGTATACCCGATTCGAGGAGCGGTAGGCACCGATTGCGGGTACATGGTGGACCCGGTACGGTACCCCGGGGCAAGAAGACACGTATTGTTAGACGGTGAGCCCGGCGGAGGGACTACTACCTACCGGTGATTGGTTGGACCTGGCGGTTATCTGGAGGATACCGACCAGGGTCGATAGATGGATACGGGATGACGCGTACTGCCAGGACCGAGGGCCGATTCCGCAGACGGAGCCCGTGGACCGATCCGGACGGACACAGCCCGATACTTGAGGATTTGCATGTCGATGCTAGACACGACTATTTTATGATATTTCGAGTGCCGATGTTGAGCACTTACGATTCTATGAGATTTACAGGATTTAAGGGCCGATGAGGATTACGGCGCCTGAGTTTTATTGGGATTTGGGTGTATTGATGGACCCGATTATTTTCCACGTTGACATTCTTTGTAAATGTATTTATTCCCATGCTCAGCGTTCAGTATTATACATCTCATCCTATATCTGTAATACCTGATAGAGTACACATTCTATGCACGACTATTGCATACCCTGCTCACCCTATATAGATGTTGTTAGATTGCATTTTCTATGCACGACTATTGCATACCCTGCTCACCCTATATAGATGTTGTTAGATTGCATTTGCTATGCACGACTATTGCATACCCTGCTCACCCTATATAGATGTTGTTAGATTGCATTTGCTATGCATGATTATTGCATACCCTGCTCATCATATAGAGATATTATTAGATTGCACTTGTTGCATGATTATTGCGCATCCATCTCATCATATAGATGTTATCTGTTGGCATAGGTTAGAGTATCGCTGCACGTGCATACTCGCGATTAGCTCTATATGTTTTCTACTATTCACGAGTTGGCAACTCACCCTCGTTGTGCCACAGTGTTTGCAGGTTTCCCCTCGGAGTAGTCGCGGCAGGCTGTTTTCTTGCATCTTTTGATACAGATACCATTGCAGTTGGCGTGCGAGCCCTTTGCTGATAGGTGGGTTTTGTGCGGTATCTGTTTATTTTCCAGTTCTATACATCATTGTATCTAGTATTCTCCATCTACTACTTATGTATTAACTTAGAGACCAGTTGTGAGGACGATGTATATGATTTTGTACTCTGGTGTCGAGTTCGTTATCAGCCGACTTTATTTATGCAGTTATATATTTCATGCTGTCTTCACTTATGTTTACTCATTCTTCGCTACGGCGTCGTATATTTTCATTGTGGTGATTGTTTCCGCCATTGGGCGTGATTGCTCCCGTTTGGGATGCTTATTTTTATTGCATATCATTTCACTCGTGTATTGCTTTGTACCCGATTTCGGGGCTAGTTTTTACAAAGGAATTGCTGCCAAAATTTTTAAGATAATCACTTGAACTTTAAAGAATTTTACTAAATTACTTAAGGTTTTCTAAATGTTTTAACAAATGTTTCTATTAAATGTTTTAACACTCAATACTTTTAATGGTTTTGATTTCTGGGTTTCGGCTTACTTAGTCGCGTTACGCCTGTAGACGTTACATGGTTAAGTGCCGGTCATGGGCCGAACTTTGGGTCGTGACAAAGTTGGTATCAGAGCGTAGGTTTTACCTTCGGAGTGTAGGATGACCCTGGTATGATGGAGTAGGTAGCTGAAGCAGAGTGGCGTAGCGTGCGTATGTTCCGCGGCATACTCGCGACATGATACTCCGCCTAAGCGACCTTAGGACTTATTGATTGAAATTCCTTCATGATTGTATACATTCTTGTAATTCGAACTCCGTATCCTCATCGAATCCTACTTTCTTTTCGTCCATTATGCCGCCAAAGACTATGAGGGCGCAGAGAGCGGCCGCGAGAGCCGAGATTCGAGTTGACTCGTCCGGGACGAGGACTGATCCGGGTAGTACACCAATTATACCAGAGCAGACTGTTCCTCCTACGACAGATCAGATCGCTATGCTAGGGGCCGGTATGCAGGAGATGCGCCAGATGATAAAATCGCTAGTTGAGACGCTTCGAGCGCAGCGACCAGAGGTAGTTCCACCCGTTATGGGGACCGCGATGGTACCTACAGTATAGGCAATTGCCCCTGCAGCTACGGAGGTTATTACGGTATCGCTATCAGAGTTCATGAGGCTGATGCCTCCGGTCTTCACAGGCACCGATGCAGCCGAGGACCCACAGTCTTTTATTGATAGGATGGCCCGGATATGTCGTTCGCTCAGATGCTCATATGCGAGATGGGTAGAGTTTGCGAGCTTTCGCCTGGAAGGTCTTGCACAGAAATGGTTTGAATCGGTTGAGAAGGGCAGAGCAGCAGGTCTTCCTCCTATGACCTGGACCGAGTTTGTGACGGTGTTTCTAGCCCGTTTCCTTCCCTAGAGTGCCAGGGATGCCCGAGCGCGCATATTCGAGACCTTACGCCAGACGCCGGAGATGACAGTGGCAGAGTACGATGTGCTATTCACCGAGCTATCAGTTTATGCCCCATACCTAGTGGCTACTGAGAAGATGCGAGTCAAGAGATTTGTTCGAGGCTTACTTACCCCACTTTTCCTCGCGATCAGCACACGGCATTGCGAGACTTATGCAGCAGCTATATACGCAGCCCTATTAGTCGAGGAGTGCCTTGCAGAGACTTCGGTAGTTCCAGGGCTGAAGAGGGTTCGTACTGATACAGCAGCACGGAGACTTCCATTCGGACGCCGTGATAGACGTCGTACAGGTGGCAGAGACTTGGGGCGAGGCCAGATGTTTAGCTCTTATCCCCAGAAGGGTCAGCAGTCGTCGCGTGGATGCTTTGGGTGTGGTAGTCCCTGTCACAGCATTAGAGATTGTACCGAGATATGCCGGAGGGAGGCAGCAGTACCATATATCACACTTCCACCTTCTCCACCCCAGAGGGCGTTGCCTATTGTACCTACTGTTGCTCCGCGTCAGACTCATGCACAGAAAGGCCGTGGTCGTGGATGGTTTACTCATAGAGGACGAGGTGGCCGAGGTAAAGGACAGCCAGCTGCTGGCAGAGTACAGCCAGTTGCTTGTAGGGGACCGCCAGTTGCAGGCAGACAACAGGCACGGGTTTTCGCGTTGACGCATCAGGACGCACAGGTGTCCAATGCTGTGGTCTCAGGTACCCTATCAGTATGTTCTGTTGACGTACACATGTTGTTTGATCCCGGATCCACGCACTCGTATGTTTCCACACACTTTGTGCCGAGTTTGGGTAGAGAGTCCGGTTTGCTTTATCAACCGCTTGTTATGACCACTCCCATGGGAGAGTCGTTTGTTGCTAGGCACATGTTCCGATCCTGTATTGTCCGTATTGGCGAGAGAGAGTTGCATGTCGACTTGATCCTTCTTGAGATGTTGGACTTCGAGGTTCTTTTGGGCATGGAGTGGTAAGCCACGTGCTATGCATCTGTGGACTGCCGCGAGAAGACAGTTAGATTTTATTTTCCCGGCGAGTCGGCTTTTGTTGTGTAGAGGGGCCGTGGTGCCACCCCTCACATTTTGATTTCTTCTCTTCGCGCTGGACAGCTGTTGAGGAAGGGATGTCAGGGATTTCTAGCCTATGTTTGTGATACTAGAGCTACGGATGTTCCGTTGGACCAGGTTCCGATTGTTCGTGAGTTCCCTGATGTTTTCCCTGATGAGCTTCCTGGGCTACCACCCGAGCGGGATATTGTTTTCTGTATTGATTTGATTCCCGGCACGGGACCTATTTCTACCGCCTTATCGGATGGCCCCGACGGAGCTTAGTGAGTTGAAGGGTTAGTTGCAAGATTTGCTGGATAAGGGACTTATCCGGCCTAGTGTTTCTCCTTGGGGTGCTCCAGTCCTGTTTGTCAAGAAAAAGGACGGCGGTTTGCGTTTGTGTATCGACTACCGCCAGCTGAACAAGGTTACCGTGCGGAACAGATATCCTTTACCACGCATCGATGACTTGTTCGACCAGCTTCAGGGTGCAGGATATTTTTCGAGGATCGACTTGCGATCAGGATACCATCAGCTGCAGGTTCGATAGGAGGATATTCCGAGGACAGCTTTCCGCACGCGCTATGGCCATTATGAGTTTTTGGTGATGTCGTTCGGACTCACCAACGCCCCAGCAACATTCATGGACTTGATGAACCGTATATTCAGGCCGTATCTTGATTTGTTCATCATTGTATTCATTGACGATATTTTGGTGTATTCCCGTAGCCGAGAGGAGCACGAGCAGCACCTACGGATCACACTGCAGATCTTGAGGGAGCACCAGCTTTTTACAAAATTCTCCAAGTGCGCATTCTGGCTTGACAGCGTAGACTTCTTGTGTTACGTGATTACACGAGATGGTATATGTATGGACCCGAGGAAGATCGAGGCCGTTCAGAGTTGGCCCAGACCCGCATCAGTTACGGAGATCCGCACCTTTCTAGGACTGGCCGGCTACTACAGGCAATTTGTACAGGACTTCCCCGTATTGCCGCACCTTTGACCGGGTTGACCCGGAAGGGAGTTCTTTTCGATTGGCCGGAGGAGTACGAGCATAGCTTTCAGCAGCTACGGACTTGTTTGACTACGGCGCCAGTGTTATCGTTGCCTTCAGGATCAAGCGGATTTGTGGTCTATTGTGATGCTTCTCGAGTAGGGTTAGGGTGCGTATTGATGCAGCATAACAGGGTGATCGTGTATGCTTCACGGCAGTTGAAGATACATGAACAGAACTACCCCACTCACGATTTGGAGATGGCTGCTGCGGTCTTTGCACTCAAGATCTGGCGACATTACCTATACGGTGAGTCGTGCCAGATATTCACTGATCACAAGAGCTTGAAGTATATATTTCAGCCGCGAGACCTGAATCTCAGACAGCGCCGTTGGAAGGAACTAGTAAAGGACTACGATTGCGAGATCTTGTATCACCCGGGCAAGGCGAACGTAGTGGCGGATGCTTTGAGCAGGAGGCGCGGGGTAGTCTATCTTTTTTGAGCACAGTACAGAGACCGTCGTCGGCAGATGGGCAGATTTTATGCGACAGCCGAGTGCAGTTCGAGTTCACGCCGATCGGGGGACAGCTTGCGCATGTTCGTGCACGCCCACAGTTGCTTGACCTTATACATGAGGCACAGTACAATGATGACCGTTGTTCAGAGATCATGGCACAGATTGGACGATGGCAGATTTTCCGAGTTCGTGATCGATGATCAGGAGATACTGCGATTTGGGACTAGACTGTCCATACCAGATGCTGAGGGATTGCGGCGTGAGATTCTTGAGGAGGTACATCGATCGGTGTATAGTGTTCATCCGGGTTCCACCAAGATGTACCATGATTTGAGGGATGTTTACTGGTGGGACGGAATGAAGTGGGACATCGCAGATTTCGTGTCGGGATGCCTGACTTGTCAGCAAGTCAAGGCGGAGTACCAGAGGCCAGCGGGAGAGCTACAGCCGTTACCCATCCCAGAGTGGAAATGGGAGCAGATTTCGATGGATTTCGTTGTTGGTCTACCTAGGACTAGGTGAAGGTTTGACTCCATTTGGGTGATCGTGGATCGTTTGACGAAAGCGGCTCACTTCCTGCCGGTGAAGACAGCTTTCGGATTTGCTCAGTATGCCCAGATTTACATCGACGAGATTGTACGACTGCATGGAGTCCCGACGTGTATCGTGTTCGACTAAGGCACCCAGTTTACCAGCCGACTATGGCAGAGGCTTCAGGTGGCTTTGGGTACCCGTTTGAGTTTCAGCATAGCATTTCATCCGCAGACCGACGGCCAGTCAGAGCAGACTATTCAGACTCTCGAAGACATGCTCCGAGCGTGAGTTTTAGTTTTTGATGGTAGCTGGGATCATCATTTACCCGTGGTGGAGTTCTCCTACAACAATAGTTTCCAAGATACTATTCAGATGGCACCTTTCGAGGCCTTGTATGGGAGGAGATGTAGATCGCCCGTCTGTTGGACAGAGCTCCGTGAGAGCAGTATTTTGGGGCCACAGATCGTACAGGAGACGACCGAGAAGATTCAGCTGATTCAAGACAGGATGAGGACAGCTCAGAGCAGGCAGAAATCGTATGCTAACAGACGCCGCCGCAGATTAGAGTTCGCAGTTGGTGATCACGTTTTTCTGAGGGTCTCTCCGATGAAGGGAGTGATAAGGTTTGGACGGAAGGGGAAGCTTAGCCCCAGATTCATAGGTCCCTTCGAGATCCTTGAGCGTGTGGGCGCAGTGGCATATCGTTTGGCTCTTCCACCCGACTTCCCAGAAGTCCACCCAGTATTCCACGTGTCGATACTTCGCAGATACCTACATGACCCTTCGCACATGATTCAGCATCAGACCTTTCAGCTCGAACGCGATCTTTCGTTCACTGAGCAGCCAGTCGTTATATTGGACCGGCAGGTGAAGAATCTTAGATCGAAGGTCTTGCCATCAGTGAAGGTGCTTTGGTGTCACGTCCCGAAAGTACGGAATATGACCGGCACTTAAACTACGAACGTCTCAAGGCGTATGTATTCTTAGTAAGCCGAAAACCCAGAAATCCAAACCAAGGAAAGTAGTAGAGTGAAGGAAAACCAATTTAAATCAAGTAGTTTTAATAGCATAAGCCGAATTATGCGTTTTTAAAAACATCAAATATTTCCTGAAAATTTCGGCAGAGTCTCCTTTGTAAATACTGGCTCCCAAACGGGATATAACATGAATAGTATATGAAATCAATAAAAGGCATCCCCAAGCGGGAGCTAGCTCTTCGTCAAACGACGGTCACAACCACACAAGCAATATAATATACAACGCCAAGGGCGAGGATCGAAACTCAAAAGGAAACTCAAAACAACAAGAAATCCACAGAAATATAACGCGCGACTCTAAGGTCGAAAGAATAACATCACTGGTCTCTATCTCAAAATAAATACATGTTTGATTGATGGAACTTCTAGATACAACTGACTAATAATATACAATGCATAATGATGGGTACGATACAAATAAACCCACCTACTAGCAAGTCACCCGAAAGAAGCAGTGCCAGCAAAGCCGTAATGAAACATGTACGGCAAAACTTGCAAGAAACTATGGCACAACGGGGGTGAGTTGCCAACTCGTGAGTAGAAAAACATCTACGAACAGGAATCACATGTATGACGCAATCCTGGGTCATACGATCATAGTATATCCTCAAATAAAATAACCAGCAGCCTATAACAATGGCTAGGGTAAATATCTAACCCGAGTGTAATACTATGTGCCCGTGTCAGTGCCTCAGGTAGCAATGTATCATATGGATGATGCATGAATGCATGAAACAGAATGCATGTACGGAAGAAAACTGCTTTCATAAATTAGTGAGATTTCTATATTTTTTAAAATGAGGTATCATAAATGAAATCAGCATAAACAGTGCCTAGCATCGACACAAAACAGTATCCAAATATCTCGATATCTCTGTGTCCCAATCTCTGTACCTCAATATCTCAAAATCTCAATGTCTCAATCACAATATCTAGGGCGTCGTCAGTCCAAACCGGCCCCTACCATCCATCTCAAGACCACGACGGTATCCTCCGGATATCCGACGCGTCGGGTAAAATCACCGGTCGGTAGTGCTCCCCTGCCAGGCTCAACGCCATCATCTGCGATCCTCTTGCCCCGGGGTACCTCACCGGGTCCACCATGTACCCGAAACGGTTCCTCTATCTCCTCGAATCGGGTCTCGAAATCCATCAGCAAACTCATGGTGGACGACTCATACATCATGAGAAAACCGCACTTTTTATTCAAAAGGAGAGAAAAGAAGTTTATATAAATTGTGCGGTTTTCCCCCAAATCCAGAAAATCTCATGGAAATCCGAATCCAAATCATCAATAGCATGTAAAACCATGAATATAGGCATGAGAATCCATGAATGCGGCATAACAATGAATAACAGTATGCATGAAGTAGCAAGTAATAACTACAATGTCTAAACTATTAGCTAACAACTTATGTCAAATGAAATAGTATTTTCTAAAGTGTTCGTGGCATGGCAATTAACGATGAAGAGGTGTGTGAGCCGGCAAGTAAGTGTACATGGTACATACGCGTCATCGGTAATGGTGTTGGTGTCCTAACAGCATGATATCGACAATAGAATATGAATCATAATGTAAACATGCGATGCGGAGCGAACAACAATAATGAGCGGGAGCTAAATACTAGACACAAAGATAACAATCTATATTTAATATATATATACGTCATACTATGGTGTCATTTGAAATAACAAAAATCGTGGGGTTTTGGAAATAAGGGCTACGGTGTTTTTAAGAAAAGATACGCCTTTTGAAATATCCGTAGAATCCCTTGACCTGTCTTTTAAAATAACCATAATCCGTTAGTTTTGAAATAGGTAGGAGTCTAATCTAGTCTAACAACTACACTAAACTATACGGCTGAACTAACAAGCTGAACTACAGGTAAGGAAACCGCCTAACATCTGAGTCGATACAAATACATACCTGTATATATATAGTCTGTGATCCCGCCTCAATAATATCATATCCGATACCATATCTATAATCAGACATCCCAAGTCAAGAGTGCGGATCAATCATCAATATATAGCTCGTACGTAAATCCGTCGTACGGCATCCCCAATCTGGGTACAGGTCAATATCACATTATTCATCTGGTATCCTCTTTATCCAAGATCATAATCTGGGTACTGATCTACGTCAAGTACGATACTAATATCATCAATATAGTCATGATCTGACTGCTGATCTACAGCCTCATACAAACCGATATCATCATCATATATCGTCATAAAGAGGTATACATCACCTAATGCGACCTATTATAAATATCTTAATATATCTTATCTCATATCACGATCACATGTCAACCATTCAATGTATAACACTATTCACATGTAACGTCGTCCCAAGATCCGCTATAATATCAGGACGTATCTCAAGTACGAATCCTGCCATATCACCGTTCTCGCGGTCTCAATCAAATCTTATCGACCCATCTCAAATCCAGTATGTGAACACATAGTCCCATACCCATGTGAACACATAACAATATAACCCCATATAAGCACATATGAAAGAAGAATGCATGCAAGCATGGGTGTGTGTGTGTAAATGCGATACAACCTCTACTCTAGGGTCTCGCAACACTAAACCTATCCAATCACACCTAAAATCTATCCTTATCATCAATAAACTCAACAATATATAATCAATATATATGTGTGTATACGTATTCGTATACATCACCACGAACTGCGGGGGTGCTATACGCCATCCACCCGACTTCTCCCCGTAGATATAAATCTACTCACCTGGTCCTCGCTCGCCGGTGCCGACGTTGCCACGCGCTTGCTTGTCGTCTCGAAGTCCACATGGGGTACCTACATATCATAACGCACCGTATCGCATTAAAACCAAATTCGAAATCGAAACGGCATACGAAAATCAAATCAGCACGCGTATCACGCATAGGTCAAAACCTATCGCCTACGCATGCAAGAATAGCCAAACCAACCCTCGATGTCAATGTACAAACGTCAAACCATCGAGAAAACCCAAACACACTCATTTGCGCATCCACGAACACTAATTATAATATAAAATAAGTTAAAATTTACAAAAACCATAAACTCACTTTAAATGGTTCCAATTTCAAGTTTAGAAATTCAAGAGAAGGATTTGGATCATGTTAGGGTTGTGATAATTTGATGATGGTTGTGATATGTATTTTAGCATCTTATGATATGCAAATTTAGTCTAGTAGTTGATTTGTATATTGTCACTTAAAATTTTGGTAATTAATTGAAAATTTAGAATTTAAAATATAGTAAGGGTTTCATCATATCATTAACATTCTAGATTTGATTTTCGTATGCCGTTTCGATTTCGAATTTGGTTTTAATGTGATACGGTGCGTTATGATATATAGGTACCCCATGTGGACTTCGAGACGACAAGCAAGCGCGTGGCGACGTCGGCATCGGCGAGCGAGGACCAGGTGAGTAGATTTATATCTACGGGGAGAAGTCGGGTGGATGGCGTATAGCACCTCCGCAATTCATGGTGATGTATACGAATACGTATACACACATATATATTGATTATATATTGTTGAGTTTATTGATGATAAGGATAGATTTTAGGTGTGATTGGATAGGTTTAGTGTTGCGAGACCCTAGAGTAGAGGTTGCATCGCATTTACACACACACACCCATACTTGCATGCATTCTTCTTTCATATATGCTTATATGGGGTTATATTGTTATGTGTTCACATGGGTATGGGACTATGTGTTCACTTACTAGATTTGAGATTGGTCGATAAGATTTGATTGAGACCGCGAGAACGGTGATATGGCAGGATTCGTACTTGAGATACGTCCTGATATTATAGCGGATCTTGGGACGACGTTACATATGAATAGTGTTATACATTGAATGGTTGACATGTGATCGTGATATGAGATAAGATATATTAAAATATTTATAATAGGTCGCATTAGGCGATGTATACCTCTTTATGACGATATATGATGATGATATCGGTTTGTATGAGGCTGTAGATCAGCAGTCAGATCATGACTATATTGATGATATTAGTATCGTACTAGACATAGATCAGTACCAAGATTATGATATTGGATAAAGAGGATACCAGATGAATAATGTGATATTGACCCGTACCCAGATTGGGGATGCCGTACGACGGATTTACGTACGAGCTAAATATTGATGATTGATCCGCACTCTTGACTTGGGATGTCTGATTATAGATATGGTATCGGATATGATATTATTGAGGCGGGATCACCGACTATATATATACAGGTATGTATATGTATCGACTCAGATGTTAGGCGGTTTCCTTACCTGTAGTTCAGCTTGTTAGTTCAGCCGTATAGTTTAGTATAGTTGTTAGATTACATTAGACTCCTACCTATTTCAAAACTAACGGATCGTGGGTATTTTAAAAGACAGGTCAAGGGATTCTACAGATATTTCAAAAGGCGTATCTTTTCTTAAAAACACTGTAGCCCTTATTTCCAAAACCCCACGATTTGTGTTATTTCAAATGGCTCCATAGTATGACGTATGTATATATTAAATATAGATTGTTATCTTTGTGTCTAGTATTTAGCTCCCGCTCATTATTGTTGTTCGCTCCGCATCGCATGTTTACATTATGATTCATATTCTATTGTTGATATAATGCTGTTAGGACACCAGCACCATTACCGATGACGCGTATGTACCACGTACACTTACTTGCCGGCTCACACACGTCTTCATTGGTAATTGCCATGTGACGAACACTTTAGAAAATACTATTTCATTTGACATAGGTTGTTAGCTAATAGTTTAGACATTGTAGTTATTACTTGCTACTTCATGCATACTGTTATTCATTGTTATGCCGCATCATGGATTCTCATGCCTATATTCATGGTTTTACATGCTATTGATGATTTGGATTCGGATTTCCATGAGATTTTCTGGATTTGGGGGAAAACCGCAAAACTTATATAAACTTCTTTTCTCTCCTTTTAAATAAAAAGTGTGGTTTTCCCATAATGTATGAGTCGTCCACCATGAGTTTGCTGATGGATTTCGAGACCCGATTCGAGGAGATGGAGGAACCATTTCGGGTACATGGTGGACCCGGTGCGGTACCCCAGGGCAAGAGGATCGCAGATGATGGCGTTGAGCCTGGTAGGGGAGCACTACCGACCGGTGATTTTACCCGACGCGTCGGATATCCGGAGGATACCGTCGTGGTCTTGAGATGGATGGTAGGGGCCGGTCTGGACTGATGGCGCCCTAGATATTGTGATTGAGACATTGAGATTTTGAGATATTGAGGTAGAGAGATTGCGACACAGAGATATCGAGATATTTGGATACTGTTTTGTGTCAATGCTAGGCATTGATTATGCTGATTTAATTTATGATACCTCATTTTAAAAAATACAGAAATCTCACTAATTTATGAAAGCAGTTTTCTTCAGTACATGCATTCTGTTTCATGCATTCATACATCATCCATATGATACATTGCTACCTGAGGCACTGACATGGGCACATAGGGTTACATTCGGGTTAGATATTTACCCTAGCCATTGTTATAGGCTGCTGGTTATTTTATTTGAGGATATATTATGATCGTATGACCTAGGATTGCGTCATACATGCAATTCCTGTTCATAGATGTTTTTCTACTCACGAGTTCGCAACTCCCCCCGTTGTGCCACAGTTTCTTGCAGGTTTTGCCGTACAGGTTTCATTACGGCTTTGCCGGCACTGCTTCTTTCGGGTGACATGCTAATAGGTGGGTTTATTTGTATCGTACCCATCATTATGCATTGTATATTATTATTCAGTTGTATCTAGAAGTTCCATCAACCAAACATGTATTTATTTTTGAGATAGAGACCAGTGATGTTATTCTTTCGACCTTAGAGTCGCGCGTTATATTTATGTGGATTTCTTGTTGTTTTGAGTTTCCTTTTGAGTTTTGATCCTCGCTCTTGGCGTTGTATATTATATTGCTTGTGTGGTTGTGATCGTCGTTTGACGAAAAGGTAGCTCCCGCTTGGGGATGCCTTTTATTGATTTCGTATACTATTCATGTTGTATCCCGTTTGGGAGCCAGTGTTTACAAAGGAGACTCTGCCGAAATTTTCAGGAAATATTTGATGTTTTTAAAAACGCATAATTCGGCTTATGCTGTTAAAACTACTTGATTTAAATTGGTTTTCCTTCACTCTACTACTTTCTTTGGTTTGGATTTCTTGGTTTTCGGCTTACTTAGAATACATACGCCTTGAGACGTTCGTAGTTTAAGTGCCGGTCATATTCCGTACTTTCGGGACGTGACAAAGTTGGTATCAGAGCGTTAGGTTTTACCTTCGGAGCGTAGGATGACCCTTGGTTGATGGAATAGGTGACTAAAGTAGAGTGACGTACCGTGGTATGTTCCGCGGCATACTTACGATACGCTACTCCACTTAAGGAGCCTTAGAATATACATTTCTTTGCCCAGTATCATATTCATTCCTGATCTAGCCTCATCGGTACCAGTTAAGGTTTGCTACCATGATTACGGGCAAGGGGAGCTACGGCTAGAGTTGCGGTCAGCACGAGCTCGTCACGAACGAGGATTGACCAGGGCGTAATTCCGGCGACACACGATTGCGGAGATGTGTCTTTTTACTGTATTTTCGCGCCATGAGCGTTTGGCGGATCGCCTTTACGAGATTTCTCGGACATGTCGATCAGTACCAGAGGATTGAGCCAATGATAGAGGCCAGCCAGATTTTGATGACCGTTGGCGTATTGCTTATTCATGATGATTGAGGCACTGTTCAGCGTGCAGACGAGCGAGCCTGTTATTGCTGCGAACGACGAGATATCGCCCCAGATGTTGGAGCTATTGCAGTACGAGTTGTACTAAGAGATGATAGAAGGTCGCTAGTCACCCGAGAATGAATGACTAGGACACGTGGTTCGTTCTCCTACCCCGATGCGAGGTCATCAGATAATTTGATTCCAGCTAGAGACGACTTCACACGGAGACGTTGAGAGTCGACAGAGACGATCGAATGTCCGAAACCTATTATTCCAAGTTTAAAGTATTCGGAAAGACATGCAGGCAATTCTATGGACCCTCTAGAAGAATGAAACCCTAACTCGACTTAATGACCGTGTGAAAGCCTTTGAACCTTAGGGTTCGCGGCAGTTCCGCGGCGCCATTAGTGAGGCTTGGGTTTGCCCTTCTACGGCTGGACCATCGATGTTGTGGTACGTACTTGATACTGTTAAACTGTACCCAAGATGTTGAGCTCTTGGGGGATTATGAGGTTTTGACAAATCGATCGGATGGTTCGACTTCATTCGGAGGCCATGTGGTGAGATGCATTTCTTGGGAGACTCCAGATACAAGGATAGCCGTAGGAGCTCAGTCCATGCAGCCACGACGAGACGAGTCCGAAACAGTCGACATTAGAGAAAGTGGAGTAAGAGGTTCGTACGAGATCTTGACGAGATGACGTTCCACTCCGCCGACATCAGAGATGCGATACGCATGCCGAGATATTATACTTGGATATACCTTCCAGAAGAAGTCGCGATGAGTATGCAGCCGTTCCGGAACGAGAACAGATCTAGTAAGGGACGATGACTTCCGGACAGTTCGGCAGAGACGAGATTTGGGAGAGATCTTGACAGGACCTTTATGGAATGAATTATGAGAAGACTTGGACCCAGGAGTGGTCGTGTTACGCACACCAGCAGGCCAGAGTTTAGGATCGTCGACAAGACATGCTATGAGTGACCACGACAGTTGGCCAGAGGTTCTTAGAGGAAGTGCTTGAGCGGGGACTATTCCGCCATATTTGATTTCGGTATTTTGGGCGATCTATTCGCATGATTGATTTTGATGATTGAGTTTCATGATATTTGTTTTCATGGACCATGGTTGCACTTGCTGAGTATTTGCGATTTTTGCACAGTTGTTGCACTTGATCTCGTTTTCGTGCCTTGGTTTCTCACGTTTATGATTTTATGGGTTCCATACAGTTGAGTTGATTTTGTGCGTATATACGCACACGATTTGGTTTTTGCACTCGGTATGATTCACATATGCTTGCAGTGCAGTGATACGCATTTTGTGCACTTAGATGCACTGGACTTCGATTTCGATTGTGATACTCGATGTTTGTTTTGTGCACCTTGTGCACCTGATTTGATTTTGCGCATGTTCGACGCTTGATATTGGATTTCATGATTTCGTGCATGATGGATGCACCTGGTTTGGATTTTCATGCATGTTGAGCGCATGTTTTGAGAAGCGATTTTGGTGCACATCAGATGCACTAAATCGAGATTCTTCGTGCGTGTCAGATTCACCTGTCCTTGCTGTCAGACACACACGTTGCCTATGACAGATGTTGTGTGCACACCCGATGCACTTAGATGTTGTTTCTGTGCACATGTATGGCACATATATGGATTTTGATTTCCGTGCGCACCAGACGCACATAGTATTTATATGCATATTTTGGGAATTGATTTCTTATGGAGCAGTACGTTTTTATGATGATTGCTATGAGTTTTTGTACTGAGCAGGACTAGTCAGAGAATAGTACCTGAATATATTTTGCATGCATTGATAGTTATTAAAGGGATTTCCAAAAAGCGAGCTATAGTCTCAGTATTTACCTACGTGTCTGATATGGCACGAAATGTTTAAAACAAGGAGACCCTTCTAAATTGTTTCCAAAACGGCAGAATGTACATATTAAACAAAGGATATATATATATATATATATGTAGTTATTTTCTTACAATAGACGTCCGCCACTGTGTAGTGCTGCGAGCATCGCACAGCGATTTGAAGAAGATTTGGCATGCATTGCTTCCAAATGTTTTAATGATGTATATCATATTGATTTTCATTTTGGATTTAGACATTGTGTCTTCACCACGACTCCGATGATTGTGGGATGCTGGATGGAGTTTTGATTTTGAGTTACATGCTCATTTTTAATCCGCATGCGCTGCGCTACGATTTGTTTTATGTATTTATGATTTCGGAGCCCCGACGACTTGATGGTTTTGCTTAGATGTTTTAGTATTTGGGGGGAGTTTTAATTTAAATTCGGGGACCGAATTTCTTTAAGGGGGAAGATTGTAACATTTTGAAAATCGTTTCGGTGAAATTTCGGAAAATCGGTAAAATGAGGGGGTTTTCTGTAAAAAGTCAAAATACAAATATCTTTATTATAAAATTAAATATACATATTATAGCTATGTAATTGCTAGTATTTGATGTTTATTGAGCCACTGGTGAAATTTCAAATTTTCTGAAATTTTTTCCGAAAATAATTATTTTAAATTATTTTAAACCGTCACTAATACATTTATTTAGGGAAAATTATAAATTGGAATGAGTTGAAACAAATTTTGTGCATCATAACATATTAAACCAAATTTTAACACGTTGTTTTTGAAATGAAATGAAGTTGTTAATCGGTTTTAGAAAATATTGAAGAAAAAGGCTTTTTTTGGTGAAATTAGTGTAAGTGGAAGTGGGGTATAACATTTATCTTTGTTTCTACCCAAACAAAACCCATACACTCTCTCCTCTCCCCAAATCAGAAGCCCCAAGTTGTCCCCCCCTCATTTTCACCGCTTGGATTGTTAAAAGAAAAGAAAGACAAAGGAGATGGTAGAAAATTGTTAAATGAGAGTGGACTTTGACTTGGGTTGACTTGGTATCATTTTTCCCCCACCTCACTCTCTCTCCTCTCTTCCCTAACCTACAGCCGAGCCCCCCCCCCCTCTTGCTGTCCAGATTTTTCCCCCCAAAATCCCACTTCATTTTGGCCTCAAAAATGTCCAAAATTCCATCTAAAATCAAGCTAAAATCCAAATCCGACTCCTACCGATTTTTCCTTAGCCCTTAATGCATGGATCTTGGTGGAAAGTTTGCATTTTAGGGGCTGTGTTTTGGCAAGTGTGGATCTCATTTCAAACTAGTTAGAGGTATAAACCTTTTCCAATTGATACTTGTTCTAATCTATGATTGTAATCAAGTGTTAGTTAGGTTTTAAATGGTTCCAATTTCAAGTTTAGAAATTCAAGAGAAGGATTTGGATCATGTTAGGGTTGTGATAATTTGATGATGGTTGTGATATGTATTTTAGCATCTTATGATATGCAAATTTAGTCTAGTAGTTGATTTGTATATTGTCACTTAAAATTTTTAAAATTGGAGTTTTAACAAACTAGGTTTTGGTAATTAATTGAAAATTTAGAATTTAAAATACAGTAAGGGTTTCATCATATCATTAACATTATAATGAGTGGTTTAATGCCTTTGGATCATGCAAAACCAAGCGTAGTTGTTGTTTTGTGTATTTTTACTTGAAATTGTTAAAATTAGATAAATTGCAAAACTAGAATTTTTAGTTTTATAAGAATGGATGACATTAATTTTTGAAATGGATTGTATGACTTATTTAAAATGTTTAATAAGTATTATGGCCGCTAGATTTGTTTAAACGTTGAGTTTTGTACTAAAATGGGTAATTTTTGCTTGCTAGATTTTAGATGGAATTTTGAACATTTTTGAGGCCAAAATGAAGTGGGATTTTGGGGGGGAAATTCTGGACAACAAGAGGGGGGGCTCAACTGCAGGTTAGGGAAGAGAGGAGAGAGAGTGAGGTGGGGGAAAAATGATACCAAGTCAACCCAAGTCAAAGTCCACTCTCATCTAACAATTTTCTACCATCTCCTTTGTTTTTCTTTTCTTTTAACAATCCAAGTGGGGAAAATGAGGGGGGGACAACTTGGGGCTGCTGATTTGGGGAGAGCAGAGAGGGTGTGGGTTTTGTTTGGGTGAGAAACAAAGATAAATGTAATACCTCACTTCCATTTACACTAATTTCACCAAAAAAAAGCTTTTTTCTTCAATATTTTCTAAAACCGATTAACAACTTCATTTCATTTCAAAAATAACTTGTTAAAATTTTGTTTAATGTGTTATGATGCACAAAATTTGTTTCAACTCATTCCAATTTGTAATTTTCCCTAATTAAATGTATTAGTGACGACTTAAAATTATATTAAAATAATTATTTTCGGAAAAATTTTCAGAAAATTTGAAATTTCACCAGAGGCTAAATAAACATCAAATACTAGAAATTACATAGCTAGAATATGTATATTTAATTTTATAATAAAGATATTTGTATTTTGACTTTTTACAGAAAACCCCCTCATTTTACCGATTTTCCGAAATTTCACCGAAACGATTTTCAAAACGTTACATTTGGCGCAGCCCGAATGGTGAAGAGATCACTTGGGAGGCTGAGGGCGAGATACGGAAGAAATTCCCTCATCTCTTTGAAGGTATGCGTAGCTTTATATTTTTAAATTCGGGGACGAATTTCTTTAAGGGGGGAAGATTGTAACACCTTAGGATGAGATTAATGGATAATTATATTTTAATATATGGTTTTTAATAAAAAGTTTACCAAAACGATTTTCAAATAATTTATCAAATTTATTGAATATTTTATTAGAATTTTCATAGACATGCACACACTTGTGCATGTAAACTAGGGTTAAAATAGGGTTAAACCATGATTAGCAACCATGGTGGGTTAAGCCATTTTCCTTAAGTGTTTTGGGTTTTAATTAAGTGTGTTTTTTTAATGAGAAATGATTTGAAACTGGTTGACTTGGAGGGTGAAAGAGAGAGAGAGAGAATGGGCATGATGGCCTTGCCATGCTTGCATAAATGAAGAGAGAGATAGAGGGGTTGACACTTTGTGCACTCATTTCTTTTGCCTCTCATTTGTTTCTCACATCTCTCTCACTCTCACTCACTCATACACACACACACCCATACCAGCTGTAGCAGCAGCAGCAGAACAAGCAACAGCAGCAGAAGAAGCAGCAGCCGCAGCAGCAACACCAACATCATGAGCATAGCAACAGCACCAGCATCAGCAACAGCTCCAACAGCAGCAACAGCAGCACCAAATCTTCTTCCTCTCCTCCTTCTCCTGCTTCCTATGGTCGAGAGTGAGGTATAAAATCTGAGCTAAATTCCTTTTGTGCTAACTTATGTGTAGAATTAGCTTCGGTTAGTGATAAAAGTGAGTTTTGTGCTAGAAATGGTGATTAGTGTGGACTTTTGGTTAAGTAATGTTAGTGATGGTTAGACTAACTTAGTTAAGTGTTGTTAGGGCCACTTAAACCTAGTTAACCCCAGATTTCACTAAAATACCCTAGGTTTCCATTTTGTGCAAAATATAACGTTTTTAAACAAAACTTAGACCTTTCTGTGATCTGCTTTAGACCCGGGGGGTTCTGATAAAAATTGAGTTAACTGGAGCATACTTGGTAGACCTTGATCACACCACCAGAGCACGAACCCCAGACACCCAACCCAGGCCGCCGTTTTATTCATTCTGGCCGCAAATTGTGGCCAGACAGGGGACTTAGGGGTTAGGGTTTTGGCTAGAGGAGTCTGCTGTATTTTTAGGGTCTCTGATATGTGCAATTTTATAAGTTTTCACCTGTGCCAGAATCTGGAACCATATATCGTTTTTCCTTTATGTTTTGTTTGTACGACATGTGTGATACGTGAGTGGGTTCTGTGTTCCAGCGTATCACGACGTGTCGGGTTAGTTTTAGATGCGTAGATACACGTTTATGCGTATCGGACACACGCGCGTTTAGTTCGCGACGCGAGTTTCTCGTTTGATTTCGATATCGCGTTTTGCGAGATATTTGCTTATGTGGATTTTCCCTTGTGTGAATTCTAGGTTCGCAGGCGGGTACGTCGGACGCCGCAAGGAAGGGAAGCAAGTGGTCGGCTACGTGTAGCACGCGACCAGGTGAGTAGATTTAACATCTACGGGGAAATCTCCCGTATGGCGTTAAGCGTCAGGGCATGATAGGATATTTATTCGTAGATGTTTATGTGTATTATTGTAGCATACCTCCCTTATTGCATATAGAAATGGTGGATATAGAACACAGCACTGTCACTAACGGTTAAAGCTGCATGAGCACTATTTATATGTTACACTCACACCGTTAGTAATTGCCATGACACTTGCACTATAGGATTGCTACGAATTACATATCGTTTTGATTGCCGCATCACTGATGATTGTCATGACTTGTCACATATACATATATATTGATATCTTCATAGCGCACATGCACACTGTATATTCATACCAGTGCACACATATATTGATATCTTCATACCTGCGCACATGCACACTGTATATTCATACCAGTGCACACATAAATTGATATCTTCATACCTGCGCACATGCACACTGTATATTCATACCAGTGCACACATATATTTATATCTTCATACCTGCGCACATGTACACTGTATATTCATACCAGTGCACACATATATTGATATCTTCATACCTGCGCACATGCACACTGTATATTCATACCAGTGCATACATATATTGATATCTTCATACCTGCGCACATGCACACTGTATATTCATACCAGTGCATACATATATTGATATCTTCATACTTGCGCACATACACACTGTATATCCAAACCAGTGCACACATATATTGATATCTTCATACTTGCGCACATGCACACTGTATTTTCATAGTAGTGCTACACTCATATTCGCGTATATATCCATTTGCACATCCATACCTACATACATACATATGTTACATACATGGATGATATCGATTTAATTTCTTGAATAATAGGGACCGCATGAGTTATTTTCAAA
Organism: Agapanthus africanus; assembly: GCA_030015575.1. Lineage (NCBI taxonomy): Eukaryota > Viridiplantae > Streptophyta > Magnoliopsida > Asparagales > Amaryllidaceae > Agapanthus > Agapanthus africanus. The sequence goes on from JASDDO010000014.1 coordinate 530,238,234, forward strand.
ACTGAATTCTTTTAAAGGAGAGGTTTTCCCTTTTTACTCGTAGTGTCATACGACACATTGCATGGATTTACGCATTGAGTTTGGATTTATGGGATTTATGGATTTGAGAACCGTGGCAATATTTTAAGAAAATACGCATTGTTTTAAAAACCCGGTTTCTCTTGATATGACATTTCAGTGCATCCACCATGAGTTTTCTCGGTTCCAGAGAGCTTGTGTGAGTATACCCGATTCGAGGAGCGGTAGGCACCGATTGCGGGTACATGGTGGACCCGGTACGGTACTCCGGGGCAAGAAGACTCGTATTGTTAGACGGTGAGCCCGGCGGAGGGACTGCTACCTACCGGTGATTGGTTGGACCTGGCGGTTATCCGGAGGATACCGACCAGAGTCGATAGATGGATACGGGACGACGCGTACTGCCTGGGCCGAGGGCCGATTCCGCAGACGGAGCCCGTGGACCGATCCGGACGGACAGAGCCCGATACTTGAGGATTTGCGTGTCGATGCTAGACACGACTATTTTATGATATTTCGAGTGCCGATGTTGGGCACTCACGATTCTATGAGATTTACAGGATTTGAGGGCCGATGAGGATGACGGCGCCTGAGTTTTACTGGGATTTGGGTGTATTGATGGACCCGATTATTTTCCACGTTGACATTCCGTGTAGATGTATTTATTCCCATGCTCAGCATTCAGTATTAGACATCTCATCCTGTATCTGTAATACCTGATAGAGTACACATGCTATGCACGACTATTGCATATCCTGCTCACCCTATATAGATGTTGTTAGATTGCATTTGCTATGCACGACTATTGCATACCCTGCTCACCCTATATAGATGTTGTTAGATTGCATTTGCTATGCACGACTATTGCATACCCTGCTCACCCTATAGAGATGTTGTTAGATTGCACTTGTTGCATGATTATTGCGCATCCAGCTCATCATATAGATGTTATCTGTTGGCATAGGTTAGAGTATCGCAGCACGTGCATACTCGCGATTACCTTTTTATGTTATCTACTATTCATGAGTTGGCAACTCACCCCCGTTGTGCCATAGTGTTTGCAGGTTGCCCCTCGGAGTCGTCGCGGCAGGCTGTTTTCTTGCATCTTTTGATATAGATACCATTGCAGTTGGCGTGCGAACCCTTTGCTGATAGGTGGTTTTTGTGCGGTATCTGTTTATTTTCCAGTTGTATCTATTATTCTCCATCTACTACTTATGTATTGACTTAGAGACCTGTTGTGAGAACGATATATATTATTTTGTACTCTGGTGTCGAGCTCGTTGTGAGCCGACTTTATTTATGCAGTTTTATATTTCATGTTGTCTTCACTTATGTTTACTCATTCTTCGCTACGGCGTCGTATATTATCATTGTGGTGATTGTTTCCACCGTTGGGCGTGATTGCTCCCGTTTGGGATGCTTATTTTTATTGCATATCATTTCACTCATATATTGCCTTGTACCCGATTTCGGGGCTAGTTTTTACAAAGGAATTGCTGTCAAAATTTTTAAGATAATCATTGAACTTTAAAGAATTTTACTAAATTACTTAAGGTTTTCTAAACGTTTTAACAAATGTTTCTATTAAATGTTTTAACACTCAATACTTTTAATGGTTTTGATTTCTGGGTTTCTGCTTACATAGTCGCATTACGCCTGTAGACGTTACGTGGTTAAGTGCCGGTCACGGGCCGAACTTTGGGTCATGACACCATTACTGTATATACGATGTATATTGTAGTGGATGCTTGGACATATATATGGAGGACTTTCTTGCTCGACATGATAGTATGATATCTGGTTGCCCTTTATCTTAACATGTACTTTGATTGTCTCTATGTTACATGTTGATAAAGCCCTTAGGATGAGTACTTGACTACCAGGACTATGATGCAGATCATACTAGTGGGGATAGTGTAGTCGCTAAGTACATTCTTCAATTGTTCCTAGTCGAGGGTATATCGAGACAAGGCATCGATATACCAGAGTAGACTAGCGTATAGCTTCTCGACCCATGTAGATGGGCGATGGATGATCCCATATCTATTGGTGTTTGACATCAGAGACAGTATGCGGATGCTCAGTGGAGACTGGGTACACTGGACGGACTCGCTGAGAACTCCCAGATAGTATTATACCTCACGTCAGATGGCAGTTCTCTGGTGACACTGGTACAGGTTAGTCTGTAGACCCGAGATCGTCATAGAGTCTTGTGTGATTCCCACTGTGCTTTGATTTCCACCTTACCACGTTCAAGAGAACATGCAAAACAGTGGCTTTTTGGTACAGTCCCGAGTCACATGGAGGCAATGAGCGATAGGAGGGATTTCGTCTCTCCCGGTATAGGGAGTTGATGTTGCGCAGTGCTCGATTGGCTATAACAGGAAGTCCTTGGCCAAGGCAGCTTCAGAGATATACTGGTAAGTGTTATCAGTTGTTTCTTGACCCGTTATGAGCCTCATATCGACACGACTTATCGAGTTACTAGGGTCTGACGTTTACCACCCCTAGACGAGATATGCGATATATTAGACGAAGAGACAGGACTGTACGGTAGTGTTACTGATTGGATTCGCAGGAGTGTGAGCAGGCTTGCTTGTTGATCTTCTGATCACTCAATACCCGGGTGGCCGTTACATTTAGCAGACCGCTTGCGGCTTGTGGGTGTTTGATATGATCATCACCTACTGTCAGCGTATTGACGAGTCTTTAGAGTCCTACACAGGGGTTTCCTGGCTCAAGCGAAACGGGGTAGGAGCACATATGTGATATGTGCGGGACCGAGATTGATACGATATGAGATACCGTATTCAATTCTCACGATTCGTGACATTGATCGGTTGTATGCGATATAGCCGGGTTATCGGATCAAATGTTGATTCGATAAGTTGTTACACATGATATTAGTCGGTTATAGCCGGATTATTAAATCAAGAGTTGATTTAATAATTTAATGTATAATTATATATTTGATATATTACATTACATTAACTAGTATTAGCTCACTTATGATTTGTTTTCTTACTTTGTGTGCACATTGTACATATGTGATATGTATGTTTGTGTACATGCATTGTGTCATGGTTGATGATACATGCAAGATGGGTGTATGAGAGTTATACCATGATTAAGTTAAATTAGGGTTTTGTTTTTATCTTAAGAATTTAACAAAAGAGACAAACTTAGTCAAAGTTATCAAGATTGAAGAAGCTTGTAGAAATTTTGACAAAGTCCACTCTTTTGTCATTTGCTTAGATATTACTTAACCCAACCTTTAAACTCACACCTTGGTTAATTCTCTACATGAGTTAAGCATGATGGCTTAACTCAACCATGGGTGAATAATTCATTTGGATGAATTATTCACAAGATTCTTCTCCCTCATCTTCTTCCTCCTCAAAAGCTTACTATCTCTAATGGTGGAATGAGGAAAAATGTGAGAAAATCAATTCTGAAGTGAGCCCACTTCCTACTTCATCATCCTCTACTACTTGCCATGTAGTATAGGGTGTTCTCTTCACAAAGTTCATGACCTAGTGAAGGAATAGCTTGAGTTAGTGTCTCCCCGACGTAGATCATCTTCGGCCTCGAAGTCTTCGAAGCAAGGATGTTCATTTCTTCTACGGAGCCTCTCTAGAGTCCGGAGCTTGAGATCGCAGTGGAGGGGACTACTACACGGAGCTATTTGAAGTGAAGGACCGGTCTACAAAGGTTGTATTCCTTGCTCACTATTAGTTGCAAAGTGTTTGCATATGTTTCCCGTATTATTTCTAGTTAACGATCTAGTTTAGGGTTAGCTAAAGTGGCAAAATTTTAATTTGGCATGGACGATGCCTCCAGAAACCTTGCTGCCGTCTTGGGTAACCCTAGAGATGGAAAGTGGTGCTAAAACTCAATCGGGTACCCAAAGCTTCCTGAAGCTTCTGCTAAAGACGGGTGGTAAACTGGGTGCCTCTGTCGGATACGATGCATGTGGGAACGTCGTGCAAACACACAATCTCATCAATGTACAACTAAGCATACTGAGCATAACCGAAAGTGGTATTCATAGGAAGGAAGTGAGCTGCTTTCGTCAACCGGTCCACAATCACCTAAATGGAGTCATACCCTCGACTGGACCTGGGTAGACCCACAACGAAATCCATGGAGATCTGTTCCCATTTCCACTCCGGAATGGGTAAAGACTGCAATTCTCCTTCCTGTCTCTGATGCTCCGCCTTGACTTGCTTACAAGTCAGGCACCTCGAAACGAAATCCGAAACATCACTCTTCATCCCTGCCCACCAGTAGATATCTCTCAAGTCACGATACATCTTGGTGGAGCCTTTATGAATACTAAAAGCTGACTGATGTGCATGCTCTAGTATCTCATGTCTCAACCCACTGGTATCAGGTACACACAAACGAGTCCCAAAACGTACCATACCATGGTCATCAATCAAGAACTCCGAATCTCTACCGTGCCGAACATGCTCAAGAATCTCAGAAAAATGGGCATCGTCGGGCTGTGCCTCACGAATACGATCTAGTAGAAGTGGACGGGCGCGGACGTGAGCAAGCTGTCCCCTAGTGGAAGTGAAATCAAATTATACTCTACTGTCGCACAAGATCTACCAATCTGCAGAAAACTGTCTCTGAACTGCGCTCAACTGGGGCAAGCTACCCCCGGGCCTACGACTCAAAACATCAGCTACCACATTCGCCTTGCCCGGGTGATAAAGTATCTCACAATCATAATCCTTCACGAGGTCCATCGAACGGCGCTGTCTCAAATTCAGATCCCACTGCTGGAAGATGTACTTTAAGCTCTGGCGGTCTGTGAAAATCTGACACGACTCCCCGTACAAGTAGCGTCTCCAAATCTTAAGCGCAAAGAACACCGCGGCCATCTCAAGATCATGAGTGGGATAATTCTTCTCGTGCTTCTTCAACTTTCGGGAAGCATAAGCGATAACTCTATCATGCTGCATCAATACATAACCGAGCCCCACTCGAGAAGCATCACAGTAAACGACAAAGTCGCCCGATCCAGAAGGCAAATATAAAACTGGTGCAGTCATCAACCGAGTCTTCAACTGCTGAAAACTCAGCTCGCATGCCTCGGTCCAAAGAAAAAGAACCCCCTTCCTGGTCAGTCCGGTCAGCGGTGCAGCGATACTCGAGAAGTCCAGCATGAAACGGCGGTAATAACCGGCTAAGCCAAAAAGCTACGGACCTCTGTCACTGATACAGGTCTGGGCCAAAGCTGTATGGCCTCGAACTTTCTCGGGTCCACACGAATACCGTCTCCCGTAACCACATGACCCAGGAAGTCAACATTATAAAGCCAGAAGACACACTCTGAGAATTTTGCAATCAGCTAGTGCTCTCTCAATGTCTGCAAAGCAATCCTCAAGTGCTGCTCAAGCTCCTCTCGACTCTTGGAATAAACCAGAATGTCATCAATAAACACAATAATAAACTGGTCGAGGAACGGCCTGAAAATCCGGTTCATCAAATCCATGAACGCTGCTGGGGCATTGGTGAGTCCGAACGACATCACCAAAAATTCATAATGCCCGTAGCGCGTACGAAAAGCATTCTTCGGAATGTCATCATTCCGAACCAGCAACTGATGATAACCCGATCTCAAATCAATCTTGGAAAAATGTCCCGCACCCTGGAGCTGATCAAACAAATCGTCAATGCGAGGTAAAGGATACCTATTCCGCACCATAACTCGGTTCAATTGACGATAATTAATGCACAACTTCAAACTGCCGTCCTTCATCTTGACGAACAGAACAGAAGCTCCCCAAGGCGAAACAATCGGACATACAAGTCCCCTATCAAGAAACTCTTGCAGCTGATTCTTATGCTCCGCCGGGGCCATCCGGTAAGGAGGTATAGAAATAGGCCCCGTGCCGGGGATCAAAGCAATGCAAAACTCAATCTCACGCTCTGGCGGCAATCCAGGTAACACATCGAGAAAAACATCGGGAAACTCTCTTACAATAGGAACCCGGTCCAACAAATCTACCGTGGCTCCGGTATCATGAATGAAAGCTAAGAATCCCCGACATCCCCTCCTCAAAAGCCGACTAGCGCAAAGGGCTGAAATCAAAATGTGAGGGCGGCACCACGGTCCCCTGCACAACAAGAACTGACTCGCCGGGAAAATAAAACCTGGCCGTCTTCTTACGGTAGTCCACGGACGCATAGCAAGTAGCTAACCAGTCCATGCCCAGGAGAACGTCGAAGTCCAACATCTCAAGAAGGATCAAGTCGACGGACGAATCTCTATCTCCAATACGAACGGCACACGACCGAAACACGGGTCGCGCAACAAAAGACTCGCCAACAGGAGTAGTCACGATAAGCGATTAATCTAGCAAACACGACTCTCGGCCCAACTTCGTCATGAAGTGTGTAGAAACATATGAGTGCGTAGATCCCGGATCAAACAAAACGTGTGCATCGAAGGAATATACTGAAAGAGTACCTGAAACCACTGCATTGGATGCCTGCGCGTCCTGATGAGTCAAAGCAAACATTCGAGCCTGCCCTCTACCGGCAACTGGCTATCCTCCGCCTCTGCCACCCCGTCCTCTCTGAACAAACCCTCCGTGACCATGACCTCTCTGAGCACAAGTCTGACGTGAAGCAACAACAGGCGTAAGAGGCAACGCTCTCTGAGGTGGAGAAGGTGGTAAGGTAACATGTGATACGGCTGCCTCATCCTCACATGGCTCAGTACAATACCTGACGCGATGATAAAAACACCCGCACCGGAAAATCCAGACGATGACTGCTAACCCTCATGGGAATAAGAGCTAAACAACTGGCCTCGTCCCAAGCCTCTGCTACTCCCACGACCTGAACGAAATCTGTCGCGGCGTCTAAACATATGTCTCCTGGTTGATACACCAGTACGAACCCTCTTCGGTTCTGGAACGACCGAAGTCTCGGAAAGATGCTCCGCAACCAATAGGCTGTTGGGATGGCCTAGCACCTCGTCAAGGGTTCGGTGGCATCACACATGCCATAATCAAAATTTTGGAGGTGCTAAACTAGCCCGACAAGAATCGAAACTAGAAGTTTTAGGGATTATACAACTAAACATCACATGCAATTGTAAAACTATCACTAAAAGGAAAGATTACAACCTTTGTAGATCTCCCTCGGTGACTCCTTGGCACTATGAGAGTTTGGAACGGATCGATGGTAGCCTTCCTTGTCCACGATGATCCACCCGAAGTCCCTTTGCCCAAAGCTCCTTACCTTACTTGTTTCGCAAACGAAGTAGAGTAAACACCCTACACAAATCGGCTAGAGGTGTGTAGTATGATGATGTGGTTTATGTTCTTCAATTGAAATCCTTTCTTTTGTCAATCTTCACTCAAGAGAGAAATCTAGAGAGGAAGAAGAAGATAATGGTGGCTTGAGCTTTCTATCATATCACATATGATAACTTGTATTCTTCACACCCTTGCACTCAATTGTACACAAGTTTTGCACTAATTTTTCTCTTGTTTCATTGTGTGTTTCTTCATATCACATATGAAGCTATTTATAGTGATAAGAAAGGAATAATCACCATTATTCCATTACCACCATAATTATGAGTGGAAATTCTTTTCCTAAAGAATTAACCATGGGTGGAAATTCTTTTCATTAAGTTAATTAAAGTTTACCCATTAAAGAATAAATGAGAATGAGTGGATATTCTTTATATTAACTTAAAATGATAAATACAAATTAAAAGCTTCAATATAAGTCTTATATTGCCATCATTCTTGTATCATCAACCATGATACTATGTATGCATGTATGTGTCCATGCACATCATCATGTGCATACATGCATGCATACAAAAGGATTTACTTAAAGGATTAATCTAAATGTAATTAGTTAAATCAACACTTGATTTTACCAAACCGGTCATATCTCATACGATCGGACAAATAGAAAATGCCCGACTAATATACGTTATCATATAACCGTATTTAATCGGGTCCCGCGCATATCTCATATGCACACCACATCGTTTTGCCTGAGCCAGGAAACTTCATTTGTGGGACTCTAAGACTCGTCAATACGCCAGCAGTAGATGATGATCATATCAAACATCTACAAGCCGCAAGAGGTCAGCTAAACATAACGGCCACCCGGGTATTGAAGCGATCAGAAGAAAACCAGCGAAGCTGTAAAAACTCCCGTCGAGCCAACTGGAAACACTTACCGTACAGTCCGGTCTCTTCGTCAGATATGCTGCATATCAAGTCTAGGGATGGTATCGTCGACCCCAATAACTCAATAAGTCATGCTGGTGTATGGCTCATAACAGATCGAGAAACTACTGATAACTCTTATCAGTAAATCTCAGCAGCCCTGGCCAGGGACTTCATGTTATAGCCAATCGAGCATAGCACAACATCAACCCCCAATACCGGGAGAGACGAAACCCCTCCTATCGCTCATTGCCTCCATGCGCCTCGGGACTGTACCCAAAGACCACCTGTTTGCACGACTCAGTAGAGCCGTGGTAGGGTGGAGATCAAAGTATAGTGGGAGGACACACAAGACTCTATGACGATCTCGGGTCTACAGACTAACCTGTACCAGTGTTCCTAGAGAACTGCTATCCGACGATAGATATAATACCACATAGGAGTTCTCGGCGAGTCCGTTCAGTGTACCCAGTCTCCACTGAGCACCCGCATACAATCTTTGGTGTCTCCTCACCAGATGGATATGGGATCATCCATCGCCCATCATATGGGACAAGAATAGCATACGCTAGTCTACTCTGGAATATCGATGCCCTGTCTCGATACACCCTCGACTAGGAACAATTCAAGGATATGCTTATAGACTACATGTACCCCACTAGTATGATCCGCATCATAATCACAGTAGTCAAGCAAATATCCTTTGGGCTTTATCAACATGTGTAAATGAATAAATCTACATGTACAGATAGCGTACTATCATTTTGAGCAAGAAATTCATCTATCTCCATAGATAATATGTCCAAGTTTCCACTATCTATATAATGGCCTTTAGGGCATACATATTATTAACAATCTCCCACTTGCACTAAGGCCAATTATTGGCGTATCTCATACCCAACATTTCAAACAGTCGCTCATGCTGAGGCTGTGGAAGTGCCTTGGTGAATGGATCCGCTGTGTTATCCTTTGTATCTACTCTCCGAATCTCGATCTCCTGGCGATCAACTATCTCCCGGATCAGATGATATCTCCTTAGGATGTGTCTGGATTTCTGATGGGACCTTGGTTCTTTTGCTAATGCTATAGCTCCATTATTATCACAATACAATGGTATTGGATCATTAATGGTTGGAACTACTCCTAGTTCCGCAATGAACTTCTTCATCCAAACGGCTTCCTTAGCAGCATCACTTGCAGCAATATACTCAGCTTCCATCGTGGAGTCTGCAACGGTGTCCTGTTTGGAACTCTTCCAACTAACCGCTCCTCCATTTAGGGTAAATACAAACCCTGAGATTGATTTACTGTCATCCTTGTCACTTTGGAAGCTTGAATCGGTAAAAGCCTCCATCTGGAGATCCCCATTACCATACACCAAGAACAATTCTTTAGTCCTTCGCAAGTACTTAAGAATGTTCTTCACTGCTATCCAATGTTTCTCCCCTGGGTTGGATTGATACCTGCTTACTACAGCCAGTGCATAAGCTACATCAGGGCGAGTACACAACATCGCATACATTATAGATCCCACGGCTGAAGCGTAGGGTATAACGCTCATGCGAGCTCTCTCTTCATCAGTCTTCGGACAGAAGTCCTTAGAGAGAGTGATTCCATGTCTAGCAGGCAAGGCACCACGCTTGGAATCTTCCATACTAAACCTCTTTAGAATGGTGTCTATGTACTTTGATTGGGACAGTCCCAATAACCTCTTGGATCTATCTCTATAGATCCTAATGCCCAAAATGCGCGAGGCATCACCCAGGTCCTTCATGGAGAACCTTTATGATAAGAATAGTTTGACCGATTGTAGCATAGGAACATCATTTCTTATCAGGAGAATGTCATCTACGTACAATACGAGGAATGTGACAGTACTCCCTACAATCTTCTTATAAATACATGGTTCATCTTCATTTCTGACAAAATCAAACTCTTTGATTGTATCATCAAAGCAGATGTTCCAGCTCCTTGAGGCCTGCTTTAATCCATAAATGGATTTAAGCAATCTACATGCTTTCCCGCTGCTCCCACTATCAATGAAGCCCTCTGGCTGATCCATAAAAACACATTCTTCTAAATCACCATTTAGAAATGCTGTTTTCACGTCCATCTGCCATATTTCATAATCATAGTGAGCAGCAATAGCAAGTAGGATCCTAATGGATTTAAGCATTGCTACCGGAGAGAAAGTTTCATCATAGTCCAAGCCTGGTCTTTGACGAAAACCTTTCGCTACAAGCCTTGCTTTATAGGTCTCCACCTGTCCATCTACACCAATCTTTCTCTTAAAGATCCATTTGCACCCAACGGGTTTTATCCCAGGAGGTGCAACGTCCAAAGTCCATACTTTGTTGGTGTACATTGACTCTATTTCGGATCTCATTGCTTCCAGCCATTTCACTGAGTCACCACTCATGATAGCTTGCTGAAAACTAGTAGGGTCATCATCATCCATGATGCAATCTTCTCTATTACCATCTATGAGAAACCCATAGTATCTCTCTGGTGGGTGAGAAGTCCTACTAGACCTCCTGAGCGGCTGAGGTTCTTGAAGTTCTACTGCAACATCAGTTTCAACCAATTCCTCCTGAGTAATTTGTGTCTCTAGAACCTCTTCTAGTTCTACCACATTGCCATTAGTACTTTCCGTAAAGAACTCATTTTCCAAAAAGATGGCATGCTGAGCAACAAACACCTTTTGTTCCTCTTTGTGGTAGAATAGATATCCATACGAATGTTTTGGATACCCCACAAATTTACACATGACCGATCGTGTCTCGAGTTTGTCTGGATTCTGCTTTTTAACAAAAGCCGGACAACCCCAAATCCTAAACCTTTTAAGAGATGGTCTCTTTCCATTCCACATCTCATATGGAGTGGTAGACACGGTCTTGGTTGGCACCCTGTTCAATAGATACATTGCTGTGTCCAATGCATGTCCCCAAAAGGAAAGCGGTAACTCAGCATCACACATCATGGATCGTACCATATCCAATAGGGTACGATTCCTCCGTTCTGACACACCATTGTGCTGCGGTGTGTAAGGAGGAGTGAGCTGAGAGAGAATCCCATTCTCTTTTAAGAAGTCTAGAAACTCTGTACTTAAATATTCTCCACCTCGATCCGATCGAAGTTTCTTGATGCTCAAGCCTGTTTGCTTTTCTACTTCAAGTTTGTACTCCTTGAATTTCTCAAAAGCTTCAGATTTGTGCTTTATCAAAAACACGTGTCCGAATCTTGAGAAATCATCAGTAAAAGTGATGAAGTATGAAAAACCACCTCTTGCAAGTGTAGACATTGGTCCGCATACATCACTATGTATGAGGCTTAAGAGTTCACCAGCTCTCTCTCCGTGTCCACTAAACGGAGTTTTGGTCATTTTACCTTTGATACAAGACTGGCAAGTCGCATAAGATTTATATTCAAACGGATTCAAATATCCATCTTTGTGTAGCTTGTTTAGTCTTGTTTCGTTAATATGACCAAGTCTACAATGCCAAAGAAAAGCTTCATTTATATCTGAAAACTTTCTTTTACTAGTATGTTGTATATTGAAAACTGTGTGTTGGTTCAGGATGTAAATACCGTTATTTAATGTACCAAACCCAATCAACTCTTGATTCAGGTTAATGTTCATAACATTATTTTGCAACATAAAATGATATCCTTCATTGTCCAACAAAGAAACGGATATAATGTTACACAGCATACTTGGTACAAAATAACACGGATTCAAAACCATAATACTTCCTGAAGGCAACCCTAGATGATACTCTCCCACGGATACAGCATGTATATTGGAACCATTTCCAACCCGCAGAGTATGATCTCCAACTTTTAAAACTCTACTATTTTTCAATCCCTGCATACTATTGCAGATGTGAGAACCAGAACCGGTATCCAATACCCAGGATGCAGAGTTTAAAGAAAAACAGTTTTCAGTCACAAACACATCTGAAGTAGAAGCATCAGCATGCTTCTTCTTCTTGAGATCAGCAAGATATTCAGCACAGTTGTGTTTCCAATGTCCTGACTTTTTACAGTAAAAACATTCTCCTTTCCCACTTCCCATAAGGGCTTTAGTATTGAGGACATATGATACCTTATCATATGAAAGTGCAATGTTCAAGTTCCTCAACCATTCTTTATAATTTGGTCCTGTCAGTTTATTTTTCTTAAGTAGAAGCTTAAGTCCTGACATCTGTAATTGTCATTCGGAGAGAGAAAAAGATACACTTAGCGAATTGCTCTTTCAAAGAATTAGATTGGTTATTATTTTATCTAATCAATGTCTCCCACTGCTTTTAATCAAATTTTCTTTCAAAACCTGAAAAGAAAACTAGCCAGGAAAGTTTTCCTGGAAGTAACACTTACTTACAGTGAGATCGAGATCCAACTATCATATAGATGGTATGCAATCTCATTGCAAATTTCAACTCTTGAAATTCCCGATATGGTTTTTACCCCTAGTCACTTATGACCTTGGCTATGGTCAACATATCATAAGTACTAGTCAAATTCTACCCGTCATTTCGTGATTAACTAGACCCACCCATATGACCCTTGACTATGATCAACATAATCACATGAATGTCCTAACCAATCGCATCATATGCTTTGTAGGAAGACATCACTTAGCTACCGTACACTACGCCTTGACTATAATCAACATACGCAGTACGAATACTAAGTACTCTACTTCCTAAAATGACGGAGGGTTGCGGATGGTTTTTAAGAAAACCTTTAACGCTTTGAACTTGATCTCGTTGTAGAATCAAACGGTTAAGAAAAGGAGTGGCTTAAGCTCCGCATCCTTTTGAAACTTGCATTTTTCATAAAAAGCCGAGTTTGTTTCAGATCTGATTCTACAACATCATTAGGTTTCTTTTCTTTACATTAATCTCATTAATGTGATCCCATCATTTAAGTTCCTAAGCCATCACAGAATAGAACGTATACTTATACCATCCGCATTCGCCACAGTGTCCCGTTATGCACCGTTAGGTTACTTAACTAACGGCATAGCGGGGCGGGACTAGCACGGGTGTAAAATATAAGCAACGTTTATTATATATCATATATATAATAATAATCCATTCGTCTCAGATACTAAGTAATCACATTACAGAATATCAACAGCAGAAGCATATAAAAGGATATCTAGGATGTCCGTATTTTGTATCGAGCCAACAATAGAAAATACGGATTCCACGGTCGTGATGAATAGCCAATCCCACACCCTTAGACCCCTACAAGAGCGGCAAGTGATCCTGCCAATTCTAGAGTTTAGGAGACCCGGTCTCGACTCCTCGAGATGGCCTCCCACTGAACCCTAGAACCCGATCACTTGTGCTCCCCTCCATGGGTCTATCCTAATGCGGAAAAGTAAATAATATACAATTGATTTTACATGAATGAAAAATAAAACTCTCATCTCACATAAAAACCCCCGGCTATTCAGTCACGACAATCCTGCTCATCATATCTCAGCAACACATAATATCTCATATCATCAACGTAAGTAAGTATGCGTATCCCGATTGTCGTTGACGTATAGCAACGAAAACGGCGATACACCACATACTACACTTACGGTCACAAAAAATAAAATGAAAAACTACAACATTTGGAATCCACAATCACCTTAGACATCATAAATTCGAAATATCACATACTTCATATTTCATGCCTAACTATATGAATTCCACATATTGTATCACATTTCAGATAAATAGACAATGTTAAACTTTTCGATCGAATATACAAACACCCTAGATTTCCCAAACTGCACAACACTTGAGCCGAGTTTAAAAGTTTCTAGAACATGCCACAGCACCTTATGGACCAACCGTAGAAGGGCCAAACCAACGCCTCACATGTGGCAACGCTAAACTACCACAAACCCTAAGGTTCAGTGATAGTTTTGACGGTCACATAATCGAGTTATGGTTATGTTCTTCTAGAGTGTCCACAAATACGCTTGCATGTTTTTCGAAGATTTTGAACTTGGGAAAAATCCAACATTTGGAATTTTTCCAATACGGGAAAAACTGTGTTTCTAATATTCGTTCAAACATTTCAACACGTTCTAAAATCTGAAAATCTGAACGAAGTTAAACCTTTTCCAATCGAATCACCAAAATGAATATTTCTCCAGAACACTCAACACTTGAGTGAGTTTTAAATATCTCAGAGGCATGCTTATAATAAATCAGGTCTACTGTAGAAAACACTGTTCCTAATTCCCCAAAAGGGCCGCGGAAGGGCCGCACAAAGCATGGTTATGCGGCGGATCCGCGGCGCTTTAGTGAGATCACTGAAAAAATTTTATATGGTAATTCTTAGATTTGCCTGCTGATTTTTTTAGGACCTTCAAATTTGGAAAAATCCAATATTTTAAAAAATTTCCAGAGAACTGTCAAAATTGGTGTTTCGTGGTTCGATCGGACTTTTAATTTCGCCTGCGCATCGCCTAAAGCTCTAGCTTGGCTCTGATACCACTGTTGGGATGGCCTAGCACCTCGTCAAGGGTTCGGTGGCATCACACATGCCATAATCAAAATTTTGGAGGTGCTAAACTAGCCCGACAAGAATCGAAACTAGAAGTTTTAGGGATTATACAACTAAACATCACATGAAATTGTAAAACTATCACTAAGAGGAAAGATTACAACCTTTGTAGATCTCCCTCGGTGACTCCTTGGCACTATGAGAGTTTGGAACGGATCGATGGTAGCCTTCCTTGTCCACGATGATCCACCCGAAGTCCCTTTGCCCAAAGCTCCTTACCTTACTTGTTTCGCAAACGAAGTAGAGTAAACACCCTACACAAATCGGCTAGAGGTGTGTAGTATGATGATGTGGTTTATGTTCTTCAATTGAAATCCTTTCTTTTGTCAATCTTCACTCAAGAGAGAAATCTAGAGAGGAAGAAGAAGATAATGGTGGCTTGAGCTTTCTATCATATCACATATGATAACTTGTATTCTTCACACCCTTGCACTCAATTGTACACAAGTTTTGCACTAATTTTTCTCTTGTTTCATTGTGTGTTTCTTCATATCACATATGAAGCTATTTATAGTGATAAGAAAGGAATAATCACCATTATTCCATTACCACCATAATTATGAGTGGAAATTCTTTTCCTAAAGAATTAACCATGGGTGGAAATTCTTTTCATTAAGTTAATTAAAGTTTACCCACTAAAGAATAAAGGAGAATGAGTGGATATTCTTTATATTAACTTAAAATGATAAATACAAATTAAAAGCTTCAATATAAGTCTTATATTGCCATCATTCTTGTATCATCAACCATGATACTATGTATGCATGTATGTGTCCATGCACATCATCATGTGCATACATGCATGCATACAAAAGGATTTACTTAAAGGATTAATCTAAATGTAATTAGTTAAATCAACACTTGATTTTACCAAACCGATCATATCTCATACGATCGGACAAATAGAAAATGCCCGACTAATATACGTTATCATATAACCGTATTTAATCGGGTCCCGCGCATATCTCATATGCACACCACATCGTTTTGCCTGAGCCAGGAAACTTCATTTGTGGGACTCTAAGACTCGTCAATATGCCAGCAGTAGATGATGATCATATCAAACATCTACAAGCCGCAAGAGGTCAGCTAAACATAACGGCCACCCGGGTATTGAAGCGATCAGAAGAAAACCAGCGAAGCTGTAAAAACTCCCGTCGAGCCAACTGGAAACACTTACCGTACAGTCCGGTCTCTTCGTCAGATATGCTGCATATCAAGTCTAGGGATGGTATCGTCGACCCCAATAACTCAATAAGTCATGCTGGTGTATGGCTCATAACAGATCGAGAAACTACTGATAACTCTTATCAGTAAATCTCAGCAGCCCTGGCCAGGGACTTCATGTTATAGCCAATCGAGCATAGCACAACATCAACCCCCAATACCGGGAGAGACGAAACCCCTCCTATCGCTCATTGCCTCCATGCGCCTCGGGACAGTACCCAAAGACCACCTGTTTGCACGACTCAGTAGAGCCGTGGTAGGGTGGAGATCAAAGTATAGTGGGAGGACACACAAGACTCTATGACGATCTCGGGTCTACAGACTAACCTGTACCAGTGTTCCTAGAGAACTGCTATCCGACGATAGATATAATACCACATAGGAGTTCTCGGCGAGTCCGTTCAGTGTACCCAGTCTCCACTGAGCACCCGCATACAATCTTTGGTGTCTCCTCACCAGATGGATATGGGATCATCCATCGCCCATCATATGGGACAAGAATAGCATACGCTAGTCTACTCTGGAATATCGATGCCCTGTCTCGATACACCCTCGACTAGGAACAATTCAAGGATATGCTTATAGACTACATGTACCCCACTAGTATGATCCGCATCATAATCACAGTAGTCAAGCAAATATCCTTTAGGCTTTATCAACATGTGTAAATGAATAAATCTACATGTACAGATAAAGTAAACCAGATAGCGTACTATCATTTTGAGCAAGAAATTCATCTATCTCCATAGATAATATGTCCAAGTTTCCATTATCTATATAATGGCCTTTAGTGCATACATATTATTAACAATGGGATGCGTCCACAGCGGCTGCATATGTGTCACAATGTTGGGCGCTGATAGCGAGGAACAACTGGGTAAGAATGCCTCGTACAAATCTCTTGATCCGCATCTCCTCAGTTTCCACCAAATATGACGCATACACTGATAGCTGGGTAAACAGAACATCGTACTTTGCCATCGCCATACTCGGAGTCTGGCGTAACGACTCAAAACTGCGCGCTCGAGCATCCCTGACGCTCTGCGGAAGAAAACGGGCAAGAAAAACTGTCATAAAATCAGCCCAGGTCATAGGAAAAGACCTGCGGCTCTGCCTCTCTCTAAATACTCACACCAGGTCTGGGCAAGACCCTCCAGACGAAAACACGTGAACTTTACCCATCTCGCGTCGGAGCATCTCAGCGAACGACTGATCCTGGCCATCCGATCGATAAATGACTGGGGATCCTCAGCTGCATCAGTGCCGGTGAAAACCGGAGGCTTCAGCCTCATGAACTCAGATATTTATACGGTGATAACTTCTGTAGCTGCAGGTACGACTGCCTGAACCATAGGCACCATCGCGGTCCCCGTGATAGGTGGGACAACCTCCTGTCTCTGTGCTCAACTGGCCTCAACTAACGACCCCGTCATCTGGTGCAAATCCTGCATACCAGCCTCTAGCCTAGTAATACGATCTAGCGAAGGTGGATCAACCTGCTCCTGTACAACGGGCATACCGCCCTGGTCAGTCCTCGTCTCCGATGAGCCTACCCTGACCTCGGCTCTCACGGCCACTCTCTGTGCCCTCGTAGTCTTCGGCGGCATAATGGCAGGAAATGAAAACGGGATTCGATAAGAACATAGAAATCGAATCACAAGGATGTATATAATCACGGAAAGAGTTTCAACCAACAAGTCCTAAGGTCACTTAGACGGAGTACCGTGTCGTAAGTATGCCGCGGAACATACACATGCTACGTCACTCTGCTTAAGCTACCTACTCCATCATACCAAGGTCATCCTACACTCCGAAAGGTAAAACCAAGCGCTCTGATACCAACTTTGTCACGACCCGAAATTCGGCAGGTGGCCGGCACTTAAACCACGTGACGTCAACAGGTGTAACGCAATTTAAGTAAGCCGAAAACCCATAAATCTAAACCATATTAAGAAGTAAGTGATAAAAACATTGTTAAAACATTTGGAAATCTCAAGTAAAAATCTTAAATCTTAAGTTTATTTTCTTAAAAATTTCGGTAGCACCTCCTTTGTAAAAACTAGCCCCGAAACGGGTACAAACATATGATATAAATAAAGCATCCCCAAACGGTAGAAAATCACGCCCAAAGGCGGAAACAACCACCACAAGCATATATACGACGCCGTAGCGAAGAAATAGACAATATAAATGAAAAACAGCATAAATAGGTAAAACTACATAATAAAGGCCGGCTCACACGAGCTCGACACCCAGAGTCACAAAATATACAATATCCGTCCTCACAAACTCGTCTCTAAGTCAATACATGAGAGTGGTAGATGGAGAGTACTAAATACAATAAGATATATAATGAACATAAACGGATAACCGCAACCCACCTACAGCAAAAGGCTCACAGCCAACCGTAGCGGTATCCGCTGAAAAAGATACAATAAGAAGCCATGTCGCAACTACTCTGAGGGTCAAGCCTGCAAAAAAATGTGGCACAACGGGGGTGAGTTGCCAACTCGTGAATAGTAAGTAACATCATACAGATAATCGCAGGTATGCACGTAGAGCGATAATCTATCACATGCAATCTGATAGCATAAATATGGTAATATGGATATGCAACAATCATGATCAAGGTACACCATCAGGGTACTACAACTACATGAAACAATGCATATCAAATAAATACTGAGTATGGGATAAAACATATCATCATCACTGAATCATCATCGTGGAAAAAACCCGGTGTCCATCAACAACACCCCAAATCCCAATACCTCAGGCGCCGTCACTCTGATCGACCCTCATATCCTGTAAATCTCATGAAACCTGAGTGCCCAACATCGGCACTCGAAAACATCATGAAATCTCGTGTCCAACATCGACACGTAAATCCACATAACTCGGGCCCCGTCAGTCCGGTTCGTCCCACGGGCTCCATCAGTCCGGATCGGCCCATATCTATCTCACGACTCCGGTCGGTATCCTCCGGATAACCGCCAGGTCCAACCAATCAACGGTATGTCACGACCCGAGAATTCGACTCGTGACCGGCATTTAACCACGCAACGTCTACAGGCGTAACGCGGCTAAGTAAGCCGAACCCAGAAATCAAAACTAATAAATATAGAGTGATTTTAAAACGTTTTGTAAAACAATCGTACATGTCCGAAAAAAAACTTCCATTTATTTAGTAGAAAACCTTTTTAAGTTCAAAAGTTATAAGTTTTATAATTTTGGTAACATTTCCCTTTTAAAACATTAGCCCCGAAAGTCGGGTAAAAACAAGGTGTAGCAGAAATAACAAGTGACAAGAATGAAGCATCACAATATGATATACGACGCCGTAGCGAAGAATACACAGTAAAACAAGGACAATATCATAAAGATAAGACTGCATAAAGTAAAGTCGGCTCACAAGCGAGCTCGACACCAGAATATAAAATCATACATATCGTCCTCACAACTGTCTCTAAGTCAATACAGAAAAGTAGATGGAGAATACTAGATACATCAATGTACAACAGAAAGATAACAGATACCGTACAAAACCCACCTAAACAGCAAAAGGGCTATCTCAGCTCAAAAGGGGTATCTGTGCCAAAAGATGCGGTAACAGCCAGCCGTGACTACTCCCCAGGGCAACCTGCAAGCACTGTGGCACAACGGGGGTGAGTTGCCAACTCGTGAATAGAGATAACATATACAGGTAATCGCAAGCATGCACATGTAGCGTGGCTCTACTAATGCCAGCAGATAATATCAATGCGATGTGGCAGTATGCATAATAATAATGCCAGTCCTCTATCAGGTGATATACTACAGGATAAGATGTGATAATGAATGCTGAGCATGGGGATATAGTATCTACATGAAGTATCGAGGTGGACTACATAAGTATGTATGCACCACAAATCCCAACATCTCAAACGCCGGTACTCCATCGGCCCTCATATCCTGTATATCCCTGAAAATCCCGAGTGCCCAACATCGGCACCCAAATATCATAAATACTCGTGTCTAGCATCGACACGCAAAACATCCTGTATCGGCCTCCGTCAATCCGGGTCAGCCCTCTCTCACGTATATACCGGGAATCCGTCAGTCCGGGTCATCCCTCTCTCAATATATATCGGGCATCCGTCAGTCCGGGTCAGCCCTCAATCAATCCATCGGGCATCCGTCAGTCCGGGTCAGCCCTCTATCAATCCATCGGGCATCCGTCAGTCCGGGTCAGCCCTATATCAACCCATCGGGCATCCGTCAGTCCGGGTCAGCCCTATATCAACCCATCGGGCATCCGTCAGTCCGGGTCAGCCCTATATCAACCCATCGGGCATCCTTCAGTCCGGGTCAGCCCTATATCAACCCATCGGGCATCCGTCAGTCCGGGTCAGCCCTCTATCAATCCATCGGGCATCCGTCAGTCCGGGTCAGCCCTCTATCAATCCGTGCCTCAAGCACCGAGAAAACACGGGGCGACGCCCCAAATTATCATATCAAGGGAACCGGGTTTTTAAATGGTTACTTATTTGAAAAGGCCACGGTTCCCAAATCCATAAATCATATGAAATCCCGACAATAATACAAGTAACTGCGATGTGATAGGTGCATCAATGTGTATATCAAGTCATGTCACATGAGAAAGAACTACAATGCAATGATCCACCGTGATATAGGTATCAAATATAGATGAGTTACAACAATAAACAATAGTATGATCATGGCAGTTCTATCAGTTCTAAGCAATATGTATATATGTATAGCAAGGAATGCAATATGCAATGACAGTCTATGGGGTGCATGAAACATATAATAACAAAGTCCTATCAGCCCTGACGCATAACGCCAGGCGGGCGATATCCCCGTAGATGTGAAATCTACTCACCGTATCTCGCGCTAAGTGTATCCAACCACTTGCTTGCCCTTCTTCGCAGCGTCCGTCTCACTGGCCTGTGAACCTAGAGTCACATACACATATCACACATAAGCTTAAGTCATAAAACGCGACATTATAATCCAACAAGAACCCTGTGTCGCAAACCAATCGCGCGTGTGCGCGATACGCTAAAATGTGTACTTACGCGCCACGAAACTACCCCGACGCGCTGCGATACGCAGAACCCAAACCTACTCACGTATCACGCGTGTCGCGAAGGTTAGAAAAACGGCAAAACAGGTATTTGGTCCCAGATTTTCCTACAGAATTGATCTTAAAAAAATATATATACCAAAAGACCCTACACACAAAAACACACCTACAGAAACCAAAAATTACCAAAACACCCCCTGTCTGGCCGCAATTTGCGGCCAGAATGGCGGTTTTGGCGGCCGGGAAGGGGAGTTAGGGGGTCGGGTTTCATCTAGTGTATCATCTCCACTCCACTATGCCACAGTCCACTCAATTTCATTTAAATCACCTCGGGTCAATAGCAGATCCAGAAAGCTCAAATTGTGCACAAATACGACATTTGCATCCAATATGAAAACTGGTGGTATTTTAGCGTAATAGGGGTTGGACTAGGTTACAATGGCCTCAACAGACCTCAAGCATCCTACTGAAACCAAATCATAACCCAAATGCACAAAGTTCCCACTAAACATCCCATATCGCACTAAAACGCACCAATATCCATTAACCGATGCAAAATCGACACTAACCAAGCTAACTAGGGACTAAATTAGGAAATATACCTCACTCTCGACCCTAAGGAGCTGCAGGAAGGAGAAGAAGTGAAGGGGAGGGGCTGCACATGGTGCTGGGGCTGCTGATGCCCACTGCTGCTGCTGCTGAACCTTGCTGCTGCTGCTGCTGCTTCTTCTTGCTACCCCTGCTGCTGCTACTGCTGTTGCTGTGGCTTCAATTGCTGCTGCTGGGGTTCTTCTGAGAGTGTGTGTGTGTGTGAGTGTGAGGGTTATGAGAGAAACAAAGTAAAGAAATGAGAGGAAATAATTGCTTCCAATTGTCAACCCTCTCTCTCTCTCACCTCATTTAATGCAAGCATGGCCTAAAGCCATGATGCACTCTCTCTCTCTCTCACAAGTCAACACTCTCACCATTCAAATTAAAGTAATCTTTTAATTTAACTAATTAATTAAACTTGCTTATAACCCAAAAGAATTAATCCTATAATTAACCCACCATGGTTAATAATTATGGTATTTACTTGATTTAAAAACCCTAGTTTACATGCACATGTGTGTGCAAGCCTAGGAAAATTTTGGAAAAATGTTTATTAAATTAGGAAAAATATTTAAAACACAATTTGGTAAACTTTTTATTAAAAATCATTTTTTAATTATAATAATTCACTAACCCTTATCCTAAGGTGTTACAATCTCTCCCCCTTAAAGAAATTCATCCCCGAATTTCAAAAATCTAACTAAGGTTACCTTCAAAAAGATGGGGATACGTCTTCATCATCTCGCTTTCGGTCTCCCAAGTGACCTCTTCACGGTTCTGACCACGCCAAAGTACTTTAACTGATGGAATCTCCTTCGATCTCAATTTCTTCACTTGCCGATCCAAGATCATCACCGGCTGCTCTGCATAGGAAAGATCACGCTCAAGCTGGATCGTCGGATGCTGAATCGCATGCGAAGGATCATGAAGATATCTGCGGAGCATCGAGACATGGAATACGGGGTGCACGCCTGGAAAGCTGGGCGGAAGGGCTAATCGGTAAGCTACCGCACCAACACGCTCGAGGATCTCGAAGGGGCCCACATACCTGGGGCTAAGCTTCCCCTTCTTCCCAAACCTCATCACACTTTTCATTGGGGAGACCCTCAAGAAAACATGATCACCAACAGAAAACTCAAGTCTGCGTCGTCGACGATCTGCATAAGCCCTCTGCCTACTCTGCGCTGCTCTCATCCTATCGCGAATCAACTGGATCTTCGCGGTCGTCTCCTCAACGATCTGTGGCCCTAAGATACTGCTCTCACTGAGCTCTGTCCAACAAGTAGGTGACCTGCATCTCCTCCCGTAAAGAGCCTCAAACGGTGCCATCTGAATGGTCTCCTGGTAGCTGTTATTGTAGGAAAACTCTACTAAGGGCAAATGATGATCCTAGCTACCTCCAAAATCTAGTACACAAGCTCTGAGCATGTCCTCGAGAGTCTGAATGGTCCGCTCTGACTGTCCGTCGGTCTGCGGATGAAATGTCGTGCTGAAACTCAAGCGAGTGCCCAAAGCCTCCTGAAGCCTCTGCCATAGTCTACTAGTAAACTGGGTGCCTCTGTCGGACACAATGCACGTCGGGACTCCGTGTAGTCGCACTATCTCGTCAATATAGATCTGGGCGTACTGAGTAAATCCGAAAGTCGTCTTCACCGATAGAAAGTGAGCCGCTTTCGTCAAACGATCCACGATCACCCAGATGGAGTCATACCCCCTACTAGTCCTGGGTAGACCCACCACGAAATCCATCGAAATCTGTTCCCATTTCCACTCTGGAATGGGTAACGGCTGTAGCTCTCCCGCGGGCCTCTGGTGCTCAGCCTTGACTTGCTGACAAGTCAAGCATTTCGCTACAAAATCTGCAATGTCCCTCTTCATTCCGTCCCACCAGTAAACATCTTTCATATCATGATATATCTTGGTGGAACCGGGATGGACGCTATATACCGATCGATGTGCCTCCTCAAGAATCTCACGCCTCAGTCCCTCAGCATCAGGTACGCACAGTCTGACTCCAAACCGTAGTATCCCCTGATCAACGATCACAAACTCGGAAAATCTGCCCTGTCCCATCTGTGCCATGATCTCCGAACATCGGTCATCACTGAGCTGTGCCTCACGTATACGATCAATCAACTGTGGGCGTGCACGGACATGTGCTACGTGTCCTCCAATCGGCGTGAACTCGAACTGTACTCGACTGTCGCATAATATCTGCCAATCTGCGGATGACTGCTCCTGCACTGCGCTCAAACATGATAAACTACTCCCGGGCCTCCTGCTCAAAGCATCCGCTACCACATTTGCCTTGCCCGGGTGATATAAGATCTCGCAGTCGTAATCTTTCACTAACTCCATCCATCGACGCTGCCGAAGGTTCAGGTCCCGCTGCTGGAATATGTATTTCAGACTCTTGTGATCCGTAAATATCTGGCACGACTCGCCGTACAGGTAATGTCGCCAGATCTTAAGTGCGAAGACCACTGCTGCCATCTCCAAATCATGAGTGGGGTAGTTCTGCTCGTGCTTCTTCAATTGTCGCGAGGCATACGCGATCACCCTATCATGCTGCATCAGAACGCATCCCAATCCCACTCGAGAAGCATCACAAAAGACCACAAATCCGCCCGATCCGGAAGGTAAGGATAACACCGGTGCCGTCGTCAGCCGTGTCCGTAACTGCTGAAAACTGTGCTCGCACTCCTCCGTCCAATCGAAGGTAACTCCTTTCCGGGTTAACCCGGTCAACGGTGTAGCAATATGTGAGAAGTCCTGCACAAAACGCCTGTAATAACCGGCCAATCCCAAAAAGCTGCGAATCTCCATCACCGATGTGGGTCTGGGCCAACGCTGAACGGCCTCGATCTTCCTCGGGTCAACACATATACCGTCTCGTGAAATCACGTGACCCAAGAAGTCCACGCTGTCTAACCAAAAAGCACACTTGGAGAATTTCGCATAGAGCTGGTGCTCCCTCAATGTCTGCAATGTAACCCGCAGGTGCTGCTCGTGCTCCTCACTACTCCGGGAATACACCAAAATATCGTCAATGAAGACTATGATGAACAGATCCAAATAAGGCCGGAAAATACGGTTCATCAAATCCATGAAGGCTGCTGGCGCATTGGTGAGTCCGAACGACATCACCAAAAACTCGTAATGGCCGTAGCGCGTACGGAAGGCTGTCCGGGGAATGTCCTCCTGTCGAACCCGCAGCTGATGATAGCCCGATCGTAAATCGATCCTCGAAAAGTACCCTGCCCCCTGAAGCTGGTCGAACAAATCGTCGATACGCGGCAAAGGATACCTGTTCCGCACTGTCACCCTGTTCAGCTGGCGGTAGTCGATACAAAGACGTAAGCTGCGGTCCTTCTTCCTGACGAACAGGACTGGAGCACCCCAAGGAGAAACACTGGGTCGAATAAGTCCTTTGTCCAGCAAATCCTGTAACTGACCCTTCAGCTCACGAAGTTCCGCCGGGGCCATCCGATAGGGCGGTATAGAAATAGGCCCCGAACGAGGAACCAAATCAATACAGAAAGAAATGTCGCGCTCGGGCGGCAACCCAGGAAGCTTGTCCGGGAACACATCAGGAAACTCGCTAACAACCGGAACCTGATCCAATGGAACCTCTGTAGCGCGAGCATCGCGAACATAAGCAAGAAATCCCTGACATCCCTTCCTCAAAAGCTGTCCAGCGCGAAAAGAAGAAATCACACTGTGAGGGGCGGCACTACGGTCCCCCAACACAACAAAAACCGACTCGCCGGGGAAACAGAATCTAACTGTCTTCTCGCGGCAGTCCACAGAAGCATAGCACGTGGCTAACCAATCCATGCCCAAAAGAACGTCGAAGTCCAACATCTCCAGAAGGATCAAGTCGACAGGCAACTCTCTCTCGCCAATACAGACGATGCAGGATCGGAACACGTGCCTAGCAACAAACGACTCTCCCACAGGAGTAGTCACCACAAGCGGCTGATCAAGCAAGCCGGACTCTCTACCCAAACTCGGCACAAAGTGCGTGGATACGTACGAGTGTGTGGATCCGGGGTCGAACAGTACATGTGCGTCAACTGAACATACAGGGAGGATACCTGAAACCACTGCATTGGACGCCTGCGCGTCCTGATGTGTCAAAGCAAAAACCCTCGCCTGTCCACCACCTGCGGCTGGCTGCCCTCTGCCTCGGTCACCTCGCCCTCTCTGAGCAACTCCTCCACGCCCACGACCTCGCTGTGTATGAGTCTGGCGCGGAGCAACGGTAGGTACGATAGGCAACGCTCTCTGGGGTGGTGAAAGTGGTAATGTGACATGCGGTGCTGTCGCCTCGGTCCGGGGTAACTCAGGACAATCCCGTACACGGTGGTAAGAACTCCCACAGCGAAAACATCCTGACGACGGCCGCTGACCATCCTGGGAATAAGAACTGAATAACCGGCCCCGCCCTGAATCTCTGCTGCCTGCAATACGTCTATCACGGCGCCGAAAAGGCTGTCTCTGTGCTGAAGTATCCGCACGAGCTCTCTTCGGCTCTGGGAGTGCCGAAGTCTCAACAAGGTGCTCCTCGACCACTAGGGCTGCGTCTACCGCGGCTGCGTAGGTCTCGTAGTGCTGCGCGCTGATCGCGAGGAACACTGGTGAAATCAAGCCTCGAACAAATCTCCGGACTCGCAACTCCTCGGTGGCCACTAAATGTGGGGCGTAGACTGCTAGCTCTGTAAACAGTACGTCATACTCTGCCACTGTCATCCCTGGCGTCTGGCGCAAAGACTCAAACCTGCGTGCTCGGGCATCTCTAACACTCCGGGGAAGGAAACGGGCTAGAAATATAGTCACGAACTCCGCCCAGGTCATAGGAGGAAGACCTGCTGCTCTGCCCTTCTCCACGGAATCACACCACTTCTGCGCAAGACCTTCCAGGCGAAAGCTCGCGAACTCGACCCATCTCGCATCTGCGCACCTGAGGGAACGGCATATCCTGGCCATCCTGTCGATGAAAGACTGTGGGTCATCGGCTGTATCGGTGCCTGTGAAAACCGGAGGCTTCAGCCTCATAAACTCTGATAGCGATACTGTAATCACCTCCGTGGCTGCAGGGGCAACTGGCTGTGCGGTAGGTACCATAGCGGTCTCTGGAACTGGTGGAGCTACCTCTGGCCGCTGCGCTCGAAGCGTCTCAACGAGCGATCCTATCATCTGGCGCATCTCCTGCATGCTAGATCCCACCGTCTGGCGCATCTCCTGCATACCAGCCCGTAGCGTGGCGATCTGCTCTGTCACGGCAGGAACAGCCTGCTCGGGTACAACGGGTGCACTGCCCGGATCAGTCCTCGTCTCGGACGAGTCAACTCGAATCTCGGCCCTCGCGGCCGCTCTCTGTGCCCTCGTAGTCTTAGGCGGCATATTGGCTGAAAGAAAATTTGGATTCGATAAGAACACGGAAATCGAATCACAAGAATATAAGGAGGAATCAAATCAACAAGTCCTAAGGTCGCGTAAGCGGAGTACCGTGTCGTGAGTATGCCGCGGAACATACGCACGCTACGCTACCCTGCTGCAGCTACCTACTCCATCATACCAGGGTCATCCTACACTCCGAAGGTAAAACCTAAGCTCTGATGCCAACTTTGTCACGACCCGAGAATTCGACTCGTGACCGGCACTTAACCACGCAACGTCTACAGGCGTAATGCGGCTAAGTAAGCCGAACCCAGAAATCAAAACCAATAAATATAGAGTGATTTTAAAACGTTTTGTAAAACAATCGTACATGTCCGAAAAAAAACTTCCATTTATTTAGTAGAAAACCATTTTAAGTTCAAAAGTTATAAGTTTTATAATTTTGGTAACATTTCCCTTTTAAAACATTAGCCCCGAAAGTCGGGTAAAAACAAGGTGTAGCAGAAATAACAAGTGACAAGAATGAAGCATCACAATATGATATACGACGCCGTAGCGAAGAATACACAGTAAAACAAGGACAATATCATAAAGATAAGACTGCATAAAGTAAAGTCGGCTCACAAGCGAGCTCGACACCAGAATATAAAATCATACATATCGTCCTCACAACTGTCTCTAAGTCAATACAGAAAAGTAGATGGAGAATACTAGATACATCAATGTACAACAGAAAGATAACAGATACCGTACAAAACCCACCTAAACAGCAAAAGGGCTATCTCAGCTCAAAAGGGGTATCTGTGCCAAAAGATGCGGTAACAGCCAGCCGTGACTACTCCCCAGGGCAACCTGCAAGCACTGTGGCACAACGGGGGTGAGTTGCCAACTCGTGAATAGAGATAACATATACAGGTAATCGCAAGCATGCACATGTAGCGTGGCTCTACTAATGCCAGCAGATAATATCAATGCGATGTGGCAGTATGCATAATAATAATGCCAGTCCTCTATCAGGTGATATACTACAGGATGAGATGTGATAATGAATGCTGAGCATGGGGATATAGTATCTACATGAAGTATCGAGGTGGACTACATAAGTATGTATGCACCACAAATCCCAACATCTCAAACGCCGGTACTCCATCGGCCCTCATATCCTGTATATCCCTGAAAATCCCGAGTGCCCAACATCGGCACCCAAATATCATAAATACTCGTGTCTAGCATCGACACGCAAAACATCCTGTATCGGCCTCCGTCAATCCGGGTCAGCCCTCTCTCACGTATATACCGGGAATCCGTCAGTCCGGGTCATCCCTCTCTCAATATATATCGGGCATCCGTCAGTCCGGGTCAGCCCTCAATCAATCCATCGGGCATCCGTCAGTCCGGGTCAGCCCTCTATCAATCCATCGGGCATCCGTCAGTCCGGGTCAGCCCTATATCAACCCATCGGGCATCCGTCAGTCCGGGTCAGCCCTATATCAACCCATCGGGCATCCGTCAGTCCGGGTCAGCCCTATATCAACCCATCGGGCATCCGTCAGTCCGGGTCAGCCCTCTATCAATCCATCGGGCATCCGTCAGTCCGGGTCAGCCCTCTATCAATCCGTGCCTCAAGCACCGAGAAAACACGGGGCGACGCCCCAAATTATCATACCAAGGGAACCGGGTTTTTAAATGGTTACTTATTTGAAAAGGCCACAGTTCCCAAATCCATAAATCAAATGAAATCCCAACAATAATACAAGTAACTGCGATGTGATAGGTGCATCAATGTGTATATCAAGTCATGTCACATGAGAAAGAACTACAATGCAATGATCCACCGTGATATAGGTATCAAATATAGATGAGTTACAACAATAAACAATAGTATGATCATGGCAGTTCTATCAGTTCTAAGCAATATGTATATATGTATAGCAAGGAATGCAATATGCAATGACAGTCTATGGGGTGCATGAAACATATAATAACAAAGTCCTATCAGCCCTGACGCATAACGCCATGCGGGCGATATCCCCGTAGATGTGAAATCTACTCACCGTGTCTCGCGCTAAGTGTATCCAACCACTTGCTTGCCCTTCTTCGCAGCGTCCGTCTCACTGGCCTGCGAACCTAGAGTCACATACACATATCACACATAAGCTTAAGTCACAAAACGCGACATTATAATCCAACAAGAACCCTGTGTCACAAACCAATCGCGCGTGTGCGCGATACGCTAAAACGTGTACTTACGCGCCACGAAACTACCCCGACGCGCTGCGATACGCAGAACCCAAACCTACTCACGTATCACGCGTGTCGCGAAGGTTAGAAAAACGGCAAAACAGGTATTTGGTCCCAGATTTTCCTACAGAATTGATCTTAAAAAAATATATATACCAAAAGACCCTACACACAAAAACACACCTACAGAAACCAAAAATTACCAAAACACCCCCTGTCTGGCCGCAATTTGCGGCCAGAATGGCGGTTTTGGCGGCCGGGAAGGGGAGTTAGGGGGTCGGGTTTCATCTAGTGTATCATCTCCACTCCACTATGCCACAGTCCACTCAATTTCATTTAAATCACCTCGGGTCAATAGCAGATCCAGAAAGCTCAAATTGTGCACAAATACGACATTTGCATCCAATATGAAAACTGGTGGTATTTTAGCGTAATAGGGGTTGGACTAGGTTACAATGGCCTCAACAGACCTCAAGCATCCTACTGAAACCAAATCATAACCCAAATGCACAAAGTTCCCACTAAACATCCCATATCGCACTAAAACGCACCAATATCCATTAACCGATGCAAAATCGACACTAACCAAGCTAACTAGGGACTAAATTAGGAAATATACCTCACTCTCGACCCTAGGGAGCTGCAGGAAGGAGAAGAAGTGAAGGGAAGGGGCTGCACATGGTGCTGGGGCTGCTGATGCCCACTGCTGCTGCTGCTGAACCTTGCTGCTGCTGCTGCTTCTTCTTGCTGCCCCTGCTGCTGCTACTGCTGTTGCTGTGGCTTCAATTGCTGCTGCTGGGGTTCTGCTGAGAGTGTGTGTGTGTGTGAGTGTGAGGGTTATGAGAGAAACAAAGAAAAGAAATGAGAGGAAATAATTGCTTCCAATTGTCAACCCTCTCTCTCTCTCACCTCATTTAATGCAAGCATGGCCTAAAGCCATGATGCACTCTCTCTCTCTCTCACAAGTCAACACTCTCACCATTCAAATTAAAGTAATCTTTTAATTTAACTAATTAATTAAACTTGCTTATAACCCAAAAGAATTAATCCTACAATTAACCCACCATGGTTAATAATTATGGTATTTACTTGATTTAAAAACCCTAGTTTACATGCACATGTGTGTGCAAGCCTAGGAAAATTTTGGAAAAATGTTTATTAAATTAGGAAAAATATTTAAAACACAATTTGGTAAACTTTTTATTAAAAATCATTATTTAATTATAATAATTCACTAACCCTTATCCTAAGGTGTTACACGGTAGGTAGTACCTCTGCCAGGCTAATCGTCTACTGCACAACATCCATTTCTTGCCCCGGGGTACCATACCGGGTCCACCATGTGTAAGTTTATGTTGCATGCTCCCACAACTTTTGTGGTGCGGCGGAAGTGGTGAACGAAAATTTTCTTGGCATACAACACGCACTTAACCGAAGATCTTGTCTAAACCACAACTAGAAAAACCTAACTAGAGATCTTATCTACTATGTTAGGGATTATACCTCAATGATCCGGTCCTTCGGGTCTTCTCTTTGATGAAATCCTTAGCTCCTTTTGATGTTGCCGACGTTTTCGATCTCCGGCCACCGAAGACCTAGATGATCCACCCGAGAGTTTTTGTGCAAGCTTGAAACTCTTCACAAGAGTTTACCTAGAGACCAATTTTGCTAGAATAGATCACTAGGATTATGTAGAGATGAATTTATTGGAATAGCTTGAAAACTATAGCATTTCTTCTTCTTATCAATTTTTTGATTCACTTATCATAATTTTGTTAAGGAATTGAATGCCTTGATTTCACATCTCATGTGAAGGTATTTATAAGAAGAAATGGAGGAGAGAATAATTTCATTTATAATTAAAAAGTTTAAGCATGATAGAAAAAAGAAAGAAAAGAATTTAGCACTAATTAAAGCTTGCATTATGAAAGAAGTATCATGCTTAATTAGTTCATCCACTTCTATCATGCTTATACTTTTCAATTTACACCTCACTTATTTATTTTCACAAAATAAATGATGTCATTATTATGTCATTATGAGGTGGCATCTTCTAGAAGGTATTTTGTAACAATTACAAAAATACCCCTCCTCCGTATACCGTATACCGTATACCCGCATCCGAATTCCAAAAAATACGAATACAATTAATCCAATAATATAATACTGGTATCCGTCCAGTATTATTCTTCCGATTATTATTCCTGTAACAATTACCGAACATAATCGAAAACCTGCCGCAACACTTTACGGCTGCCGTAACAACTTACGGTTTTCTACATCTTTTGCCTGAACAAGGGAACTCTCTGTGTGGGACTCTAAAGACTCGACAGTACGCTGGCAGTGGGTTTAACCACAAGCGCGTCAGCGGCACTAGCTGTGCGTAACGGCCACCCAGGTACTTGACGAAAAGGTGGCCGACGAGCGAACCCATCACAACCCTTACGAGCCTGCAAGCAACACTTACCGTACAGTCCGGTCTCTTCGTCTGATACGTCGCATATGAAGTCTAGGGGTGGTAAATGTCAGACCCCAGTAACTTTATAAGTCATGCTGATTTATGGCTCATAACAGTTCGAGAACCTACTGATAACTCTTATCAGTAAACCTCGAGAACCCTGGCCAGGGATTTAGGTGTTATAGTCGATCAAACATAGCGCGACATCAACTCCCTATACCGGGAGAGACGAAACCCCTCCTATCGCTCACTGTCTCCATATGATTCGGGACTGTACCCAAAATCCACCTGTTTGCACGACTCAGTAGAGCCGTGGTAGGGAGGAAATTAAAGTACAGTGGGAATCATACAAGACTCTATGACGATCTCGGGTCTACAGACTAACCTGTACAAGTATCACTAGAGAACTGCTATCTGACAATAGGTATATATACCATCTAGGAGTTCTCAACGAGTCCTGTTCGGTGTACCCATTCTCCAATGAGCACCTGTGTACAATCTTTGATGTCAAACATCAATGGTTGTGGAATCAATCATTGCCCCCAGGGTCAAGAAACGTACACACTAGTCTAATCTGGTAATACCGATGCCCTGTCTCGATATACCCTCGACTAGGAACTATTGAAGGATATGCTTATAGACTGCCCAGGTCCCACCAGTATGATCTCATCATAATCCTGGTAGTCAAGCATAGTCCTAAGGGCTTTATCAACACATCACATATTATGATAAAGATAAACCAGATAGCATACTATCATTTCGAGCAAAGATTGTTTCTGTACATATACATGTCTAGTATCCTATACAATACAGGCCTCTAGGGCATACATATCCAACAATCTCCCACTTGCACTAAGGCCTGTAATTAATGCAATAAGTACCAGCTAGAACCAGTTTCCGGCGTACCGCATGCCCAACAGCTCAAACAGTTTCTCAAACTGTACTTGAGGGATAGCCTTAGTGAATGGATCTGCTGTGTTGTCTTTCGTGTCTACTCTTCGTACCTCGATTTCCTGGCGATCCACTATCTCCCTGATGAGGTGATACCGCCTCAAGATATGTCTGGATTTCTGATGGGACCTCGGTTCCTTTGCCAAAGCCATGGCTCCATTGTTATCGCAATACAGAGGTATTGGATTAGCAATGGATGGAACCACTTGAAGTTCTGAAATGAACTTCCTCATCCAGACCGCTTCTTTTGCGGCATCATTAGCAGCAATATACTCAGCTTCCATCGTGGAGTCAGCGACGGTATCTTGTTTGGAACTTTTCCAACATACCGCCCCTCCATTTAGAGTAAATACAAACCCTGAGATGGACTTACTATCATCCTTGTCGCTCTGGAAGCTGGAGTCGGTAAATCCCTCCATTTGGATATTTCCGTTACCATACACCAAGAACATTTCTTTAGTTCTTCTCAAGTACTTTAGAATGTTCTTCACGGCAGTCCAGTGTTTCTCCCCTGGGTTGGATTGATACCTGCTTACTGCACTTAGTGCATAAGCTACATCTGGGCGAGTACATAACATCGCATACATTATAGATCCTACTGCCGAAGCATAAGGTATAATGCTCATGCGAGCCCTCTCCTCATCAGTCTTTGGAGACATCTCTTTGGAGAGGGTGATCCCATGACAAGCGGGTAAATTACCCCTCTTGGAATCTTCCATACTAAACCTCTTTAGTATGGTGTCAATGTATCTCGATTGGGACAATCCCAATAATTTCTTATATCTATCTCTATAGATCTTTATCCCCAGAATGTACGAGGCATCGCCCAGGTCTTTCATGGAGAACCTCTGCGATAAGAATAGTTTGACCGATTGTAGCATAGGAATATCATTTCCTATCAAGAGAATGTCGTCCACGTACAATACGAGGAATGTAACAGTACTCTCTACAATCCTTTTATAAATACATGGTTCATCCACATTTTTGATAAAACCAAACTCTTTGATTGTATCATCAAAGCAGATGTTCCAACTCCGTGATGCCTGCTTTAATCCATAGATGGATTTAAGCAGCCTGCATGCTTTTCCGCTGCTCCCACTATCAATGAAGCCTTCTGGCTGATCCATAAAAACGCATTCTTCTAAATTACCATTTAGAAATGCCGTTTTAACATCCATCTGCCAGATCTCATAATCATAGTAAGCAGCTATAGCAAGCAAGATCCGAATGGATTTGAGCATCGCGACTGGTGAAAAAGTTTCATCATAGTCCAAGCCTGGTCTTTGACGAAATCCTTTTGCTACCAGCCTAGCTTTATAGGTCTCCACCTGACCATCCACACCAATCTTTCTTTTAAAGATCCATTTGCACCCTATGGGTTTTACTCCAGAAGGTGCATCCTCCAAAGTCCATACTTTGTTCGTGTGCATGGATTCCATTTCGGATCTCATGGCATCCAACCATTTCACTGAGTCACCACTCGTGATAGCTTGCTGAAAACTAGTAGGGTCATCATCATCCATGATGCAATCTTCTCTATCACCGTCAATTAGAAAACCGTAGTATCTATCAGGTGGGCGAGAAGTCCTACTAGATCTACGGAGTGGCTGAGGTATGTCAGGTTCTATTGAAATCTCAGGTTCAATCAAATCATCGGTAATGGTTTGTGCATCTGGAACTTCTTCCAGTTCTACCGCATTGCCAACAGTATTATTTGTAAAAAATTCATTTTCTAAAAATATGGCATACTGAGAAACAAACACCCTTTGTTCCTCCTTGTGGTAGAATAGATATCCATACGAGTGTTTTGGATATCCCACAAATTTACACAAAACCGATCGTGTCTCAAGTTTGTCCGGATTCTGCTTTTTCACATAAGCCGGACAACCCCATACCTTAACTCTGTTAAGAGATGGTCTCTTCCCGTACCATATCTCATATGGAGTGGTAGACACGGTTTTGGTTGGAACCCTATTCAATAGATAAATCGCAGTCTCCAATGCGTGCCCCCAAAATGATATAGGTAACTCAGCATCACTCATCATGGATCGTACCATATCTAATAATGTGCGATTCCTCCTTTCCGATACACCGTTGTGCTGTGGTGTATACGGAGGAGTGAGCTGAGAGAGAATCCCATTCTCTTTTAGGAAATTTAGAAACTCTGAGCTTAGATACTCACCTCCTCGATCCGATCGAAGTTTCTTGATACTTAAGCCTGTTTGTTTTTCTACTTCAGATTTATACTCCTTGAACTTTTCAAAGGCTTCGGACTTATGTTTCAATAAGAACACGTGTCCGAATCTCGATAAATCATCAGTGAAGGTTATGAAGTATGAAAAACCACCTGCAGCATGTGTAGACATTGGTCCACATACATCACTATGTATGAGGCCTAAGAGTTCAGTAGCTCTCTCTCCGTGTCCAGTAAACGGAGTTTTGGTCATTTTACCTTTGATGCAAGACTGGCAAGTCGCATAAGATTTATATTCAAACGAGTTTAAATATCCATCTTTATGTAGCTTGGTCAGTCTTGTTTCATTAATATGACCTAGTCTACAATGCCAAATGAAAGCTTCATTTATGTCTGAAACCTTTCTTTTGTTTCCGTGTTGTATATGAAAAACTGTATGCTGATTTAGGATGTATATCCCGTTATTTAATGTTCCATACCCAATCAACTCTTGATTAAGATTAATGTTCATAACATTTGATTGTAATACGAAATTATATCCAGCATTGTCCAACAACGATACAGATATAATATTACATAACATTGACGGTACAAAATAACATGGGTTCAAAACCAATATAGAACCCGACAGTAATCCAAGATGATACTCTCCCACTGCAGTAGCATGTACTGAGGAACCATTCCCAACTCGGAGAGTGTGATCACCT
Source organism: Agapanthus africanus (assembly GCA_030015575.1). NCBI lineage: Eukaryota > Viridiplantae > Streptophyta > Magnoliopsida > Asparagales > Amaryllidaceae > Agapanthus > Agapanthus africanus. The sequence continues at coordinate 530,273,896 of JASDDO010000014.1, forward strand.
TTCTTCAACAACCTGCTATTTCTCAACCCCTGCATACAAATGCAGATATGAGATCCTGATCCAGTATCTAATACCCAGGAAGCGGAGTTAATTGAAAAACAGTTTTCGGTTACCAACACACAACACACCTGAAGTGGAAGCATCACCATGCTTCTTTTTCTGGAGTTCGGCCAAGTATTTAGCACAGTTTCTCTTCCAGTGCCCAGTCTGGTGGCAGTGGAAACATTCCCCACGACCTGTTGCAGCAGCCCCTTTCTTGTCCCTTCCCGATGCCTTTTTCACTCCGCCTCTCTGCTTGATGGGATTCTTCTTCTTCTTCTTTCCCTTGGCCTTGGCTTTTGGGATGGAGGAAGAAGATGGCCCAGCAATAAGAGCGGGAGTTTTCGCTACCTTTAGCGTGCTCTCTGCACTCCTCAACATATTGAGGAGTTCTGGTAAAGACTTCTCCATTTTGTGCATGTTGAAGTTTACAATGAATTGAGCAAAGGCAGGGGAAAGGGACTGCAGAACAATATCAACATATTGCTCGTTCTCCATGGTCCAACCCAGGTCCTCAAGTTCTTCGATAAGTCCAATCATCTTCAATACATGGTCACCTACAGACGTGCCAGCAGCCATGCGCATCTGAAACAACTTTCGAGATGCCTCGTATCGGAGAGTATGAGATTGCTCTCCATACAACTCCTCTGTATGGAGAAAGATGGATTGGACATCCATCTTCTCGTGCTGCTTCTGATGTTCATTGTTCATAGAAGCTAGCGCGAGGCACTTGGCTGTTGCGCAGTCTGTTTCCCATTTCTTGCGGATTTCTTTATCCGCAACTGAAGAATCAGGGCCTGGGCTAGGAGGGGCTGGAGTAGTCAGGACGTATGCGACCTTATCATATGTTAGGGCAATATTCACGTTCCTTAGCCAATCTTTGTAATTCGGTCCAGTGAGTTTGTTTTTGTCTAATAAAAGTTTAAGTCCCGACATTGGTATCTGCTGTTAGGAGATAGAAAAGAAGTCATTCAGCGATTGCTCTTGCATAATTAGATTGGTTATTAATCTTATCTAATTGTTGTCTCCCACTGCTTTTTATCAAATTTTCCTTCAAACCTAAAAGGAAAACTAGCCAGGATAAATTGCAATCTACAAGTTTGCTAACCGAAAAGTGCAAAATTCTCCCGGGAGTAACTTTTACTCACAGTGAGATCGGGATCCAACTATCATATAGAAGGTATGCAATCTCATTGCAAATCTCAACTCTTGAAATTCCCGATATGATTTTTACCCCTAGTGACTTATGACCTTAACTATGGTCAACAAATCATAAGTACTAGTCAAGTTCAACCCGCCATTTCGTGATTGATTTAGACCCACCCACATGACCCTTAACTATGGTCAACAAAGTCATGAGAATGCCCTAATCGATCGCATCAAATGCTTTGTAAGAATTCATCACTTAGCTACCGTACACCACGCCTTAACTATGGTCAACAAACGTGGCACGAATACTAAGAACTCTGCTTCTTAAAATGGCGGAGGGCAACGGATAGTTTTTATGAAAACCTTTAACGTTTTGAACTTGATATCGTTGTAGAATCGAGTGGGGAAAGAGTGGTTTAAGCTCCAGTTTTAAAAATCGAATGGTTTTGTAGTATCTTTCTAATTTTGCTAAAGAGGTCACTCCCGGTGAAGGGATCTCGGCTCTTTCCTTATCGAATAAGGTGCTGGATATGAAAATACCACGATGCAAAGCAAAGTTAGATTAACTATAAAATCAAATCGAGTTCTTTGTAACATTTCCAGTTTCGCTAAAGGGGTCACTCCCGGTGAAGGGATCTCGGCCCTTTCCTCATCGAATGAGGTGCAGGATATTCAAGAATACCGCTATGCAAAACAAAAGCTAGAGTTACCCTTTTTCTTAAAAAAATTTGATTCTACAACATCTTTAGGTTTCTTTCTATTATCATTAATCATATTAATGTAGTCCCATCAATTACGTTTCCTTAAACATCACAGAAAAGAAACGAAAAATAGAACGTACGCTTATGCCATCCGCATTCGTCACTGGGTCCCGTCATGCACCGTTAGGTTACTTAACTAACGGCAGAGCGGGGACTGGACTAGTGCGGGTGCAAAACATAAGCAACGTTTATTATATATCTCATATATAAATATAACCATTTCAGATCACAGATGAATGCATTGGATATACTAGGAATTCCGTATTTCATTCAAGCCCTTAATGGAAGACGGATTCCACGGTCGTGATGAATAGCCAAAACCCCCCCTTAGACCCCTACGGGTGCGGCAAACTACCCGCCAAATTCCCGAAGTGTAGTAACCTCCCTCAACAATTGAGTAGGCCACTCGGCACTTTGAAAACCCGATAGTTTGTGCACCCCACCTTGGGTCTATCCTAGGAGCAAAAACAGTAAAAAGAAATTATACAAACTGTGGCTACAACCTCATCTCGGATGTACCCGTAAAATAATATTACATGGCCTTTTACAAATTACATGGAATGAAAGAAAAAAGAAAAACACTCTTCTTACACCCCCCAGCCATTCATCACGACGATCCAACACATTCATATACACATACCATCCCATGATATCCATATGTGCAACCCCCACTAATCGTCATATAGCAATTAGCGGACGTTTCAAACACATATAACAAAAAGAAAACCCGATTTGCCAAGCACTTTAGAATTTCGAATTTCAGGTTCTGAACTGATTGTCCAGTTCGCAACACATTTTTCACCCTGTTGTGTTCAAAATTAGGCGACGCTACAGTTGAACAAAATTTAGGTTTATCAGTTAGGTTTCCAACGCATCAAACGGATCAGTAATATCCATTAGGTACTGGAAGTTATGCACTGAAAAATACAGGGGTATACGTTCTGTCCCTGTTTGGGACTGCAATACGTTCTGTTGATTTAAAATACAGTTTAAATAGTAAACGACATTAGAAACGAATGAAATCACTTCCATTGGTTAGCTAACAGATTTATCTTCACTATGATATATAGTTCCGCATAATATCATTTTCATACAGAAGATAGAAAGCATTGCAAAATGAGAATTGACGGCCAGGACTGTTCTGGACAGCAGTCCAGAACCGTACTCCGAACCAGTTTCTGTCATCTAATTGTGGTTTAGTTAGGCTCTGATACCACTGTAAGTTTATGTTGCATGCTCCCACAACTTTTGTGGTGCGGCGGAAGTGGTGAACGAAAATTTTCTTGGCATACAACACGCACTTAACCGAAGATCTTGTCTAAACCACAACTAGAAAAACCTAACTAGAGATCTTATCTACTATGTTAGGGATTATACCTCAATGATCCGGTCCTTCGGGTCTTCTCTTTGATGAAATCCTTAGCTCCTTTTGATGTTGCCGACGTTTTCGATCTCCGGCCACCGAAGACCTAGATGATCCACCCGAGAGTTTTTGTGCAAGCTTGAAACTCTTCACAAGAGTTTACCTAGAGACCAATTTTGCTAGAATAGATCACTAGGATTATGTAGAGATGAATTTATTGGAATAGCTTGAAAACTATAGCATTTCTTCTTCTTATCAATTTTTTGATTCACTTATCATAATTTTGTTAAGGAATTGAATGCCTTGATTTCACATCTCATGTGAAGGTATTTATAAGAAGAAATGGAGGAGAGAATAATTTCATTTATAATTAAAAAGTTTAAGCATGATAGAAAAAAGAAAGAAAAGAATTTAGCACTAATTAAAGCTTGCATTATGAAAGAAGTATCATGCTTAATTAGTTCATCCACTTCTATCATGCTTATACTTTTCAATTTACACCTCACTTATTTATTTTCACAAAATAAATGATGTCATTATTATGTCATTATGAGGTGGCATCTTCTAGAAGGTATTTTGTAACAATTACAAAAATACCCCTCCTCCGTATACCGTATACCGTATACCCGCATCCGAATTCCAAAAAATACGAATACAATTAATCCAATAATATAATACTGGTATCCGTCCAGTATTATTCTTCCGATTATTATTCCTGTAACAATTACCGAACATAATCGAAAACCTGCCGCAACACTTTACGGCTGCCGTAACAACTTACGGTTTTCTACATCTTTTGCCTGAACAAGGGAACTCTCTGTGTGGGACTCTAAAGACTCGACAGTACGCTGGCAGTGGGTTTAACCACAAGCGCGTCAGCGGCACTAGCTGTGCGTAACGGCCACCCAGGTACTTGACGAAAAGGTGGCCGACGAGCGAACCCATCACAACCCTTACGAGCCTGCAAGCAACACTTACCGTACAGTCCGGTCTCTTCGTCTGATACGTCGCATATGAAGTCTAGGGGTGGTAAATGTCAGACCCCAGTAACTTTATAAGTCATGCTGATTTATGGCTCATAACAGTTCGAGAACCTACTGATAACTCTTATCAGTAAACCTCGAGAACCCTGGCCAGGGATTTAGGTGTTATAGTCGATCAAACATAGCGCGACATCAACTCCCTATACCGGGAGAGACGAAACCCCTCCTATCGCTCACTGTCTCCATATGATTCGGGACTGTACCCAAAATCCACCTGTTTGCACGACTCAGTAGAGCCGTGGTAGGGAGGAAATTAAAGTACAGTGGGAATCATACAAGACTCTATGACGATCTCGGGTCTACAGACTAACCTGTACAAGTATCACTAGAGAACTGCTATCTGACAATAGGTATATATACCATCTAGGAGTTCTCAACGAGTCCTGTTCGGTGTACCCATTCTCCAATGAGCACCTGTGTACAATCTTTGATGTCAAACATCAATGGTTGTGGAATCAATCATTGCCCCCAGGGTCAAGAAACGTACACACTAGTCTAATCTGGTAATACCGATGCCCTGTCTCGATATACCCTCGACTAGGAACTATTGAAGGATATGCTTATAGACTGCCCAGGTCCCACCAGTATGATCTCATCATAATCCTGGTAGTCAAGCATAGTCCTAAGGGCTTTATCAACACATCACATATTATGATAAAGATAAACCAGATAGCATACTATCATTTCGAGCAAAGATTGTTTCTGTACATATACATGTCTAGTATCCTATACAATACAGGCCTCTAGGGCATACATATCCAACACCATGAACCCGGAAACGGATCATCCAGCTCCTCGAATCGGGTTTCTAACACAAGTCTCAGAACCGAGAAAACTCATGTTGGACGCTGTCACGACCCAAGTTTGGATGTGACAGGCACTCAGATTATATCATATCTAAAGATCTGCACAATCCAAGTAAGCCAAAAACCAAGATCAAAATACCTTATTTCGGAATTATTTATGAAAAATTAGTTTTTAAGTAGAAATCTCAAGTTATTAAGTTTATTCATTAAGCAAATAATAGAGGTTAAGTTTGGTTGTATTCCGGGTTGGAATCAACAATATCAATAATAACATAAATGTACACATAATAAACATTACTGAATCTCATAAAGAAGAACTATGAAACTGATCCAAATACTTCAACTGTACATATATTTATATCCCATCTCTCATTTCTAAGTCAAAATACAGTCTGATGGAGTTTTTCTAGATACAAAAGTACAAAACCAAAAAGGAGGTTACTACACATGTAACCTACCGATCAAAAGATGGAAACAACCGCAAAAGTGATCCTGCCTCGCAACTACCCGTCCACTCTATCCCTGCAAGGAACTGTGGCACAACGGGGATGAGTTGCCAACTCAGTGAATACAACTAACATATAACGGCGAATAAAGTAAATATGGTAATCATGATAATGAACATGAATCAATATGATATATGAGTATATGTGAAATCCAACAATAAATCACATCATACTTCTGAAATCATAACTCAATATAAATCATCTCTCGGTGTCCATCAACGACACAAAACTTCCATTTCTGATAAGCATCATTCCCCGAATGATCCTATACCCATAATATCGGTCGTCATCCTCTAGATGCACGCCGCATATTTCTAAAACCAATATCCGGAATCGAGTAACCTCGCTAGGCTCACCCGTCTCAATACGGCTATCTTGCCCCTCGGTCTCGACCGGGTCCATCCTGTATCCAACTGTATAGCTCCCCCACTCAGTATGGATAACGTAAATCCGCGACCGTATATCTCCCCCACTCGGTCCGGAATAAAACCAAAAACAGAAATCAACTCAGGGTGGACATGTCACATCAATCATGAAAACGGGATTTATGTAATAGTATTTAAAGCTCAAAATCATAAATCCTCAATTCTGTATTTATCTCATATTCAACATGGAAATACGCATAAAGCAACAAAATGTAAATAAGGAATTCTACCAATATACTTAACATTCGAAAAACAATATAATCCATGTTAATAAGTATGATATTTAAGTGTATGTGACATGGCAATATCGACGAGGTGTGTGTAGCATATAAGATGTGCACGTGGCATGACTCGTCGATACTTGTGAAGTGTTCTAACAACTAAGCAACATATAAGTAATGAAATGAATGATATTCTAATTATTTAACATGATGACATGAATATCGTATTAATGTAAAACCATGGGCGAAATACGCCATCTCTACTAAATTCCCCGGTAGATGTTTAGTCTACTCACCGGAAAGTCGATCTACTCCGGAATCGCTAATCCTTTCCCTTTCCTCGCGGCTTCCGTATTCTTCGTATCCGCGTCTAAATATACCAATATAACGTATATAAGCAAAACTACATTTCCGACATAACGGAAATAGAAACACGTTAAACCCCATAAGTTATATACTAACTGATCCTATCAAGTTATTAAACACTTATTCTAGCTGGATTTTAGCTTAAACCTGCACAGTTTCAGAATTTAAAACGCGACTTAGTTTCGTCGTGTCGTTTTTTAGTGTTTTACGATTTCATTTCCGATATATCATTCCAGATTTCAGTTACAGTAAAACTAATTAAAATCAACAGTACCAAACTACCCCAAATTGTATACTGAAGATAACCCAAAAACCAAAACCCCAATTTTTCCTTACATGGCCGGCGACGCCGGCCGTTCCTCTTCTGTCGCCGGCCCAACCCCGGCGCCCCACTTCCGTTTTCTTGTGGTGTGTTCTATTTGTTACCTACATCATTTTTACATTGTTGAATTTATTTAATTATCTTTCAGATTACAGCAGATTCTAACAGACTCTAAATTTATCTAAAATACGAAATTATGTGACATGTTTAATCTGTCTTAACTAATCTACAGAGGTTATTTTAGCTACTGAGATTAAGAAGTTTACCCTCCTATTAGTTGTAGGAATAACCCTTCTTGATCAATCAACTCCTCTTAGTTTGAGGATGAACAAACTCCATGAACAAGCTCCTCAATCCTCTTCTCTTTCCTCTTGTTCTTCTCTTTTTCTCTTTTAGTTTTCTTTTCTGTTTTGATTTAGTTTTCAGAACTGAAAATATGTTTTATATGTGAGAGGATGAAGGGATAAGGAAAGGTGGTGGTGTCAAAGGTTGAAGGGTGTAGGTTTCATGCAAGTAGGAGGTGGAAGTTGAAGGTGGCATGAAGCTTGAGGTGTATTCAACCATTATCTAAATTTTCTTTTGTTTTAATTTGAATTTCATTTCAGAACTGAATTAATATCCCTTTTTCCACTTAAACCCTTGACAAAACTCAATTTGCATACAACCTAACTTTGCAATTTAACCCCTCACAATTAACTTATTACAAAACACATCTTTTATTAAAATGAAGCTAAAATTTTCTTTAAAACCCTTATAACTTATTTAAATTACATTCTAAAATTATAATTTAATTTGTATTACATATAACTTATGAAGGTTGACATATTTGATTTTAATCATTTTGTGATTTATCAGCTTATTCTTAATTTAATTAAATTTATTTATTTCTATGTTTTTCCTAAATGTTACAATATTCCCCCCTTAAGAAAATTCGGTCCCCGAATTTAAATTAATTACTATACATACCTAAGAAAAGATGTGGAAATTTCTTTCGCATCGCGTCCTCCGTCTCCCAAGTAATCTCCTCGCGATCCTTTCCTTGCCAGAGAACCTTTACAGATGGCAGTATCCTCGATCGTAGTTGCTTTGCTTGCCTGTCCAGAATAGCAACTGGCTGCACTGTGAAGGATAGATCTGGCTCAAGCTGTAGAGTCTGATGATGGATCGCATGAGATGGATCGTGAAGATATCTGCGAAGCATCGAAACATGAAACACCGGATGTACGTCGGGAAAACCAGGTGGAAGTGCTAACCGATAAGCTACAGCGCCCACTCTCTCTAAAATCTCATATGGTCCAACATATCTGGGGCTGAGTTTCCCTTTCTTCCCGAAGCGCATCACACCTTTCATTGGAGATACTCGAAGGAACACATGATCTCCCACATCAAACTCGAGTTTGCGTCGTCTTCGATCTGCATACGACTTCTGTCTGCTTTGAGCCGCTTTCATTCTATCTCGTATCAAGTGAATCTTCTCTGTAGTTTCCTGTACTATCTGCGGTCCCAATATACAACTCTCACTAAGTTCCGTCCAGCAAACAGGTGATCTACATTTCCTTCCATACAAGGCTTCAAAGGGTGCCATCTGGATCGTCTCTTGAAAACTGTTGTTATAAGAGAATTCTACCAAAGGTAGGTGACGATCCCAACTACCACCGAAATCTAGGCTACAAGCCCGAAGCATATCCTCGAGTATCTGAATTGTCCGCTCCGACTGACCGTCTGTCTGTGGGTGGAAAGCTGTACTAAAACTCAGTCGTGTACCAAGAGCGTCCTGAAGTTTCTGCCATAGCCTGCTCGTAAACTGGGTACCTCGATCTGACACTATGCATGTCGGCACTCCATGTAGACGTACAATCTCATCGATATAAACCTGTGCATACTGAGCAAATCCATATGTCGTCTTCACTGGAAGAAAATGAGCGGCCTTCGTCAGCCTGTCTACTATCACCCAAATGGAATCATACCCTCTGCTAGTCCTGGGTAGACCCACCACAAAATCCATGGAAATCTGTTCCCATTTCCATTCTAGAATGGGTAAGGGTTGCAGCTCTCCGGCTGGCCTCTGATGTTCTGCTTTGACTTGCTGACAAGTCAAGCATCGTGAAACAAAATCCGTAACTTCCTTCTTCATTCCTTCCCACCAATAATTATCCTTCAAATCACGATACATTTTTGTGGAACCAGGATGAATACTGTATACTAATCTGTGTGCATCCTCCAAAATCTCACGCCTCAATCCGTCAGAATCTGGCACACAGAGACGAGTCCTAAAACGTAACACTCCATAATCATCAATCACGAACTCCGTCTCCCTGCCCTGCCTAACATGATCCATAATCTCCATCAAGCGAGTATCGGTAGGCTGCGCATCTCGAATACGATCCAATAGCTGAGGTCTGGTGCGAACATGTGCTAACTGACCTCCTGTCGATGTGAACTCAAACTGTATACGACTATCACATAAGATCTGCCAGTCGGTAGAAGACTGTCTCTGCAAAATGCTCAAATGAGATAAATTACCTCCAGGCCTCCGACTCAAGGCATCTGCTACAACATTTGCTTTGCCTGGATGGTACAAAATCTCACAGTCGTAATCTTTCACCAATTCCATCCATCTACGCTGCCTGAGATTCAGATCTTTCTGCTGAAAGATATACTTTAAACTTTTATGATCTGTGAAGATTTGACACGTTTCTCCATATAAATAATGTCTCCAAATCTTCAATGCGAAAACTACAGCAGCCATCTCTAGATCATGAGTGGGATAATTTTGTTCATGCCTCTTTAACTGTCGGGAAGCATATGCTATAACCTTGCCGTGTTGCATCAACACACAGCCTAAGCCCACTCTAGAAGCATCGCAATACACAACGAAACCCCCTGACCCGGAAGGTAAAGATAATACAGGTGCAGTCGTCAAACGCGTCTTCAGCTGTTGGAAACTCTGCTCACACGCGTCTGTCCACTGAAAAGGAACTTCCTTCCTAGTCAATCCTGTCAAAGGTGCCGCTATCCTTGAGAAATCCTGCACGAAGCGTCTGTAATAACCTGCCAGACCTAAGAAACTCCGAACCTCTGTAACTGACATAGGCCTGGGCCAGTGTTGTACCGCTTCAATCTTCTTTGGGTCAACGCATATACCTTCTCTCGTAACAATATGACCCAAGAAATCCACACTATCGAGCCAAAAAGCACACTTAGAAAACTTTGCATACAACTGATGCTCTTTCAAGGTCTGCAACGTGATACGTAAATGCTGCTCGTGCTCCGTCTGACTCCGAGAATATACAAGAATATCATCTATGAATACTATAATAAACCGATCGATAAATGGTCTAAAGATACGGTTCATCATATCCATAAAAGCTGCTGGAGCATTGGTGAGTCCGAACGACATCACCAGAAATTCATAATGCCCATATCTCGTACGAAATGCTGTCTTCGGAATATCGTCTTTCCGAACCCTCAACTGATGATATCCTGACCTTAAGTCAATCTTTGAGAAAAATCCGGCTCCTTGCAACTGATCGAACAAATCATCTATTCGCGGTAATGGATACCTGTTTCGCACCGTGACGCGATTCAGCTGTCGGTAGTCGATGCACATCCTCATACTACCGTCCTTCTTCTTTACAAATAACACAGGAGCTCCCCACGGTGAAACACTCGGACGAACAAGTCCTCGATCTAACAACTCTTGCAACTGGCTTTTGAGTTCTTTCAATTCCGTCGGTGCCATTCGATAGGGTGGTATAGAAATAGGCCCTGCACCCGGAATCAAGTCGATACAAAACTCAATATCTCGATCAGGTGGCAATCCTGGCAACTCTGCAGGAAATACCTCAGGAAATTCTCGTATGATCGGGATTTGGTCCAAAGGAACTTCAGCGACCTCTATGTCCTGAATAAAAGCCAAGAACCCAAGACAATCCTTCTTCAAAAGCCGCCCCGCACAAAAAGCAGAAATCATGTTAACAGGGGTTAACTTGCAATCCCCCTGCACAACAAACACCGGTTCACCTGGAAAACAGAAGCTAACCGCTTTTCCTCTACAATCTACATAGGCATGACAAGCGGCTAACCAATCCATCCCAAGAAGTATATCAAAATCTAACATGTCCAGGAGAATCAGATCAACTAGCGAATCTCTATTACCAATACGCACCGAACACGATCTGAATACGTGTCGAGCTATAAAGGAATCTCCAACTGGAGTAATCACTACCAAAGGTAATTCTAACAATGATGACTCCTTCCCCAACAAAAGTGCGAATCGTGAAGATACATAAGAGTGTGTAGAACCGGGATCAAATAAGACATGTGCCTCTAATGAGCATACTGTAAGAGTACCTGTCACGACTGCATTTGATGCCTGGGCATCCTGTGGAGTCAGTGCAAAAACTCGTGCCTGGCCCCTGCCCGCATCCTGTCGTCCTCTACCTCTATCTCCTCTACCTCTCTGAGCACGTCCCACATAGCCTCGACCTCGTGGTGCAACTGCCTGGCGTGTAGCGCCAACTGGGGGAGGAAGTAAAGCCATCGGTGTAGGAGAAGGAAGGGGTAAAGCAGCCTGTGGAGCAACGGTCCCGCCCTGAGATCTGCAATCTCTCGCAAAGTGCCCGGGAAGTCCACATCTATAACAAGTATATGGTGATCTCTGATCATCAGGATAAGAACTGAACATCTGGCCCTGTGTCCAATCTCGTCCAACACTGCGGCCTGGAGTATATCTGCCTGGATAGGACCCTCTACCTCGGCCAAACTGTCTATTTGTCGGCACGAATGGTCTACTCCTCTTTGGCTCCGGAACAACTCCTGACTGGCTCAAACGCTCCTTTACTCGTATTGCCGCATCTAAGGCCTGTGCATATGTGTCAAAATGCTGAGAGCCTATCGCCAGATACAACTGTGTGTCCAAACTCCTTAGGAACCTTTTCACCCGAAGCTCTTCTGTAGGTACTAAGTATGGAGCATATCGCGAAAGCTGGGTGAAGCGTAAGTCATAATCGGCTACTGACATACTTGCTGCTTTCTTCAACGCTTCGAAACTGCTAGCTCTAGCATCCCTCACACTCTCGGGAAGAAATCTGGCAAGAAAGACTGTAGAAAACTCAGTCTACGTCATCGGAGGAAGATTCGTAGCTCGCCCTCTCTCCATCGACTCACACCACTCCTGTGCAAGTCCCTCCAAACGAAAGCTAGTCAGCTCAACTGACCTCGCATCAGAACATCGTAATGATCTGCATATCCTCGCCATTCTATCAAGAAAAGACTGAGGATCTACCGCCACATCGGTCCCTGTGAATACCGGCGGTCTCAATCTCATAAACTCCGCAAGTGATACCTCCATCACTCTCGTATCTACTGGTGCTACCGTCTGTGTAGGCTGTACCTCGGACTCTGCTACGGTCGGTGCTGGATCTGATCTCAAAGCTCGAGTGGTCTCAGCTAACTGTCCTACCACTCGCTGTAATCCCAACATACCTTCCTCGATCCTAGTCATGCGATCTGGAGGAGGAGGATCAGCATGCTCATGCACCTCCTGCACGTCCGGTGTACCAGTCCTCATCACAGGCGGACTCGCCCTAGCTGCATTCCTGGCTGCGGCTCGCCTAGCCCGCGTAGCCATAGCAACTGGAATAAGAAACGAGAGTTGATAAGGTGTGGGAACAGAAGAATTCAATACGGAGAATCAATGGAAGAATAGATCAAGATAAACATCCTAAGGTTAGTTAGGCTGAATACGATAACGTAAATATGCCGCGGAACATACGTACGGTACTGCATTCGTCCTAATTCACCTACTCCATCAAACCAAAGGTCATCCTAACTCTCAGACTTACTTCAACTTATTGAAATCCCTTACTGAATTCCGTAAGGTTACTCCTAAGCTCTGATACCAACTTTGTCACGACCCAAGTTTGGATGTGACAGGCACTCAGATTATATCATATCTAAAGATATGCACAATCCAAGTAAGCCAAAAACCAAGATCAAAATACCTTATTTCGGAATTATTTATGAAAAATTAGTTTTTAAGTAGAAATCTCAAGTTATTAAGTTTATTCATTAAGCAAATAATAGAGGTTAAGTTTGGTTGTATTCCGGGTTGGAATCAACAATATCAATAATAACATAAATGTACACATAATAAACATTACTGAATCTCATAAAGAAGAACTATGAAACTGATCCAAATACTTCAACTGTACATATATTTATATCCCATCTCTCATTTCTAAGTCAAAATACAGTCTGATGGAGTTTTTCTAGATACAAAAGTACAAAACCAAAAAGGAGGTTACTACACATGTAACCTACCGATCAAAAGATGGAAACAACCGCAAAAGTGATCCTGCCTCGCAACTACCCGTCCACTCTATCCCTGCAAGGAACTGTGGCACGACGGGGATGAGTTGCCAACTCAGTGAATACAACTAACATATAACGGCGAATAAAGTAAATATGGTAATCATGATAATGAACATGAATCAATATGATATATGAGTATATGTGAAATCCAACAATAAATCACATCATACTTCTGAAATCATAACTCAATATAAATCATCTCTCGGTGTCCATCAACGACACAAAACTTCCATTTCTGATAGGCATCATTCCCCGAATGATCCTATACCCATAATATCGGTCGTCATCCTCTAGATGCACGCCGCATATTTCTAAAACCAATATCCGGAATCGAGTAACCTCGCTAGGCTCACCCGTCTCAATACGGCTATCTTGCCCCTCGGTCTCGACCGGGTCCACCCTGTATCCAACTGTATAGCTCCCCCACTCAGTATGGATAACGTAAATCCGCGACCGTATATCTCCCCCACTCGGTCCGGAATAAAACCAAAAACAGAAATCAACTCAGGGTGGACATGTCACATCAATCATGAAAACGGGATTTATGTAATAGTATTTAAAACTCAAAATCATAAATCCTCAATTCTGTATTTATCTCATATTCAACATGGAAATACGCATAAAGCAACAAAATGTAAATAAGGAATTCTACCAATATACTTAACATTCGAAAAACAATATAATCCATGTTAATAAGTATGATATTTAAGTGTATGTGACATGGCAATATCGACGAGGTGTGTGTAGCATATAAGATGTGCACGTGGCATGACTCGTCGATACTTGTGAAGTGTTCTAACAACTAAGCAACATATAAGTAATGAAATGAATGATATTCTAATTATTTAACATGATGACATGAATATCGTATTAATGTAAAACCATGGGCGAAACACGCCATCTCTACTAAATTCCCCGGTAGATGTTTAGTCTACTCACCGGAAAGTCGATCTACTCCGGAATCGCTAATCCTTTCCCTTTCCTCGCGGCTTCCGTATTCTTCGTATCCGCGTCTAAATATACCAATATAACGTATATAAGCAAAACTACATTTCCGACATAACGGAAATAGAAACACGTTAAACCCCATAAGTTATATACTAACTGATCCTATCAAGTTATTAAACACTTATTCTAGCTGGATTTTAGCTTAAACCTGCACAGTTTCAGAATTTAAAACGCGACTTAGTTTCGTCGTGTCGTTTTTTAGTGTTTTACGATTTCATTTCCGATATATCATTCCAGATTTCAGTTACAGTAAAACTAATTAAAATCAACAGTACCAAACTACCCCAAATTGTATACTGAAGATAACCCAAAAACCAAAACCCCAATTTTTCCTCACATGGCCGGCGACGCCGGCCGTTCCTCTTCTGTCGCCGGCCCAACCCCGGCGCCCCACTTCCGTTTTCTTGTGGTGTGTTCTATTTGTTACCTACATCATTTTTACATTGTTGAATTTATTTAATTATCTTTCAGATTACAGCAGATTCTAACAGACTCTAAATTTATCTAAAATACGAAATTATGTGACATGTTTAATCTGTCTTAACTAATCTACAGAGGTTATTTTAGCTACTGAGATTAAGAAGTTTACCCTCCTATTAGTTGTAGGAATAACCCTTCTTGATCAATCAACTCCTCTTAGTTTGAGGATGAACAAACTCCATGAACAAGCTCCTCAATCCTCTTCTCTTTCCTCTTGTTCTTCTCTTTTTCTCTTTTAGTTTTCTTTTCTTTAGTTTTCTTTTCTGTTTTGATTTAGTTTTCAGAACTGAAAATATGTTTTATATGTGAGAGGATGAAGGGATAAGGAAAGGTGGTGGTGTCAAAGGTTGAAGGGTGTAGGTTTCATGCAAGTAGGAGGTGGAAGTTGAAGGTGGCATGAAGCTTGAGGTGTATTCAACCATTATCTAAATTTTCTTTTGTTTTAATTTGAATTTCATTTCAGAACTGAATTAATATCCCTTTTTCCACTTAAACCCTTGACAAAACTCAATTTGCATACAACCTAACTTTGCAATTTAACCCCTCACAATTAACTTATTACAAAACACATCTTTTATTAAAATGAAGCTAAAATTTTCTTTAAAACCCTTATAACTTATTTAAATTACATTCTAAAATTCTAATTTAATTTGTATTACATATAACTTATGAAGGTTGACATATTTGATTTTAATCATTTTGTGATTTATCAGCTTATTCTTAATTTAATTAAATTTATTTATTTCTTTGTTTTTCCTAAATGTTACAGACGCATCGAAATATCATATCAATAGAAACTGTGTTTTCAAAACAATGCATACTTTCTTGAAATATCATCTCGGTTCTCAAATTCATAAATCACATGAAATTCATATATCAATGCGTAAATCCATGAAAAATGATGTATGCAACATAGAAAAGTAATATGAGCATATCAAGGGAAAACCGCTCTTTTAAATGAATCTATTTTTTAAATATATCATGTGGTTCCCATTTTCTCCAAAATCAAATGCAACATCATATAAAGGTGTATATGTAGCTATAGCAAGGTATGGGTATATGCATGTAGGTATGCATGCATAATGTATTTCACATGTGCAATAGAACAAGAATCAACGTCTCAATGTCAATAACAAATACAATACCACATATGTGTAAAGGTTGTGCGTGCCATGGCAATTACCGACGGTGTGGGTGTAGCATACAATTTAGTGCTCGTGCAACATGAACCGTCGGTAATGGTGCAGTGTCCACTAGGTACTAAGTCAAGGCACGACAAGTAATGGCATGCAATGATGCTCATGCACAATCAACATATATGTATATAAACATGCGGCTAAAATATCATATCTAGCCCTGACGCTTAACGCAATACGGGCGATTTCCCTGTAGATGTTAAATCTACTCACCGATGATCTCAAGCTAGGTAAATCCAACCACCTGCTTTCCTTTCTTCGTAGCGTCCGAAGTCCCCGCCTGCGATCCTATTAACACACAACACAATAACGCATGGATTTAGCAAACTACGCAATAATAAACGAACACAACGCTAATTAACGAATCGGTTCCCTTAAGCTACAAAAGGGTTCTCTTAGCAGCTAACGTGTGTAGCGATATCATCAAAATAAATCCATGACTGCAAGCTACCCGAAACACTTAAACTACATCGGATCAATCGTATCGCACTTTGCCGAAACGCCTAAAATTAGCTAAGTGGTCCCAGATTTTACCTACTGTCAAAACCTAAAAATCAAGCAGTACCAAACACCCCAAAACACCTACAGACAGCTACCCTAAAAATCCCAACTCCCCAGTCCCCTACAAAACCGAGCTCTTCGGATTTCCATCGAATGTCGCCGGCCAAAACAGGTGGGATTGGGTTCGGGTTTCAGGTGAACACTCAGGGCCTATAGTACAACACTACTACACTGCTAGATTTTACAGTAAAGATTCATGGTCATAGCAGATCACAGAGACTCTAAAATGACACTAAAAATACGATATGTGCACAAAACTATATCTTTATTGTTCTAAATGATAACTACTAAGCAACATAATATAATAACAACCTAATTAACAGTTAGAGGTCATTACTTATCCACACTTGCTCAAAAACCCTAGCTTTCCATGCTCCAAGTCATCTTAGTGGCTAAATCTTGACTTGTGAAGGGTTTTAGTGGGGTTTAGTGAAGATTTTCTTGGGTTTGTGATGATTTTTGGTAAGGTTTCAGTTTGAGGGGATGAGGGAAAATGAGAAGGAGAAGACAAAGATGAGAGTGTATGAGGGTTAAGGTAAAATGAGAAGGTGAGAGTGGTATGTGAAGAATGAGGGGGTGAGGTTAGAGTGAGCCATGCCCCCTTCTCTCTCCTCATTAAATGCACCCCATGCTTCATCATTCACTCTCTCTCCCCCTCTCTCAAGTCAACCCAATTTTAAACCCTTTTATTTTTAAAACTAAATAATTTAGATAATTACATATAACAAAATGGCATGACATTAAGTTAGGGTGCCATGGTTACTTAAGCATGGTTAACCCTAATTAACCCTAGGTTAACATGCACAAGTGTGTGCAAGCCCGAAATAAATAATAATAAAATATTAATTAATTTTTATAAATTATGTGAAAAATATTTTGGTTAACTTTTTACTAAAAACCCGCATTATCGCTTAATTAACGCTAATCGCATTCTAAGGTGTTACAGTAGTGTTATTGATAGGCTTTATTGAGACTATGGACGAGCTTGCTTGTTGATTTTCATATCGCTCAATACCCGGGTAGCCGTTACGTCCAGCTAGTACCGATGACGGCTTGTGGTGACCGATTGGATCATCACCTACTGGTGGCGTATTGACGATTCTTTAGAGTGCCACACAGAAGTTCCCTGGTTCAAGCGAAACGAAGTAGGACACATATGTGATATGTGTATGGGCCTGATTAAATACGTGTAAGTGATATCGTATTGTAATCTGGTAGTTATTTGTTATCGGTTCGGTTATATGTGATATAACCATATTGTCGAATCAAGTATTGATTTGATAATGTGATATACAGATAAATGATATTAGTCGGTCATATGTGATATAACCGGATTATTAAATCAAGTGTTGATTTAATAATGTGATATAATTATATCTTAACTAATATCATTTGCTCACTAATTATTCTTCGTTATATATATATATATATATTAATATATATGATATATATATATATAATATTGAAGCATGGCTTGATTTTCTATTTTTGACAAAAATAGAAATGAGGTGTAAATTGATATCGTGGTTGCAAGTATAAGAGTTATATTTGTTTATTCATCTTGACTCACTATTCAAGCATGGTTGCAATTTTATATTGCAAAATTCCATGCTTGAATGAGTAGGGGTCAAGAGTTGCCATTCATTCTAGTCCCATTCTCAACACTTAGCCATTTTCTTGAGTTGCTCGCATGGTTGCTCTCTAGCTTCATCTTCTTCCTCAATTGCCATGGTTCAAGCTTCAACCCTCACATGAGATGTGAATCATGAAGCTTGAACACAAACTTGTGAGTTTTTAACATCCTCTACTTTACCATCCCACACCAAACTAGCAATTTGGTGTGGTGTGTTTCCTACACAAAAGGAGTTTAGTGTAGAGTTAGCTTGAGCTAGAGGAACTTCGGGTGGATCGTCTTTAGCTCGAAGATCACGAAAGAGGTTCATTCAACTCGAAGAGGAGCCTTATAGAGTCGCGTGGACTTCAACCCGGAGCATTAGAAGAGAAAGAACTGAACTACAAAGGTTGTATGCTCTTTTCTTCTCTTTATTTTATTACATCACAAAGGCAAACCCTAATAATCTAGTAAATATATTGTTAGTCTAACTTAGCACCTAATAAAATTAAAATTCGGCATGCTTGATGCCTCTAGAACCTCATGGTGGTGCTAAGGTCGACTTTCAGGTCTATCCTAATGCGGAAAAGTAAATAATATACAACAATGGTGACATCATCCTCAACCCGGAAATGCCCCAATAAAAGAATATTACGTACAATGAATTTTACATGAATGAAAAGAAAAACTCTCATCTCACATAAAACCCCCGGCCATTCAATCACGACGATCCTATATATCATATCTCATCAACACATAATATCACATGTCATCAACGTAAGTAAGTATGCGTACCCCAATTGCCGTTGTCGTATAGCAACGAAACCGACGATAGACTACATACTACACTTACGGTCGCAGAAAAGAATGTCAATCTACAATATTTGGAATTGTCACGTTCCTTAGACATCATAAACCCGAAATATCTCATATTCTGGATTTCATGCCTAGCATTGCAAATCTTACATTTGGGTCAAAACAATGAAAACACCTTTTCAAACGAAACCGGATAATTCAACAAGATTCCCGATTCCATCCGTGACCGAAATGTTAAATTTACAAGCAACAATTAATTTTCACATAACTAATCAGTGTAGATTCCAATTATTGTATCACATTCAAAAAAAAAATAGGCGATGTTAAACCATTCGATCGATCGATCACAAGAAAATTCTCAGAGAACTCAACACTTGAGTCAGATTCAAAAATTCCTAGACAGTGCCACAAGCACATACGGGCCAGCATAAGAAGTCACAGCCCAAGCCTCACCAACGGCGTCATGGAACCGCCGCCAAAAGCCCCTTTTGGCCGTGGTTCCGCAGTCAATATGTCAAGTTAGGGCTTCGTTCTTCTTGTTGGCCCATACAATACCGTGCACATCATTCTTAATATTTTTAAACCTAAAAAATCCAACTTTTGAAAAATTTCCAGAGAGGATGTTCGGGTGACGAATTGATGTTCGTTCCAAGTTTTTAACGTCGTCTAGGTTACTCTAAAGCTCTAGCCTGGCTCTGATACCACTGTAGGGTTTGCCTAGCACCATGTCTAGGGTTTGGCAAGAATCAAACATGCTACAATAAAATTTTAAGGGTGCTAAGAAAAATCAACCATGAATCGAACTAGAAATTTAGGGTAACAAAACAAGTATCATATACTATCAAGTGTCTAACACTAAGAGGGGAGAAATACAACCATTGTAGACCTCCCTCTTGGCTCCTTGGATTGACTTGGAGTTTGAACCGGTCTGCTTGAGTCCTTCGAAGTCCACGAAGATCCACCACGGAGTCCCTTTGCACAAGCTCTTAGCTTCACTTGATCAAGGTGGAAGTGAAGCAAACAATCTACACTAATGGGCTAGACTAACATAGATTGGTGATGTGGATTGTGATCTCACTTAAAATCCTTTTCTTTTTCTTTTCTTCACTCACTTTCTAAAACCTAGAGAGCATGAAGGAGGAAGAAGAAGAAGGAGATGGCTAAGCTAAACTCTTGTTTGTATAATCTCAATAATCTCTAGTAATGAGAGAGAGAGAGAGTGCCATCTCACAATAAACCATGGTTACAAAATATCTAGATATTTTGATATTGAGTTAACTAAAACCATGGGCAATAAAACCATGGTTTTGACTTTGGTCAACCAATGAAGAATGTAGAAACCTAACCATGATTTTATATCCATTTTCTTTTTCTCAATAATCAAAATATATAAATATTTCTCTATGTGAGTCTTGCATTGCCATCTCCAATGTATCATCAACCATGACACATGTATGCATGCATGTGTGCATTTATATCAATATATATATATGCATACATTCATGCATACACACAAAAGAAAAGGGTTTAATAATAAATGAGCTAATGGTCATTAATATTAAATCAACACTTGATTTAATAATCCGGTCATATCACATACGACCCGACCAATAGTAAACGCTAGATTAAAATGAGGTATCATATACTCGCATTTAATCAAGCTCCCACGCAAATCCTCATATGCACCCCATATTGTTTCGTCTGAGCCAGGAGACCCCTTTGTGGGACTCTAAGACTCGTCAATACGCTAGCAGTAGGAAATGATCATATCATATACCCATAAACCGTCAACGACACTAGCTGTACGTTACGGCTCCCAGGTATTGAGAGAATAGAAGAAAAACAAGCGAACCTGTCAAAATTACCGTCGAGCCAACTGGCAACACTTACCGTACAGTCCGGTCTCTTCGTCAGATATGCCGCATATCGAGTCTAGGGATGGTATCGTCGACCCCAATAACTCTATAAGCCATGCTGATGTATGGAGTATAACAAATCGAGAAACTACTGATAACACTTATCAGTAAATCTCAGCAGCCCTGGTCAGGGACTTCCTGTTATAGCCAATCGAGCACAGTGCAACATCAACCCCCAATACCGGGAGAGACGAAACCCCTCCTATCGCTCATTGCCTCCATGTGCCTCGGGACTGTACCCAAAGTCCACTTGTTTGCACGACTCAATTGAGCCGTGGTAGGGTGGAGATCAAAGTACAGTGGGAGCACACACAAGACTCTATGACGATCTCGGTTCTAGATACTAACATATACCAGTGTCACCTGAGAACTGCTATCCGATGATAGATATAAACCACATAAGAGTTCTCGGCAAGTCCGTTCAGTATACCCAGTCTCCACTGAGTACACGTATATAATCTTTGGTTTCACTACACCAATGGATATGGGATCATCCATCGCCCATCATATGGGTCAAGAAACGTATACGCTAGTCTACTCTGGAATATCGATGCCCCATCTCGATACACCCACGACTAGGAACATTTTAAGGATATGCTTATAAACTACACATGTCCCACTAGTATGATCTGCATCATAATCCCAGTAGTCAAGCAAATATCCTAAGGGCTTTATCAACATGTACCAAATGAGTAATATGCATGATCAAGTGAACATGTCAAGATAAAGAATAACCAGATAGCATACTATCATGTCGAGCAAAAATGTCCTCTGAATATATATATACACATACCGATACATCCATTATCAAATAATGGCCTCTAAGGCATACATATATCCAACAAATCCTAAGCCGGCTAGTATTATCAACTGTTCGATTAAAGTCCGTGTATCACGTACATGTATTTAATCGGACTCCCTGCACGTACCAACGTACAGCTCCTACATCTGTCGCCTGAACCGAAAAAACCCTCTGTATAGGACTCTAAAGACTCGACAATACGCTGGCAGTGGGTTTAACCACAAACACGTCAGCGACACTAGCTGTACGTAATGGCTACCTAGGTACTTGTCGAAAAGGAGGTCGACAATCAAGTGCATCCTTGCCCTACTGAGCCTGAATGTGACAATCTCCGTACAGTCCGGTCTCTTCGTCAAAGAGTATCGCATATCGGTCTAGGGGGTGGAAAACATCAGACCCCTACTTGTTGGGTTACGCCAGCGCCCCGGCCATCAATCCGTGGCCAAATGTGGAACAAAAACTTTAAAAAAAACCGGTGCTAACGGAACCTTAATCTACGGATCGACCATTAACCCTACACTAGCTATATGAAAAAGAGTTTAGAGAGGTTATACCAAATGATCCGTGTCCTTCGGTCTTCAACCACTATCCCAAGCTCCTCGCGGCTTCCTTGATCAAGTTTGATCTCCGGTCTCCCCCATCGAAGACGATCCACCTCTAGAGTTTGTAATACGGGCTCCGACCTCAAAACCGAAGCAACTCGAGTATCTAGTTAGCTAACCTAGATAGCCAAGATGAAGTAGAGAGTGTGTGTGATTAGATTGTCTCAATACACACTAGGTTTCTCAACACATGAGACATGTAGGGTGGAGGTTGAAGAAGATGCCAAGGGAGAAGTGTGAAGCAAAGCTTTTGGCAAGTCAAGAAATGGCTTGTGTTATTATGAGTTATTATGTTGTGAGAATAAAGCAACTAAAGAAAAGCCACACTAAAGAAAATATCTGCATTTCTCACATGCTCACAACAAAATATCTCATAATACAACAAAAACCCTAGTCAAGCCATCATGACTCACAACTATGAGTCACCAAGTGCACATGCTAGATCCAATGTAAACAATGAGTCACACTTCCAACAAATAAACATTTAACCTAAATGTTTATAACAAAAAGAAATGGCATCTACTAAAGTAATCTTGTAACGAATTACAAGAATACCCATCATCCGTATATACATACCCACGTCCGTATTCCGAAAGAATACGAATACAACGAGACGAAAATAATCCAACAATATAATACTAGGATCCGGCTTAAACCAAAGCCTACTAGTATTATCCGTCCGAATCATGATCCGTGCTCAAGTGCAAGAATATGATCGAACCCTGCCATAAAACCATATGGCCTCTACAACGTTTCGCCCGAAGCAGCGAAACCCTCTGTGTGAGCCTCTAAAGACTCGTCAATACACTGGCAGTGGATTTAACCACAAGCACGTCAGTGGCATTAGCTGTACGTAACGGCTACCCAGGTATTGAGCAAATGGGAGGCCGACGAGCAAACTCATCCTGAAACCCCTACTGAGCCTGACAGTGACAATATCTGTACAGTCCGGTCCGTCCATCTATGAGTATCGCATATCGAGTCTAGGGGGTGGATAAAGTCAGACCCCTAATAACTTGACATTTAGTGTCGGCATGAAACCTATCACCACCTGAGAAACAACCGATCCTAGATCAGTAATTCTCGACTACCTTGGCCAAGGATTTCTGGTGATGGCCACCCGTACACACTGCGACATCAACCCCCAATACCGGGAGAGATGAATCCCCTGACGATCCGCTCACTGCCTCCATGTGGCTCGAGACTGTACCCAACTAAAACCTGTTTGCACGACTCCTTTGAGCCGTGGCAGGGTAATAATCAAAGTACAGTGGGAACTCACACGAGATAAATGACGATCTCAGGTCGAAAGACTAACCTGTACACATGTCACCAGGGAACTGCTATCTGATAATAGGTATAATACCAGCTAGCATGTTCCCGGCGAGTCCGTCCGGTGTACTCATAACCCAATGAGCACATGTATACATCTTAGGTGAACAAATTAACACCAATGGCTTGTGAGATCGGCCACCGCCCCTCGTCGGGGTCTCGATCAGTATACACTAGTCTACTGTGGAGTATCGATGCCCAGTCTCGAAACTCCCACGACTAGGGACATTTTAAGGATGTGCTTATAGACCACCCAACTCTCACGTATATGATCGCCATCATAATGCTGGTAGTCAAGCAAGAATCCTATGGGCTCTATCAACATGTAATAGTGATCTGTAATGTCACCTAAAGCATGTGCATGATGATAAAGACAAACCAGATAGCATACTATCATCTTGAGTAAGACTGTTCTACCGATATAGGTCCTCTCTCAATTATCATAATCGCTTACTTGTGATCACAATAATTGCCTTGAGGGCACTATATCCCACAATCTCCCACTTTCACTTAAGGCCAATTATTATGGTATCACATACCCAAGGCTCGTGTGCTACCGAATACCCAACTTCTCTACTAATCATTTTCACAAACTATGTTTGTGAAACTTAATGTGTTCGAGAAATAGCCTCAGTGAGTGGACTCCCTACAATGTTCCAATTCCATCTCTCTATATCTCAACTTTGCGGATGTTGGATATTTGTATGCCCTAGAGGCCATTATATGATAGTGGATGTATTTATACATGTATATATATATATAAATATATATATATATATATATATATATATATATATTCAGTGTAATTCTTGCTCGACATGATAGTATGCTATCTGATTCTTCTTTATCTGACATGTTGATTTGATCATGCTTTTATTCATTCACCCATGTTGATAAAGCCCTGAGGATATAGGCTTGACTACTATGGTTGTGATGGAGATCATACTAGTGGGACATCTGTAGTTTATAAGCATATCCTGAAATGTCCCTAGTCGTAGGTATATCGAGACGGGGCATCGATATACCAGAGTAGACTAGCGTATATGATACAAGACCCATATGATGGGCGATGGATGTTCCCACATTCATCGATGTTTGACATCGAGATCGTATACGGGTGCTCAGTGGTGACTGGGTACGCTGGACGGACTCGCCGAGAACTTCTATATGGAATTATATCTATCGTCGGATAGCAGTTCTCAGGTGACACTGGTGCAGGTTAGTTTGTAGACCGGAGATCGTCATAGAGTCTTGTGTGTTCTCCCACTGTACTTTGATTACCACCCTACCACGGCTCTACTGAGTCGTGCAAACATGTGGCCGTTGGGTACAGTCCCGAGACACACGAAGGCGATGAGCGATAGGAGGGGTTTCGTCTCTCCCGGTATTGGGAGTTGATGCTGTGCTGTGCTCGACTGGCTATATCAGTAAGTCCCTGGCCAGGGCTGTTGAGATTTACTGATAAGTGTTATCAGTAGTTTCTCGATCTGTTATAGACCATTCATCGGCACAACTTATTGAGTTATTGGGGTCGACGTTACCATCCCTAGACTTGATATGCAGCATATCTGACGAAGAGACCGGACTGTACGGTAGTGTTGCCGGTTGGCTCGATGGGAGTTGTAACAGGTTCGCTTGTTTTCTTCTGATCGCTCAATACCCGGGTGGCCGTTACGTTTAGCTGACCGCTTGCGGCTTGGGGGTGCTTGATATGATCATCACCCACTGCCGGCGTATTGACGAGTCTTAGAGTCCCACAAAGGAGTTACCTAGTCCAGGCGAAACGATGTGGTGCGCATATGAGATATGCACGTTGACCCGGTTAAAATGCGTGTATGAGATACCGTATATTAATCGGGAGGTTTGCTTTTGGTCGGGTCGTATGTGATATGACCGGGTTGCTAAATCAAGTGTTGATTTATCATTTGACCATTAGTTTCTCACTTGAAATCCTTTCTTGTCTTTTTTGTTGTATGCATGCATGTATGCATTCATTCTTATTCATGCACATATGGATGTGCATGCACACATACATGCATACATCATTCTATCATGGTTGTTGATATAGTGGATGGTGGCAATATAAGACTCACACCCTTTATAAAATATATGGATATTATTTTTGGAAAAGAAAAATGAAAATGGAAATTGTTTCATGGTTGAATATTTTATTCTTTCATTAACCCTTTTGTTTAACCATGATTTAATTTCTATGGTCATTTTTGTTCCAAACTAAAATATCTAGATATTTTATAACCTTGGTTAAGAATGAGAGATAGAAAATATATATATTCTCTTTTCTCATTTTTATTTAGCACCTTATCATTATCTTGAGCTCTTAGAAAGCCATCATCTTCTTCCTCCTTTGTCTCTTGCTCTCTAGTTTTCTCAAGTGAGCAAAAGAGTTACCAAGTTGGGATTTTGAAGTAAGAAAACCAACCACAACACCATTCTACACTAGTCTTGCCCATTAGTGTAGAGTGTTAGCTTCCATTTCTTCTCTTGATCTAGTGAAGCTTCATGCTTGGACAAAGAGGACTCCGGGTGGATCGTTGTGGACCTAGAGGATCTCAAGCGGACTTTTTTCCAACCCTCAAGTAGCCAAGGAGTCTAGCATAGGGAGCTACAAAGGTTGTACTCTCAAAACCCTAGCTTTTACTACTTGTGTTTGTGTTAAAGTTTTGTTGCCCTAATTTTTCTAACATGATCCTTAAGTTAGTTTCTTTAGCACCAATTATTTTTTAAATATGGCATGTGTGTTGCCTCCAAACCCTTGTAGTGGTGCTGTAGGAAACCCTTCATGGTATCAGAGCCATGCTAGAACCTTAGGCGACGCTTAGGCGAAGTTAAAACTCCGATCGAACCAAAAAATACACATTTTAACCCTTCTCTGTATATTTTTTCAAAACTGTGTTTTTTCCGAATTAAAAATACTTAAAAAATCCAGCAGGCAAATCTAAGCAATACTGTAAAAAACGACGCTATGATACATACATACCGCAGCGGAACCGCGGCCATACCTCGCTTGGGCCGCGGATCCGCGGCCGTAAAGAAGAGATATGGCCTCCTTTTTATACAGTAATGTTAGTATCTGCTTTTACATATTTTTGGGTATTTTTAATCTGACTCAAGTGTTGAGTGTTCTGGAGATTATTTTGGATTCGTTGATTCGATCGGAATATTTAATTTCGTTCTGTTTTCGGGTAATTTAGAAAGTATTAAAAAGTTCGAACGGATATCATTAACTCACTTTTTCCCAGCACGAAAAATTTTCAAGTGTTGAATTTTTTCTCGAGTTTAAATCTTTCGGAAATACGTGCAAGTAACGTGGTGGACCCTCTAGAAGAACACAAACCTTAACTCGATTATGTGACCGTCTGAACTGCCTCTAAGCCTTAGGGTTTGGGGCAGTACGGCATGCCACATGTGAGGCGTTGGCTTGACCCTTCTACGGCTGGACCGCTGCTACTGTGACATGTTCCGGGATTTTTGAACTCCGCTCAAGTGTTGAGCTATTTAGGAAATCTTGGGTATTTGATTATTCGATCAGAAAGTTCAATACTGTCTATTTATCTGGATTGTGATACAATATGTGGAATTCATATAGTTAGGCATGAAATGCGAAGTATGTGATATTTCGGATTTACGATGTCTAAAGTGATTGTGGATTCCAAATGTTGTAGTTTTACACTTTCTTTTCTGTGACCGTAAGTGTAATATGTCGCATATCGCCGGTTTCGTTGCTATACATCAACGACAATCGGGGTACGCATACTTACTTACGTTGATGATATATGATATTATGTGATGCTGAGATATGATGTGCAGGATTATCGCGATTGAATACCCGGGTTTTTTTTATGTGAGATGGGAGTTTTCTTTTCATTCATGTAAAATTCAAATGTAATGTAATATTCTTTTATTTGGGGCACTTCCGGGTTGAGATTGATGCCACCAGTGTTGTATATTATTTACTTTTCCGCATTAGGATAGACCCAAGGAGGGGAGCATAAGTGACCGGGTTTTGGGGTTCAGTGGGAGGCCATCTCGAGGAGTCGAGACCGGGTCTCCTAAACTCCAGAATTGGTAGGGTCGCTTGCTGTTCTCGTAGGGGTCTAAGGGTGTGGGCTTGGCTATTCACCGCGACTGTGGAATCCGTATTTTCTATTATTGGCTAAATACTAAATACGGATGTCCTAGTATATCCCACATTATATTTGTGTTTCTGCTGCTTGTATTCTGTGATGTGATATCTGAGACGAATGACATATTATATATGAGATATATAGTAGACGTTGCTTATGTTTTACACCCGCGCTAGTCCCGTCCCGGTATGCCGTTAGTTAAGTAACCTAACGGTGCATAACAGAACATTGCGGCGAATGCGGATGGCATAAGCGTACGTTGTATTTTCATTTCTTTTCTGTGGTTGGCTTAAGGACTTAAATGATGGGGCTACATTAATATGATTAATGTAAAGAAAATAAACCTAAAAAGATGTTGTAGAATCAGATTTGAAAACCACTTGGCTCTTTATGAAAAAGCTATATTTCAAAACTGCGGAGCTCAAGCCACTCCTTTTGAAAACCATTTGATTCTACGACGATATCAAGTTCAAAGCGTTAAAGATTTTCTTAAAAATCATCCGCAACCCTCCGTCATTTTAAGAAGTAGAGTACTTAGTATTCGTGGTACGTTTGTTGACCTTAGCCAAGGCGTAGTGTACGGTAGTTAAGTGATGTCTTCCTACAATGCATATGATGCAGATTAATTGGGACTAGCATGTGACTTTGTTGACCTTAGCCAAGGGTCATGTGAACGGGTCTAATTAATCAAGAAATGACGGGTTGAACTTGACTAGTGCTTGAGATTTGTTGACCATAGCCAAGGTCATAGGTACTAGGGGTAAAAACCACATCGGGAATTTCAATAGTTGAAATTTGCAATAAGATTGCATACCTTCCATATGATGGTTGGATCCCGATCCCACTGTGGGCAATAGTTGCTCCGAGGAAAGTTTTGCAGTTTACAATTAGCTAACCCATTAGGTGTCTAGAAAGGTGTTAACGGGGCTACGCCTCTGGGAAGACGAGGTTTACTCTAATTAGGTCCGTGCGAATGCACGGGGAACCTCCCTCAAGTACCGACACTGGCCTGGCTGAACGGTTAGCGAAGTTGTAGACTGTAATTAATCCTGGCTAGTTTTCTTTTTAAGGTTTGAAAGAAAAACTTGATTAAAGCAGTGAGAGACATCGATTAGACAAGATAATAACCAATCTGATCTTTGCAAGAGCTTTCGCTGAGTGTATTCTTTTCTCTCTCTTAATGGCAGATACCCATGACTGGACTCAAGCTTCTACTAGATAAAAATAAACTGAATGGGACCAATTATAAAGACTGGCTGAGGAATCTGAACATTGCCTTAACTTATGATAAGGTATCATATGTCCTCACGGCTCCAGCCCCGCCCGTCCCAGGTCCAAAATCCTCAGTTACGGATATTGAAGTCCGCAAGACATGGGACGCTGACTGTGCCATGGCCAAATGCCTCGCGCTTGCATTGATGGATAACACACATCAAAAGAAGCACGAGAATATGGACATTCACGCCATATTCCTCCATACAAAGGAGTTGTATGGAGAGCAATCCTACGTATTACGATACGAAGCATCAAAGAAATTGTTTCAGATGCGAATGGCCCCTGGCACACCAGTAGGAGACCATGTTCTGAAGATAATAGCTCTCATAGAAGAGCTTGAGGACCTTGGATGGACGATGGAAAATGAACAATATACGGATATTATTCTGCAGTCCCTCCCCTCCACCTTTGCTCAATTTATAGTTAACTTCAACATGCACAACATGGAGAAGGAACTACCTGAACTCCTTAATATGTTAAGGAGTGCAGAGAGCACACTGAAATCAGTGAAAACTCCCGTTTTGAGTGTTGGGCAATCTTCCTCTTCTCGCCCAAAAGCTAAGGCTAAGGGAAAGATGAAGAAGAAGCCCACCAAGCCTAGGGGTAGAGTTAAAAAGGTTAAGGGGGAGGACAAGTCCAAAGCTGGAGAATCGGGGAAAGGGGAATGTTATCACTGCCACAAAACAGGACATTGGAAGCGCAACTGCACGGAGTACTTAAATCTCAAGAAGAAGCATGGGGATGCTTCTGCTTCAGGTGTGTTTGTGACAGAAAACTGTTTTTCAATAAACTCTGCTTCCTGGGTATTAGATACCGGTTCAGGTTCTCACATTAGCAATTCTATGCAGGGGCTGAGAAATAGCAAGGTTTTGAAGACAGGTGACCATACTCTCCGCGTTGGAAATGGTTCCAATGTACGTACAGTCGCAGTGGGAGAGTATCATTTGGGGTTGCCGTCTGGGTGTATATTGGTTTTGAACCCATGTTATTTTGTACCAAGTATGCTTTGTAATATAATATCTGTTTCTTTGTTAGATAATGAATGATATAATTTTGTATTGCAGAACAATGTTATGAACATTCACCTGAATCAAATGTTGGTTGGGTTTGGTACGCTTAATAACGGGATATACGTCCTAAATCAACACACAGTTTTCAGCATACAACGCAATAATAAAAGAAAACTTTCAGAAATAAATGAAACTTTTCTTTGGCACTGTAGGCTTGGTCATATTAACGAAACAAGACTAAACAAGTTATTCAAAGATGGATATTTAAACTCTTTTGAATATAAATCTTTTGCGACTTGCCAGTCTTGTATGAAGGGTAAAATGACCAAAACTCCGTTTACCGGACACGGAGAAAGAGCTACTGAGCTCCTAGGCCTCATACATAGTGATGTATGTGGGCCAATGTCTACACAGGCTAGAGGAGATTTTTCATACTTCATTAATTTCACTGACGATTTCTCAAGATTCGGTCATGTATTTTTATTAAAGCACAAATCCGAAGCTTTCGAGAAATTCACTGAATATAAACTCGAAGTAGAAAAACAAACCGGCTTGAGTATCAGAATACTTCGATCAGATCGAGGTGGGGAGTACCTCAGTACAGAATTTGCAAACTTCCTAAAAGAGAATGGGATTCTCTCTCAGCTCACTCCTCCTTACACACCACAGCACAACGGTGTGTCTGAACGACGGAATCGGACCCTATTAGATATGGTTCGATCCATGATGAGTGATACTGAGTTACCCGTCTCATTTTGGGGGCATGCATTAGAGACTGCAGCGTTTCTACTGAACAGTGTTTCAACTAAAACCGTGTCTACCACGCCATACGAGATATGGCATGGGAAGAGACCATCTCTTAAGAGATTTAAGATTTGGGGTTGCCCGGCCTATGTTAAAAAGCAGAATCCGGACAAACTCGAGACACGGTCAGTCATGTGTAATTTTGTGGGATATCCATAGAACTCTTATGGATATCTTTTCTACCACAAGGAGGAACAAAAGGTGTTTGTTTCTCAGCATGCCACATTCTTGGAAAAAGAGTTTTTCACAAATGAAACTGATGGCAATGTGTTAGATCTAGAAGAGGTTCTAGAGACACAAACTACAAATGACGACTTGGTTGAACTGGCTGTTGCAATAGAAACTGAGGAACCTCGGCCACTCCGTAGGTCTGGTAGGACTTCTCGCCCACCGGAGAGGTACTACGGTTTCCTCATTGATGGTGACAGAGAAGACTGCATCATGGAGGATGATGATCCTACCAGTTTTCAGCAAGCTATCACGAGTGGAGACTCTGTGAAGTTGCTGGATGCCATGAGATCCGAAATGGAGTCTATGTACACCAACAAAGTATGGTCTTTGGACGTTGTACCCCCTGGGGTAAAACCTGTGGGGTGCAAATGGATCTTTAAAAGAAAGATTGGTGTGGATGGGTAGGTAGAGACCTATAAGGCAAGACTTGTGGCGAAGGGTTTTCGTCAAAGACCAGGTTTGGACTATGACGAAACTTTTTCGCCCGTAGCCATGCTTAAATCCATTCGGATCCTACTTGCTATTGCTGCTCACTACGACTATGAAATCTGGCAGATGGACGTTAAAACGGCATTTCTAAATGGGGATTTAGAAGAATGCGTTTATATGGATCAGCCGGAGGGCTTCATTGATAGTGGGAGCAGCGAGAAAGCATGTAGATTGCATAAATCCATATAAGGGCTAAAGCAGGCATCACGGAGTTGGAACATCTGTTTCGATGATATTATCAAAGAGTTTGATTTCATCAAAAATCCAGATGAACCTTGTGTTTATAAGAAGGCTGTAGGGAGAGCTGTCACATTCCTCGTATTGTATGTGGTTGACATTCTTCTGATAGGAAATGATATTCCTTTGCTACAGTCGGTCAAATCTTTCTTATCACTAAGGTTCTCCATGAAGGACCGGGTGATGCCACATACATTCTGGGCTTTAGGATCTATAGGGACAGATCCAAGAGGTTATTGGGATTGTCCCAAACCAGGTACATCAACACCATCCAAAAAAGGTTTAGTACGGAAGACTCCAAGCGGGGTGCCTTACCCGCTTGCCATGGGGTCACTCTCTCCAAGGACTCTTGCCCAAAGACCGATGCAGAGAGCTCGCATGAGCATTATACCCTATGCTTCGGCAGTAGGATCTA
Organism: Agapanthus africanus; assembly: GCA_030015575.1. Lineage (NCBI taxonomy): Eukaryota > Viridiplantae > Streptophyta > Magnoliopsida > Asparagales > Amaryllidaceae > Agapanthus > Agapanthus africanus. Next base: position 530,306,203 of record JASDDO010000014.1, read on the forward strand.
TAATGTATGCGATGTTATGTACACGCCCAGATGTAGCTTATGCACTTAGTGTTGTAAGCAGGTATCAATCCAACCCAGGAGAGAATCACTGGATAGCGGTGAAGAACATTCTTAAGTACTTACGAAGGACTAAAGAATTGTTCTTCGTGTATGGTAATGGAGATCTCCAAATGGAGGCCTTTACCGATTCGAGCTTCCAGAGCGATAAGGACGACAACAAATCTATCTCCGGGTTTGTATTTACCCTCAATGGAGAGGCGGTAAGTTGGAAGAGTTCCAAACAGGATACCGTTGCAGACTCTACGATGGAGGCTGAGTACATTACTGCGAATGATGCCGCCAAGGAAGCCATCTGGATGAAGAAGTTCGCCTCGGAGCTAGGAGTAGTTCCAACCATTATTGATCTAATACCATTGTATTGTGATAATAATGGGGGTATGGCATTAGCCAAGGAGCCCAGGTCCCATCAACGGTCCAGACACATCCTGAGTCATTTTCATTTGATCCGAGAGATTGTAGATCGCCGTGAGATCGATATTAGGAGAGTAGACACAAAGAATAACACCGCGAATCCATTCACCAAGGCCCTCCCTCAGCCGCAGCATAAGCGACTTTTTGAGATGTTGGGTATGAGATACGCCAATAACTGGCCTTAGTGCAAGTGGGAGATTGTTGGATATATGTATGCCCTATAGGCCATTATATAATAGTGGATGTATTTATACATGTATATATATATATATATATATATATATTCAGTGTACATTCTTGCTCGACATGATAGTATGCTATCTGGTTCTTCTTTATCTAACATGTTGATTTGATCATGCTTTTATTCATTCACACATGTTGATAAAGCCCTGAGGATATAGGCTTGACTACTATGATTGTGATGGAGATCATACTAGTGGGACATCTGTAGTTTATAAGCATATCCTGAAATGTCCCTAGTCGTAGGTGTATCGATATGGGGCATTGATATACCAGAGTAGACTAGCGTACATGATACTAGAGCCATATGATGGGCGATGGATGTTCCCACATGCATCGATGTTTGACATCGAGATCGTATACGGGTGCTCAGTGGTGACTGGGAACGCTGGACGGACTCACCGAGAACTCCTATATGGAATTATATCTATCGTCGGATAGCAGTTCTCAGGTGACACTGGTGCAGGTTAGTCTGTAGACCCGAGATCGTCATAGAGTCTTGTGTGTTCTCCCACTGTACTTTGATTACCACCCTACCACGGCTCTACTGAGTCGTGCAAACAGGTGGCCGTTGGGTACAGTCCCAAGACACACGAAGGCGATGAGCGATAGGAGGGGTTTCGTCTCTCCCGGTATTGGGAGTTGATGTTGTGTTGTGCTCGACTGGCTATATCAGTAAGTCCCTGGCCAGGGCTGTTGAGATTTACTGATAAGTGTTATCAGTAGTTTCTCGATCTGTTATAGACCATTCATCGGCACGACTTATTGAGTTATTGGGGTCGACGTTACCATCCCTAGACTTGATATGCAGCATATCTGACGAAGAGACCGGACTGTACGGTAGTGTTGCCGGTTGGCTCGATGGGAGTTGTAACAGGTTCGCTTGTTTTCTTCTGATCGCTCAATACCCGGGTGGCCGCTACGTTTAGCTGACCGCTTGCGGCTTGGGGGTGCTTGATATGATCATCACCCACTGCCGGCGTATTGACGAGTCTTAGAGTCCCACAATGGAGTTACCTAGTCCAGGCGAAACGATGTGGTGCGCATATGAGATATGCACGTTGTGTAACGTCTTCAAAATAATAAAATATGATTTTTGGGAAATTTTATAATTTAATATTATTTTAATGAATATTTTAATATTCTGGTATAATTAAATACAGATAAATGGGAAAAAATTATGGAAAATTCTAAAATAAGGTATTTTAAGGAATTGCCTCGTTTTCTGTGCATGCCCCCATTTCCTCTAGTATTGACCCTGGGTACTTCTAGTTTTGACTGATTCCATCTAGGGTGAAATCTGGGTTGATTTTCCTATGTTGGTGTATGTTTTACGACTTGATTTAGCATGGATTTTGGTATTTGGTGATTCATTCCTGTCGGATGGCGTTTGGACGTCAACGACAAGTGGATATTGATTGTGTTTACATGCGAGTCGATAGGTTTTTACCTATGCGGGTAGCGTGTGCTATTTTGGTTTCCGATGTGATTTTCATGTGCTTTAGCGTTGTGATATACTTGTAGGTACTCTACGAGATGTTGAGGCAAAGAAGATGAAGATGGCGACATCGGCACCGACACATGAGAAGCAAGGTGAGTAGATTTATATCTACGGGGAGAAGTCGGGTGGATGGCATATAGCACCCCCGCAGTCCGTGGTGTTGTATACGAATACGTATACACACGTATATTATTATGTGTGGTTAGGATCATTGATAGTAATAATGGTATTCTTGATGCTGAGATCTTTGGGTGTAGTATAGTGCGAACCCTAGGGTAGCGATTGCACTCATACCTATACTTACCCTTATATTTACACACATTCTTGCATTCATTCTCTCATATGTTGGTGCGTATATCTACACATGGGTATGGGACTATGTGTTCATATACGGGTTTGGTGATGATACGTGGGTTTGAGGTGTTACTTGATGTGAGGCCGTGAGATCGGCGGTGTGACACAGTCGCCTTTTGAGGTGCGATATGATAGTTTAGCGGGCCTTTGGACATGTGCTTTACCCGCATTCATATTTTTATAGATGGTATCGATTTGTACTAGACTTACAGTTGTACCCCAGATGTGTGATCTGATGATGGTGATACCTGATATGTGATGAGATAGTGTGACATTGACCCCTACCCAGCTATTGGGATGCCATACGACGATTTACCGTACGAGCCGATATTGATGATAGATCCGCCCTCATGATTCGAGGATATCTTACGATATGGTATTGAGGCGAGATCACCGACTATCATATCTATACTTATATATTGACTCAGATTAGGTGGTTTCATACCCCTCCGGTCCAGATTTCTTAGTGGGCATTGGACTAGACCGAGTCATACCTATTTCAAAAGTAACGAATCGGGGATATTTTAAAGATAAGCAGAAGGGTTATACGGATATTTTCAAATGATGCATCTTTTCTTAAAACACCGTAGCCCTTACTTTACCAAAAGCCCTGATTCATCTTATTTCAAAAGGCAAGGTTGCATGACATATCTTGTGAGGCAAGTTCTGTATTTTTGCGTTGATTATTCGTTTCCGCATTATTCCTGCTATCTGCATTGCATCGCTTGTATTGTTGTGATATTCAGTCATGCTGCTAGGACACCAGCACCATTATCGATGATGCATATGCTCCACGTACACTTGTTGCCGGCTCACACACTTATCATCGATAATTGCCATGTCACTACACTGTAGTACTATTGCATTCAGTATATGATCCTTGCATGACATGATGATGTACATACATTCCTTCACATGTAGCATGCTTCATGCTTGATTTTACGCATTGAGATATGTTGTTTCTATGATATTTCTGGATTTGGGAACCGAGGGTGTTTTAAAAAGAGAATATATCATTACTTTAAAAACCCGGTTACCCTTGATATGATATTTCAGTGCGTCCACCATGTGTTTTCTCGGTGCTGAGAGCGACATGTGTAACCCGAATCGAGGAGTGGATGAGCCGATTGCGGGTACATGGTGGACCCGGTATGGTTTCCCTCGGCAAGATGATCGATGAGCTTTGCCGATTGAGCCTGGAGGCGGGCGAGCACCTACCGGTGATTGGTTGGACCTGGCGGTTATCCGGAGGATACCGACCAGAGTCGATAGATGTTTGGGCATACTGCCGGGGCCGAGGGCCGATACCGCAGACAGAGCCCGCGGGCCGATCCGGACTGACGGAGCCCGATATATGAGGATTTACGTGCCGATGCTGGGCACGGTTTTCATGATGTTTTCGGGTGTCGATACTGGACACCCTGGTTCCATGATTTTGATGTGTCGCGAGGGACACGAGTGGATTATATCCTCATATTTCCATGCACAGGTTATGATATTTACTTGCATGATGGTTATTGTCAGTGGGTGACGAGTGGACGGGATCCACGTGTGTGCAGTTTTGATTACATTGATCATACCTCATATTCTTGACATGCTATTACCTGAGGCACTAGCACGAGCTCTTGGCATTACACTCATGTATAGAGATTACATTGCCAGTTTAGCATGTTTCAGCTTTATTCATATTGAGGTTTATTTATATCTGATCGTATTGACCTAGGATGGGTCATGCATTCGATCTCTGCTTGTAGATATATCTCTATTCACGAGTTGGCAACTCACCCCCGTTGTGCCCCAGTTCTTGCTGGTTTTTGCCGTACAGATTCCTTAGCGGCATTTCGGGCACACTGCTTCCATCGGGTGACTTGCTTGGTTAGGTGGGTTCTTTTGTATCAGAACCGCTATTGTATTGGTATTATTCATTGTATCTAGAATTGTCCATCAACCAAAAACTTGTTTATTGTTTCAGACTTAGAAAACAGTGTTTTATTTCGACCTTAGAGTCGCGCTAGTAGTATTACGGTTTTCTGGCTGTTTTGAGTTTCTTTTTTTTGGGTTTTGATCCTCGCCCTTTGGTGTTGTATATTATTATTGCTTGCGTGGTTGTGACCGTCGATGGACAAAGAGCTAGCTCCCGCTTGGGGATGCCTTTTATCATTTCATATATATTATTCTTGTTGTACCCCGTTCGGGGCCAGTTTTTACAAAGGAAACTCTGCCGAAATTTTCAGGAAAGGTTACACATTTTAAAAAAATGCATATTCGGCTTAGTTATTTAAAAACTTTGATTTCCAAACATGATTTCCTTACTTTTCAAAAACAGTTTTCCTTATTTACTCTTTAAATGGTTTTAGATTGCTGGGCTTTTGGCTTACTTGGATCAGATGGGGTCCTATAGACTTCATATGGTCCAAGGGCCAGTCACGTGCTCTTTCGGGTCGTGACACGTTGACCCGGTTAAAATGCGTGTATGAGATACCGTATATTAATCGGGAGGTTTGCTTTTGGTCGGGTCGCATGTGATATGACCGGGTTGCTAAATCAAGTGTTGATTTATCATTTGACCATTAGTTTCTCACTTGAAATCCTTTCTTGTCTTTTTTGTTGTATGCATGCATGTATGCATTCATTCTTATTCATGCACATATGGATGTGCATGCACACATACAAGCATACATCATTCTATCATGGTTGTTGATATAGTGGATGGTGGCAATATAAGACTCACACCCTTTATAAAATATATGGATATTATTTTTGGAAAAGAAAAATGAAAATGGAAATTGTTTCATGGTTGAATATTTTATTCTTTCATTAACCCTTTTGTTTAACCATGATTTAATATCTATGGTCATTTTTGTTCCAAACTAAAATATCTAGATATTTTATAACCTTGGTTAAGAATGAGAGATAGAAAATATATATATTCTCTTTTCTCATTTTTATTTAGCACCTTATCATTATCTTGAGCTCTTAGAAAGCCATCATCTTCTTCCTCCTTTCTCTCTTGCTCTCTAGTTTTCTCAAGTGAGCAAAAGAGTTACCAAGTTAGGATTTTGATGTAAGAAAACCAACCACAACACCATTCTACACTAGTCTTGCCCATTAGTGTAGAGTGTTAGCTTCCATTTCTTCTCTTGATCTAGTGAAGCTTCAAACTTGGACAAAGAGGACTCCGGGTGGATCGTTGTGGACCTAGAGGATCTCAAGCGGACTTTTTTCCAACCCTCAAGTAGCCAAGGAGTCTACCGTAAGGAGCTACAAAGGTTGTACTCTCAAAACCCTAGCTTTTTCTACTTGTGTTTGTGTTAAAGTTTTGTTGCCCTAATTTTTCTAGCATGATCCTTAAGTTAGTTTCTTTAGCACCAAGTATTTTTTAAATATAGCATGTGTGTTGCCTCCAAACCCTTGTAGTGGTGCTGTAGGAAACCCTTCAGCGGAGATTACCAATCTCCCAAAATGAGCGATACCCTGCCTCAAGAATTTGGCTGGATACCTGATGAGACCAAGTTCATCAATGAACAACTCCATCCAACAAATTTCTTTGGTTGTATCCTCTGTTGAGTTATAACCGGCATCCTGCACCATGATTTTCTCAGTATTTCTATTGGAACACTATCCAATATTCCGATCCTCAGAAGAGGCTAAACTCAAAACTCTGACAGCATTTCTGTCATCTAGGTCATCTTGGAAGCCTAAACTGATAACCGCCTCCCAGAGGAGGCTGCTATTATCCTATACCAAGAACATCCTCTTATGTTCTTTACTGCTTCCCTTTGTTTCTCGAGAATTGGATTAATATATGATTGTTGCATCTGGTACAAAAGCAATATCTGGTGTTGTACAAGACTTTGCATGATTGACTAAATTGCCTAAGCAAATGATGTGTCATTCATACCTGCCCCTCTCTTCATCAGTAAAAAAGACATCATTTTTGGAGATGGTGACTCCATCACTTGCGGGTACACCACCACGCCAGGAGTCGTCCATTCTAAATACTTTTAGAATGCTGTCTAAGTAGCCGATATGGCAAACTTACCAAATCTAGATCTAAAACTATAGATCTACTCACCATAACTCCTGATATACTATCCATATCCAACGTGGAGAAAACACTGTGTGAAAACCAAAATCTGACCGATTTTAGTATAGCGACATCACTTCCTATCTGGAGTATGTCATCCAAATTATGGACAGTACTCCCTACATCTTTCTTATTAGGTTCATCTTTTGTTTTGATGAAATAAACCACTTTGACTGTCACATCAAAATAGATAATCTGTCTCCGCTATCCATGCTTCAGTCTATGAATAGACATAAGCATCTTGCACACCTTCCGCTGCTCCAACTGACTACGATAACCCTCTGGCAGAGTCATATACACGTGCACTTCCAAAATCCTATTTAGAACGGCATTATAGTCACCCACCTGTCAGATATCATAGCTATGAACTGCATCAGCGCCAAAACATATCTATATGGACTTCAGCATAGACACTGAAGTAAAGTCACATCACAATCCACAACGGGTATTTGATGAAAACTCTTTATAACAAGTCTAGCCTTATTAGGTAAGTACCTTTCCACCTGCATAGATCTCGAAAGATCTACTTGCTCCTAATGTGTACCCCTTCAGGAGCACCCAGCACAGTCCAAAATCCATGACTTGCGGAAGTGCGTGGAGTCCATCTCGGGTATGAAATACCTTGTCATCTAGAAGTTACCACTTCCTATGACATGCTGATAACAAGTAGAGGAAATAGCAGTGTTAAGTCATATCCGTATGGACATCAGCATAGACACTGAAGTAAAAGTCTCATCACAATCCACAACGGGTATTTGATGAAAACTCTTTACAACAAGTATAGCCTTATTAGGTTAGTACATTTCCACCTGCACAGATCTCAAAAGATCTACCTGCTCCTAATGGGTTTTACTCCATTCAGGAGCATCTAGCAAAATCCAAAATCCATAATTTGCTCAAGTGCATGGAGTCCCTCTTGGATATGAAGTATCTGGTCACCTGGAAGTTACCACTACCTATCACCTACTGATAACTAGTAGGTGTAGGGTTACTAGGCACTCTCATAAGGGTCTACAAGGCATCAACCATGTCTGATTTAAATTTTAGACGTGCCGAACAACCCTAACCAAGATCTTAGACTAGAGATTAGGCGAAACATATAGCAACTAAACAACTTTACTTCTAAGAGTTAGGGATTACAACCTTTGTAGTCCGGTCCTTCACTTCATAAGCTCCGTGTCGTGGTCCCTTCGCTGCGATCATCAAGTTCACGAACTCTAGAGAGGCTCCACGAAGAGAAAGATGCAAGCTTGCTTCCGATCTTCGATAACTAAGATGATCTATCTTGAAGTTTCTTTAACACAAGCTCTCACTCACTAATGAAGTGAACACCCTAATCTAATTGGAAAGAATAGATTAGGATGATGAAGTAGGAATTTAGCTCTCAATTATTTTCTTTAACTCACTCATTTTCATCACTTTATAAAAGGCTAGAAAGCTTTTCATGCAAAGAAGAAGAAGGAAGAAGATGATCTATTTCTTTTGTGATGAATAAATGAATAACTCAAGTGTGAGGTTAGAAAATGCAACCATGATATAAGTGAGAAGAACTAACCCTTGTAGAGATTGAACCATGGTTAAAAGGTGTGGTTGGGTTAAACAAATATCTATACAAAATATCAACACATAATATCTTTGCAAGAAACAAAAGCAAAGTTTCTAGAAACTTCTTGAAAAGATTGACCCAAATCAAACCCTAACCATATTAAATCTCCACTAAACATGTAGCATTAATAACCCTAACATGTTACAATATTATATATCACATATACAATATTTATTGTAACAAAATAAAATAATACAATTAACATATATCGCATATATATCAATGTATTACCCGAGTGAGAAAAAGAATCTTTTAGTGAGCTTATATTAGTTAATGTAATTTAATATATCAAATATATAATTATACATTAAATTATTGAATCAACACTTGATCCGATAATCCGGCTATTTCATAAATAACCGACTAATATAATCCGTATCAGTTCATCGAATCAACACTTGATCCGATGACCCGGCTATATCACATATACCCGACCGATATCTCATATCGTGAGAATCTAATACGGTATCACATACACGTATTGTTCTCGGTCCCGCACATATCACATATGTGCTCCTACTCCATTTTGCCTGAGCCAAGAAACCTCAGTGTAGGACTCTAAAGAATCGTCAATACGCCGGCAGTAGGTGATGATCATATCAAACACCCACAAGCTGCAAGCGGTCAGCTAAACGTAACAGCCACCCAGGTATTGAGCGATCATAAGATCAACAAGCAAGCATGTACATTCTCCTGCGAATCCAACCAGTAACACTCCCGTACAGTCCGGTCTCTTCGTCTGATATGTCGCATATCTCGCCTAGGGATGGGAAACGTCAGACCCCAGTAGCTTGATAAGTCGTTTCGATATGAGGTCTATAACAGTTTGAGAAACTACTGATAACACTTACCAGTAAATCTCAGCAACCCTGGCCAGGGATTTTCAGTTATAGCCAATTGAACACAGCGCAACATCAACTCCCTATACCGGGAGAGACGAATCCCCTCCTATCGCTCATTGCCTCCATGTGATTCGGGACTGTGCCCAAAAGCCACCGTTTTGCATGCCCTCTTGGACGTGGTATGATGGAAATCAAAGCACAGTAGGAATCACACAAGACTCTATGACGATCTCGGGTCTACAGACTACTCTGTACCAGCGTCACCAGAGAACTGCCATCTGACGTGAGGTATAATACCATCTGGGAGTTCTCGGCGAGTCCGTCCAGTGTACCCAGTCTCCACTGAGCACCCGTATACCTTCTCTGATGTCAAACACCAATGGATATGAGATCATCCATGGCCCATCATATGGGTCATAAAGCGCATACGCTAGTCTACTCTGGAGTATCGATGCCCTGTCTCGGTACTCCCACGACTAGGAACATTTGAAGGATGTACTTGGCGACTACACTGTCCCCACTAGTATGATCTGCATCATAGTCCTGGTAGTCAAGTACTCATCCTAAGGGCTTTATCAACATGTAATATAGAGACAATCAGAGTACATGTTAAGATAAAGAGTAACCAGATAGCACACTATCATGTCGAGTGTAACATTTTCAAAAATATAAAATATTAATTTTGGGAATCTTTATAATTTAATATTATTTTATTGATTATTTTAATATTAAATGCAAATAAATAGGAAAAATGTTAGAAAAATTATGGAAATTTCTAAAATAGGATAAATTAGTGAATTATGACATTTTTAAGTTTTTGTGATTAGTTTGACACTAATTTAGTGCTAATCGCGATTAAAATCGCTAATCGGGTTTTTTGGCAATTTTGTGCAAAACTTGCACATATCACATTTTTTTCCTACACTTGTGTATTTTTCTAGCCATGGATTTCTTTTGGGGTTACTATTCTTATGAGAAGGTTTGGATTAATAGAAAAGGGGAAAAAGAAAAGAAAAGAAAAGGGAAAAGTAGGTAATGATGAGAGAGAGGGGCAAGGTCAACCCCACCTTTTGAAACCATGCTTCCATCATTCCTTCACCCTCATTTCTCTCCCTCTCCCACCAATTTCTGCTGCTGCTCTTGCCACTCATTCCCTCCCCTTTTCAAACCCTAGATCCATCAAGAAAACTATCCCAAAACCCTACCCTCATTTCACAAAAATTGCCCACAAGCCCAAGATCTATGCAATGGACTAAGAAAAGTGGTGTTTGGTGCTGTTGAGGATTCATGAGGTTCATGTGAGGTAATTTCTTCTCAATTAGAGTGTTAATTGTTGTATTTAAGGTTTAATTCAAGTTTCATATCGAAATCGGGTGAATTGGTGCACTTTGGACCAAACTAGAGAGGGTAAGGGAAAAGTTGAGTTGTGACTTTGCAATTGAGCTTAGAAGGTGACCTTAGACCCTATATGGACTAGAAAACCAGCCCAATCCCACTGGAAACCAAAAATACGGAATTTCGGGACTTTCATGTCGGTTTGTGAGTGTTAGTGTGTGCAGGAAAATCTGGGATGTACTGGAACAATTCTAGAGAAAAGTAGCAATACCAGAGATCTAATTGGGACCACAGGAGACCACCCTGAGAAGACGAGCCACATTGGGCATGGTGGGGCCGGCAAGGCCGGCCAAACAGTGGATGTGGTCGGCCCCTCTATGATGAAATTGCCCCATATTGCTTCTGTACCTCCCTTGCACCCTGCATAGCACCCTGGACTTGTTTATTTGATCTGGTTTGGCCTGAGATGAAATCTGGGATCACTTTCTCATGTTGCTGCTTTGAATTGGGAATTAGTTTTGCGTGTTTTGAATTCCAGAATTTTGTAATTGTGTGTTATCCCGATCGTGTGACGTTTGTACGTCTATAGCGAGTGATTTCGAGTTGTTTTGCGGAGGCTAACCGTAGGTTCTAACCTATAAGCCATTTTTCGTATCGTGTCGGTTTTAGCGTATCGTATTGGATTTAGTGTGTCGTTTTAAGTGTTGAATTGGTTTTGATGCGATGCGATACGTGTGATGTGTGTAGGTACACCGCGACGATCCGAGGCGATGCGGAAGATGACGGAGACATCGACACCGACACGCAGAATACAGGTGAGTAGATTATATCTACAGGGGGAAGTCGGGTGGATGGCGTATAGCACCCCCGCAGTCCGTAGATAGAATAATATGTAGTTTATTGTGATAATAGGTGTATTATGGATAGTTTAGGGTTAGTAGTGACTAGTGTAGTCATAATCGCGAACCCTAGGATAGAATTACACCTATACACACACTCTTGCTTATCACTTACACTTACACTGGGATGGATGATATGTGATGACTTTGGAGATGAGTTGATGATGTGGGCTTGATGCCCCGAGGTCGGTGATTTGATATGATTCATATGTGGGATATGACTTGTGTTTCTTGCGGGCTTGGGATATGTGTTTGCCCCCGCATGCATACTTCATTGATGGTATCGACTTGTACTAGACATAGAGTAGTGCCCCCAGACTGTATGATCTGATGATAGTGATACCTGTTATGTGACGAGATAGTGAGATATTGACCTGTACCCAGCTTTTGGGGATGCCGTACGATGATGTACCGTACGAGCCAATATTGATGATAGATCCGCACTCATAACTCGAGGATATCATACGATATGACATTGAGGCGAGATCACCGACTATATACCTATACATATACATTGACACAGATTTAGGTGGTTTCCACACCTACCCCTCCTGATTGACCTGATACTTAGATGTAGTTGCATAGTAGATACTTCACTGTGGTGTTGACTACTAGATTTCTGCATTTTCATGCTATTCGCATTGCTGGCATATGTTCATTGCTATATTATTATCATGCTGTTAGGACACCAGCACCATTATCGATGATGCGTATGTTCCACGTACACTAATTGCCGGCTCACACACTTCATCATCGATAATTGCCATGTCACTACACAGTAGTATTATTGCATCAGGATATGACCTTGTAGGTGCATACCATTATTCCATGTTGCATGATATGTTGTTATACTTGCACTTCATTTATATGTCACATACATCATGCTTTCTGATTATGCGCATTTGGATGTTTGTTTCCATGATATTTCTGGATTTGGGGAACTGTGGGTATTTCAAGTGATTATGCAAATGTTTTAAAACCCGGTTACCCTTGATATGATATTTCAGCTTCCACCATGAGTTTTATCGGTTCTGATTTATATACCCCTACGAGGAGGCGTCGAGGCCGTACGAGGGTACATGGTAGGGCCCGGAGTACCCCGGGGCAAGAAAGAGATGTCGATGTGCTATGAGCCGATGAGCCCGGCTGGGGAACTATACTGTCCGGTGATATTACCTTTTACTCGGCGGTTATCCGGGGGATACCGCCTGGAGCCGAGAGATGGGCGTACTGCCGGGGCCGACGGGCCGATACCGCAGACGGAGCCCAGAGATGGACATGGGTTGACTCGTACTGCCGGGGGCCGAGGGCCGATACCGCAGACGGAGCCCCATATGGATGAGGATTTACGTGTCGATGCTAGGCACGGGTTTCATGATGCTTTTCCATGATTTTGTTTATATCCTCACATTGCATACATGATGCTTACTGTCAGTGGGTGACAGGTGGACGGGTTCCACATATATACAGACATGGATCATATACAGACTGGATTTACACTTATCATACTTCATTTGTATATATAACAGGGTATGAGGGCGCTGTTATATATACCCTTACACCAATATTAGTGGTATGGGACGCTAATATATGTGTATTGATATCATTGATACTTCACCATATTTACTTCATGCAGCATACTTTACATTCATGACATGTTATTACCTGAGTACCTGGCACCACATACATATTTAGATGTTAACTTGCCACCTTATCACACTCAGTTGTACTCTTGTGGATTGTATTACTGATCGTTGACTTAGGATTATGTCTTGCATTCGGTTTCTGCTTGTAGATGTTTCTATTCACGAGTTGGCAACTCACCCCCGTTGTGCCACAGTTCTTGCAGGTTCTGCCGTACAGGTTTCTTTGCGGCATTTCTGGCACACTACCTTCTTGCGGGTGATTTGCTTTGGTAGGTGGATTCTTTCGTATCAAGAACCACCATTGTATTTATTTTATTTCATTGTATCTAGAAATTGTCCATCAACCAAAACTTGTTTATTCTTTCAGACTTAGAGACAGTGTTGTATTATTTCGACCTTAGAGTCGCGCTTAGTTGTATTGCGGTTTCTTGTTGTTTTGAGCTTTCTTTCGGATTTGATCCTCGCCACTTGGCGTTGTATATTATATCTTGTGTGGTTGTGACCGTCGATTGACGAAGAGCTAGCTCCCGCTTGGGGATGCCTTTATCATTGCATATATGTATTGTTATTCTTGTTTTACCCCATTCGGGGCCATTTTTACAAAAGAAACTCTGCCGAAATTTTTAGAAAAGACTTTATTGTTTTTAAAACGTACCTTCGGCTTAGTTATTTAAAAACCTTGATTTCAAACCTGTATTTCTTCACTTCTTTAAACCAGTTTTCTTTACTTATTCTAAAAAAATGGTTTTAGATTTCTGGGCTTTTGGCTTACTTGGATCAGATGGAGTCCTATAGACTTCATATGGTTCAAGGGCCAGTCACGTGCTCTTTCGGGTCGTGACAAAGTTGGTATCAGAGCGCTAGGTTGACCTTGGTTCGAGTCTAAGTTTGACTATGTGGAGCCTAGGGAGTTGTTTATCTACGGAACTTAGGCTTGACCTTACGGAACTTAGACTTGGTCGAGGGGGTATTCGACCCGAACTTTCGTCGTACTAGGATGACCCTTGGTTGATGGATTAGGTGACTAAAGTAGAGTGACGTACCGTTGGTATGTTCCGCGGCATACTTACGACACGCCACTCCGCTTAAGGAACCTTAGGATGTACATACATTTGAGATTAGTGATTCTCTTCATATCCAGGATTATACATCCATTTGAGACTCCCGATTCTATTAGTTTCATGATCATACCTTCATTGATGCTGTTCCTTCCTATGATCATGTATCCACTTTGGATCTGTTGTTTCCCTTCTTGCCTTTGATGTGCTCTCTTTGATACTCGATTGAGGTTCCTGTCACCATGTTTGAGCGCAGTTTGGGCTGCTGCCAGGGTTACGGCCGGTGTGAGCTCGTTTGGTACGAGGGCCGACCATTGTGTTTTCTGGTGACATGGGAACGTCTCGAGTTAGTATTGGTGATTGTGACCTCTAGTGGAGGCGAGTGCTTGGATTTGCACCGGATGATCGGGCCATTGTTAGAGCTGCCAGTTGAGAGAGGACTGTTGATGTACAGCATACCTCAGGGATTGTGATGTCGGCTACCGTGCAGACAGATGGACCAGCTGTTGCTGAGGTTGACAGGATGTTGCTTTCGGAGCTTACGAGCTGAGATTGCCGGAGCTTTCAGGCAGATACGCGACCGATGGTAGCTAGTCTACCCGATTTGAGAGACGAAGGTGATTCGTCCGAGTTTGCGCCAGAGCGGGCCCAGTTGAGTTGAAGATTTCCAGTGTGGAGAGTCTTACTCAGATCTAGAACAGGCTGATTCAGAGATGACCGCTTATGTATTGCCTTTCCTGGAGGATTGAGGCATTGTTCGACGTACAGGTGTATGAGCCAGTTGTTGCTGCAAATGATGAAATATCGCCCAGATGATTGGAGCTACTGCAGCATGAGCATGTTCTTGGAGATATGATAGCGAGTCGCTAGTCACCGAGGATGAATGACTAGGACGTGTGGTGAGTTCGCTTACCCCAATACGAGATCATCAAGTGGATTGATTCCAGCTAGAGACGACTTCACGCAGGTTCGTTGAGAGTCGATAGAGACGATCGAATGTCAGGAGCCTATTTTCCAAGTTTAAAGTATACGGAAAGACATGCAGGTGATTCTATGGACCCTCTAGAAGAATGAAACCCTAACTCGACTTAATGACCGTGTGACAGCCTTTGAACCTTAGGGTTTACGGCGGTTCCGCGGCGCCATTAGTGAGGCTTGGGTTTGCCCTTCTACGGCTGGACCACCGACGCTGTGGCATGTACTCGATACTATTAAACTGTACCCGAGATGTGAGCTCTTGGGGGATTATGAGGATCTGACGAGTCGATCGGATGGTTCGACATCTTTCGGATATCGTGATGGGACACTGCTTAGGTGACTCCAGATGCGAGCGTAGCCGTCGGAGCGCAGTTCGTGTAGCCACGATGAGACGAGTCCGAATCAGTCGACATTGACGCAGAGTGAAGAAAAGAGTCCGTACGAGATTTCGACGAGATGACGTCCCACTCCGCTGACATTAGAGATGTGGTACGCACCCCGAGGCGTGGTATATGGATATATCTTCCAGAAAGAAGCGCGATGAGTATGCAGCCGTTCCGGAATGAGCTTTAGCTTCAGCATTGGATGATGACTTCCGGGCATTTCGGCAGGATTGAGATTTGCGAAAGAAACCCCGACAGGACTTTTCTGGAGTACGATATGAGAAGACCTAGACCAGGAGTGGTCGTTTTACGCGCACCCAGCAGGACAGAGTTCGGCGTTGTCGACGAGGTAGTTGGCCAGGTTCGGATAAAGGAACTTAACCAGATGCTTGCGAATTGATCAAGGACGGACGAGTGATGAGTATTCCTCCGATGGTTGGGACGTGTTCCCAAGGACCAGTTCGGCCTGACATCTGCTACAGAGTGATGAAGCTATAGAGTACGCGATTTTGAGTCCGTGTGAGAGACTTCAGATTTGACCGTGGCCGAGAACATTGCAGTGCATAGTAGCTTGGCGTGACGTCATAGTAGACGACGATAAAGACAGTTGGAACAAGAGGTTCGTGTGAGGCACTGACGAGCTGTCATTGCTTTCCGTCGAGATTAGAGACCTGATTTGCTTACAGAGACGTTGGGATGTGACCAGTTTCCGAGGGAATATTGTTATGAGGACACAGGTGTCTTTTGAGCGAGAAGAGGTTGTGCAGGAGAGCCAGCCTCCGTTTGGTTCGGCATAGGCATGATTGGAAGAGATCTTGAGCAGGATTCTTCCAGGACGTTGCTGCAACGATGTTTGCACCCAGGATCAGATGTGTGACGTGCATTCAGAGAGCCAGAGGCTGACGTCAGTGATTTGCTGCCTTACGAGTGGTCGTGAGGTTTGACCGAGAGGTGACCAGAGAAGTGCCAGAACGGAATCGTCCCCGTTAGCACCCCTGACAGGGCCGATGAGCCGATTGACCGCGTGATAGGTAATCCGCAGAGAAGATAAGAATCCAAAGACAGAGGACGCCAGACCGTGAGCAAGAGGCAGGTAGATATCCTGCGCTGCTAGCAGTGGATTGTACCGACTCCTTCTCGACCTTGAAGGAGGAACTACCGAAGACGGTATTTATGATTTGTGATTTTGTGATTCGATTATCACGTATCCGTCATTTTGGATTTCGGTATTTTGGGCGTTCTGTTTGCATGATCTAGTTTTGATGACCGAGTCTCATGATATTGATTTTATGCACCCACTGGATATTTATATATTTTGCGCAGAGTTACTACATTTGAGATATTAATTGAGATTTCATGCCTACCGTATGCAGTGATTTGATTTGCACTTCCTGCGTGGTTTTCATGCACCTTTAGTGTTTTGTTATACGATTGGTGCACACCAGATACACTAAATCGGGATTCTTCGTGCATGTCACATGCACCTGATTTTCTTTCTGTCAGGCACACACGTTGCCTACGACAGATGTTTCGTGCACACCCGTTGCACCTAGATGTTGTTTGTACCCCTGTTTGACACATTTATGGATTTTGATTCCTTGCGCACCAGACGCATAGGATATTCTTATATGTGCATTTTGGGGATTTATTTCTAGTAGAGCAGTATAATTTTATGATATTCTCTATGTGTTGATTTTTCGGAGCACCGACAAATGGATTATTACTGAGTTTGTTTTAGTAGTGGGGGTTTAAATTTAAATTCGGGGACCGAATTTCTTTAAGGGGGGTAGATTGTAACATTTTCAAAAATATAAAATATTAATTTTGGGAATTTTTATAATTTAATATTATTTTATTGATTATTTTAATATTAAATGCAAATAAATAGGAAAAATGTTAGAAAAATTATGGAAAATTCTAAAATAGGATAAATTAGTGAATTATGACATTTTTAAGTTTTTGTGATTAGTTTGACACTAATTTAGTGCTAATCGCGATTAAAATCGCTAATCGGGTTTTTTGGCAATTTTGTGCAAAACTTGCACATATCACATTTTTTTCCTACACTTGTGTATTTTTCTAGCCATGGATTTCTTTTGGGGTTACTATTCTTATGAGAAGGTTTGGATTAATAGAAAAGGGGAAAAAGAAAAGAAAAGAAAAGGGAAAAGTAGGTAATGATGAGAGAGAGGGGCAAGGTCAACCCCACCTTTTGAAACCATGCTTCCATCATTCCTTCACCCTCATTTCTCTCCCTCTCCCACCAATTTCTGCTGCTGCTCTTGCCACTCATTCCCTCCCCTCTTCAAACCCTAGATCAATCAAGAAAACTATCCCAAAACCCTACCCTCATTTCACAAAAATTGCCCACAAGCCCAAGATCTATGCAATGGACTAAGAAAAGTGGTGTTTGGTGCTGTTGAGGATTCATGAGGTTCATGTGAGGTAATTTCTTCTCAATTAGAGTGTTAATTGTTGTATTTATGGTTTAATTCAAGTTTCATATCGAAATCGGGTGAATTGGTGCACTTTGGACCAAACTAGAGAGGGTAAGGGAAAAGTTGAGTTGTGACTTTGCAATTGAGCTTAGAAGGTGACCTTAGACCCTATATGGACTAGAAAACCAGCCCAATCCCACTGGAAACCAAAAATATGGAATTTCGGGACTTTCATGTCGGTTTGTGAGTGTTAGTGTGTGCAGGAAAATCTGGGATGTACTGGAACAATTCTAGAGAAAAGTAGCAATACCAGAGATCTAATTGGGACCACAGGAGACCACCCTGAGAAGACGAGCCACATTGGGCATGGTGGGGCCGGCGAGGCCGGCCAAACAGTGGATGTGGCCGGCCCCTCTATGATGAAATTTCCCCATATTGCTTCTGTACCTCCCTTGCACCCTGCATAGCACCCTGGACTTGTTTATTTGATCTGGTTTGGCCTGAGATGAAATCTGGGATCACTTTCTCATGTTGCTGCTTTGAATTGGGAATTAGTTTTGCGTGTTTTGAATTCCAGAATTTTGTAATTGTGTGTTATCCCGATCGTGTGATGTTTGTACGTCTATAGCGAGTGATTTCGAGTTGTTTTGCGGAGGCTAACCGTAGGTTCTAACCTATAAGCCCTTTTTCGTATCGTGTCGGTTTTAGCGTATCGTATTGGATTTAGTGTGTCGTTTTAAGTGTTGAATTGGTTTTGATGCGATGCGATACGTGTGATGTGTGTAGGTACACCGCGACGATGCGAGGCGATGCGGAAGATGACGGAGACATCGACACCGACACGCAGAATACAGGTGAGTAGATTATATCTACAGGGGGAAGTCGGGTGGATGGCGTATAGCACCCCCGCAGTCCGTAGATAGAATAATATGTAGTTTATTGTGATAATAGGTGTATTATGGATAGTTTAGGGTTAGTAGTGACTAGTGTAGTCATAATCGCGAACCCTAGGATAGAATTACACCTATACACACACTCTTGCTTATCACTTACACTTACACTGGGATGGATGATATGTGATGACTTTGGAGATGAGTTGATGATGTGGGCTTGATGCCCTGAGGTCGGTGATTTGATATGATTCATATGTGGGATATGACTTGTGTTTCTTGCGGGCTTGGGATATGTGTTTGCCCCCGCATGCATACTTCATTGATGGTATCGACTTGTACTAGACATAGAGTAGTACCCCCAGACTGTATGATCTGATGATAGTGATACCTGTTATGTGACGAGATAGTGAGATATTGACCTGTACCCAGCTTTTGGGGATGCCGTACGATGATGTACCGTACGAGCCAATATTGATGATAGATCCGCACTCATAACTCGAGGATATCATACGATATGACATTGAGGCGAGATCACCGACTATATACCTATACATATACATTGACACAGATTTAGGTGGTTTCCACACCTACCCCTCCTGATTGACCTGATACCTAGATGTAGTTGCATAGTAGATACTGCACTGTGGTGTTGACTACTAGATTTCTGCATTTTCATGCTATTCGCATTGCTGGCATATGTTCATTGCTATATTATTATCATGCTGTTAGGACACCAGCACCATTATCGATGATGCGTATGTTCCACGTACACTAATTGCTGGCTCACACACTTCATCATCGATAATTGCCATGTCACTACACAGTAGTATTATTGCATCAGGATATGACCTTGTAGGTGCATACCATTATTCCATGTTGCATGATATGTTGTTATACTTGCACTTCATTTATATGTCACATACATCATGCTTTCTGATTATGCGCATTTGGATGTTTGTTTCCATGATATTTCTGGATTTGGGGAACCGTGGGTATTTCAAGTGATTATGCAAATGTTTTAAAACCCGGTTACCCTTGATATGATATTTCAGCTTCCACCATGAGTTTTATCGGTTCTGATTTATATACCCCTACGAGGAGGCGTCGAGGCCATACGAGGGTACATGGTGGGGCCCGGAGTACCCCGGGGCAAGAAAGAGATGTCGATGTGCTATGAGCCGATGAGCCCGGCTGGGGAACCATACTGTCCGGTGATATTACCTTTTACTCGGCGGTTATCCGGGGGATACCGCCTGGAGCCGAGAGATGGGCGTTCTGCCGGGGCCGACGGGCCGATACCGCAGACGGAGCCCAGAGATGGACATGGGTTGACTCGTACTGTCGGGGGCCGAGGGCCGATACCGCAGACGGAGCCCCATATGGATGAGGATTTACGTGTCGATGCTAGGCACGGGTTTCATGATGCTTTTCCATGATTTTGTTTATATCCTCACATTGCATACATGATGCTTACTGTCGGTGGGTGACAGGTGGACGGGTTCCACATATATACAGACATGGATCATATACAGACTGGATTTACACTTATCATACTTCATTTGTATATATAACAGGGTATAAGGGCGCTGTTATATATACCCTTACACCAATATTAGTGGTATGGGACGCTAATATATGTGTATTGATATCATTGATACTTCACCATATTTACTTCATGCAGCATACTTTACATTCATGACATGTTATTACCTGAGTACCTGGCACCACATACATATTTAGATGTTAACTTGCCACCTTATCACACTCAGTTGTACTCTTGTGGATTGTATTACTGATCGTTGACTTAGGATTATGTCTTGCATTCGGTTTCTGCTTGTAGATGTTTCTATTCACGAGTTGGCAACTCACCCCCGTTGTGCCACAGTTCTTGCAGGTTCTGCCGTACAGGTTTCTTTGCGGCATTTCTGGCACACTACCTTCTTGCGGGTGATTTGCTTTGGTAGGTGGATTCTTTCGTATCAAGAACCACCATTGTATTTATTTTATTTCATTGTATCTAGAAATTGTCCATCAACCAAAACTTGTTTATTCTTTCAGACTTAGAGACAGTGTTGTATTATTTCGACCTTAGAGTCGCGCTTAGTTGTATTGCGGTTTCTTGTTGTTTTGAGCTTTCTTTCGGATTTGATCCTCGCCACTTGGCGTTGTATATTATATCTTGTGTGATTGTGACCGTCGATTGACGAAGAGCTAGCTCCCGCTTGGGGATGCCTTTATCATTGCATATATGTATTGTTATTCTTGTTTTACCCCATTCGGGGCCATTTTTACAAAAGAAACTCTGCCGAAATTTTTAGAAAAGACTTTATTGTTTTTAAAACGTACCTTCGGCTTAGTTATTTAAAAACCTTGATTTCAAACCTGTATTTCTTCACTTCTTTAAACCAGTTTTCTTTACTTATTCTAAAAAAATGGTTTTAGATTTCTGGGCTTTTGGCTTACTTGGATCAGATGGAGTCCTATAGACTTCATATGGTTCAAGGGCCAGTCACGTGCTCTTTCGGGTCGTGACATCGAGCAAGAAAGTCCTCCCTATATATGTCCAAGTATCCACTACAATATACATTGTATGTACAGTAATGGCCTCTAGGGCATACATATAACTAACAATCTCCCACTTGCACTAGGGCCATCTGTTGTGGTATCACATACCCAACAATCAGCTGTGGTTGAAGTATCTTATACTCAACCATCCCATAAAAGTCTCTACTGGGAAACAGGCCTTTGTGAGTGGATCCGCGATGTTGTCCTCTGTGTTTACTCTCCTAACCTTGATCACCCTGGAGATCAACCATCTCCATGATCAGGCGATACTGCCTAAGAATGTGTCTGGATCTCTGATGGGACGGGGCATCCTAGGCATAAGCCACAACTCCATTGTTACACAATGGTAGGAACTAAGTTTATCTCATGAACTATTATATATATCCAGACCGCCTCTTTGGTAGCATCCTTGGTAACGATGTATCTTGCCTTTAATCGTCTAGTAAGTTACGGTATCTAGCTTGGAACTCTTCCAACATACTGTCCCTCCACTGAGGGTAAAGACAATGCCTGCGACTGACATTCAGTCGTCCTTATCATCCTGGAACCATTCCAGTGATTCTCCCCAGGATCGATTGATACCATCTCACTACAACTAGTGAGATCCTAACATCCAATTAGATCTATCTCATATATCCATAACCCAGGATTTAGGATGTATCACCTTGATCCTATATGGAGAATCCTTGTGATAAGAGGAGATTGACCGAGCGTAGTATAGGAAACTCCTTCCCTATCAAGAGTATGTCATCTACGTACAATACGAGGATCATCACCATACTCCCTACTACCTTTTTGTATATACAAGGTTCATCTTCCATTTTGATGAAGTCAAACTCTTTGACTACTACATCAAAACAGACGTTACAACTCCGCGATGCATGATTTATCATATAAAACATCTTGCACACGTTTCCGCTGCTCTCTCTGTCTATGAAGCCCTCTGGCTGTGTACTTATAGACACTCTCTTCCCAATCATCATTCAGAAAAGCAGTTGTGACACCCAACCGCCAGATATTGTAGTTATGGTATTTAGCAATGGAAAGTAGGATCTGGATGGACTTAAGCATAACTTTGAAAGTCTCAACTTTTCCATATACACCAAGTAATCTTCTCAAGATATACTTGCTCCTGATGGGGATTTAACCCTTCAGATAAAGCAACCAAAGTCCATACTTTGTTGGTGTATATAGATTCCATCTCAGATCGCATAGCATCCAGCCATTCTTACAGAGTCCCACACCTGATGGCCTGCTCGAAATAAGTTGGGTCATCATCTTATGATGCGATCCTCGCTCCCACTGTCATAGAGAAAACCGAAGTATCTCTCAGGTGGGTCAGGAACCCTACTAGATCGGCGGAGAGGCTGAGGTTTGTTAGAAACTATTGAATCCTCCGGTTCTACCAAATCATCAGCTGCTGTTTGTATAGCTGGAACTCTTTCCAGTTCTATCTCATGACCACTAATTTCTTCACAAGAAATTCCTTTTCACAAAGGTGGCATGCTGAGAAACAAAACATCTTTTGTTCCACAGTTTGGTAGAAGATATTCCCTTGCGAATGCTTGGGATATCCAACAAACTTCCACAGAACTGACCTTGCCTCGAGCTTGTCTGGATTATGCTTTTAGACATAGGCCGGACAACCCCAAATCTTAACATCTTTAAGAGATGGGCTCTTCCCATACCATATCACATATGGAGTGGCAGGCATCTGATTTGATTGGAACCCAATTCAATAGGTATGCAACTTCTCAAGTGCATAACCCCAAAAGAAAATAGGCTACTCAGTAGTACTCATCATAGAGCACACCATATCACATAGGGTGTAATTGCTCCGTCCTGATATACCATCGTGTTATGGTGTATACGGAGGAGTAATGCTGAGAGAGAATCTCATTCTCCTTTAGAATAGTCCAGGAATTCCGTGCTCAAGTATTCTCTTCCTTGATCATATCAAAGGACATAATACTTATACCCAGTTTTTAGTTCTCCACTTCTAACTTATATTCTGTGATTATCTCAAAAGTTATGTCTGAATCTTGGGAGATCATTAGTGAATGTAATGAAGTACAAAGAACCGGTCTTGGCATGTGTAGACAGGGGACCTTCATACATCAGCATGTATCAATCCCAAGAGTTCACTAACTCTTTCTCTATTTCCAATAAAGCTGTGGTCATCTTATCTTTGTGACATGACTGGCAAGTTTTACAAGATGTAAATCAAAACTAATTTAAATATGCATCTTTATGTAACTTTAGCTAGTCGGGTCGCATTGATATGACCTAGTCTACAATGCCTCAAGAAGGATTCGTTCATTTCTGAACTCTTCCTCTTGTGTGTGTTCTGTACGTTAAGAACTGTAGTTTGATTTAGAACGTCTATGCTTTTAGATAACGTGCCTGAACCGATCAACTCTTGATATAGGAAATGTTCAAAACATTATCTATCTTTACAAAATTATATCTTTCTTTACTAATAAAGAGACTGATATGATATTGTATATCAGGTTCGGTATCTAATAACATTTGTTCAGAATCAATGTATTCTGGTAATACAGGGTGATAACTGCCAACAAACTTGGCTGCAACACTTGCATCATTTCCAACTCTTGAAACTTATCATCCGTTCTCAGTTCTCTACCTATCTATAGCCCATGTAACAAATTACATTTGCGGGATCCTGATCTGGTATCTCATACCAAGGACGTAAAGGATACTGTGAAACAGTTCTCGGTAATGAACATACCCGAAGAAGATGCATCAGCATGCACTTTCTTCGTTTGGGCGGCACGGGAACTCTGGTAATCCCCAATTTCCTGCTCTGTCTTATAACAATTATAAGTTGGAGCGGGACCAACGTTCCTTAGCGCAGTATAACAAGCGGGTTCGGTCAATACATCTGTATTATTATCTTGATTAAGGCGTGACATAGTCGCAACCAGGAGAGAGAGAGAAGAAAACACTCAGCGTGCGCTTTTACAAGATTAGATTGGTTATCAATTTATCTAATCAGGATGTCTCCCACTGTTTTAGTCAAATCTTCCTTCAAACCCTAAAAGGAAAGACTAGCCGGGATTAGTTACACTTTACAAGTTAGCCAATCTTTCAGCCAGGCCAGTGCCGGTACTTTGAGGGAGGTTCCCCGTGCTTTCGCACGGACCTAATTAAAATAAACCTCGTTTTCCCAGGGGCGTAACCCTATTAACACCTTTCTAGACACCTACTTGATTGGCTAATTGTAATGTGTAAAACTCTCCCAGGAGTAACTTTTACTCGCAGCGGGTATCGGGATCCAACTATCTCATAGAAGGTATGCAATCTCATTGCAAATTTCAACTCTTGAAATTCCCGATAATATTTTACCCCTAGCAGCTATATGACCTTAACATAGTCAACAAATAATAAGTGTTAGTCAAGTTCAACCCGTCATTTCCCGATTGAATTAAACCCACCCGCACGACCCTTAACATAGTCAACAAAGTGGCACGACTACCCTAATCCAATCGCATCATATGTTTATACAGATAAGCACTAATCAGCTACCGCATACTACGCCTTAACATAGTCAACAAACGTAGCACGAATACTAACTAGTAATTATCTGAAATGATGGAGGGCTACGACAGGTTTTAAGAAAACCCTTTGCGTAATGAACTTGATATCGTTGTAGAATCGAGTGAATTTAAATGGAGTGTTTTTGAAGTTTTTCTAGTTTCGCTAAAGAAGTCACTCCCGGTTCGGCTCTTTCCTTATCGAATAAGGTGCAGGATAATTCACAAATACCACTATGCAAAGCAAGAACTATAGAAGCAATCAAAAGACAAACCGTATTTTGTAGCATCTGCTAGTTTCGCTAAAGAGGTCGCTCCCGGTGAAGGGATCTCGGCTCTTTCCTTATCGAATAAGGTGCTGGATATTCTACAAGGAATACCGCTATGCAAAACAAGAACTAGAGCCACCAGTTTTTAAACAAGTTTCTACAACATCTTTAGGTTTCTTTTATTTAATTAATCTCATTAATGAAGTCCCATTTTATTATGCTTCACAAGTATCACATTTGAAACGAAATCTGCAATATAACATATATCTCATATATAATATAAACATTCGTCTCAGGCAGTAATATGATCTCATCACAGAACAGTGCAGCAGAAGAACATATATGAAATATTGGATATACTAGGAGGTCCGTGTTTTAATACGAGCCTGTATAAAATACGGATTCCACGGTCGCGATGAATAGCCAAACCCACATCCCTAGACCCCTACGAGAGCGGCAAGCAACACTGCCAATTCTAGGGTTAGGAGACCCGGTCTCGACTCCTCGAGATGGTCTCTTACAGGACCCTGGAACTTGGTTACTTATGCCCCCCGCCTTGGGTCTACCTAATGCGGAAAAGTAAATAATATATAATGGTGACATCATCCTCAGCCCGGAAGTGCCTGATTAGTCAAAAAATATAAGTTAACCGTAATCAGAAATGGCGTCGCTTTGCAGCTAGCCGGTGAGTACGGGTCGATCCACAGAGATGGGTAATTTTCTTAATGTGTTTTTACGAGTTGATTCCAAATGTTGTTTGGATTGATTTAATCTAAAACCTAGATCTATCACTAAACTAAATTAATCTAAATTAAAGTCTTGCTAGGGTTAGGTCTAGAGGAAGTTTGGAGATTAAAGGTTTCCTCACCGCTTTCATTGCCCTATTTTTGATCTATTAGATGTTGCGGTAATTATCCATAAAGTGGATAAGAATCTTTTGGGAAGATGTTTCTTCCTCTAGATTCTTATTCTTCCTTTATTGATAATTACCCTAACCTCCATGGAAAACACGCGCAACCGGGCCTTTATACTACGGTGTCGCCGTTACCTCGAGGGGTAGGGTGCCGTAGGGAGCGGTTGTGCATGTATGCATGGAGTTCTAATTCTAGTGAAGGGGCATGAAAGGGGTGAGAGATCTCATCTCTCAGACCTTTCCCTAAGGCTAACCCTAACAAGCGAGGAGATTACTCGCTCATTAGGGGATGAAAAAACATACTAATTAAAAGAGAATAAAAAGCACAGAAATAAAATTACTTACTAATTTGATGGCTCCCTCCAAGCAAGAATACAGAACAGATCTGAATTTTATTTATTGAAAAGAGGCATGAGTTTTACAGATCTGTGATTACAATTTATAAGTAAACAGGGAAAATTAGGGTTTCAGAGTCTCACGCATGTGCAATTACAGATATGCCCACGAAAAATCCCAACCCCTGCACCGACGCACCGACACGGGAAAAATGCACCGACACGGGCACTAAGCGGCCGCGGAACCGCGGCATTGGTTGGCTTGGGCCGCGGTTCCGCGGCCCTTTGGTGGGCTTGGCTCACCATCTTTTCTAGGCTGCATTGTACTTGTCTGGGCTTGTTATTTCGTCATCCTATTTCTTTGTTTGGCTTCTTATTCTTCTCCAGATCTTCAGTGAAAATTTGTATTGGTCTTTTAACCGTTTCACTTTGACATGTTTGGACCTTGCGTTGCCTTGTACCTATGTGAACTGTGATTAGTCTCGGCTTGACTAGGATCCGTCTATTTGTTGGTAAAAAGTCCCTTTTCTGTTGTCTTGTGTCTTTTTTCACTGTTTTCGCTCCAGAAACCTGTATCCTGTAACATGCAGCAGACATGCGTCAAAAGCACCTGTTTAATTATAAAACGAATAAGAATTGGGGAATATAAATTGCAATATTATGATATGAACAAATACCCCCAAACTTATCTTTTGCTCGTCCTCGAGCAAACTTATTTTTATTCACTAAAATCCTAACCACACTTTCGCAGGGAAACGCGATTGCACTGAGCACGTGCAACAAGCCTTTAAACCTCTAGGTGTCCCTAGTAAGAGGAGTGTTGTCTCCTAAGGGTTTTCAGCGGATACTACCAACAAAATCCTATCAATTTGGCCCATTGACTTTTGTTCTCTAATTAGGTTTTCTAACAAGGAATTCTATTATCTTTTGACTCGCAAATTATCCACCCACATTCTTCACATTTCCTCATTATTTAACTTAAGATTATATATGTTATGTAGACCTACTTAGCTTTCGGCATCTCTTAAGTCTTCCTTCTAGGGTTTCATCTCCACTTAGGAATTTCTATCAACTCTATTAAAGATATCAGTTCTATTTTTCATTCCTCTTTCTTATCTAAATTCCAATCACATATCTCCACGTGTGTGTATAGATCACCCCTACACTTGGAAATTCAAATCAAGCAATCGTAGTCTCGTCCATTATCCAAAGCACTTATTAATTAGTGAATTTTTAAATGAAATTTGCTTACACATCCTTCATGCGACCGTTAATACTTCTTGAGGTACCAACAACCGATTATAAGATGCGTTAGCACTTTAAAGCGTACTTCCTAGTTTTGCAACACCCAAGGCTTTAGCAGTGACTCCCAAACCAGTTGGTCTGAGGCACTAGGTGATGAAGCACCCTCGCTAAATATTTTTCTATTTTTGCAGCCTTAAGTAATAACAAAAACCAGTGTCCATTTTTTTTTATTCTTTATTCACTTTTTTTCTTCTTTATGTTCATTGTACTAAGGACTTTAGACAAGAGCACTTCAAGGTCTCTTCTACTATTCCAAGTTTCAAGGTGCGTGATTGTGCAAATTGTAGGGTATACATTTTCAGAATCTAGACTTAAGCTAGGAACTATTTTTCAAACTTATACTCTAATAAGAACATCAATACTCTTCCCTCATTTTGACTTAGCCCAAGAAGTGAACCCAAAATTTTCCTATTTCTAAATAAACTACAAGGCATATACTTTCTACCGTTAAACTTTAAGGAATGTTATCTTTAGGGTTTTTAATTCACTAAGTCTAAGATCTAGTTGCTCCTAGCCAGTTAACCTATTTGCCAAACTCAAGTCAATTATAGCAAAAATTGAATACAATAATTTTTTTTAATGTTTTGAATTTTTTCAATTTTTATGGGTTTTTTAAATAAATATGCAAATGCAAAAATATGTACAAATGAATGCGAAGGAAGAAGACGTACCGAGCATACCCCCAAACTTGAACTTGACAGTGTCCTCACTGTCATGCTAAACCAAGAGGGTCAAAATACCGGCACTTCCCTATTTATTTCTTTATAATTTTATTTTTTTTTGTTAAGGAAAATATATACAGAAAGGCCCTCCCCAAACTTCATTTAAACAATGTTAGACATTACTGCCAAACTTTGCATAACCCAAACGTCAACACCAACCAGTTGAAAAATTTATCAGTAAAGAGTATTGGTTGGTGGAAGAATAAGTCGTAGCGATCCACAAAGAATTTGGGAAGATAGAAGTGGTGGTATGGAAGGTGTGGAGATGAATATACAGGAGGTGGTGATGCATCTAAACGAGAATGTGAATGATCAGCAATCAGTGGAATATTGGCATTCTCGTAGCTTATTAAAAGAAATAGGAGTGGTTCAACTTCTAAAGGAGGAGGTTGACTAACCACAATATCCCCAAAATGTTCCTGTGGGTCCTCTATTGACTTGGCATCATCCATCAATTGCATATGATATTCAATTATAAGGAAACTTATCTCCTCGATGTCCGCCATAGTCCAACCGAAAGCTTGCCGCCTATCTTGTAAAACCTTTAAAATAGCGTTCTCTTGCTCGAAGGCTAGAGAGGCTGATATTATAATGGGAAAGGTCTCATTCTCACCTATGTAAGCATATTTAAGGTGAGGTGGCAAGGACATGAGTTCGAGTTTCGGAGGCGAAAGAATCATTGCGGAATCTACCTCGAACTCAAAGGACTCCAACACAGGTTCGAAATCACTGCAAACAACCGATTCGGATGGTTCGACTAACTCATCCAAAAATTCAAAAGACTCATATTCGGGCTGTGAGTCGTCGTCATCCGAAAAAGTGAAACATTCATAATCAATGTCGGTTGTGTCAACGGTGGTAGGCTCAAGGAGGGACGTACTAGTGGCGTCAAAACTGTTTTCATCAAACAAGAATCTTTCAAGCTCGCAGTCCTCCTGCGTGATTTTGTGAATAGAGCAAACTTCTCGTGTACTAGTTTTAGGCACGGGGGGCAGACTTCCCATCTTATAAATATTGAACTCACTAGACATCTTCCCAAAGGATAGAGTCATGGAGCCATTGCGACAGTTTATTATAGCATTAGAAGTGGCCAAAAATGGTCGACCGAGGATCACCGGGATTTGGTTTCTTAGGTTAGCAATAGGTTGTGTATCCATAACAATAAAATCAACGGGGAATAAGAACTCCCCAACTTTGATCAACACATCCTCTAGCTGACCCCTTGGATGGGTGATTGATCGATCAGCCATTTGGAGAGTACAACGAGTGGGTTTCAACTCTCCAACCCCTAATTGTTCGTACACGGAGTAGGGAATCAGGTTAACACTAGACCCAAGATCTAAAAGTGCTCGATTAATTTTCTTATCCCCAATTGTGATTGAAATCGTAGGACAGCCGGGGTCCTTTCATTTTTGGGGTAAGGTTTGATGGTGGTTAATAGCATTGCTCACTGCACTAGCCACTAGCACTTTCTTGGGTACTTGAGATGCCTTTCTCTTCGAGGTGCATAAGTCCTTTAAGATTTTTGCGTATGAAGGGACTTGTTGGATTGCATCCAAGAGAGGTATATTTATGCTAACCTTCTTAAATATCTCCACAATCTTCTCCACTTGTGCATTTGGTTTATTAGGACTCAACCTGTTTGGGAATGGAGCATTTTGAAAATTCGTTGAGTCAAATGTCTGTGGAATAGAATGTGGAGTAGGAACGGATCCCGGTGTAGATGTGTTCATGTTGTGAGAAATGGGTCCGTTCAAGCTAGAAGAAGTAGAGCCATGTGAAGGGTGGAGAATAGGCTCTAAAGAAAAAGGTGAAGAAGAAAGTGAAGAAGGGGAAGATGACGATGGAGAAAAAGAAGAAGAAGAAGAAGAACCGCCGGCGGGGATGTCATCGCTAGTTCCCACATTATTTTGCAACACTCTTCCGGATCTCAACGTGGTCACCGCATTTACATTGCGATTGGGATATGCGTTTTGTGTGTGACCGGGATTTGGCAATGGTTGAGATGGAAGCTTTCCCTTTTCTCTCTCGCTCAACGCAGCAGTTAATTGTGCAATTTGTGCCTCAATAGATTTGATACTTTGATCGTATGAGGCATTGTTATGCATTAAAGACTGAACATAATTTTCAAATCTTGCTGCGGATTCTGTAGATTGCTTAAGAAATGCATCTAGACTTTTTTCGAGCGAGATAACCTTATCATCATTTGGTTGAACCAAATTGTTCGTTTGATTTGTATAAGGTTGTTGTTGGAAAGGTTGCTGGTTTTGAGTTTGTGAAGGTGCTTGTTGTTGTTGTGGAGGAGGTATTTGAAAATTGTTATTCCCTTGGAACTGTTGATTTGGGTGACTCCTCCACCCCGGATTGTATGTCGAAGAGTACGGATCGTTTCTTTGTCGTTGCCGAAATGCAGCATTGACTTGATCCTGTCCTTGAGTAGATGCATTATAAGGACACTCTTCGGTTAGATGCGATGGATTCGAACAACAAGCACAAACAGTTCGCGTGGGTAAAGCAGGGGCAGGAGAAGACGATGAGATTTTGGTCTCAATGGCTTCTAGCTTTTTCATAAGTGCGGCCATCTCGGCCTTCATAGCAATCGACATATCTACTTGATGTATGCCTGCCCTAGATTGACCACTAGAAGAAGATGATATGGTCTTGGTACTCTCCCACTGAATTGTTTGCTCACTAAGATCCTTAAGAAACTGCCACGCTTCGTCGCTAGACTTGGAGAGAAAATGACCTTGACATATGGTTTCTAGCAACTGCTTCGTTGCCGAGTTCAATCCCTCGTATAATGTTTGGCAAAGTTGCCAACTTTCGATCCCATGATGAGGGCACTGAACAAGTAGGTCTTTAAATCTCTCGAAGCACTTCCAAAATGGTTCGGAAGGAAACTGTGAAAATTGTATTATCTCGTTACGGATTCTAGCAGTTTTGTGATGAGGATAGAACTTTTTCAGAAAAGCTCTCACAAACTCGTCCCAATTTCTAATGGAATGTGATGCGGTGTTATATAGCCACTTCTCGGCTAGGTCACATAAGGTGAAAGGAATGACCCTTATCCTTATAGCGTCATCACTTAATTGGGTCGTTTTCATCATAGCGCACACATTTTGGAATTTATTGATAAATATATATGCATCTTCTGATTCCAAACCATGAAATTTCGGCAGTATATTGATGAAATGTGGTTTTATTTCAAAATTGTCCCCATTTGCCGGTGGGGGTGAAAGACATGTAGGTAAAGAAGTGCGGACGGAGTAGAAGAGCTCCTGGAGCGCAACTCGTGCGGGCGCTACAACAGGCGGAAGATTCGGGTTATTCGCACCTAACGGAGGTGGAATCATTCCCGTTGGTATGGTATCGTTGGGGTTGAATCCCGACATACCTTCGAAGAAGAATTTGAAGGTGGAGGTAAGGAAATGGAGGGAATTTCGACTTCGGTGTCAAAGGGTTCGTCGGTCGGTACCAACGAAACACGGACTAATCGGGTGTTAGTATCCCTAGTCCAAAGTGACATACACTAAAGGAGTAGTGTAGTCAGAAAAATAGAAAAACAGAATGTGGGGGTAAGATAACGTCAATGGAGGAAAGTGGTGGAAGTGAGTTGCAAGTTTTCTTAGCGACAAGTTGCAAGTTTTGAAAAGATTTTTATTTTCCTTTTTTTATGTGAGAGTTTTGCAAAGAAGATTTGAAAAGAGACTCGTGACACAAATGTATCAACCACACATGCACAATCAGGCCTAGATCTAAGGTCGCCTAGGTCTGCTAAACAGCTCCTAACTAGGGCTAGAAATAGGACCTCAAACCGCCTCTTCACCGACACTTGCGGCCAGGTAAGTGCCAGGTAAGTGGGAAGGAACCACAATAGTGGGCCTAATTAATAACCACTAGCCTAGACACACTTGCCTAGACACCGCAAGGTCTGGTTA
The DNA here is from genome assembly GCA_030015575.1 of Agapanthus africanus. NCBI lineage: Eukaryota > Viridiplantae > Streptophyta > Magnoliopsida > Asparagales > Amaryllidaceae > Agapanthus > Agapanthus africanus. The sequence goes on from JASDDO010000014.1 coordinate 530,338,535, forward strand.
GGATAAACGGCCGATGCCTATACTAGTCCTTTTCCTATTGAGCTCGAAGTCCTTAGGGCTGAGTCTAGTATTTTATTTTAATTAATCGTGGTCAATGCAAATGCTTTAGGTGTTTTCTGGGGTCCTGGGAAGGGTGATGAAATCCCCACCCAATCTGAGTTTGGTCAATTAGCCCCTTAAAGTCTGATTAAATTATGCAAAACAATAAAATTCACTTGCAAGCAATTTTTAGCGCGGCGCAAAGAAATCTGCAGAAAATCTGTTATTTAGAAGGGGGAGAAAGATTTTTTTAGCGCAAAGAATTCCTGCAGAAAATTTTTACAGAGAGATATATGGAGGTTGACAGAGGGGAGAAGGAGAATACAAACCCTGCAATTTTGATGCGCTGACGTGGCAATTGCGCGGCGGAACCGCGGTGGGAAGCCCACTTATGCGGCGGAAGCGCGGCAGTTTAGTGGGTTCATCGTCTGAAAAAATTTGTACTGTTCTGTGCTTGCAATTCCTCTCTGTTCTTATACACCAACTTCTGTTTTGCCCTCTGTAAATTTCCAGATTCGCAATCCTTCGCTGTTCCTGCAAGATTCAAACCATAAAACCCTTCAAACAGATAAAAATCGATAAAATGTTTTTGTATTTTTCTATTTTCTAATTTTTCTGATTTTTTATCAACCCGAAATTACACAAAAGAAAAAATTACGCCATCCCCGGTAACGGCGCCATTTGATTAGTCCAAAAATATAAGTTAACCGTAATCAGAAACGGCGTCGCTTTGCAGCTAGCCGGTGAGTACGGGTCGATCCACAGAGATGGGTAATTTTCTTAATGTGTTTTTACGAGTTGATTCCAAATGTTGTTTGGATTGATTTAATCTAAAACCTAGATCTATCACTAAACTAAATCAATCTAAATTAAAGTCTTGCTAGGGTTAGGTCTAGGGGAAGTTTGGAGATTAAAGGTTTCCTCACAGCTTTCATTGCCCTATTTTTGATCTATTAGATGTTGCGGTAATTATCCATAAAGTGGATAAGAATCTTTTGGGAAGATGTTTCTTTCTCTAGATTCTTATTCTTCCTTTATTGATAATTACCCTAACATCCATGGAAAACACGCGCAACCGGGCCTTTATATTACGGTGTCACCGTTACCTCGAGGGGTAGGGTGCCGTAGGGAGCGGTTGTGCGTGTATGCATGGAGTTCTAATTCTAGTGAAGGGGCATGAAAGGGGTGAGAGATCTCATCTCTCAAACATTTCTCTAAGGCTAACCCTAACAAGCGAGGAGATTACTCGCTCATTAGGGGATGAAAAAACATACTAATTAAAAGAGAATAAAAAGCACAGAAATAAAATTACTTACTAATTTGATGGCTCCCTCCAAGCAAGAATACAGAAAAGATCTGAATTTTATTTATTGAAAAGAGGCATGAGTTTTACAGATCTGTGATTACAATTTATAAGTAAACAGGGAAAATTAGGGTTTCAGAGTCTCGCGCATGTGCAATTACAGATATGCCCACGAAAAATTCCAACCCCTGCACCGACGCACCGACACGGGCACTAAGCGGCCGCGGAACCGCGGCATTGGTTGGCTTGGGCCGCGGTTCCGCGGCCCTTTGGTGGGCTTGGCTCACCATCTTTTCTGGGCTGCATTGTACTTGTCTGGGCTTGTTATTTCGTCATCCTATTTCTTTGTTTGGCTTCTTATTCTTCTCCAGATCTTCAGTGAAAATTTGTATTGGTCTTTTAACCGTTTCACTTTGACATGTTTGGACCTTGCGTTGCCTTGTACCTATGTGAACTGTGATTAGTCTCGGCTTGACTAGGATCCGTCTATTTGTTGGTAAAAAGTCCCTTTTCTGTTGTCTTGTGTCTTTTTTCACTGTTTTCGCTCCAGAAACCTGTATCCTGTAACATGCAGCAGATATGCGTCAAAAGCACCTGTTTAATTATAAAACGAATAAGAATTGGGGAATATAAATTGCAATATTATGATATGAACAGTGCCCTAATAAAAGAATATTACATACAAATGAATTTTACATGAAAGAAAAAGAAAAACTCTCATCTCACATAAAACCCCCGGCTATTCAAAACACGACGATCCAATATAACATATTACAGCAATACATAATATCTCATATCATCAACGTAAGCAAGCATGCGTATCCCGATTGTCGTTGATGTATAGCAACGAAGCCGGCGATACACCACATATTACGCTTACGGTCACAGAAAAGAAAGTGTAAAACTACAACAGTTGGAATCCGCAACCTCCTTAGACATCTCATGCCTAACCAAATGAATTCCTTAGACATCGCATGCCTAACAATTATAAACCCTGCATTTTAGTCTCTATATCGAAAACTCTTTTCAATATCAAGTCAGGCAATTCAACAAGATTCCCGACATACTGATCGAATGCTCGTCGCAAACTTTAGTAGACAGCCGCACCCCCGGATGCCGTTGACGAAGTGCACTAAGGCGGAACACCGTTGCCGCGAGCACCCGAACGGATTCTTTTGGCGACGGGTTTCTCCTACAGTCACTTGGTCGGCGCTATGGGGAGTGGCTATCTATTAAGTTTACCCGGCGAGTATCCGCGTACGCTACGTGATTGCGACGGACTTTTGATCGCATCAAAATTCCGTGGCTACCGATCATCTAAGACTGAACTGCTAGATTTATAACATTCAAATTAGATATCTCATAACTACTTGTGGATTCCAAATATTGTATCACATTCCAGATAAATAGACAATGTTAAACTTTCCGATCGAATAAACAAACACCCAGGATTTCCTAAAAAGCTCAACACTTGAAATTAGTTTAAAAACATCCATCACATGCCACAGTACCAATGGTCCAGCCGTAGAAGGGTCAAACCAACGCCTCACAAGTGGCAACGCCGTACTGCCTCAAACCCTAAGGTTTAGAGGCAGTTCAGGTCACATAATCGAGTTAAGATTTGTGTTCTTCTAGAGGGTCCACCGCGTTACTTGCACGACTTAGAACGTTCTTAAACTACGGAAAAATCCAACGCTTGGAAATTTTTCGGCAGGGGAAAAAGTGAGTTATTGATATCCGTTTGAACTTTTTAACACGTTATAAAATTACCCGGAAAAAACTTAAACGAAGTTAAACTTTCCGATCGAATCAACGAGTTCCCAATACATCCCAGAAAACTCAACACTTGAGTAGAATTAAAAATTCCCAGAAACATCAGGAAATACATACAGATATTACTGTGCAAACCCAAACCTTAATTCTACTGTTCAGCCGTGGAACTGCCGCGCAAGGTAGGGTCTTGCAGCGGTTCCACGGCACTTTAAGAGAATTGATGGCTCGTTTTTCACAGTATTCCTTATAATTCCCTGCATAATTTTCTGAGCATTTTTAATATGAAAATATCAACATTTTTAGAAAATTTCCAGAGAAGGGTAAAATATGGGGTTTCGGGGTTCGATCGGACTTCTAACTTCATCTAGACTTTGCCTGAAGCTCTAGCTTGGCTCTGATATCACTGTAGGGTTACAAGGCACTCTAACAAGGGTCTACAAGGCATCAACCATACCCTATTTAAATTTTAGACATGTCGAACAACCCTAACCAAGATCTTAGACTAGAGATTAGGCAAAACATATAGCCAGTAAACAACTTTACTTCTAAGAGTTAGGGATTACAACCTTTGTAGTCCGGTCCTTCACTTCATAAGCTCCGTGTTGTGGTCCCTTCGCTGCGATCATCAAGTTCTCATTTATTTTCTTTAACTCAATCATTTCCATCACTTCATAAAAGGCTAGAAAGCTTTTCATGCAAAGAAGAAGAAGGAAGAAGATGATTCATTTCTTTTGTGATGAATAAATGAATAACTCAAGTGTGAGGTTAGAAAATGCAACCATGGTATAAGTGAGAAGAACTAACCCTTGTAGAGATTGAACCATGGTTAAAAGGTTTGGTTGGATTAAATAAATATCTATGCAAAATATCAACACATAATATCTTTGCAAGAAACAAAAGCAAAGTTTCTAGAAACTTCTAGAAAAGATTGACCCAAATCAAACCCTAACCATATTTAATCTCCACTAAACATGTGGCATTAATAACCCTAACATGTTACAATATTATATATCACATATACAATATTTATTGTAACAAAATAAAATAATACAATTAACATATATCGCATATATATCAATGTATTACCCGAGTGAGAAAAAGAATCTTTTAGTAAGCTTATATTAGTTAATGTAATTTAATATATAAAATATATAATTATACATTAAATTATCGAATCAACACTTGATCCGATAATCCGGCTATTTCATAAATAACCGACTAATATAATCTGTATCAGTTCATCGAATCAACACTTGATCCGATGACCCGGCTATATCACATATACCCAGCCGATATCTCATATCACGAGAATCTAAAACGGTATCACATACACGTATTGTTCTCGGTCCCGCACATATCACATATGTGCGCCTACTTCGTTTTGCCTGAGCCAAGAAACCTCTGTGTAGGACTCTAAAGAATCGTCAATACGCCGACAGTAGGTGATGATCATATCAAACACCCACAAGCTGCAAGCGGTCGGCTAAACGTAACAGCCACCCAGGTATTGAGCGATCAGAAGATCAACAAGCAAGCCTGTACATTCTCCTGTGAATCCAACCAGTAACACTCCCGTACAGTCCGGTCTCTTCGTCTGATATGTCGCATATCTCGCCTAGGGGTGAGAAACGTCAGACCCCAGTAGCTTGATAAGTCGTGTCGATATGAGATCTATAACAGTTCGAGAAACTACTGATATCACTTACCAGTAAATCTCAGCAACCCTGGCCAGGGATTTCCAGTTATAGCCAATCGAACACAGCGCAACATTAACTCCCTATACCGGGAGAGACAAATCCCCTCCTATCGCTCATTGCCTCCATGTGATTCGGGACTGTACCCAAAATCCACCGTTTTGCACGCCCTCTTGGACGTGGTATGATGGAAATCAAAGCACAGTAGGAATCACACAAGACTCTATGACGATCTCGGGTCTACAGACAACTCTGTACCAGTGTCACCAGAGAACTGCCATCTGACGTGAGGTATAATACTATCTGGGAGTTCTCGGCGAGTCCGTCCAGTGTACCCAGTCTCCACTGAGCACCCGTATACCTTCTTTGATGTCAAACACCAATGGATATGGGATCATCCATCGCCCATCATATGGGTCAAGAAGCGCATACGCTAGTCTACTCTGGAGTATCGATGCCCTGTCTCGGTACTCCCACGACTAGGAACATTTGAAGGATGTACATGGCGGCTACACTGTCCCCACTAGTATGATCTGCATCATAGCCCTGGTAGTCAAGTACTCATCCTAAGGGCTTTATCAACATGTTACATAGAGACAATCAGAGTACATGTTAAGATAAAGAGTAACCAGATTGCATACTATCATATCGAGCAAGAAAGTCCTCCCTATATATGTCCAAGCATAAACTAAAATATACATTGTATGTACAGTGATGGCCTCTAGGGCATACATATAACTAACAGTAGGGTCATCATCACCATGATGCCGACCTCTCTATCACCGTCTACAAGAAAACCGAAGTGTCTCTCGGGTGTCTGAGGTCACCTACTAAAATCTGTGGAGTGACTAACGGTTTGTCAAGTCCAATTGAATCCTTAGGTTCTACTAAATTTTCAGTAATTGTTTGAGGTTCTGGAATCACTTCCAATTCTACCATACTCCCACTAGTTTCTTTTGCAAAAAGATCCTTTTATACAATGGTGGCGAGTCAAGAACAATGTAACTATTGATCTTGAAAATAGTAAAAACAAAATCCCGGCGATTGCTCAGGATAATCCAGAAACCGCTATTTCCGAAGCATGCCTCGAGTTTTTCTGGATTGTGATTTTAAACAGAAACCAGATAACTCCATATCTTAACAATCATAAGATTTGTAACCATTCTATATCCATATAGAATCAATGCACTAATTTAGATGGAACCAGATTCAAATGTCATGCAGCTGTTTCCAATGCATATCACCTAATGGAAAAAGGCCAATACAGCATTACTTATCATGGAGCACGTCCACTGATGAGTAACCTGTGAGAGAATCAAGTTCTCGATATTACTATAATGGAATACTTAGCATATGTTTCTATATCTTCAATCACCTCGAAGAATCCCGATACTTTCAATATATGGTTTTCTACTTTATTTTTATACCTATAAACTTCTCAAGATCTTTGGACCATGCATTACAACGAATGCATGTCTAAAACCAGAGAACTCACAGGTAAACCTGAATTAAGTAAGAGTACCAACCTCTTGTCCCGAAGGATACTGAACAACATACATCTCCATGTATAAGTTCCAAGAGTATACTAACTCAAATTCTGTGTATTGTAAGTTAAAAACTGTATTTTGGTTAAGGATGTCTTACACCGTTATTCAATACACCTTCCCTTATCCTCAATTGATAAAGGTAAATGTTTAAAACAAAATTTTCAAAATTTATATCTCACTTTATAAAAATAAAGGTAAAGATATTTCATTTTAAAATTTGGTGCATAACAACAGTTATTCGATACCAAATATTTGTCGTCAGGCAAAAACCAGACGATTTAATCCAATATCACCAATTACAATGAATTCCGATATTGAGGATCAAATTCCCCATTTCCCAATATTCTACTCCTACTCATCATCTATAACACCGTACAGATGTGAGATCCAAAACTGGTAAATACATACCCTAGAGTCAGAATTGATTGAGAAAACAGTTCTCTATTGCATATATACAGAAAAACTGAAAAATGAAATTGTTTCACAGGGGATGGTCAGGTATTCCTAGTTATGCCTTTTCCATTATCCAGATTCAAGACAGTAGTCACAATTTTCTTTGCCCCCACTTTAGTCCCTTTATATGTCTCTACTTCTTACCTTCTGTACAACGACCTTAGGCTAATTGCTTTTCTTCCTTCCCTATCTTTCGGCACCAGCCTAAGGTTTTGAAGAAGTCTATCCAATAAGCATAACAGGTGTACTCTCCTAATCTAAGGAGTTCTCGCATCCTGAGAGAAGGTAAAGGGAAGAGACAACCGAATAATCCTATTCAATTTCTTCAGAACCTGTGGCCATCCTTGACTGAAGTAACTTCTTGGAGTTCGTATGTAACTATACGATGATCGTTCCAAGCAATATGGATCATCGTAATGATACGATGTGTTCTGAAGAAATGCAAAGGGTAAAGTAGGAATGGCAGGGATATATGCGACTTTGTCGCAAATTAAGACAAGCCAAAGCCAAGGGTGTAAAAATGTTCGGTTAAATTGGTTCATGAGTTTTTAAGGTAAGTCAAAGGTCGTTGTACCAGAGAGAGAGAAAAGAAACACTCAGCGTGTACTCTATCAAGATTAGATTGGTTTTCATTTTATCTAATCAGGATGGCTCCCACTGTTTCCTCAAATTTTCCTTCAAACCCTAAAAGGAGAACTAGTGGGGATCATTTACACTTTACAAGTTCGCTAACTGTTCAGCCAGGCCAGTGTTGGTACTCCGAGGGAGGCCCCTCGTACTTTCTTACGGACCTAATTAATAACCTCGTTTCCGCAGAGGCGTAACCTCGTTAACACTTTCTAGACACCTAATAGGTTATCTAATTGTGAAATGAAAAATCTCACGAGGAGTAATACATACTCATCAGTGGAAATCGGGACCCAACTATCATCATGTGATAACTTGACGGAATCCACTCAAGTTGCCACACTCCAGAAGGTATGCGCATGCCTGGAAAGTTTCCTGTATGTTTAAAACACCTGATATGGTTTTTGCCCCTAAGATCTAAGTGACCATGACAAGGTCAACAAGTCAAAGGGTCCTAGTCAAGTTCAACCCATCATTATCCTGATTGCATTAGACCCACCCGCACAGACCCTTGACAAGGTCGACAAGGTCGAACGACTGTCCTAACCAATCCACATATCCATGAGATAGAAAAGTATTACAAAGCTACCGCATACTACGTCTTGACAAGGTCAACAAACACAGCACGAATACTAAGCAATACAAGTCTGAAATGACAGAGGGCTACGGCTGGTTTTTGGTGAAAACCCTTTAACATAATGAACTTGATATCGTTGAAGGAACTCGAGTGGATTTGAAATGGAGTGGTTCATGCTCCGCATTTTAAAACTAGTAACATAAACTTTTGCTTAAGAGCGAACTCCCAATGAAAAGATCAAGGCACTTCCCTCATAGAATGAGATGCGGGATATTCCTAACCGAATACCAATATACAAAGCAAAATAATACGACTATGAGTTTTGAAGAAAACCGAGTAGCTTTAAACTTGGTTCCGACAACATCATTTAGGTTTATTTTTCCTTCCATTATTTCAATAATGCGTTCCCATCATTTTATGTTTCCAAGCCACAAAAGAAACAACCAAAATAACATGCTTTTTATATGTCACGGGGCCCCGTCATGCACCGTTAGGTTACTTAACAAACGGCAGAGCGGGGGCTGGACCAGCGCGGATGCAAAACATATAGAAGTATCTACTAAATATATATAATATATAAATCAACATCGCTGGCAGATAATAGTCATCACAGCAGATAAAAGTCATCACAAGTATACAAACAACAACATGGTATAGCGGATAATTTAGAGGATAATTTAGGAGCCCCGCATTTCATTTGAGCCATAAATGAAACGTGACGTTCCCCGGTCGTATAGATAGCCAATGCAATAAAGATCCTAGACCCCTACGAGTGCGGCAAGTTACCCGCAAATCCCCGAAGTGAGGCAACCCCAATCAACAAAGTGAATGGGCCACCCAGCACTTCACGGAATCCGGTAACTTGAGCACCCCTTTGTGGGTCAACCTATACCCCTACGAGTGCGGCGAATAACCCGCCAATTCTAGAGTAAGGCCTCTCGGTCTCAACGCCATGAGATGCGGGCCCTTTTCCCTCTAGAACCCGGCTATTCGAGCACTCCTCCACGGGGTAATCCTAGTACAGAAAAGGAAAAATATATACAATGGTGACATAAAACTCAACCCGGTCGTGCCCCAATAAAAGAATATACAAACTGGAAGAAACGGCAGTCCACATGTCGGACGCTCTTCCCGTAAAAAACAATATACAAATGAATCCAAACTGTACATCTAGCACTGCACAAAAGGCTATCCATCACGACAATCCATCTATAACATCAATGCAACACAGAACATCAACGTGAATATCTTGTTCGTAAATCTGTCTTATTGTACATACAGAAACCATTCGGATTGTACCGCTCTATAATACTGTAACATTTTAGAAAATATAAAATATTATTTTTGGAATTTAATAGTAAAATAATATATTTCGCGAAAACTACCCGATTTGCGAATTTGGGGTTTTCGTAAAATGGTATAAATATATACCAACATATGTGAAATAATTGGAGATTAAAATGATTTATTCATTTAAATATATATTTATCGGATTTGGCATTTTTATAATTGATTATATGTAAGTTTAAAATTAAACTTGATTAGTGCACTATTAATCGCGATTAAGCCAAATCCGTGTTTCTACATTTTTCCATGCTTAGTGCACCGTGACATGTTGCATTTTTGTTGCATGTTGTTTCATCGGTATTTGTTGATATTTGGTTTCAAAAAGAAAAGATATGAGAGTGTATTATTGAGGAGAGAGAGGGGGGACCAAATGATGACATGAGGCATGGCATGAGAGAGAGTGAGGGTGAGAATAAGAAAGAGAGAGAGAGAGAGAGATAGGGCTGCCCATTTCCTCACCCCCATTGTTCTTCCTTCATCTTCTTCAACTCATATTCCCACCACCTCCACCTCTAAGTATCATCTCAATTTTCTTCTCAAAACCCTATACTCCCTTAATTAAAAATGATCCCCACCTCATCCTACACCTATTGGACCTTTCAAAGTTGGATTTTGAAGACTTTGAGCAACTCAAGAAACTTCTTGAGTTGCCAAATGAGGTATTTCCTACACCATTAGATTAGTAATTTAGTTTCCTTAGTTTCTATTTTAGTTTAGAATTAGTTTAGTATGGATTCGTGATCTTGGAATTTTCCAAGTTGAGCTTAGGGTTTGAGTTGTGTTATGGTGATGTGTAGTGGCTGTTGTAAGACCTTAGTGTGGATTTTATGGTCAAAGAACAGAGATTGGAAACCAAAATACGAATTTAGAAATTTACCCGTATCGGTTTTGTGAGGTTATGTAGGCCTACAGGGTATCTGGAGCAACCTGGGCCATTTATGAGAAAAACTAGCAACCCCAGAGACCTAGATGGACCACTAGAAGACCACCCTGACAAGACGAGCCCAAACAGAGAGGGTAGGGTCGAGCAGGCCGGATTTCTTGGCATTGTCGCCAGCCAAGTTGTGGGCTAGGGTGATGGGATTTGGTCTGTAGCTCCTAATCCCTATAAACAATTCCCTGTACTTGCTTGTATTGTCCCATTTAACTTGAGCTAAAATATGGGAGCTGTTGTGCGTGTTTTGGGCAAAGTTTTCCGAGGTTTGAATACTTGGTTTTGATGTTTGGATTTGTATTTGGTTGTTGGGCGTTTGTACGTCAACGACGAGGGTTGTTTGGGTGTTTTTGCATGCGTAGGCTATAGGTTCTAACCTATGAGCGCATCGTGTGCCGTATTGGTTTTCCAGACTTGATTTTAATAGCATTGCGACTGTGTATTTATTGTAGATACCTTCGCGTGGATTTCGAGACGACGAAGCACATCGCCTATGTTTGAACAAAGAGTTCCGCAGGTGAGTAGATTTATATCTACGGGGGAAGTCGGGTGGATGGCGTATAGCACCCCCGCAAATTATAATGGAAACCGATATATATAGAATATGGTTAAGGAAACCATGTTAGAAACTTATGATATGGTAGAAATGATGTCTCGAATTGATATATAAGGATGTGAAACATGAATGTGAATCACGATATATATATATATATATATATATATATGTAGTGAAAGAGAATAAGTATAAGATTTAGAGTAGCATGACATGAGATTAATAAGATTGAATGTATATGTAAGATGACTTGATGTGAGATATTGATGTGATGAAAAGAGTATACGATGAGATATGATGACTTGGTTTGATATGTCGTTATACGGATGCGAGTCGATATGAGATGATTGATACCTTTGTCGGTCCTATGATATGAGAATTGATACGGATGTGACCTGAGATATAAGTATATATATATATATGGATAATGATGTGAATAGTGAGTGATATGCCGTACGAGACGTTAGGTCTGTACCCTCATTGTCATATAGGTTGATAGAATCCCTATTTGTTTAATACCGTCGTACGATGAATTGCCATACGTGATGAGTTTTTTGTGATGATTGATCCATACCCTTAACTAAAGGATGCCGTATGATGTATTATACCGTACGTGATGTTGTGAGGCTGGATGCCGATTGATAGATTTACCGACTCGGTTATGTTGTAGATATGTATACCTTATAGTATTTCGCTTACGATGTACTTTATGCTGCGTTCATGACATTCTCATTGCATTATATATACCTGTGCTAGTACACCTACACAATTATCGATGATGCGTATGTGTCACGACCCGAAAATGGCACGTGATGGCCCTTAAACTACGTAACGTCTACAGGCGTAACACAATTTAAGTAAGCCAAAAACCCAGCAATCTAAACCATCAAAAGTAGTAAGAAATAAGAACATTGTTAAAACTTTTGAAATCTCAACCCAAATTCTTCAAAGTCCAACTTTTATTCCTTTAAAATTTTGGTAGCACTTCCTTTGTAAAACAAGACCCCAAAAATGGGTACAACATAATATAAGTAAAAGCATCCCAAATGGAAACAAAATCCATGCCCAACGGAGGAAAAAAACCACCACAATAGATATACGACGCTGTAGCGAAGAAAGAGACGATATAAATAAAATTTCATAAAAGACCTCCAAGTCACAAAATGAAATACAATATCGTTCTCATACCAAGTCTGTAAGTCATACATGATAATGATAGATGGAGAGTACTGTTGGATATATGTAAGCCCTAGAGGCCATTATATGATAGTGGATGTATTTATACATGTATATATATATTCAATGTACATTCTTGCTCGACATGATAGTATGCTATCTGGTTCTTCTTTATCTGACATGTTGATTTGATCATGCTTTTATTCATTCATACATGTTGATAAAGCCCTGAGGATATAGGCTTGATTACTGTGATTATGATGGAGATCATACTAGTGGGACATCTGTAGTTTATAAGCATATCCTGAAATGTCCCTAGTCGTAGGTGTATCGATATGGGGCATTGATATACCAGAGTAGACTAGCGTACATGATACTAGAGCCATATGATGGGCGATGGATGTTCCCACATTCATCGATGTTTGACATCGAGATCGTAAACGGGTGCTCAGTGATGACTGGGTACACTGGACGGACTCACCGAGAACTCCTACATGGAATTATATCTATCGTCGGATAGCAGTTCTCAGGTGACACTGGTGCAGGTTAGTCTGTAGACCCGAGATCGTCATAGAGTCTTGTGTGTTCTCCCACTGTACTTTGATTACCACCCTACCACGGCTCTACTGAGTCGTGCAAACAGGTGGCCGTTGGGTACAGTCCTGAGTCACACGAAGGCGATGAGCGATAAGGAGGGGTTTCGTCTCTCCCGATATTGGGAGTTGATGTTGTGCTGTGCTCGATTAGCTATATCAGTAAGTCCATGGCCAGGGCTGTTGAGATTTACTGATAAGTGTTATCAGTAGTTTCTCGATCTGTTATAGACCATTCATTGGCATGACTTATTGAATTATTGGGTTCGACGTTACCATCCCTAGACTTGATATGCAGCATATCTGACGAAGTGACCGGACTGTACGGTAGTGTTGCCGGTTGGCTCGACGGGAGTTGTGACAGGTTCGCTTGTTTTCTTCTGATCGCTCAATACCCGGGTGGCCGTTACGTTTAGCTGACCGCTTGCGGCTTGTAGGTATTTGATATGATCATTGCCTACTGCCGGCGTATTGACGAGTCTTAGAGTCCTACAATGAAGTTTCCTGGCTCAGGCGAAAAGATGTGGTGTGCATATGAGATATGCGCGGGGACCCGATTAAATACGGATATATGATACCGTATATTAATCGGGCATTTTCTATTGGTCGGGTCATATGTGATATGACCGGTTTGCAAAATCAAGTGTTGATTTAACAAATGACTTTTAGATTAATTCTTTAATCAAACTCTTTTTTCTATTTTTGTATGCATGCATGTATGCACATGATGATGTGCATGGATACATACATACATACATTGTATCATGGTTGTTGATACATGTTTGGTGGCAATGCAAGACTTATATTGTAGAATTATCTATATATTTATCATTTTGAAAAAGAGAAAGGATAATTCACACAAGGTTTATACTTATCATCTTTGACTATGCTTCAACCACCATTTAACCTTGAGTTAATTATCCTTTTGTCTTTTAACCCATATGATAAATATATAGATGATTCTAACCATGGTTGAAGTGAGAAAGGATTAATATAGATTATTCTTTTCTCATTTCAATTATTATTCACACTCTCATATCATTTTCTTTATGTGAGAAAGCTTAGCCACCATCTTCTTCTTCCTCTCTTGATAATTTCTTTGAGTGAGGTTGATTAAAAGAAAGAGTTTTGATTATAGAAAACAAACCGCATCATTATACTATACACATCTAGCCCATTTGTGTAGGGTGTTTGATCTACTTCATTCACATATCGGGTAAAGCAAGGAGCCTTGGGCAAAGGAGCTTCGGGTGGATCATCGTGGACCTAGAAGATCTCAAGCCAACCTTTTTCTAACCCTTAAGTAGCCAAGGAGTCTAGCGTAGGGAGCTACAAAGGTTGTACTCTCAAAACCCTAGCTTTTTCTACTTGTGATGATGATATTGTAATGAAATCCTAAATTTCTATTGATGATTCTTTGTATGTTCACTTAGCACCTTAAAAATTTGATTTTGGCACATGTGATGCTTCCAAACCCTTCATGAGGTGCTAGGTAAACCTAACAATGGTATCAGAGCCAAGCTAGAGCTTTAAGCGACGCTTTAACGAAGTTAAAACTCCGATCGAACAAAAAATACGGTTTTTTGAGCCTTCTCTGGGCATTTTTTCAAAACTGTGTTTTTTCAGTATTAAAAATCCTTAAAAAAATCTGCAGGGAAATCTAAGCACCACTGATAAAAATGAAGCCATAAACAGTAAATCCCACCACGGAACCGCGGCCAGAGCTTGCTTGGGCTACGGCCGTACAGATGAGTTATTGCCTCGGTTTTGTACAGTAATCTTACTACCTGCTTGTAGATATTTTTGGGTATTTTTAATCTGAATCTAGTGTTGAATGTTCTGGGGATTGTTTTGGATTCAGTGATTCGATCGGAATTTTAATTTCGTGCCTTTATCGGATAATTTAGAAAGTATTAAAATGTTCGAACGAATATCATTAACTCACTTTTTCCCGGCACGAAAAACTTTCAAGTGTTGATTTTTTTCTCGGGTTTAAATTTTTCAGAAATACGTGCAAGTTAAGTAGTGGACCCTCTAGAAGAACACAAACCTTAACTCAATTATGTAACCGTCTGAACTGCCTCTAAACCTTACGGTTTGGGGCAGTACGGCGTGCCACATGTGAGGCGTTGACTTGACCCTTCTACGGCTGGACCGCTGCTACTGTGTCACATTCTGGGATTTTTGAACTCCGCTCAAGTGTTGAGCTTTAGGAAATTTTGGGTATTTGATCACTCGTTCGAAAACTTTATTACTATCTATTTATCTGGAATGTGATACAATATGTGGAATTCATATAATTAGGCATGAAATGCGAAGTATGTGATATTTCAAATTTACGATGTCTAAAGAGAATGTGGATTCCAAATATTGTAGTTTTACAATTTTTTTTTCTGTGACCATAAGTATAGTATGTAGTTGTATTGCCGGTTTTCGTTGCTATACATCAATGACGATCGGTGTATGTATACTTACTTACGTTGATGATATAAGATATTATGCGTTGCTGAGATATAATGTGCAGGATTTTCGCGATTGAATAGCCGGGGTTTTTTATGTGAGATTAGGGTTTTATTTTCATTCATGTAAAATTCAAATGTAATGTAATATTCTTTTATTTTGGGCACTTCCGGGTTGAGGTTGATGTCACCAGTGTTGTATATTATTTACTTTTCCGCATTAGGATGGACCCAAGGAGGGGAGCACAGGTGACCGGGTTCTGGGGTTCAGTGGGAGGCCATCTCGAGGAGTCGAGACCGGGTCTCCTAAACTCCAGAATTGGTAGGGTCGCTTGCCGCTCTCGTAGGGGTCCAGGGTGTGGGCTTGGCTATTCATCGCGACTGTGGAATCCGTATTTTCTATTGTTGGCTAAATACTAAATACGGACGTCCTAGTATATCCCATCATATCTGTGTTTCTGCTGCCTGTATTCTGTGATGCAATATCTGAGACGAATGATATATTATATATATGATATATAGTAGGCGTTGCTTATGTTTTACACCCGCGCTAGTCCCGTCCCGGTATGCCGTTAGTTAAGTAACCTAACGGTGCATAACGGAACATTGAGGCAAATGCGGATGGCATAAGCGTACGTTGTATTTTCATTTCTTTTCTGTGATTGGCTTAAGGACTTAAATGATGGGACTGCATTAATATGATTAATGTAAAGAAAATAAACCTAAAAAGATGTTGTAGAATCGGATTTGAAAACCACTCGGCCTTTTATGAAAAAGCTACATTTCAAAACTGCGGAGCTTAAGCCACTCCTTTTGAAAACCATTTGATTCTACAACGATATCAAGTTCAAAGCGTTAAAGATTTTCTTAAAAATCATCCGCAACCCTCCGTCATTTTAGGAAGTAGAGTACTTAGTATTCATGCTACGTTTGTTGACCTTAGCCAAGGCGTAGTGTACGGTCGCTAAGTGATGTCTTCCTACAATGCATATGATGCAGATGAATTAAGACGGGCATATGACTTTGTTGACCTTAGCCAAAGGTCATGTGAACGGGTCTGATTAATCAAGAAATGACGGGTTGAACTTGACTAGTGCTTGTGATTTATTGACCATAGCCAAGGTCATGACTGCTAGGGGTAAAAACCACATCGGGAATTTCAAGTGTTGAGATTTGCAATGAGATTGCATATCTTCCATATGATGGTTGGATCCCGATCCCACTGTGGGCAATAGTTGCTCCCAGGAGAGTTTTGCAGTTTACAATTAGCTAACTCATTAGGTGTCTAGAAAGGTGTTAACGGGGCTACGCCTCTGGGAAAACGAGGTTTGCTTTAATTAGGTCCGTGCGAAAGCACGGGGAACCTCCCTCAAGTACCGACACTGGCCTGGCTGAACGGTTAGCGAAGTTGTAGACTGTAATTAATCCTGGCTAGTTTTCTTTTTAAGGTTTCAAAGAAAAACTTGATTAAAGCAGTGGGAGACATCGATTAGACAAGACAATAACCAATCTGATCTTTGCAAGAGCTTTCGCTGAGTGTATTCTTTTCTCTCTCTTAATGGCAGATACCAATTACTGGACTCAAGCTTCTACTAGATAAAAATAAACTGAATAGGACCAATTATAAAGACTGGCTGAGGAATCTGAAAATAGCCTTGACTTATGATAAAGTATCATATGTCCTCACAGCTCCAGCCCCGCCCGTCCCAGGTCCAAAATCCTCAGTTGCGGATATTGAAGTCCGCAAGACATGAGACGCTAACTGTGCCACAGCCAAATGCCTCGCGCTTGCATCGATGGACAACACACATCAAAAGAAGCACGAGAATATGGACGTTCACGTCATATTCCTCCATACAAAGGAGTTGTATGGAGAGCAATCCCGCGTATTACGATACGAAGCATCAAAGAAATTGTTTCAGATGCGAATGGCCCCTGGAACACCAGTAGGAGACCATGTTCTGAAGATGATAGCTCTCATAGAAGAGCTTGAGGACCTTGGATGGACAATGGACAATGAACAATATACGGATATTATTCTGCAGTCCCTCCCCTCCACCTTTGCTCAATTTATAGTTAACTTCAACATGCACAACATGGAGAAGGAACTGCCTGAACTCCTTAATATGTTACGGAGTGCAGAGAGCACACTGAAATCAATGAAAACTCCCGTTTTGACTGTTGGACAATCTTCCTCTTCTCGCCCAAAGGCTAAGGCCAAAGGAAAGAAAAAGAAGAAGCCCACCACTCCTAAGGGTGGAGTTAAAAAGGTTAAGGGGAAGGACAAGTCCAAAGCTGGAGAATCGGGGAAAGGGGAATGTTTTCATTGCCACAAAACAGGACATTGGAAGCGCAACTGTACAGAGTACTTAAATCTCAAGAAGAAGTATGGGGATGCTTCCGCTTTAGGTGTGTTTGTGACAGAAAACTGTTTTTCAATAAACTCTGCTTCCTGGGTGTTAGATACCGGTTCAGGTTC
Source organism: Agapanthus africanus (assembly GCA_030015575.1). Classification (NCBI taxonomy): domain Eukaryota; kingdom Viridiplantae; phylum Streptophyta; class Magnoliopsida; order Asparagales; family Amaryllidaceae; genus Agapanthus; species Agapanthus africanus. Next base: position 530,356,089 of record JASDDO010000014.1, read on the forward strand.
TTACATTTGCAATTCTATGCAAGGGCTGAGAAATAGCAAGGTTTTGAAGACAGGTGACCATACTCTCCGCGTTGGAAATGGTTCCAATGTACATACAGTCGCAGTGGGAGAGTATCACTTGGGGTTGCCATCTGGGTGTATATTGGTTTTGAACCCATGTTATTTTGTACCAAGTATGCTTTGTAATATAATATCTGTTTCTTTGTTAGACAATGAAGAATATAATTTTGTATTGCAGAACAATGTTATGAATATTCACCTGAATCAAATGTTGGTTAGGTATGGTAGGCTTAATAACGGGATATACGTCCTAAATAAACACACAGTTTTCAGTATACAACACAATAATAAAAGAAAACTTTCAGAAATAAATGAAGCTTTTCTTTGGCACTGTAGACTTGGTCATATTAACGAAACAAGACTAAACAAGTTACACAAAGATGGATATTTAAACCCTTTTGAATATAAATCTTATGCAACTTGTCAGTCTTGTATCAAAGGTAAAATGACCAAAACTCCGTTTACCGGACACGGAGAAAGAGCTACTGAGCTCCTAGGCCTCATACATAGTGATGTATGTAGGCCAATGTCTATACAGGCTAGAGGCGGTTTTTCATACTTCATTACGTTCACTGACGATTTCTCAAGATCCGGTCATGTATTTTTATTAAAGCACAAGTCCGAAGCTTTCGAGAAATTCACTGAATATAAACAAGAAGTAGAAAAACAAACCGGCTTGAGTATCAAAATGCTTCGATCAGATCGAGGTGGGGAGTACCTCAGTACAGAATTTGCAAACTTCCTAAAAGAGAATGGGATTCTCTCTCAGCTCACTCCTCCTTACACACCACAGCACAACGGTGTGTCAGAACGATGGAATCAGACCCTATTAGATATGGTCCGTTCCATGATGAGTGATGCTGAGTTACCTATCTCATTTTGGGGCCATGCATTGGAGACTGCAGCGTTTCTACTAAACAGGGTTCCAACCAAAACCGTGTCTACCACGCCATATGAGATATGGCTTGGGAAGAGACCATCTCTTAAGAGAATTAAGATTTGGGGTTGCCCGGCCTATGTTAAAAAGCAGAATTCGGATAAACTCGTGACATGGTCAGTCATGTGTAATTTTGTGGGATATCCAAAGAACTCTTATGGATATCTTTTCTACCACAAGGAGGAACAAAAGGTGTTTGTTTCTCAGCATGCCACATTCTTGGAAAAAGAGTTTTTCACAAATGAAACTGATGGCAATGTGGTAGATCTAGAAGAGATTCTAGAGACACAAACTACAAATGACGATGAACCAGCTGTTACAGTAGAAACTGAGGAACCTCGGCCACTCCATAGTCTGGTAGGACTTCTCGCCCACCGGGGAGGTACTACGGTTTCCACATTGATGGTGACGAAGAAGATTGCATCATGGAAGATGATGATCCTACCAGCTTTCAGCAAGCTATCACGAGTGGAGACTTTGTGAAGTGGCTGGATGCCATGAGATCCGAAATGGAGTCTATGTACACCAACAAAGTATGGACTTTGGACGTTGTACCCCCTAGGGTAAAACCTGTGTGGTGCAATTGGATCTTTAAAAGAAAGATTGGTGTAGATGGGAAGGTGGAGACCTATAAGGAAAGACTTGTGGCGAAGCGTTTTCCTCAAACACCAGGTTTGGATTATGACGAGACTTTTTCTCCCGTAGCCATGCTCAAATCCATTCGGATCCTACTTGCTATTGCTGCTCATTACGACTATGAAGTCTGGCAAATGGACGTTAAAACAACATTTCTAAATGGAAATTTAGAAGAATGCGTTTATATGGATCAGCCAGAGGGCTTCATTGACAGTGGGAGCAGCGGGAAAGCATGTAAATTGCTTAAATCCATATATGGGTTAAAGCAGGCATCACGGAGTTGGAACATCTGTTTCGATGATGTTATCAAAGAGTTTGATTTCATCAAAAATCCAGATGAACCTTGTGTTTATAAGAAGGCTGTAGGGAGAGCTGTCACATTCTTCGTATTGTACGTGGATGACATTCTTCTGATAGGAAATGATATTCCTATGCTACAGTCGGTCAAATCTTTCTTATCACTAAGGTTCTCCATGAAGGACCTGGGAGATGCCACATACATTCTGGGGATAAGGATCTATAGGGATAGATCCAAGAGGTTATTGGGATTGTCCCAAACCAGGTACATAAACACCATCCTAAAAAAGTTTAGTATGGAAGACTCCAAGCAGGGTGCCTTACCCGCTTGCCATGGGGTCACTCTCTCTAAGGACTCTTGCCTAAAGACCGATGAAGAGAGAGCTCGCATGAGCATTATACCCTATGCTTCGGCAGTAGGATTTATAATGTATGCGATGCTATGTACACACCCAGATGTAGCTTATGCACTTAGTGTTGTAAGCAGGTATCAATCCAACCCAGGGGAGAATCACTGGATAGCTGTGAAGAACATTCTTAAGTACTTGCGAAGGACTAAAGAATTGTTCTTGGTGTATGGTAATGGAGATCTCCAAATGGAGGCGTTTACCGATTCGAGCTTCCAGAGCGATAAGGACGACAGCAAATCTATCTCCGGGTTTGTATTTACCCTCAATGGAGGGGCGGTAAGTTGGAAGAGTTCCAAACAGGATACCATTGCAGACTCTACGATAGAGGCTGAGTACATTGCTGCGAATGAGGCCGCCAAGGAAGCCGTCTGGATGAGGAAGTTCGTCTCGGAGCTAGGAGTAGTTCCAACCATTATTGATCCAATACCATTGTATTGTGATAATAATGGGGCTATGGCGTTAGCCAAGGAGCCCAGGTCCCATCAGCGATCCAGACACATCCTGAGGCGCTTTCATTTGATCCGGGAGATTGTTGATCGCCGCGAGATCGAGATTAGGAGAGTAGACACAAAGAATAACGCCGCGGATCCACTCACCAAGGCCCTCCCTCAGCCGCAGCACGAGCGACTTTTTGAGATGTTGGGTATGAGATACGCCAATAACTGGCCTTAGTGCAAGTGGGAGATTGTTGGATATATGTTTGCCCTAGAGGCCATTATATGATAGTGGATGTATTTATACATGTATATATATATTCAGTGTACATTCTTGCTCGACATGATAGTATGCTATCTGGTTCTTCTTTATCTGACATGTTGATTTGATCATGCTTTTATTCATTCATACATGTTGATAAAGCCCTGAGGATATAGGCTTCACTACTGTGATTATGATGGAGATCATACTAGTGGGACATCTGTAGTTTATAAGCATATCCTGAAATGTCCCTAGTCGTAGGTGTATCGATATGGGGCATCGATATACCAGAGTAGACTAGCGTATATGATACTAGAGCCATATGATGGGCGATGGATGTTCCTACATTCATCGATGTTTGACATCGAGATCGTATACGGGTGATCAGTGGTGACTGGGTACACTGGACGGACTCACCGAGAACTCCAATATGGAATTATATCTATCGTCCAATAGCAGTTCTCAGGTGACACTGGTGTAGGTTAGTCTGTAGACCCGAGATCGTCATAGAGTCTTGTGTGTTCTCCCACTGTACTTTGATTACCACCCTACCACGGCTCTACTGAGTCGTGCAAAAAGGTGGCCGTTGGGTACAGTCCCGAGACACACGAAGGCGATGAGCAATAAGGAGGGGTTTCGTCTCTCCCGATATTGGGAGTTGATGTTGTGCTGTGCTCGATTGGCTATATCAGTAAGTCCCTGGCCAGGGCTGTTGAGATTTACTGATAAGTGTTATCAGTAGTTTCTCGATCTGTTATAGACCATTCATTGGCACGACTTATTGAGTTATTGGGGTCGAAGTTACCATCCCTAGACTTGATATGCAGCATATCTGACGAAGTGACCGGACTGTACGGTAGTGTTGCCGGTTGGCTCGACGGGAGTTGTGACAGGTTCGCTTGTTTTCTTCTGATCGCTCAATACCCGGGTGGCTGTTACGTTTAGCTGACCGCTTGCGGCTTGTAGGTATTTGATATGATCATTGCCTACTGCCGGCGTATTGACGAGTCTTAGAGTCCTACAATGAAGTTTCCTGGCTCAGGCGAAAAGATGTGGTGTGCATATGAGATATGCGCGGGGACCCGATTAAATACGGATATATGATACCGTATATTAATCGGGCATTTTCTATTGGTCGGGTCATATGTGATATGACCGGTTTGCAAAATCAAGTGTTGATTTAACAAATGACTTTTACATTAATTCTTTAATCAAACTCTTTTTTCTATTTTTGTATGCATGCATGTATGCACATGATGATGTGCATGGATACATACATACATACATTGTATCATGGTTGTTGATGTTTGGTGGCAATGCAAGACTTATATTGTAGAATTATCTATATATTTATCATTTTGAAAAAGAGAAAGGATAATTCACACAAGGTTTATGCTTATCATCTTTGACTATGCTTCAACCACCATTTAACCTTGAGTTAATTATCCTTTTGTCTTTTAACCCATATGATAAATATATAGATGATTCTAACCATGGTTGAAGTGAGAAAGGATTAATATAGATTATTCTTTTCTCATTTCAATTATTATTCACACTCTCATATCATTTTTCTTTATGTGAGAAAGCTTAGCCACCATCTTCTTCTTCCTCTCTTGATAATTTCTTTGAGTGAGGTTGATTAAAAGAAAGAGTTTTGATTATAGAAAACAAACCACATCATCATACTACACACATCTAGCCCATTTGTGTAGGGTGTTTGCTCTACTTCATTCACATATCGGGTAAAGCAAGGAGCCTTAGGCAAAGGAGCTTCGGGTGGATCATCGTGGACCTAGAAGATCTCAAGCCAACCTTTTTCCAACCCTCAAGTAGCCAAGGTGTCTAGCGTAGGGAGCTACAAAGGTTGTACTCTTAAAACCCTAACTTTTTCTACTTGTGATGATGCTATTGTAATGAAACCCTAAATTTCTAGTGATGATTCTTTGTATGTTCACTTAGCACCTTAAAAAATTGATTTTGGCACATGTGATGCTTCCAAACCCTTCATGAGGTGCTAGGTAAACCTAACAAGTACAGGATACAACGAATATACAACAAGCAATATCGGATGACCGCAAATGTCACGACCCGAAAGAGCACGTGACTGGCCCTTGAACCATATGAAGTCTATAGGACCCCATCTGATCCAAGTAAGCCAAATGCCCAGAAATCTAAAACCATTTTTAAGGAGTAAATAAAGAAAACTGGTTTTTAATAAGTAAAGAAACATGTTTTGAAATCAAGCTTTTAAATAACCAAGGCAAATATGCATTTTTAAAATATGTAGTCTTTTCTGAAAATTTCGGCAGAGTTTCCTTTGTAAAAACTGGCCCCAAACGGGGTACAACAAGAATAATATATATGAAATGATAAAAGGCATCCCTAAGCGGGAGCTAGCTCTTCGCCAATCGACGGTCACAACCACGCAAGCAATAATAATATACAACGCCAAAGGGCGAGGATCAAAACCCAAAAAGAAACTCAAAACAGCCAGAAAACCATAAAAATACAAGCGCGACTCTAAGGTCGAAATAATACATCACCATGTCTAAGTCTGAAACAATATACAAGTTTTGGTTGATGGAATTTCTAGATACAATGAATAAATAAGGTACAATGGTGGTTCTGATACAAAAGAACCCACCTACCCAAGCAAGTCACCCATATGGAAGCAGTGTGCCAGAAATGCCGCTATGGAATCTGTACGGCAAAAACCTGCAAGAACTGTAGCACAACGGGGGTGAGTTGCCAACTCGTGAATAGAAAATATTTACAATCAGAGATCGAATGTATGACCCAACCTAGGTCAATACGATCAGATATATATAAATAAACCTCAATAGGAATAAATCTGAAGCATGCTAAACTAGCAATGTAATCTCTATACATGAGTGTAGTGCCAAGTGCTCATGCCAGTGCTAGGTAATAGCATATCATAAATGTGAGGTATGATCAATGAAATCAAATCAGCATGTACGTGGATCCCGTCCACTCGTCACCCAATGACAATAACCATCATGCAGGTAAATATCATCAGCATATGCATGGAAATATGAGGATATAAACCACCTGTGTCCCTCGTGACACGTCAAAATCATGGAACCGGAGTGTTCAGCATCGACACTCGAAAACATCATGAAAACTGTGCCTAGCATCGGCACGTAAATCCTCATATATCGGGCTCCGTCAGTCCGGATCATCCTACGGTCCCCGTCTGCGGAATCGGCCCTCGGCCCCAGAAGTACACCCATATCCATTTATCGACTCTGGTCAGTATCCTTCGGATAACCGCCAGGTCTAACCAATCACCGGTAGGTTATAGTCCCTCCGCCGGGCTTACCATCTAACAATACGAGTCTTCTCGCCCCGGGGTACCGTACCGGGTCCACCATGTACCCGCAATCGGTGCGTACCTCTCCTCGAATCGGGTATACTCACACAAGCTCTCTGGAACCGAGAAAACTCATGGTGGATGCACCAAAATATCATATCAAGGGAAACCGGGTTTTTAAACATTGCGTGATTTCCTAAAATAGTACTCCGGTTCCCAAATCCAGAAATCACATAAATCAAATCCAATGCGTATAATCAGAAAGCATGATGTATGCGACATGTAAAGGAACTGTAAACATATCAGTATGTCATGCAACATGGAATAGTAATATGCGCATATGTAGGGAAGACCGCCTCTTTAAAAAATGAATCAGCTTTAAAAGGTAATTTGCGGTTCCCAAATCTCTCGTCAATCCAGAACCATCAATGCAAGTGCAAATAGTATGAGTATACGGAATCGAATAATCAACGCAACAGTACAGAATCTATCTCAATAAATATATCATGCAGCCTTGCCTTTTTGAAATAAGACGAATCAGGGTTTTTGGTAAAATAAGGGCTACGGTGTTTTAAGAAAAGACGTGTCGTTCGAAAATATCCGCAGAATCCCTTTTGCCTATCTTTAAAATATCTCCGATTCGTTAGTTTTGAAATAGGTATGACTCGGGTCTAGTCTAACGCCTACTATGCGAACTACGAACCCAACTATCAAGTCAATCGGGAGGGGTATTAAAACCACCTAAATCTGAGTCGATATACATATATATATATACAATAGTCGGTGATCTCGCCTCAATAGTATCATGTACGATACAGTATATCATATAACATCCTCGAGTCATGAGTGCGGATCTAACATCAATATAAAGCTCGTACGATAAATCGTCGTACGACATCCCAATAGCTGGGTAAGGGTCAATATCACATTCATCTCATCACATATCAGGTATCACTACCATCATATCACATAGTCTAGGGTACAAGTCTAAGTCTAGTATCATCGATACCATCTATATAAATATGAATGTGGGGTAAAACACATGCCCAAAGGCCCGCTAAAACCATCTTGTCGCATCTCAAATACGAACTCTGAACCTCATCAACTCATCTCAATCCTACGTATCATCCTCAAATCCCGTATATGAACACATGGTCCCATACACTTGTGTAGATATACACACAACCATATGCGCACAGATAATGAAAGAATGTATGCAAGTATATGTGTACGTGTATGTGTGGGTGCAACCACTACTCTAGGGTTTCGCATTATAATAAACCAATGCATCCTTATCATCAATAATCCAATATTACCATCAATAAACTTAAACAACACATAATAAATATATGTGTGTATACGTATTCGTATACATCACAACGGACTGCGGGGGTGCTATACGCCATCCACCCGACTTCTCCCCGTAGATATAAATCTACTCACCTTGCTTCTCGTGTGCCAACGCCGATGTCGCCATGCTTCTTCTCCTCGGAATCCATGCGAGGGTACCTACAATAATAACCAATCGCAGTACGTATTAAAATCGATGCAGAAAACCGATACAGCACACAGTATGCTCACAGGTTAGAACCTATGGCCTAAACGTGCAAATCAAACAAACAACCCCTGTTGTCGATGTACGAACACGCGACAACCAAATACAAATCCAAATATGAAGAAAGTGCATTTAAAAATACGGAAAACATCGCCTAAAACACACCAAAATGCTTCCAGATTTTCCCCAGATGACAATTAGCCAAAACTGCATATAGGAGGGGTCTAATTTAGTGCAAAATGAGCCCTCGAACAAAATTGAACCCATTCCCTTCTACTCTGGCCGCAAATTGCGGCCAGAATGATTAAATCTGCAGCCTGGGATTTGAATTAGGGGCTCGGGTCTTGGTGGTAGCTTCCTAGGTGCCTGCACGACTCACTATCAGCTCAATTTTATTTTAGGGGTCTCGGGGTGATAGCAGATTCCTAAATACACTCCCAGATTTGCAGTTCTCCCCGATATCGATTCACTAAATCCGTATTCTGGGTTTAACTCTCAGGTCTGGTCCAAAATAACATCCCACCAGTGGTTCTAAGGTCACCACAATCCTCAATTTTATCTTTGATTTCAGACCTAACCTAAACCCTAACTTGAAGTTTCACAAATCCACCAAACGACACCATATCAACATGAAACTAGAATTGATGCACAAGAAATGAAATACTACTCTAATAGGTCCAGAATTTACCTCCTTTGGCAACTCAAGAAAATTCTTGAGTTGCTCAAAGTCTTCCAAATCCAATCTTGCTAGGTTCAATGTGTAGATCTTGAGCTTGTGCACACTTTTAATGAAATGGGGGTAGGGTTTTGGTGTAGTTTTAGAGGTGATTTGGGGCTTGAAGAGGGGAGGGAGAAGGGCAAAGCTTCAGCTGAGAAATGGAGGGGAGAGATGAGGGAAATGAGAGGGGGGAAATGGCTAAGGTCCATGGGTCAAAAGAAAACCATACCTAATACATGCCCATGCCTCTCTTTTCTTTATTCCTTTTTCATTTTCTTTTTCTTTTCTCTTAATTCCCTCTCACTCAAATAGTAAACCCAAATGAGAAACCATGACAAGAAAAATGTAACACAAGTGCAGAAAAAAATATGTGCATGTTTTGCACAAAAATGCCAAAAAAACCGATTAGCGATTTTTAATCGCGATTAGCACTAAATTAGCATATAAATGCTCATAAAGACTTAAAAATGACATAATTCCATAAAATACCCTATTTTGGAATTTTCCATAATTTTCCCCATTTATTTGTATTTAATTATGCCGAAATATTAAAATATTCATTAAAATAGTATTAAATTACAAAAATTCACAAAAATAATATTATATTATTTGGAAATGTTACAATCTACCCCCCTTAAAGAAATTCGGTCCCCGAATTTAAATTTAAATCCCAAAATACTAAAACATTTCGATATAAAGTCCAAGTCGTCGGGGCTCCGAAATCATCAATACACCAAACACATCATAGCGCAGTGCATGTGCATGGATAATGAGAAGATAACTCAAAAGAAAAACTCCGTCAAGCATCTGCAATCATCGGAGTTGCGGTAAAGTCACAAATGTCAAATCCAACACAAACCAATACGATACAAATCAGAACTATACATGTAATTAGCTGAAGTAAATGCGTGCCAAATCTTTTAAGTCGCTGTGCGATGCGTATAACACTGCACAGTGGTGGACGCCTTTCATAAGAAATAACCATATATGTATATACATGTGTTTACTATGTACGTTCCACCGTTTTGAAAACAATTTAGAAGGGTTTCCTTATTTTAAATGTTTTCGTGTCATATCGGACACGTAGGTATATATATTGAGACTATAACTCGCCTTCTGGAAATCCCTTCGATAACTATCAATGCATGCAAAATATATCCAGGTACTGTCCTCTGACTAGTCTTGCTCAGTACGAAAACACATAGCAAATATCATAAAACGTACTGCTCCATAAAAATAAATCCCAAAATGTATGTAAGAATACCCTATGCGTCTGGTGCGCACAGAATCAAAATCCATATATATGCCATACATGTGCACAGAAACAACATCTAGGTGCAACGGGCGTGCACGAAGCATCTGGCATAGGCAACGTGTGTTCCTGACAGCCAAATCAGGTGCATCTGACATGCACGAAGAATCCCGATTTAGTGCATCTGGTGTGCACCAAAATCGTATCTCAAAACATGCGCCCAACATGCGCGAAAACCCAAATCGATGCATCCATCATGCACGAAATCACGAAATCAATCATCAGAATCAGAATCAAAGTCGAAGGTATACAATACAGCTCAATCCAAATCAAGTATACCGCGGTGTATAAGCTCACAACCATGTGTATCAGCGTGCACAAATCAACTCGAAACACTAAAAGTGCATGAAAACGATGCTGGAAGCGTAAATCAAATCACCGGCATAAAATAGGCAAGAAATCACAATCAATACCTCAAGAATAATAACTATGCGCAAGGTATAAATACCCAGTAAGTGCAACTATGGTGCACAAAATCAAATATATCAAGACTAAATCATGCAAATAGATCACCCAAAATACCGAAATCCAAAGTGACGGATACGTGATAATCGAATCACAAAATCACAAATCATAATTACCGTCGTCGGTATGTCCAATCTAGCGGCGTAAGATATCTAACCGCCTCTTGCTCGCGGCTGGCGTCCTCTGTCTCTGGATCTTCATCTTCTTTGTGGATTTCCACTCTCACGGTCAATCGGCTCATCAGCCCTGTCAGGTGTGCTAACGGGGACGATTCCGTTCTGGCACTTCTCTGGTCATCTCTCGGTCAATCCTCACGACCACTCGTAAAGCAGCACGTCACTGGCGCCGACCTCTGTATGCATATCCGACCTTTAATCTTAACGAGGAGTAACAACAGCTCAACGGCGTCTCGCACGTACCTCTTGTCCCGCTTGTCTGTATCATCGTCCATTTCGACATCATGTCTCTATCTGCGCACTGCAATGATCTGGGCTACGGTCCATCCAAAGTCTCTCACACGGACTCGAAATCATGAACTCGGTATCTTCATCACTCAGTAGAAGATATCTAGCCGAACACGTCCTCAGCGTGCATATCGCGTCTCTGATGTCAGCGGAGTGGAACGTCATCTCATCGAAATCTCATGCGAACTCTTTACTCCATTTGCTCCAATGTCGATTGATTCGGACTTATCTACTCGTGGCTGCATGGACTATGCTCCAACGGCTATGCTCGTATCTGGAGTCTCCCAAGCAGTTGTCCCATCACATGATATCCGAATGATGTCGATCCATCCGATCGACTCGTCAGAACCACATAATCCCCCAAGAGCTCAACATCTTGGGTACAGTTTAATAGTATCGAGTACATACCACAGCATCGGTGGTCCAGCCGTAGAAGGGCAAACCCAAGCCTCACTAATGGCGCCGCGGAACTGCCGCAAACCCTAAGGTTCAAAGGCTTTCACACGGTCATTAAGTCGAGTTAGGGTTTCATTCTTCTAGAGGGTCCATAGAATCGCTTGCATGTCTTTCCGAATACTTAAAACTTGGAAAATGGGTTCCTGACCTTCGATCGTCTCTATCGACTCTCAACGAATCTGCGTGAAGTCGCCTCTAGCTGGAAACAATCTATCTGATGACCTCGCATCGGGGTAAGCGAACGAACCACATGTCCTAGTCATTCATCCTCGGTGACTAGCGACTCACCATCATATCTCTAAGTATATGCTCAAGCTGCACTAGCTCCAACCATCTGGGTGATATCTCGTCATTTGCAGCAACAACTGGCTCATTCGTCTGTACGCTGAACAGTGCCTCAATCATCATGAATAAGCGATATATCAATGGTCATCACATCCTGGCTGGCCTCCATCAGTGGCTCAATCCTCTGGTACCGATCGGTACGCCCGAGAAATCTCGCAAAAACGATCGGTCAAACGCTCATGGCGCGAAAACACAATAAGACGACGCCTCTATATGCAATCGTATGCCTCTGGAAACACGCCCAGGTCAGTCCTCGTCCACGACGAGCTCATGCTGACATAACTCGAGCCATAGCTCACTCTGCCCGTGCAATCGTGGCAGCAAAACTACAACCAATATCAACAAGGATAGATCACAGGAAGGAATATAATACTGTGCAAGGAAATGTACATCCTAAGGTTTCTTAAGCGGAGTGGCGTGTCGTAAGTATGCCAGGGAACATACGTACGGTACGTCCCTCTACTCAAGCTACCTACTCCATCAACCAAGGGTCATCCTATGCGACGAAAGTTCGGGTATAATACCCCCTCGACTAAGTCTAAGTTCCGTAAGGTCAAGCCTAAGTTCCGTATATATAAAAACGCCCTATGCTCCACATAGTCAAACTTAGACGTGAACCAAGGTTAACCTAGCGCTCTAATACCAACTTTGTCATGACCCGAAAGAGCACGTGACTGGCTCTTGAACCATATGAAGTCTATAGGACCCCATCTGATCCAAGTAAGCCAAAAGCCCAGAAATCTAAAACCATTTTTAAGGAGTAAATAAAGAAAACTGGTTTTTAATAAGTAAAGAAACATGTTTTGAAATCAAGCTTTTAAATAACCAAGCCGAATATGCATTTTTAAAATGTGTAGTCTTTTCTGAAAATTTCGGCAGAGTTTCCTTTGTAAAAACTGGCCCCGAACGAGGTACAACAAGAATAATATATATGAAATGATAAAAGGCATCCCCAAGCGGGAGCTAGCTCTTCGCCAATCGACGGTCACAACCACGCAAGCAATAATAATATACAACGCCAAAGGGCGAGGATCAAAACCCAAAAAGAAACTCAAAACAGCCAGAAAACCATAAAAATACAAGCGCGACTCTATGGTCGAAATAATACATCACCATGTCTAAGTCTGAAACAATATACAAGTTTTGGTTGATGGAATTTCTAGATACAATGAATAAATAAGGTACAATGGTGGTTCTGATACAAAAGAACCCACCTACCCAAGCAAGTCACCCATATGGAAGCAGTGTGCCAGAAATGCCGCTATGGAATCTGTACGGCAAAAACCTGCAAGAACTGTGGCACAACGGGGGTGAGTTGCCAACTCGTGAATAGAAAATATCTACAAGCAGAGATCGAATGTATGACCCAACCTAGGTCAATACGATCAGATATATATAAATAAACCTCAATAGGAATAAATCTGAAGCATGCTAAACTAGCAATGTAATCTCTATACATGAGTGTAGTGCCAAGTGCTTATGCCAGTGCCTCAGGTAATAGCATATCATAAATGTGAGGTATGATCAATGAAATCAAATCAGCATGTACGTGGATCCCGTCCACTCGTCACCCAATGACAATAACCATCATGCAGGTAAATATCATCAGCATATGCATGGAAATATGAGGATATAAACCACCTGTGTCCCTCGCGACACGTCAAAATCATGGAACCGGAGTGTCCAGCATCGACACTCGAAAACATCATGAAAACTGTGCCCCGCATCAGCACGTAAATCCTCATATATCGGGCTCCGTCAGTCCGGATCAGCCTACGGTCCCCGTCTGCGGAATCGGCCCTCGGCCCCAGCAGTACGCCCATATCCATCTATTGACTCTGGTCAGTATCCTCCGGATAACCTCCAGGTCTAACCAATCACCGGTAGGTTGTAGTCCCTCCGCCGGGCTTACCGTCTAACAATATGAGTCTTCTCGCCCCGGGGTACCGTACCGGGTCCACCATGTACCCGCAATCGGTGCCTACCTCTCCTCGAATCGGGTATACTCACACAATCTCTCTGGAACCGAGAAAAATCATGGTGGACGCACCAAAATATCATATCAAGGGAAACCGGGTTTTTAAACAGTGCGTGTTTTCCTAAAATAGTACTCCGGTTCCCAAATCCAGAAATCACATAAATCAAATCCAATGCGTATAATCAGAAAGCATGATGTATGCGACATGTAAAGGAACTGTAAACATATCAGTATGTCATGCAACATGGAATAGTAATATGCGCATATGTAGGGAAGACCGCCTCTTTAAAAAATGAATCATCTTTAAAAGGTAATTTGCGGTTCCCAAATCTCTCGTCAAGCCAGAACCATCAATGCAAGTGCAAATAGCATGAGTATGCGGAATCGAAAAATCAACGCAACAGTAGAGAATCTATCTCAATAAATATATCATGCAGCCTTGCCTTTTTGAAATAAGACAAATCAGGGTTTTTGGTAAAATAAGGGCTACGGAGTTTTAAGAAAAGACGTGTCGTTTGAAAATATCCGCAGAATCCCTTTTGCCTATCTTTAAAATATCTCCGATTCGTTAGTTTTGAAATAGGTATGACTCGGGTCTAGTCTAACGCCTACTATGCGAACTACGAACCCAACTATCAAGTCAATCGGGAGGGGTATTAAAACCACCTAAATCTGAGTCGATATACATATATATATACAATAGTCGGTGATCTTGCCTCAATAGTATCATGTACGATACAGTATATCATATAACATCCTCGAGTCATGAATGCGGATCTAACATCAATATAAAGCTCGTACGGTAAATCGTCGTACGGCATCCTAATAGCTGGGTAAGGGTCAATATCACATTCATCTCATCACATATCAGGTATCACTACCATCATATCACATAGTCTAGGGTACAAGTCTAAGTTTAGTACCATCGATACCATCTATATAAATATGAATTCGGGATTAAACACATGCCCAAAGGCCCGCTAAAACCATCATGTCGCATCTCAAATACGAACTCTGAACCTCATCAACTCATCTCAATCCCACGTATCATCCTCAAATCCCGTATATGAACACATAGTCCCATACCCATGTGTAGATATACACACCCCTATATGCGCACAGATAATGAAAGAATGTATGCAAGTATATGTGTACGTGTATGTGTGGGTGCAACCACTACTCTAGGGTTTCGCATTATACTAAACTAATGCATCCTTATCATCAATAATCCAATATTACCATCAATAAACTTAAACAACACATAATAAATATATGTGTGTATACGTATTCGTATACATCACAACGGACTGCGGGGGTGCTATATGCCATCCACCCGACTTCTCCCCGTAGATATAAATCTACTCACCTTGCTTCTCGTGTGCCAACGCCGATGTCTCCACGCTTCTTCGCCTCGGAATCCATGCGAGGGTACCTACAATAATAACCAATCGAAGTACGTATTAAAATCGATGCAGAAAGCCGATACAGCGCACAGTGTGCTCAGAGGTTAGAACCTATGGCCTAAACGTCCAAATCAAACAAACAACCCCTGTTGTCGATGTACGAACACCCGAAAACCAAATACAAATCCAAATATGAAGAAAGTGCATTTAAAAATACGGAAAACATCGCCTAAAACACACCAAAATGCTTCCAGATTTTCCCCAGATGACAATTAGCCAAAACTGCATATAGGAGGGGTCTAATTTAGTGCAAAATGAGCCCTGGAACAAAATTGAACCCATTCCCTTCTACTCTGGCCTCAAATTGCGGCCAGAATGATTAAATCTGTGGCCTGGGATTTTAATTAGGGGCTCGGGTCTTTGTGGTATCTTCCTAGGTGCCTGCACGACTCACTGTCAGCTCAATTTTATTTTAGGGGTCTCGGGGTGATAGCAGATTCCTAAATACACTCCCAGATTTGCAGTTCTCCCCGATATCGATTCACTAAATCCGTATTCTGGGTTTAATTCTCAGGTCTGGTCCAAAATAACATCCTACCAGGGGTTCTGATGTCACCACAATCCTCAATTTTATCTTTGATTTCAGATTTAACCTAAACCCTAACTTCACAAATCCACCATACGACACCATATTGACATGAAACTAGAATTGATGCACAAGAAATGAAATACTACTCTAATAGGTCCAGAATTTACCTCCTTTGGCAACTCAAGAAAATTCTTGAGTTGCTCAAAGTCCTCCAAATCCAATCTTGCTAGGTTCAATGTGTAGATCTTGAGCTTGTGCACACTTTTAATGAAATGGGGGTAGGGTTTTGGTGTAGTTTTAGAGGTGATTTGGGGCTTGAAGAGGGGAGGGAGAAGGGCAAAGCTTCAGCTGAGAAATGGAGGGGAGAGATGAGGGAAATGAGAGGGGAAAAAGGGCTAAGGTCCATGGGTCAAAAGAAGACCATACCTAATACATGCCCATGCCTCTCTTTTCTTTATTCCTTTTTCATTTTCTTTTTCTTTTCTCTTAATTCCCTCTCACTCAAATAGTAAACCCAAATGAGAAACCATGACAAGAAAAATGTAACACAAGTGTAGAAAAAGATAAGTGCATGTTTTGCACAAAAATGCCAAAAAAACCGATTAGTGATTTTTAATCGCAATTAGCACTAAATTAGTATATAAATGCTCATAAAGACTTAAAAATGACATAATTCCATAAAATACCCAATTTTAGAATTTTCCATAATTTTTCCCCATTTATTTGTATTTAATTATGCCGAAATATTAAAATATTCATTAAAATAGTATTAAATTACAAAAATTCCAAAAAATAATATTATATTATTTGGAAATGTTACAGCAAAACCTACCTAAGCAGAACTACACACTGTCAGGCGAAGTGGTATCCGCAGCAAAGATGATACGATGGATGAAAATAGCCCTGCCTCTGACTATCCTGAGGAACACCTGCAAAACACTGTGGCACAACGGGGGGTGAGTTTCCAACTCGTGAATAGTAAATAACATATGCAGGTAATCGTGAGTATGCACGTACAATGCGAATCTAACATAAGCATCTAACAGCAATGAATGGTCATATGTAATGCAACCGTCATGAAAGGTACACTAGCAGTTACTACAATACATGAACAATAATATGACAATCTGTATGCAACAATCATGTAAGGTACAATATCAGGTACTACTAATACATGAACAATAATATGAAAAACTGTATTGTAATATTTCGAAATAATAAAAATATTATTTTTAGGGAATATTTATAATTTAATATTATTTTATTGAATATTTTAATAATTCGGTATAATTAAATCCAAATAAATTGGGGGAAATTTTGGAAAAATTATGTAAAATTCTAAAATAGGGTAATTTAGAGAATTATGCCATTTCTAAGTTTAATTGATTAGTTATATGCTAATTTAGTGTTAATCGCGATTAAAAATCTCTAATCGGTTTTTCTAGCTTTTTGTGCAAAACATGCACATATCATCTTTTCTTACACTAGTGCATTTTTCCACGATATTCCTTTCGGGTTTACTATTCTAGTGAGAAGGGTTTAGAGAGGAAAGAAAAAGGAAAAGAAAAAGAAATGGAAAAGGAATTTTATATTGAGGTTGGTGAGAGAGATGTATGGTCTCCTTTGACCCAAGGACTTAGTCATCTCCTTCATTCCCTTCACTCATCCCTCTCCCTCTTCAGCCCTTGCTGCTGCTGCTGCTCTTCACCTCCCTCCCCTCTTCAATAGCCCCAAATCACCATGAAAACAACACCAAAACCCCACTCTCATTTCACAAAAAGTGTGCACAAGCTCAAGATCTACACATTGGACCAAGGAAGCAAGGATTTTGGCCACTAGGGGCAACTCAAGAATTTTCTTGAGTTGCCAAATGAGGTATTTTCTGGACCTTAAAGCTTAGTTTATGCATTACCTTTACCCCATGTTAAGATAGAACCGATATTGTGTGTTTTGTGGACTTAAGGAAAACCTAGTTAGGATTTGAGAAAAATTTGAGTTATGATATGAAATTGAGCTCGGTTGAGATTATATAAACACCTTAGTGCTAGTATGGAGACCCAAAACTGAGAGTTGAAACCCGAAGTACGAATTTAGAAACCGATATAGGAAAGTTTGTGGAATCTGTGAAGGTTAATTGGGATCTGCTATCAACCCGAGACTCTGAAAATTATTTTGGTTGGACAGTGACATGTGCAGGCACCCAGGAAGCTAACCCATAGACCCTAGCCCCAAACTCCTTGACCCGGCCGCAGATTTATCCTGTTTGGCAGCAATTTGCGGCCAGACCTGCCCCATTTTGGTTCTTCTTGGTTTTGGTGTTCCCTCATCAGTAGTTTAGGCCCCTGGTATGTGTAGATTTGTCTAGTTTGACCTAGGGTGAAATCTGGAGCCTATTTCCTTAGTTGCTGTTTTGGATTCGTGTTTCCGTATTCCGTATTCCGTATTTTTAGTTCTGAAATTGTGTATTGTGTTTTACCTCGACTTTTTGGCGTTTATACGACGATATCGAGGATTGATTGATGGTTTTGAAGGCGTGCCCATAGGTTCTAACCTATAGGCTCCTTATCGTATCGTTTTGGGTTTCGTGTGCCGTTTTAGCTTTGATTTAGTTTTAATACGCATTTACGATACTTTGACGTGTAGGTACCCCATGAAGACTTTGGGACGACAAGCAAGCGCGTGGCGACGTCGACAAATGGAGACACAAGGTGAGTAGATTATATCTACTGGGGAAAATCGGGTGGATGGCGTATAGCACCCCCGCAGTCCGTAGTTGGTATACTATATATTATGCTTGATAGTACAGTGTGTCATGGATGTTGTGTTAGGTGTAGTATGGATAGCTTAGGGTTAGAAGTAAACTAGTATAGCTCATAGTCGCGAACCCTAGAATAGGTTTACACACACACGTGCACCCTTGCATATTCACTATACTTATACGGTGTTGATGATGATATTGGATGACATTAGAGATGAGTCGATGATTTTGGGCATTGTGCCGTGAGATCGGTGATGTGATGTGATTCGTACTTGCGATACGACATGTGATCTTAGCGGGCCGTTGGGCATGAGTTTTACCCCCGCTTTCATACTTATATAGATGGTATTGATTTGTACTAGACTTAGATCAGTACCCCAGATTATGTGATATGATGATAATGATACCTGATATTTGATGAGAAGAATGTGATATTTACCCGTACCCAGCTATTAGGATGCCGTACGACGATTTTCTGTACGAGCTTTATACTGATGATAGTTCCGCACTTATGACTTGAGGATGCCATATGATATACTGTATCGTACGCAATACTATTGAGGCGGGATCACCGACTATATATATATATATATCGACTCAGATTTAGGTTGATTTCATACCCCTCCCGGTTGACTTGATGCTTAGATCTGTAGTTTGCATAGTAGATGTTAGACTAGACCCGAGTTATACCTATTTCAAAAACTAACGAATCGGGAATATCTTAAAAACACTGTAGCCCTTAGTTTACCAAAAACCCCTATTTGTCTTATTTCAAATGGCAAGCTGCATTACTATTCATTTATCATTTACTCTACGGCTCGCATTTGCATTGCATGCATATATGTTATTGATTCATATTCCTTTGTGCATGTGCCTTTACATAGTTCCATGCTCATATTATTGTTTCGGGTTGCATGCATTATAATTCATGGATTTCGCACTGTGATATGGTTGCTTATGATGATTCTGGATTGTTTTACTTCTGCGTATATATATCAGTGGTATGGGAAGCTGAAATATATATGTATACCCATAGTATATATATATTAGTGGTATGGGACGCCGATATATATATACACCTATTTAATATATCATCATGATGATCTATACAAACTTATATATGCATTCCGATATATAAGAGTGGGGCTGACCCGGACTGACGGATGCCCGATATATGAGAGTGGGGCTGACCCGGACTGACGGATGCCCGATATATGAGAGTGGGGCTGACCCGGACTGACGGATGCCCGATATATGAGAGTGGGGCTGACCCGGACTGACGGATGCCCGATATATGAGAGTGGGGGCTGACCCGGACTGACGGATGCCCGATATATGAAAGGAGCGTATATGCTCGGTGCCTATGTGCTCGATATGAGAGGAGCCTTTATGGTCGTTGGTATATTATATCTCCCCTACCCACATTTATTTTATATGCATTGCATCATGTATTAGTAGTACCTGATAGAGTACCTTCATGGATGTTGCATACATATCGGATACATGATATATGGGATTTACTTGATATTGAGATATATATTTGTGTCGATGCTCGACACTGATTTTCTGATGACTTCATTCGGGATACCTTCTGCTTTCATTCCACCGCATACATACATCATATTTATGATATGTTATTACGTGAGGCACTGGCACGAGTTCTAGGCAATACACTTATGTTCAGATGTTACTTTCCCACTTTACCATGCTTCAGACTTATTCATTTGAGGTTTATATTATATACTGATTGTATTGACCTAGGATTAGGTCTTGCTTTCGATTTCTGCTTGTAGATATTTTCTATTCACGAGTTGGCAACTCACCCCCGTTGTGCCACAGTCCTTACAGGTTTGCCGTACAGGTTCCATAGCGGCATTTCTGGCACACTGCTTTCCTTCGCGGGTGATTTGCTTGGTAGGTGGGTTCCTTGTATCAGAACCGCCGTTGTACATGTATCATCCATTGTATCTAGAAATCCATCAACCAAAACTTGTATATTGTTTCAGACTTAGACACTAGTGATGTATTATTTCGACCTTAGAGTCGCGCTCAATAGTATTACGATTTTCTTGCTTATTGGAGATTCTCTTGGGTTTTGATCCTCGCCCTTCGGCGTTGTATATTATATTGCTTGTGTGGGTTGTACTCTTTGTTATGCGTAGTAAGTGTTTGATAAGACGCCTCAATGGAAAACAATTTACAAAATATGTTTCTTTACTCTTAAAAGGGTTTTAGATTTCTGGGCTTTTGGCTTACTTGGATCAGATGGAGTCCTATAGACTTCATATGGTTCAAGGGACAGTCACGTGCTCTTTCGGATCGTGGCAAAGTTGGTATCAGAGCGCTAGGTTAACCTTGGTTCGAGTCTAAGTTTGACTATGTGGAGCCTTGGGCGTCTATATATATACGGAACTTAGGCTTGACCTTAAGGAACTTAGACTTAGTCGAAGGGGTATTAGACCCGAACTTTCGTCGCGTAGGATGACCCTTGGTGTAATGCCTTGAAAAGTCGTTTTGGTGTTTTCCTGAAAATCGGTGAAAATTCGGTATTTTTCCGAAAACCGTCTTTTTTGTTATTTTGCAGTTTAGGGCTAATTATACCTAAAATGGATAGGTATTTGCTTGTTTTTAGTAGCTAATGAGTTATTTATGAAATTCTGGTCGTTTAAAATTTTTCCCTAATTTTTCAATTTTTTAATATTATTTTAAGCCGGTAAGAAAATACATTAAATTAGCGATAAATACAAATTTAAATGGGCTAAATTTAAGCTTTAAAATTATGTTAATTAAAATCTAGTTGTAACATAAATTTTTAGTATTTTATTTTGAGTTTGAACTAATTTTTATTATAGAAAACGAAATTTATTGAATTTAAGCTTAAACTTGTAATTTTGGACTTGTAGGGGGTCTTTTTGCATAAAATTTTTTTTGTGCACTCTCTCTCACTTTTCCCTCACCCTAGGCCGGCCCATTTCCAGCAGCTCATGGAAGAAAATTCCATGCTCTTTTGACTTGTATATTGTGTGGAAATGGGGTTTTATTTTAAAGGTTTTTGAATTGTTTTTAGGTATGGTCTTTTGTGGTTGGTAGGAGTTGACCAAGACCTTTTTTCCCACACCCCACACCATCCCCTCTCCCTCATTCTGGCCGAATTCCAGCAGCCCCCCTTCAACTCTTTTCTTTTCATCTTCTTCAAAGAATTCTTCAAAGTTTGCTCCAAAAATTGCAATTTAAAGCTCACAAAATAACCCCATCTTTCATCCCTTTTTCCTTCACCTCCCTTGCTTGGATCATGATGCTTTGAGGCCATCAATTGAAGCAAATTTCTTCTTGCTAGATCCTTAGATTTGAGGTATAATTTCTACTCTTTTAAGTTGATATGGTTAGAATTCTTTAATCTAGTTGTTTAGTGTTAATTTTAGTGTTAATCCTAATCTAGTTTTTTTTAGTTAATGGTTGAAAATTAAACTAGGGTTTCTTGAAGCCATGTTTTAGTTAATTAAATCTTTTTAATTGATCTAGTTGTTTACTTAACCAATCTATATGGTTACTTTGCTTAAGTGGCTTGATGCTATGCTAATCTAAGTTAACTTGTGTGAAATTTTCATTGTTGTTGCTAATTGCCAAAAATCAAGAGAAGGCTTTGTGTTGGAATTATGGTTTGATGCATAGTTAATGGTTTAAAATTAATGTAATGGCTAGCTAGTGGGTTAGTTTGGATTGTTGTGTTGGATTGTGTTAACTTTGTCGCTAATTTTCGATGTTTGTTCCAAATTGCAAATTTCTAGCTTACTAGGTTTTTATGTAAATTATTGTGACGAATTAATTGCGATATCTAGATTATATTGTTTACATATCCTATGACATTTAGGATGTGTGAGTGCGGATTTTTGAGTAATCGGGTTTTAGTTTGGTCGGGTGACCAATCGACATTTTAGTAGATTTTTGCGATTTTCGCGTGTGTTCCGCGCACTTTGTGCACGTTGTACCTAGCTTGTGAACTATGGTATTTTCGTTAGTGAATTGCGTCGTTCTTGATATGTAACCTTATGTTTGTATTGATGTAAATTCCAGGTTCGGTCGCGAAGACGTCAGACGCGGCACGAAACGGGAAAGCGGTGATTGGACGTGACTAGCTAGGGATTCCGGTGAGTAGATGTAACATCTACGGGGGACTATCGTTGGATGGCGCAAGTCGCCCGATAGTTTAGTAGCTTAAAAGATTCTTAGTAATGTTAGTAATTAGGGGTGTAATACTTGTATGATTATTTGCTACATTCATACCTTATATTGACATACATATACGAACCCATTCTATAGGACACCTGCACCATTGCCAGGGTTTTTATATGCAGCACGAGCACTATTCATGCT
This sequence comes from Agapanthus africanus, assembly GCA_030015575.1. Taxonomy (NCBI): domain Eukaryota; kingdom Viridiplantae; phylum Streptophyta; class Magnoliopsida; order Asparagales; family Amaryllidaceae; genus Agapanthus; species Agapanthus africanus. The sequence goes on from JASDDO010000014.1 coordinate 530,378,873, forward strand.
TACACACACACCCTGGTAATTGCCATGCCACCACACTAGATAACCCTTAAATTGAAACCTTTTACTATAATTGATACTTAAACATGTGCTATTGCCTTTAATTCCTTAAAATGAAATCGTAGGATTGCTATTCATGTGCATGTACCTCATCATATTATTTGTTCATGCCTAGTCTATTAATCATACATCGCAACTTGATTATTGATACCATACGCATTCATTATCATTGACATATGCACTTATGAGGACTTCTTGAGATTTTATGATATTTCTGGATTTTGGGGGAAAGCCGCAAAATTTCTAAACTTATTACTTTTTTTTAAATATGTAAATTGCGGTTTTTTAGTGATGTAAGTGTCGTCCACCATGAGTTTGCTGTGGTTTTCGAGATCTGTGTCGAGGAGTGGAGGAACCGTCACGGGTACATGGTGGGCCCGGTAAGGTACCCCGGGGCAAGAGGAATGTGTTGTCGACGTTGAGCCTGGCAGGGGATGGATTACCTACCGGTGACTGTTTTGGCACGGCGGATATCCATAGGATACCGACCGGGGCCGCGAGAGGATGAGATATTGATATTGAGATGGGTCAGCCAGATGGCTGAGGCCAGAGACACTATGACATGGATTTATGAGATTTGAGACAGTTTTTAGGTGTCGTTGCTGGACACAGATTGTTGTCGATTCTATGAGTATTATGCTGCCATTTTAAAAGTGTTTCAAAAAAACAAAAAGATATAAAATGTTTCTTATATATACCTATTGAGACCTCAGACATTCATGTTGCATACATACACCTGCTAGTACACTGATGTTGTATACACACCTGCTAGTGCATCCAGCCATACCTGTATTATAGATGCTAGGATGCTTGTGTGCATACTTGCGATAGCCTGTGTAGATGTTATTTATTACTCACGAGTTGGCAACTCACCCCCGTTGTGCCACAGCCTTTTACAGGTCCGCTCCGTCAGTACAGTAGCGGCGGGCGCACTTGCTTCTTTTGCCTCCTTTGCCTGGACTCGAGGTTTTGCTCTTAGGTGGGTTATATCATTATTTTTGTACCACCTTGTATATTCTTTGTATCTAGTGTACTCCATCTACTGTATCTACCAGTATTATTGTATATTGACCTAGAGATGAGACTGTGAGGTTTGTGGACTTTTATGCGGTATTTTGGGGTCGAGCTCACTTGAGTCGACATGCTGTTTTTCTTATGTTTCATTATGATTATTTCGCATGTTGTTGCTTTATATTGCGTGGGATTTGTGACCGCCTTGTGGCGAAGGGCTAGCTCCCGCTTGGGGATGCCTTATTTGTTGGATTCATATATATTCTTGTTGTACCCATTTTGGGGGCCAGTATTTACAAAGGAGACTCTGCCGAAATTTTCGGAAAAATTGATATTGTTTTTAAAAAGGGTTTTATATGACTTATTTGATAAACTCGTTTTCAATTGATTGGGTTCTCTTCACTCTTTTGCTTATTTGGTTTTGGTTTTTCTGGGCTTTGGCTTACTTATTTTACGGACGTCTTGAGACGTTTCGTAAACTTAAGTGCCAGTCACGTTCCGTACCCTGCGGGTCGTGACAAAGTTGGTATCAGAGCGATAGGTTTTACCTTTTTGAGTGTAGGATGACCCTTGGTAGATGGAGTAAGTGACTTAAGTAGGGTAACGTAGCGTGTGTATGTCCGCGGCATACTTGCGATACGGTACTCCGCCTAAGTGACTTTAGGATATACTTGCTTGAAAATTCCTTCTTCAATTCCGTGTATCCTATGATCCTATTGCACTGTTCTTACTATCCATTTTCCTGTAAAAGCCACTATGCCGCCGAAGGCTACGAGGGCACAGAGGGCTGCCGCCAGAGACGAGATGCGAGCTGGCTCGTCCGAGACTAGGACTGAGTAGGGGGGTATGCCTACGCCGCAGGGACAGACCGATCCACCTTCCCCAGGCCGTATGGATAGGCTTGAGACTGGTATGGAGGAGTTGCGACAGATGATGGGGAGTATGCAGGAGCTACGTCAGATGGTAGGATCCCTAGTTGCAGCCAGTCGTACACCGAGGCCGGATGACGCACCTACTACATCCCAGACTGCGATGATACCTGCTCCTACTACTACCACCGTGGCTATCCCGGTTTCGCTACAGGATTTCATGAGGCTGAGACCTCCAGTATTCACCGGCACCGAGGCAGCGGAGGACCCACAGACGTTCCTTGACAGTTTAGCCAGGGTCTGTCATTCGCTGAGATGTTCGGATGATCGATGGGTAGAGCTTGCGAGTTTCCGACTAGAGGGTCTCGCGCAGACATGGTGGGAGTCAGTCTTGAGAGGTCGAGCTGCAGGTCTACCGCCTATGACTTGAGCCGAGTTTACAGCGGTCTTTCTAGCTCGTTTCCTCCCAGAGAGCGTTCGTGACGCTAGAGCTCGTAGCTTCGAGGCCTTAGTCAAGACCTCTGGGATGACGGTGTCTGAGTATGACATCCAGTTTACACAGTTATCCCGATATGCTCCTTATTTGGTGGATACCGAAGAGAAGATGGTGAAGAGGATTCGCACCGATGTACCGTCTCAGAGGCAGCGCACCAGATTTTTTCCGAGAGATAGGCCTGGCAGAGGATTTGGACGGGGACAGCTATATGGTTCTTATCCGCAGGGACAGCAGCCGTCGCCAGGGTGTTTTGGGTGCGGGAGTCCGCACCATCTTGTCAGAGACTGTCCGGCGAGACGACAGGGAGTAGTGACAGTTCCGCATGTGACCCTACCACCATCACCATCCCCTCCTCAGAGAGCCCTACTTCCTACCACCGGCGATGCTCCACGCCAGTTAGGTGCACCCAGAGGCCGTGGACGCGGCGGTCCTGTTCAGAGAGGACGAGGAGGCAGAGGCCGAGGTCGAGGTCAGCCCGCTATCGGTGGAAGACAGGCCCGAGTTTTTGCTTTGACACCGCGGGATGCGCAGGCATCCAATGCCGTTGTGACAGGTACCTTGCCAGTTTGTTCTTTCGACGCATGGGTATTATTCGACCCAGGTTCCACACATTCGTACGTCTCTACACACTTTGCACCGATGTTGGGCCGTGAGTCGTCGTCGTTAGATCATCCGCTTGTTGTTAGTACTCCGGTAGGCGAGTCGTTTGTCGCTCGTTTTGTATTTCGTTTGTGTTCCGTTCGTATCGGGGAGAGGGATTCATCGGTTGATTTGATTCTCCTCGATATGTTCGATTTTGATGTGCTTCTGGGCATGGATTGGCTAGCCACTTGTTATGCTTCGGTGGACTGCCGTGAGAAGGCTGTCAGATTTAGCTTTCCAGGAGAGCAAGTCCTTGTTATTCAGGGAGACCGCAGCGTCACCCTTCCCAGCTTGATTTCGTCTCTTCGCGCTGGTCAGCTCTTGCGGAAGGGATGTCAGGGATTCTTAGCGTTTATTTGTGATACTCGAGCTGCAGACGTTCCGTTGGACCGGGTCCCGGTCGTTTGTGAGTTCCCTGATGTTTTCCCTGATGAGCTACCTGGGCTACCACCTGAGCACGACGTTGAGTTCTGCATCGATTTGATTCCCGGCTCGGGGCCTATTTCTATACCGCCTTATCGGATGGCCCCGGCAGAGCTTCGGGAGCTGAAGGATCAGTTGCAGGATTTGTTAGATAAGGGGCTTATTCGACCTAGTGTTTCTCCGTGGGGTGCTCCGGTCCTGTTTGTCAAGAAGAAGGATGGAAGTTTGCGCTTATGCATCGACTACCGCCAGCTGAACAAAGTTACCGTTCGGAACAGATATCCGTTGCCACGCATTGATGATTTGTTCGACCAGCTTCAGGGTGCGGGGTATTTTTCGAGGGTCGACTTGCGATCAGGATACCATCAGCTGCGAGTTCGACAGGAGGATATACCGAGGACAGCTTTCCGCACGCGCTACGGCCACTACGAGTTTTTGGTGATGTCGTTCGGACTCACCAACGCCTCAGCAGCATTCATGGATTTGATGAACCGTACATTCAGGCCGTATCTTGACTTGTTCATCATCGTGTTTATCGACGATATCTTGGTGTACTCCCGGAGCAGAGAGGAGCATGAGCAGCACTTGCAGATTACGTTACAGACTCTGAGGGAGCACCAGCTGTTCGCAAAGTTCTCCAAGTGTGCATTCTGGCTGGACAGCGTCGGATTCTTGGGTCATGTGGTTACGAGAGACGGCATGTGTCTGGACCCGAAGAAGATTGAGGCTGTTCAGCAGTGGCCCCGACCTACATCGGTTACTGAGATCCGTAGTTTTCTAGGCCTGGCAGGCTACTACAGGCGTTTTGTTCAGGACTTCTCCCGTATAGCTGCACCTTTGACCGGTTTGACCCGGAAGGGAGTTCCTTTCGTTTGGACGGAAGAGTGCGAGCACAGTTTTCAGCAGCTACGGACTCGTTTGACTACGGTGTCGGTATTATCTTTGCCTTCGGGATCAGGCGGATTTGTGGTCTACTGTGATGCTTCGCGAGTGGGATTAGGATGCGTATTGATGCAGCATGGCCGGGTGATCGCATATGCTTCTCGGCAGTTGAAGAAACATGAACAGAACTACCCCACTCATGATTTGGAGATGGCTGCAGTGGTCTTTGCATTGAAGATTTGGCGACATTACCTATATGGCGAGTCGTGCCAAATATTCACAGACCACAAGAGCTTAAAATACATATTTCAGCAGCGAGACCTGAACCTCAGACAGCGTCGCTGGGTGGAGTTGGTGAAAGACTACGACTGCGAGATCTTATATCACCCAGGCAAGGCGAATGTGGTGGCAGATGCGTCGAGTAGGAGGCTCGGGGGTAGTCTATCCTATTTGCGCGCAGTGCAGAGGCAGTCGTCAGCAGATTGGCAGATGTTATGCGACAGCCGAGTTGAGTTCGAGTTCACTCAGACAGGGGGACAGCTCGCGCATGTTCGTGCACGCCCACAGTTGCTTGACCGTATATATGAGGCACAGCGCAGTGACGACCGTTGCTCAGAGATCATGGCACAGATGGGACAGGGCAGATTTTCCGAGTTCGTGATTGACGATCAGGGGATTTTACGCTATGGATCTAGACTGTGCATACCAGATGCTGATGGATTGCGGCGCGACATTCTTGAGGAGGCACACCGATCAGTGTATAGTGTCCACCCCGGTTCCACCAAGATGTACCATGATATGAGAGAGACCTACTGGTGGGACGGGATGAAGAGGGATATTGCGGAGTTTGTATCGAGATGCCTGACTTGTCAGCAAGTCAAGGCCGAGCACCAGAGGCCCGCAGGAGAGCTACAGCCATTACCCATTCCAGAGTGGAAATGGGAGCAGATTTCGATAGACTTCGTTGTGGGTCTACCCAGGACCAGTCGAGGGTACGACTCCATCTAGGTGATCGTGGATAGATTGACGAAAGCGGCTCACTTCCTACCAGTGAAGACCACTTTCAGCTTCGCTCAGTATGCTCGGCTCTACATTGACGAGATCGTGCGACTACATGGCGTACCGACTTGTATCGTGTCAGATCGAGGCATCCAGTTCACCAGCCGACTTTGGCAGAGACTTCAGGAGGCTTTGGGCACTCGTTTGAGCTTCAGTACAGCATTTCATCCGCAGACCGACGGACAGTAAGAGCGGACCATTCAGACTCTCGAGGACATGCTCAGAGCGTGCGTTTTAGACTTCGGCGGTAGCTGGGATCGTCATTTACCTCTAGTGGAGTTCTCCTACAACAACAGCTTCCAGGATACTATTCAGATGGCACCTTTCGAGGCATTGTATTGGAGGAGATGCAGATCGCCCGTCTGTTGGACAGAGCTCAGCGAGAGCAGTATTTTGGGGCCGCAGCTTGTTGAGGAGATGACAGCGAAGATACAGTTGATCCGAGACCGGATGAGAGCGGCTCAGAGCAGGCAGAAATCGTATGCAGACAGGCGCCGTCGCAGGTTAGAGTTCGCAGTTGGCGATCATGTTTTTCTGAGGGTCTCTCCGATGAAGGGCGTGATGCGATTTGGGCGGAAAGGAAAGCTTAGCCCTAGATTCGTAGGTCCCTTCGAGATCCTCGAGCGTGTCGGCGCTGTTGCATATCGTTTGGCCCTTCCACCCAGCTTTCCCGATGTTCACCCCGTCTTCCATGTTTCGATGCTCCGCAAGTACCTTCATGACCCTTCGCATGAGATTCAGCACCCGACAGTCCAGCTAGAGCGCGACCTTTCGTTTGCAGAGCAGCCGGTGTCCATCCTGGATCGGCAGGTGAAGAAGTTGAGATCGAAGATTATACCAACCGTCAAGGTCCTTTGGCGTAGCCCGAGCAGCGAGGAGGTTACCTGGGAGACCGAGGGCGAGATGAGGAAGAAATATCCCCATCTCTTTGAAGGTACGCGTAGTTATATTTTTAAATTCGGGGACCGAATTTCTTTAAGGGGAGAAGATTGTAACGCCTTGAAAAGTCGTTTTGGTGTTTTCCTGAAAATCGGTGAAAATTCGGTATTTTTCCGAAAACCGTCTTTTTTGTTATTTTGCAGTTTAGGTCTAATTATACATAAAATGGATAGGTAATTGCTTGTTTTTAGTAGCTAATGAGTTATTTATGAAATTCTAGTCGTTTAAAATTTTTCCCTAATTTTTCAATTTTTTAATATTATTTTAAGCCGGTAAGAAAATACATTAAATTAGCGATAAATACAAATTTAAATGGGCTAAATTTAAGCTTTAAAATTATGTTAATTAAAATCTAGTTGTAACATAAATTTTTAGTATTTTATTTTGAGTTTTAACTAATTTTTATTATAGAAAACGAAATTTATTGAATTTAAGCTTAAACTTGCAATTTTGGACTTGTAGGGGGTCTTTTTGCATAAAATTATTTTTGTGCACTCTCTCTCACTTTTCCCTCACCCTAGGCCGGCCCATTTCCAGCAGCTCATGGAAGAAAATTCCATGCTCTTTTGACTTGTATATTGTGTGGAAATGGGGTTTTATTTTAAAGGTTTTTGAATTGTTTTTGGGTATGGTCTTTTGTGGTTGGTAGGAGTTGACCAAGACCTTTTTTCCCACACCCCACACCATCCCCTCTCCCTCATTCTGGCCGAATTCCAGCAGCCCCCCTTCAACTCTTTTCTTTTCATCTTCTTCAAAGAATTCTTCAAAGTTTGCTCCAAAAATTGCAATTTAAAGCTCACAAAATAACCCCATCCTTCATCCCTTTTTCCTTCACCTACCTTGCTTGGATCATGATGCTTTGAGGCCATCAATTGAAGCAAATTTCTTCTTGCTAGATCCATAGATTTGAGGTATAATTTCTACTCTTTTAAGTTGATATGGTTAGAATTCTTTAATCTAGTTGTTTAGTGTTAATTTTAGTGTTAATCCTAATCTAGTTTTTTTTAGTTAATGGTTGAAAATTAAACTAGGGTTTCTTGAAGCCATGTTTTAGTTAATTAAATCTTTTTAATTGATCTAGTTGTTTACTTAACCAATCTATATGGTTACTTTGCTTAAGTGGCTTGATGCTATGCTAATCTAAGTTAACTTGTGTGAAATTTTCATTGTTGTTGCTAATTGCCAAAAATCAAGAGAAGGGTTTGTGTTGGAATTATGGTTTGATGCATAGTTAATGGTTTAAAATTAGTGTAATGGCTAGCTAGTGGGTTAGTTTGGATTGTTGTGTTGGATTGTGTTAACTTTGTCGCTAATTTTCGATGTTTGTTCCAAATTGCAAATTTCTAGCTTACTAGGTTTTTTTGTAAATTATTGTGACGAATTAATTGCGATATCTAGATTATATTGTTGGCATATCCTATGACATTTAGGATGTGTGAGTGCGGATTTTTGAGTAATCGGGTTTTAGTTTGGTCGGGCGACCAATCGACATTTTAGTAGATTTTTGCGATTTTCGCGTGTGTTTCGCGCACTTTATGCACGTTGTACCTAGCTTGTGAACTATAGTATTTTCGTTAGGGAATTGCGTCGTTCTTGATATGTAACCTTATGTTTGTATTGATGTAAATTCCAGGTTCGGTCGCGGAGACGTCAGGCGCGGCACGAAACGGGAAAGCGGTGATTGGACGTGACTAGCTAGGGATTCCGGTGAGTAGATGTAACATCTACGGGGGACTATCGTTGGATGGCGCAAGTCGCCCGATAGTTTAGTAGCTTAAAAGATTCTTAGTAATGTTAGTAATTAGGGGTGTAATACTTGTATGATTATTTGCTACATTCATACCTTATATTGACATACATATACGAACCCATTCTATAGGACACCTGCACCATTGCCAGGGTTTTTATATGCAGCACGAGCACTATTCATGCTTACACACACACCCTGGTAATTGCCATGCCACCACACTAGATAACCCTTAAATTGAAACCTTTTACTATAATTGATACTTAAACATGTGCTATTGCCTTTAATTCCTTAAAATGAAATCGTAGGATTGCTATTCATGTGCATGTACCTCATCATATTATTTGTTCATGCCTAGTCTATTAATCATACATCGCAACTTGATTATTGATACCATACGCATTCATTATCATTGACATATGCACTTATGAGGACTTCTTGAGATTTTATGATATTTCTGGATTTTGGGGGAAAGCCGCAAAATTTCTAAACTTATTACTTTTTTTTAAATATGTAAATTGCGGTTTTTTAGTGATGTAAGTGTCGTCCACCATGAGTTTGCTGTGGTTTTCGAGATCTGTGTCGAGGAGTGGAGGAACCGTCACGGGTACATGGTGGGCCCGGTAAGGTACCCCGGGGCAAGAGGAATGTGTTGTCGACGTTGAGCCTGGCAGGGGATGGATTACCTACCGGTGACTGTTTTGGCACGGCGGATATCCATAGGATACCGACCGGGGCCGCGAGAGGATGAGATATTGATATTGAGATGGGTCAGCCAGATGGCTGAGGCCAGAGACACTATGACATGGATTTATGAGATTTGAGACAGTTTTTAGGTGTCGTTGCTGGACACAGATTGTTGTCGATTCTATGAGTATTATGCTGCCATTTTAAAAGTGTTTCAAAAAAACAAAAAGATATAAAATGTTTCTTATATATACCTATTGAGACCTCAGACATTCATGTTGCATACATACACCTGCTAGTACACTGATGTTGTATACACACCTGCTAGTGCATCCAGCCATACCTGTATTATAGATGCTAGGATGCTTGTGTGCATACTTGCGATAGCCTGTGTAGATGTTATTTATTACTCACGAGTTGGCAACTCACCCCCGTTGTGCCACAGCCTTTTACAGGTCCGCTCCGTCAGTACAGTAGCGGCGGGCGCACTTGCTTCTTTTGCCTCCTTTGCCTGGACTCGAGGTTTTGCTCTTAGGTGGGTTATATCATTATTTTTGTACCACCTTGTATATTCTTTGTATCTAGTGTACTCCATCTACTGTATCTACCAGTATTATTGTATATTGACCTAGAGATGAGACTGTGAGGTTTGTGGACTTTTATGCGGTATTTTGGGGTCGAGCTCACTTGAGTCGACATGCTGTTTTTCTTATGTTTCATTATGATTATTTCGCATGTTGTTGCTTTATATTGCGTGGGATTTGTGACCGCCTTGTGGCGAAGGGCTAGCTCCCGCTTGGGGATGCCTTATTTGTTGGATTCATATATATTCTTGTTGTACCCATTTTGGGGGCCAGTATTTACAAAGGAGACTCTGCCGAAATTTTCGGAAAAATTGATATTGTTTTTAAAAAGGGTTTTATATGACTTATTTGATAAACTCGTTTTCAATTGATTGGGTTCTCTTCACTCTTTTGCTTATTTGGTTTTGGTTTTTCTGGGCTTTGGCTTACTTATTTTACGGACGTCTTGAGACGTTTCGTAAACTTAAGTGCCAGTCACGTTCCGTACCCTGCGGGTCGTGACACTTGGTTGATAGAATAGGTGACTAAAGTAGAGTGACGTACCGTGGGTATGTTCCGCGGCATACTTACGACACGCCACTCCGCTTAAGGAACCTTATGATGTGCATATTTTCGAGATCAGTGATTCTTTTCATATCCATGATTATACATCCATTTGAGATCCTCGATTCTATTAGTTTCATGATCATACCTTCATTGATGTTGTTCCTTCTTATGATCATGTATCCACTCTGGATCTGTTGTTTTCTTTCTTGCCATTGATCTGCTCTCCTCGATACTCGATTGAGGTTCCTGTCGCCATGTTTGAGCGCAGTTTGGGCTGCTGGTAGGGTTACGGTCAGTGCGAGCTCGTCTGGTACGAGGGCCGGCCATTGTGTTTTCTGGTGACATGGGAACGTTTCGAGTTAGTATTGGTGATTGTGACCTCTGGTGGAGGCGAGTGCTTGGTTTTGCACCGGATGATCGGGCCATTGTTAGAGCTGCCAGTTGAGAGAGGACTGTTGATGTATAGCATACCTCAGAGTTTATGATGTTGCCTACAGTGCAGACAGATGGGCCAGACAGATGGGCCAGCTGTTGCTGAGATTGATGGGATGTCGCTTCCGGAGCTTGCGAGCTGAGATCGCCGGAGCTTCCAAGCAGATATGAGGCAGATGAATGCTTGTCTACCCGATTTGAGAGACGAAGGTGATTCGTTCGATGTATGCGCCGGAGCAGGCCCAGTTGAGTTGAAGATTTCCGGTGTGGAGAGTCTTACTCGGATCTAGAGCAGACCGGTTTAGAGATGACCGCCAATGTATTGCCTTTCCTGGAGGATTGAGGCGCTGTTCGGCGTACAGAAAAATGAGCCAGTTGTTGCTGCAAATGACGAGATATCGCCCAGATGATTGGAGCTACTGCTGCATTAGTATATACTTAGAGATATGATGGACGGTCGCTAGTCACCGAGGGTGGATGACTAGGGCGTGCGGTTCGTTCGCTTACCGATGCGAGGTCATCAGATAGGTTGCTTCCAGCTAGAGACGACTTCACGCGGAGACGTTGAAATTCGACAGAGACGATCGAATGTCAGAAACCTGCTATTCCATGTTTAAAGTATTCGGAAAGACATGCAGGCAATTCTATGGACCCTCTAGAAGAATGAAACCTTAACTCGACATAATGACCGTGTGAAAGCCTTTGAACCTTAGGGTTTGCGGCAGTTCCGCGGCGCCATTAGTGAGGCTTGAGTTTGCCCTTCTACGGCTGGATCATTGATGTTGTGGTATGTACTCGATGCTGTTAAACTGTACCCAAGATGTTGAGCTCTTGGAGGATTAAGAGGTTTTGACGAATCGATTGAATGGTTCAACTTCCTTCGGATGCTAGGTGGTGAGATGCATTTCTTGGGAGACTCCAGATACGAGGATAGCCGTTAGAGCGCAGTCCGTGTAGCCACGATGAGACGAGTCCAGATCAGTCGACATTGAAGCAGAGTGAAGTAAAGAGTTCGCAAGAGATTTCGACGTGATGACGTCCCACTCCGCAGACATCAGAGATGCGATACGCACGCAGAGGTGTTGTATATGGATACATCTTCCAGAAAGAGGAGCGATAAGTATGCAGCCGTTCCGGAATAAGAATTTGCTTCAGCAATGGATGATGACTTCCGGGCAATTCGGCAGGAATGAGATTTGAGAGAGAGACCTCGACAGGACCTTTCTGGAATACGATACGAGAAGACCTAGACCCAGGAGTGGTCATATTGTGCACACCCAGCAGGCCAGAGTTCGGCATCGTCGACGAGATAGTTGACCAGGTTTGGATAAAGGACCTTACCCAGATGCGTTGTGAGTTGATCGAGGATGGACGAGTATTGAGTATTCCTCCGATGGTTGGGACGCGTTCCCGAGGACCTATTCGGCCACACATCTTCTACCGAATGATGAAGCTACAGAGTACGTGATTTTGAGTCCGTGAGAGAGACTTCGGATTGACCGTGGCCGAGAACTGTGCAGTGCTTAGATAGCATGGTGTGACGTCATAGTGGACGACGATAGGGACAAGTGGAACCAGAGGTTCGTGCGAGACGCTGACGAGCTGTCATTACTTCCCGTCGAGACTAGAGACCTGATATGCTTACAGAGGCGTTGGGATGCGACCAATTTCCGAGACAATGCTGTGCTGAGGACACAGATGTCCATCGAGCGAGAAGAGATTATGCAAGAGTACCAGCCTCCGTACAGACTGGCATAGGCAAGATCGGAAAAGACCTTGAGCAGGATTCCTTCCAAGACACTTCTGCAATGAAAATTTCACCCAGGATCAGATGTGTCACGTGCATTCAGAGAGCCATAGGCCGACGCCAGCGACTTGCTGCTTTAGAAGTGGTCGTGAGGATTGACCGAGAGATGACCAGAGACGTGCCAGAACGGAATTGTACTCGTTAGCACACCTGACAGGGCCGATGAGCCGATGGATTGTGAGATTGGTAATCCGCAGAAGAGATAAGGAACCAAAGATAGAGGACGCCAGACCGTGAGCAAGAGGCAAGTGGATATCTTACGCTGCTAGCATTGGATGCACCGACACCTTCTCGACTTTGAAGGAGGGACTACCAACGACAGTATTTATGACTTGTGATTTTATGATTCGATTATCACGTATCCGACAACTTGGATTGTTACTGAATGTTTTTGAAGTTGGGGGTTTAAACTTAAATTCGGGGACCGAATTTATTTAAGGGGGGTAGATTGTAACATTTCGAAATAATAAAAATATTATTTTTAGGGAATATTTATAATTTAATATTATTTTATTGAATATTTTAATAATTCGGTATAATTAAATCCAAATAAATGGGGGGAAATTTTGGAAAAATTATGGAAAATTCTAAAATAGGGTAATTTAGAGAATTATGCCATTTCTAAGTTTAATTGATTAGTTATATGCTAATTTAGTGTTAATCGCGATTAAAAATCGCTAATCGGTTTTTCTAGCTTTTTGTGCAAAACATGCACATATCATCTTTTCTTACACTTGTGCATTTTTCCACCATGTTCCTTTTGGGTTTACTATTCTAGTGAGAAGGGTTTAGAGAGGAAAGAAAAAGGAAAAGAAAAAGAAATGGAAAAGGAATTTTATATTGAGGTTGGTGAGAGAGAGGTATGGTCTCCTTTGACCCAAGGACTTAGCCATCTCCTTCATTCCCTTCACTCATCCTTCTCCCTCTTCAGCCCTTGTTGCTGCTGCTGCACTTCACCTCCCTCCCCTCTTCAATAGCCCCAAATCACCATGAAAACAACACCAAAACCCCACTCTCATTTCACAAAAAGTGTGCACAAGCTTAAGATCTACACATTGGACCAAGGAAGCAAGGATTTTGGCCACTAGGGGCAACTCAAGAATTTTCTTGAGTTGCCAAATGAGGTATTTTCTGGACCTTAAAGCTTAGTTTATGCATTACCTTTACCCCATGTTTAGATAGAACCGATATTGTGTGTTTTGTGGACTTAAGGAAAACCTAGTTAGGATTTGAGGAAAATTTGAGTTATGATGTGAAATTGAGCTCGGTTGAGATTATATAAACACCTTAGTGCTAGTATGGAGACCCAAAACTGAGAGTTGAAACCCGAAGTACGGATTTAGAAACCGATATCGGAAAGTTTGTGGAATCTGTGAAGGTTAATTGGGATCTGCTATCAACCCGAGACTCTGAAAATTATTTTGGTTGGACAGTGACATGTGCAGGCACCCAGGAAGCTAACCCCTAGACCCTAGCCCCAAACTCCTTGACCCGGCCGCAGATTTATCCTGTTTGGCCGCAATTTGCGGCCAGACCTGCCCCATTTTGGTTCGTCTTAGTTTTGGTGTTCCCTCATCAGTAGTTTAGGCCTCTGGTATGTGTAGATTTGTCTAGTTTGACCTAGGGTGAAATCTGGAGCCTATTTCCTTAGTTGCTGTTTTGAATTCGTGTTTCCGTATTCCGTATTTTTAGTTCTGAAATTGTGTATTGTGTTTTACCTCGACTATTTGGCGTTTATACGACGATATCGAGAATTGATTGATGGTTTTGAAGGCGTGCCCATAGGTTCTAACCTATAGGCCCCTTATCGTATCGTTTTGGGTTTCGTGTGCCGTTTTAGCTTTGATTTGGTTTTAATACGCATTTACGATACTTTGACGTGTAGGTACCCCATGAAGACTTTGGGACGACAAGCAAGCGCATGGCGACGTCGACAAATGGAGACACAAGGTGAGTAGAATATATCTACTGGGGGAAGTCGGGTGGATGGCGTATAGCACCCCCACAGTCTGTAGTTGGTATACTATATATTATGCTTGATAGTACAGTGTGTCATGGATGTTGTGTTAGGTGTAGTATGGATAGCTTAGGGTTAGAAGTAAACTAGTATAGCTCATAGTCGCGAACCCTAGAATAGGTTTACACCCACACGCGCACCCTGTAAGTCCATGTCACGCACCCCACGAACTTGCTGGGAGGCGGAATATATGAAAAACGATTATCAAAGCTTCGTAACACGGACTTGAGCGCATGAATCGTAATCTAAACCATTACTAACAAAGTACTAGAGGTTTAACTACTAGGATAAGAAGTTATACCTCATGTTACTTGTCCTTCGGGTCTTCATCGCGGTCCTCCACTCCTCGTAGACTCCTTGGAACATCGGCACCTCAACGGCCTCCTCGAATCAAAGACGATCCACCTGAAAGCTCCTACGCGAAGCTTAATCTCAAACTTGAGATAACTAGGTTGCTCAAAGTGTTAATCTAAGCTACCTAGGGGATATAGAGTGAGGTTATGGATGTATTATTCTAGCTAACCCTTGATCTCAACTTATGAGAGGTTAGGGTTTGAAGAGAGTGAGCTTGAGGAGAGAGAAGGTGAGAATAATAATCAAATGAGATAATGAACTTATCATGATATATATGAAGCATTATAATTTATCCAAAAATCAAATAAAAGAATTGACAACCATGCTTCACAAATATCTTTGAGTGATTCATCTCCATGAGTCATTAAGCATTTATGATGCATTAATGACTTGGATGAATCACACAAATGAGTCACTAATCTCATTTAATGCAATGCCACCTTAACCCCTTAGTCACCTCTCTTCTAGAAGGTTCCCGACAAATTACGAGAACGTCCCTCCAATCCGTGAAAACACAGAAAAACTTTGGACTGTATAAATCCAGTAACCCTATACTAGAATATGGCTTAAACAGACTAGTAAAAACTGTCCGAAAAAGTCGTACGTGCGTAAACACACGTATGCGTCCGAACCCTTGTCGTAAAACCATACGACCTCTATATCGTTTCGCCTGGAGCAGGGAAACTCTCTGTGTGGGACTCTAAAGACTCGACACTACGCTGGCAGTGGGTTTAACCACAGACCGCAAGCGGCACTAGCTGTACGTAACGGTCCCCAGGTAGATGTCGATAAGAAGGCCGATGAGGAAAACCATCCGAACCCCTACTGAGCCTGATGTAACAATCTCCGTACAGTCCGGTCTGTTCGTCTAAGACTATCGCATATCAAGCCTAGGGGGCGGCAAGCGTCAGTCCCCTAATAGCTGTAAAAGTCGTGTCGGAGCGAAGCCCATTACACCCTGAGAAGCTACTGGAACCTACCAGTATATCTCGCTTGCCCTGGCCAGGGAATTTGCGTAATGGCTCTCTGACACAGCGCGATATCAACTCCCTATACCGGGAGAGACGAATCCTATCTAACCGCCACTGCCTCCAAGTTCTCGGGACTGCACCCAACTGCTACCTGTTTGCACGACTCCTTTGAACCGTGGTAGGGTAGCAATCTAAGAACAATAGGACACACTCGAGGCGAAGTAGTAGTGTCAAGTCTGCGGACTATGTTGTACTCATGTCACCTGGGAACTGTTAACTGACGATGGGTATAATACCAACCAATCAGTTCCCCGGCGAGTCCTGTCCGGTGTACCCGTAACCTAACGAGCACTTGTATACTATCTCCAGTACGACGTACTGATGGCTGTGGGACAGACCATCTCCCCAACTGGGATGATAAGCGTATACACTTAGTCTACTCCGGAATATCGATGCCCTATCTCGATAATCCAACGACTAGGGACCTGTATAGGATGTTGCTTACAGACTACCCAGCCCCCACTAGTGTGACTGCCATCACAACGCTGGTAATCAAGAAAAGATCCTATGGGCTCTACTAATATGTATAAGTGATACGTTACAAGAAACATACGCACATATTAAAGTAGACTCAAACCAAGTAGCATACTACCATTTTAAGCAAGACTGTTATATACAACTGTGAATATCCCAAGCTTCCATTAAGTAATATACATGCTAGTATGATACAATAATGGCCCATAAGGCATATACTCTAACAATCTCCCACTTGCACTAGGGCCATGAGCTGGCATATCGTAGACCTATCATCTCGAATAGCCTCTCGAACTGCGTCTGAGGAAGGGCCTTTGTGAATGGATCAGCAATGTTATTCTCTGTCTCTACTCTCTTCACCTCGATCTCCCGGCGATCTACGATCTCCCTAATCAGGTGATACCGCCTTAAGATGTGTCTGGACTTCTTATGGGACATGAGTTCCTTCGCTAAAGCTATAGCGCCGTTGTTGTCACAATACAGAGGTATTGGACCAATACTGGTAGGAACCACCTGAAGTTCTGTGAGGAACTTCTTCATCCAGACTGCTTCTTTTGCGGCATCGCAAGCAGCTATGCACTCCGCTTCCATTGTTGAGTCAGCAATGGTCTCCTGTTTAGAACTCTTCCAACAGACCGCCCCTCCATTGAGGGTAAAGACATAACCCGACATGGATTTGGAGTCATCTTTGTCACTCTGGAAGCCGGAGTCGGCAAAGGCCTCCATCTGGAGGTCTTTTCCTCCATATATTAGGAACATCTCCTTAGTCCTTCTCAGGTACTTGAGAATGTTCTTTACGGCTATCCAGTGCTTCTCCCCTGGGTTTGCTTGATACCGGCTTACTACGCTCAATGCGTATGCTACATCTGGTCTGGTACATAACATCGCATACATTATAGAGCCCACCGCAGAAGCGTAGGGTATAATCGACATGCGATCCCTTTCCAAATCAGTCTTGGGAGACATCTCTTTGGAAAGGGTGATTCCATGACAAGCCGGTAGGTTACCGTGCTTAGAATCATCCATACTGAATCTTTTCACTATGGCGTCTATGTACCTGGACTGTGAAAGTCCCAACATCCTCTTTGATCTATCACGATAGATCCGGATCCCTAGAATGTAGGTGGCATCACCCAGGTCTTTCATGGAGAATTTATGTGACAAGAATCTTTTGACTGATTGTAACATAGGAATATCATTTCCTATTAGGAGAATTTCATCCACGTACAAGACGAGGAATACTACAGCTCTCCCTACAATCTTACTGTATATGCATGGTTCATCTGGATTTTTGATAAAGTCAAATTCTTTGACAGCATCATCAAAACAGATGTTCCAACTCCGCGATGCCTGCTTTAGTCCATAAATGGACTTAAGCAGCTTGCATACTTTACCGCTGCTCCCACTCTGAATGAATCCTTCTGGCTGATCCATATAGACGCTCTCTTCCAAATTACCATTTAGAAAGGCCGTCTTTACGTCCATCTGCCAGATTTCATAATCGTGGAACGCAGCAATAGCAAGAAGGACCCGAATAGATATAAGCATAGCCACTGGAGAAAAGGTTTCGTCATAGTCCAAACCAGGTCTTTGACGGAAACCCTTTACAACAAGTCTAGCCTTATAGGTTTCAACCTGTCTATCTACACCAATCTTCTTTTTGAAGATCAATTTGCATCCTACGGGTTTTACTCCATCTGGAGCAACGTCCAAAGTCCATACTTTGTTAGTGTACATGGACTCCATTTCGGTCCGCATTGCATCCAGCCATTTTACTGAGTCACCGCTCTGAATGGCTTGCTAGAAGCTAGTAGGCTCATCATAGTCTATAATGCAATCCTCTCTATCCCCGTCTATGAGAAAACCGTAGTATCTCTCGGGCGGATGAGACTGCCTACTACTTTTGCGGAGTGGTGTGGGAATGTCCAGTTCTTCTTGAACTTCTCGTTCTACCATATTTTCAGTAGAAGTTTGTGGTTTTGGAATTTCTTCCAGTTCTATTTCGCTACCACTTGTTTCCTTTTCTAAAAATTGATGTTCTAGAAAATGGGCATTACGAGAAACAAAAACCTTTTGTTCCTCTGCATAATAGAAAAAATACCCCCTGGAGTTCTTTGGGTATCCCACAAACTTACATAGTACTGAGCGTTCCTCGAGCTTGTCCACATGCTGCTTTTTAACAAAAGCTGGACATCCCCATGCCTTCAGGTACTGAAGACAGGGTTTCTTCCCACTCCACATCTGATATGGTGTGGTAGGCACAGTTTTGGTTGGAACCTTGTTCAAAAGATATGCAGCTGATTCTAGTGCATATCCCCAGAAAAATTGCGGTAACTCAGCCTTACTCATCATGGAATGAACCATATCCAATAGGGTCCGATTCCTCCTTTCTTATACACCGTTGTGTTATGGTGTGTATGGAGGAGTAAGCTGAGAGAGAATACCATTCTCTTTTAAGTAACCCAGGAACTCGGCACTTAAGTATTCACCACCTCGATCGGATCTCAGTGTTTTTATACTCTTGCATGTTTGTTTTTCCACTTCATTCTTGTATTCTTGGAATTTCTCAAAGGCCTCGGATTTAGGTTTCATCAAGAACACATGTCCATACCTAGAGAAATCATCCGTAAAAGTAATGAAGTAGGAATAACCACCTCTCGCATGTGTAGACATTAGACCGCATACGTCACTGTGTATGAGTCCCAAGAGCTCGCTTGCTCTTACTCCGTGTCCAGTAAACGGAGTCTTGGTCATTTTTCCCATGAGACAAGATTCACAAGTAGCATAAGATTGATATTCGAACGGATTCAAATATCCTTCTCTATGTAACTTCGTCAACCTTCTTTCATTGATGTGACCTAGTTTACAATGCCATAAGAAAGCCTGATTTAATTCCGGAGACTTTCTTTTAAGTGTATTCTGGACATTGAAAACCTGAGCTTGACTTAATACGTATATACCGTTATCTAATGTACCTGACCCAATCATAACTTGATTTAGGTGGATGAATACTACATCGCTTTCGAATGTAAAATTATATCCCTCTCTTAAAAGTGAGGACACTGATATGATATTACAAGTCATACTAGGTACATACAGACAGTTACGTAAAATCAATATCTGCCCACTTGTCAAACCTAGGCGATATTCTCCCACGGATTCAGCGTCCACGCTCATTCCGTTTGCAACTCTGAGAGACCAATCACCTACCTTTATAACTCTACGGTTTCTCAAAGCATGTAATGAATTACAGATATGAGATCCTGCTCCGATATCTAGTACCCAGGAAGTAGAGTTAATTGACAAACAGTTCTCTATTACTAATACACTTGAGGCTGAAGCCACAACACGCTTCGTATCCTGGCTACTGGCTTCTAAAGCCCTGCAATCTTTCTGCCTATGCCCAATCCCATAACAATAGGAACGTCCCTCTTTTACTATATCCAGTCCCGAAACTTTTGCCCTTCTCTTTCCTTCTACTTCCCTGGTTTCTTTCAGGGTAGAAGGTAAAGACTGTAGAATCAAGTCAGTATCTGACTCGTTTCCCAACACGGTCTCCAGGTCCTGGAGCTCATCAATACAGCTAGTCATTATAAGGACGTTGTCCCCTACAGATGACCCGTCAGCCAACCTCGCTTGAATTAATTTGTTTGAGGTCTCATATCTTGCGATATGAGATTGCTCTCCATATAAATCTTTGTTATGGAGAAAGATGGAAACCCAGTCCATCTTCTCGTGCTGCTTTTGGTATATACCATCAACTGAAGCTAACACGAGGCACTTAGCTTTCGCTTTATCCTTTTCCTTTGTCCGACGGATATCCATATCCGCGACAGTGGAAACTGGACCTGGGACGGCGGGATCTTGAGTAGTAATAGGGTGGTCCAGCTTGTCATAGGTAATGGACATCTGGACAGACCTTTGCCAGTCATATAATCAGATTCAGTCAAATTATTATCTAGATGTAACCTATGTGTGGTCACAAGGTCGCTGCAATTTAAGAGAGAGAAGAAATAACTATTAGCATGATGCTCTTGCAAGTTTAGAGTGGTTTAATTTATCTAAACAGGATGGCTCCCACTGTTTCTCGAATCCCTCCTCAAACCATAAAAGAAGAATTAGCCAGGACTATTCTCACCGTATAATTCTTGCTTAACCGTACAGCCAGGTTAGTGTCGATACTTCGAGGGAGGTTTTCCAACGCTTTCGCGAAGTTCCTTAATTAAATAACCTCTTTTCTCTGGGGGCGTAACCCCGCTGACACCTTTCTAGGCACCTACTTGGTTTATAGCATTGATCGTTAAGTGACGAATCTCCTGATAAGTAGTATATACTCACAGTAGGATCGGGATCCAAAATATCATCGTATGATAATGTTGAAGGAATCCTACCAACATTCATCAAACTCCAAAATGGTATGCTTTCTCTGCAAATTTCAGTTTCTTTAGAAATTCCCGATTTAAATTTTTGCCCCATGCTCTTATGACCTTGACGAAGGCCAACATATCATAAGTCACATGTCAAGTTCTACCCGTCATTGTCCAGGTTAATTTAAACCCACCCGTACATAGCCTTGACGAAGGCTAAAACAGTAGTACGACTGTCCCAAACCAACGCATCTATCTATGCTACAGATAAATATCCAGCAGCTACCAATCACTATGCCTTGGCGAAGGTCAAAATACATAGCTTGAATATTACTGAATATTTAACTGAAATGACGGAG
Organism: Agapanthus africanus; assembly: GCA_030015575.1. Lineage (NCBI taxonomy): Eukaryota > Viridiplantae > Streptophyta > Magnoliopsida > Asparagales > Amaryllidaceae > Agapanthus > Agapanthus africanus. The sequence continues at coordinate 530,399,656 of JASDDO010000014.1, forward strand.
GGCTACGGCTGGTTTTTGCAAAACCGTTAACGTAGTGAACTTGATATAATCGAAGGAACCTGATACTTTTTAAAAGGAGTGGTTAAAGCTCCGCAATTAAAAAATCTGATATTTTAAAATAACCGAGTGGTTTCCTTTAAATTTGTTCCAACGATTAAACTTTGGTTTATTTTCTTTGCATTATAATAATGCGTCCCATCAATTATCATATCATTGCAGAAAACAACGAAAATACCACGTCCTCTTATGCCATCCGCATTCGCCACGGGGTCCCGTCGTCACCCATTAGGTTACTTAACTAACGACAGAGCGGGGATTGGGCTAGCGCGGGTGTAAAACATAAGTGACGTCTAATAGCTATCATATATAGATATTGTACATTCGTCAGACGCAATAATAAGCATTCCAGATCACAGATGAACTTTATTGGATTTATTAGCAATCCACATTTTCTTTGAGCCTGCAATAAAAGACGGATTACACAGTTGTGATGAATAGCCATTACCCCACCCTAGACCCCTACGTGTACGGCAAACTACCCGCCAAGTACCTGAAGTGAAGCGGTCTCCCTCAACGACGTGAGTAGGCCACTAAACACTTCGATGTACCCGGTAGTTTGTGTACCCCGCCTTGGGTCTATCCTAGGAGCAAAAACAGTAAAAAGAAATAATACAACGGTGGCTACAAGCGCAACCTGGATGTGCCCCGCAAAAGAATATTGCATCATTTTACATTTACATCGAATGAATGAATATTAAACCCATCTCAAAACCCCGGCTAATCATCACAACAGTCCAACACAGTTCATATACACAAACAGTAAACATTACAGAAATGTGCAACCCCCCGCCAACCGACATACTAGCAGTTAGGGGAGGTTTACGAATACATTAAACATTACAGATAAAAACCCAATTAGCAAATATCTTAGAATATCGATCGAATACCATATTCCGTGTCTACCCCAAAAGTAAACCTGCACTGAAGCAACCTGGGTAGAAACAGAGCATACAGGAAAACAAAAAACACCAAAATATGAATTACTGTGAAAATCCGAGTCAACTCGGCGTTGACTCGGCGGCGGATCCGCGGCCAAAAGCACTTTATTGCCGCGGATCCGCGGCCGTCTTGCCGAGTTAGGGGCTCGTATTTTCCCAGTTTTCTTACAATTCCCAGCTGTGAATTTTAAGGTATGTCAAATTATTTTTCAGACACTTTTAAAATTAACAGAAACTAGGAATATCCGGGTTTTTGTTTTTGTGTTTTCCATCGATCGAACTTCTAATCAGTTGCTAACAAGCTAGTAATGGTTTAGTTGGCTCTGATACCACTGTAAGTCCATGTCACGCACTCCACGAACTTGCGGGGAGGCGGAATATATGAAAAACGATTATCAAAGCTTCGTAACACGGACTTGAGCTCATGAATCGTAATCTAAACCATTACTAACAAAGTACTAGAGGTTTAACTACTAGGATACGAAGTTATACCTCATGTTACTTGTCCTTCGGGTCTTCATCGCGGTCCTCCACTCCTCGTAGGCTCCTTGGAACATCGGCACCTCAACGGCCTCCTCGAATCAAAGACGATCCACCTGAAAGCTCCTACGCCAAGCTTAATCTCAAACTTGAGATAACTAGGTTGCTCAAAGTGCTAATCTAAGCTACCTAGGGGATATAGAGTGAGGTTATGGATGTATTAGTCTAGCTAACCCTTGATCTCAACTCATGAGAGGTTAGGGTTAGGGTTTGAAGAGAGTGAGCTTGAGGAGAGAGAAGGTGAGAATAATAATCAAATGAGATAATGAACTTATCATGATATATATGAAGCATTATAATTTATCCAAAAATCAAATAAAAGAATTAACAACCATGCTTCACAAATATCTTTGAGTGATTCATCTCCATGAGTCATTAAGCATTTATGATGCATTAATGACTTGGATGAATCACACAAATGAGTCACTAATCTCATTTAATACAATGCCACCTTAACCCCTTAGTCACCTCTCTTCTAGAAGGTTCCGGACAAATTACGAGAACGCCCCTCCAATCCGTGAAAACACAGAAAAACTTTAGACTGTATAAATCCAGTAACCCTACACTAGAATATGGCTTAAACAAAAGCCGACTAGTAAAAACTGTCCGAAAAAGTCGTACGTGCGTAAACACACGTATGCGTCCGAACCCTTGTCGTAAAACCATACGAACTCTATATCGTTTCTCCTGGAGCAGGGAAACTCTCTATGTGGGACTCTAAAGACTCGACACTACGCTGGCAGTGGGTTTAACCACAGACCGCAAGCGGCACTAGCTGTACGTAACGGTCCCCAGGTAGATGTCGATAAGAAGGCCGATGAGGAAAACCATCCGAACCCCTACTGAGCCTGATGTGACAATCTCCGTACAGTCCAGTCTGTTCGTCTAAGACTATCGCATATCAAGCCTAGGGGGGCGGTAAGCGTCAGTTCCCGAATAGCTGTATAAGTCGTGTCGGAGCGAAGGCCATTACACCCTGAGAAGCTACTGGAACCTACCAGTATATCTCGCTTACCCTGGCCAGGGACTTTGCGTAATGGCTCTCTGACACAGCGCGGTATCAACTCCCTATACCGGGAGAGACGAATCCTATCTAACCGCCACTGCCTCCAAGTGCTCGGGACTGCACCCAACTACTACCTGTTTGCACGACTCCTTTGAGCCATAGTAGGGTAGCAATCTAAGAACAATGGGACACACTCGAGGCGAAGTAGCAGTGTCAAGTCTGCGGACTATGCTGTACTCATGTCACCTGGGAACTGTTAACTGACGATGGGTATAATACCAACCAATTAGTTCCCCGGCGAGTCCTGTCCGGTGTACCCGTAACCTAACGAGCACCTGTATACTATCTCCAGTACGACGTACTGATGGCTGTGGGACAGACCATCTCCCCAACTGGGATGAGAAGCGTATACACTTAGTCTACTCCGGAATATCGATGCCCTATCTCGATAATCCAACGACTAGGGACCTGTATAGGATGTTGCTTACAGACTACCCAGCCCCCACTAGTGTGACTGCCATCACAACGCTGGTAATCAAGCAAAGATCCTGTGGGCTCTACTAATATGTATAAGTGATACGTTACAAGAAACATACGCACATATTAAAGTAGACTCAAACCAAGTAGCATACTACCATTTTAAGAAAGATTGTTATATACAACTGTGAATATCTCAAGCTTCCATTAAGTAATATACATGCTAGTATGATACAATAATGGCCCCTAGGGCATATACACTAACACATCCTTGCATATTCACTATACTTACACGGTGTTGATGATGATATTGGATGACATTGGAGATGAGTCGATTATTTTGGGCATTGTGCCGTGAGATCGGTGATGTGATGTGATTCGTACTTGCGATACGACATGTGATCTTAGCGGGCCGTTGGGCATGTGTTTTACCCCCGCTTTCATACTTATATAGATGGTATTGATTTTTACTAGACTTAGATCAGTACCCCAGATTATGTGATATGATGATAATGATACCTGATATTTGATGAGAGGAATGTGATATTTACCCGTACCCAGCTATTGGGATGTCGTACGACGATTTACCGTACGAGCTTTATACTGATGATAGATCCGCACTCATGACTTGAGAATGCCATATGATATATTTTATCGTACGCAATACTATTGAGGCGGGATCACCGACTATATATATATATATATATCGACTCAGATTTAGGTGGATTCCATACCCCTCCCGGTTGACTTGATGCTTAGATCTGTAGTTTGCATAGTAGATGTTAGACTAGACCCGAGTCATACCTATTTCAAAAACTAACGAATCGGGAATATCTTAAAAACATTGTAGCCCTTAGTTTACCAAAAACCCCTATTTGTCTTATTTCAAATGGCAAGCTGCATTACTATTCATTTATCATTTACTCTATGGCTCGCATTTGCATTGCATGCTTATATGTAATTGATTCATATTCCTTTGTGCATGTGCCTTTACATAGTTCCATGCTCATATTAGTGTTTCGGGTTGCATGCATTATAATTCATGGATTTCGCACTGTGATATGGTTGCTTATGATGATTCTGGATTGTTTTACTTCCGCGTATATATATCAGTGGTATGGGACGCTGAAATATATATGTATACCCATAGTATATATATATTAGTGGTATGGGACGCCGATATATATATACACCTATTTAATATATCATCATGATGATCTATACAAACTTATATATGCATTCCGATATTTGAGAGTGGGGCTGACCCGAACTGATGGATGCCCGATATATGAGAGTGGGGCTGACCCGGACTGAAGGATGCCCGATATATGAGAGTGGGGATGACCCGGACTGACGGATGCCCGATATATGAGAGTGGGGGCTGACCCGGACTGACGGATGCCCGATATATGAAAGGAGCCTATGTGCTCGGAGCCTATGTGCTCGATATGAGAGGAGCCTTTATGGTCGATGGTATATTATATCTCCCCTACCCACATTTATTTTATATGCATTGCATCATGTATTAGTAGTACCTGATAGAGTACCTTCATGGATGTTGCATACATATCGGATACATGATATATGGGATTTACTTGATATTGAGATATATATTTGTGTCGATGCTCGACACTGATTTTCTGATGACTTCATTCGGGATACCTTCTGCTTTTATTCCACCGCATACATACATCATATTTATGATATGGTATTATGTGAGGCACTGGCACGAGTTCTTGGCAATACACTTATGTTCAGATGTTACTTTGCCACTTTACCATGCTTCAGACTTATTCATTTGAGGTTTATATTATATACTGATTGTATTGACCTAGGATTAGGTCTTGCTTTCGATTTCTGCTTGTAGATATTTTCTATTCACGAGTTGGCAACTCATCCCCGTTGTGCCACAGTCCTTGCAGGTTTGCCGTACAGGTTCCATAGCGGCATTTCTGGCACACTGCTTTCCTTCGCGGGTGATTTGCTTGGTAGGTGGGTTCCTTGTATCAGAACCGCCGTTGTACATGTATCATCCATTGTATCTAGAAATCCATCAACCAAAACTTGTATATTGTTTCAGACTTAGGCACTAGTGATGTATTATTTCGACCTTAGAGTCGCGCTCAGTAGTATTACGATTTTCTTGCTTATTGGAGATTCTCTTGGGTTTTGATCCTCGCCCTTCGGCGTTGTATATTATATTGCTTGTGTGGGTTGTACTCTTTTTTATGCGTAGTAAGTGTTTGATAAGATGCCTCAATGGAAAATAATTTACAAAATATGTTTCTTTACTCTTAAAAGGGTTTTAGATTTCTGGGCTTTTGGCTTACTTGGATCAGATGGAGTCCTATAGACTTCATATGGTTCAAGGGCCAGTCATGTGCTCTTTCGGGTCGTGACATGTATGCAACAATCATGTAAGGTACACTATCAGGTAATACTAATACATGAAGCAGTGCATATAAAATAAAGTATGTAAATGCAACAGTCATGGAAAGTACTCTATCAGGTACTACTAATACATGAAACGGTGCATAAACAATAACTGTGTAGTATGGAATAAAACATGTCATTCCCACGGAAATTCTAACCTCGTGGTAGGACCAAAATCCTACAAGACAATCAAATTTCCAATTTCCACAAATCAGCCCCCAAATTGGCTCTCATATCATGTAAGTTTCGTATATCCTCAATGTACCACATCAAGTAAATCTCATATATCATGAATGTCCAACATCAAGTACATCTCATATATCACGAATGTACAATATCACTATATCCCACATATCCTGTGTGTACAATATCATTATATCCCACATATCTTGTGTGTGTGTGTGTGTATATATATATATATAAGTATGAGGATATCAACCCCGTATGTCCACCGACGATACGTAGAAATCATGGAAAACCTGAGTGTCAAACACCGACACTTGAAACATCATGAAACCCGTGTCTAGCATCGACACGTAAAACTCAGGTACTGTCACCACGACAGGCCCTGACGATATGTCGTACATCACTCCGGTCGGTATCCCCATGATAACCGCCAAGTACAAATACAATCACTGGTAGGTACATTCCCACCTTCCAGGCTCATCGTCTGTACCACGAACATCTTGCCAAGGGGAACCGTACCGGGCTCCACCATGTACCCGCACACAGCCCACTCACTCCTCGCATCGGGTATATATCACAAATCTCAGAACTGAGAAATCTCATGGTGGATGCATCAAAATATCATATCAAGGGAAACCGGGTTTTTCAAATAATGCATAATTTCATGAAACTACCACGGTCCCCAAATCCATAAAACGTCATGAAAAATCCATATCTCAATACGAAAATCCATGAATATAATATACGCAACATGAAACTGAAATGCAAGCGTATAAAGGAAAAGTCGCTATTTAACTGCAACCAGTTAAAATATAAATCATGCGGTTTATAATTTCTCCAAGTCTATATAACATCAAATAAAGGTGCACATGTAGCTATAACAAGAAATATGGGTAACATGTAGGTATAGCAAAGTATAAGTATCTACCTATCAGTAATGATGTAATATACCCTCCAGGTATAAGCAAGGTATACACGTAGCTATGTCATTATGTGTGTATGTACATATCGCTAATGGTACAATACCCTATAGGTAATACAGGTAACTAGCATATAAGCAAGTCACGGCATATGTGTAAGCATGTAGGTATACAGGTATGCTATAAGTCATATGCATAAAGAAATATGAATCAATGTCTCAATGTCCCTAACCAGACAATATCATATCTATCAATGGGTTGTGCGTGACATGGCAATTATTGACGGTGTGAGTGGCATACAATCAGTGCTCGTGCAACATAAGCCGTCAATAATAGGGCTGTGTCCTAAGGATACTAGTCCAGGCACAACAAGTAACTAAGCAACAGGGTGAAAGCGCAACTCTATATATGCAATAGAATATGCGACAAAACAACATCTCTAGCCCAGACGCATAACGCCATGCGGGCGATTCCCCTGTAGATGTTAAATCTACTCACCAACTGTCCTGGCTAAGCAAAGCCAACCACCTGTTTCCCCCACTTCGCAGCGTCCGAAGTCCCTGCCTGCGAACCTAAAACAACAAAACGATAACACAAGTGTATATTAGCAAACGACCAAAAACACGTACAAACTACGTTTTACCGACACACCAACTCCAAACCTACTCCCAAGTGTTTGTATTGTAGCTAACGTACGTAGCGACACGACGAAACCAACCCAAGAGCAAAACCAGCACGAAGTGCACGGACCGTGTCGAATAACGTATCGCGCGTAGTCGTATCACTAGAAACTACCTATGTGATCCCAGATTTTTCATACAGAGAAAACTAAACAATCAAACAGAACCAAACACACATAATCCACTGTAGACACCTACCCACAAAAACCCAAACACAAAACTCCACCAGAATTCCGGCGTCGCAAAAAGTCCCCTTCACGTCGCCGGCTGAGTCCGAGCTCCTTGGGTTCATGCTCCAGGTGATGTCCTATGGTCACTGGTACGACATAACTACACTGTTTTGTTTTCTAGTAAAATCTCGGGGTCACGGCAGGTCACAAATATCACAAACGACACTAAAAATACGATATTTCGCACAAAAATTAACTTTAAATATTCTAAACTGAAACTAACTAGCTACATATCACAAAAACAATAAAAAGAACAGATAGGGATCATTACCTAACCAAAAGACCCCAAAGATCCTAGCCTTCCAAGCACCTAGACATCCAAGAGGCAAATCTAGATTAAAGATGTGATTTTGGTGAATTTGGTGATGGATTTGTGTGAAGAAGCTCAAGTGTTCAGTTTGAAATTGAAAGAGCTGAAGAATATGAGAAATGAATAAGTGAGAGAGAATTTTAAAAAAAGAAATGATAAAGGGAAAGAGAGAGAGGTGAGTGCACTTGCATTAATTTTCCTATAAATGCATTCACCCTACCTCATCATGCCACCTCCTCTCTCCAAAAGAAATATCTCTCTCCCTCTCACACAATTAACAAGAGGACTAGGTTTAAGTTTAAAGCAAGAATAGATTAAAGCAAAGGATTGGATATTGGGTTAATTGTCATGGTTGCTAATACTAGTTTAACACAAATAAACCCTCACTTTTACGTGCACACGTACGTGCATGCCCATAAAAAATAATATTAAAATAATAATTAAATGTTATAAAATGTGAGAAACCCGAATTGCTAAATTTTTTTACAGTAAACCCACATTACCGTCTAAACTAACACTAAGCGAAATCTAAGGCGTTACAATCCCCCCCTTATAAAAATTCGTCCCCGAATTTAAAATTCTCACTAAGCGTACCTTTAAAGAGATGAGTACAAAACTCCCAAATCTCGCTCGCAGCCTCTTAAGTGACCATCTCAGTATACGGCTACGTCCAAGAAAACCCTCCCCAGATGGCAAGACCTTTGACCGAAGTTTCTCCACCTGCCGAGCCACTAACACATATGGCTGCCGGTGAACGAAAAGATCGCGTCCAAGCTAAATTTCCTGGTGCTGAATCATGTGAGAAAGGTCATGAAGGTATTTGCAAAGTATCGACACAAGGAGTACGGGGTGAAAACTCAATAATCTGGGCGGAAGTGCCAAAACAAAGGCAACGGAACTAACTCGCTTAAAGGATATCAAAAGGACCTACAATCCTGGGATAAGCTTCCTAAAACGCAACACGTCGTTCATCGGAAAATCCGTAGGAATACATGATTTCCCACTGCGAAGTCAAGTCTGCGACCACCACGATCGACATAAGACCTCTGTCTGCACTGGGCTATCCTCATCCTGACCTGAACCAACTGGATCATCTCTGAAGTCTCTAGACTAGCTGGGGTCCAAAAATCCTACTCACGCAGAGACAGAAAAACAGAATGGCGATCGACACAACCTAACAACAAAACCTAAAGGTTGCCAATTAGAATGTCTCCTGATAACAGCTATCGAAGGAGAACCCAAACAATGGCAAGTGACGATCCCAACAGCCAACAGCAACGAGTACGTATGCACAAGCAAAACCTCCAGAGTCTATATAGTCCGCTCAACTGACCATCGTCCCATAGATGGAAAAGTGGAGCTAAAGCTCAACTAGTACCCAAGGCTTCCTGAAGCTTCTGCCAACTACGGCTAGCGAACAGGGTGTCTCAATTGGATACAACACATGAAGGAACTCCGTGCAAACGCACAAACTTAACCAAGAACAACTGAGCAAACTGAGCAAAACCGGAAAAACAAACACCCAAATGGAGTCACACCCTGACTAAACCTGGGTAGACGCCACAACGAAAATCATGGAGATCTGCTTCCATTCCCTCTCCAGATCAGTTAAAGATTGCAACTCTCCAGCCGGTCTCAATGCTCAACCTAAGCTCACAACAAGACAGACGCCTTAAACGAAATCCGAAACCTCACTCTCCATCCCTGTCCACCCGTAACTACCCTACAAGTCGCGTCATACAATAGTGGAACTCGGATGAACACAGAAAGCTGACTGATGTTCCTGTTCTAGGATTTCGCGTCTCTACCCATCAACAGGTACACACAAACGCGTCCCTAAACGTAGCACACCCTAGTCACAAATCAAGGATTCCGAAACTTTACCCTGCCGAATATGCTCAAGTATCACAGACAACGAGCATCGGTGGGCTGTACCTCACGAAAACGATTAAGGAAAAGTGGTCGGGCGCAGACATGAGCAAGCTGTCCCCTCAGAAGAGGCGAACCTAAGCTGTACTCCATGAACACACAAGAACTGTAGATCTGCAGAAGACTGTCTCTGAACTGCGCACAACTGGAACAAGCTAACCCCGGGCCTACGACTCAAGTATCAGCTACCACAATCGCCTTGCAACGGATAACCAAAGGATCTCACAAAACACAGTCCTCCACAAGCTCCATCCAACGGCGCTGTTTCAATAATCAAACCTGCTGCAGGAAGATGCACATTAAGCTCTGGTGGTCCGTGAAAATCTGACACGACTCTCCGAACAAGTAGTGTCTCTAAATCTCCAACGCTCGACCACCACGGCCATCTCCAAATCATGAGTGGAAAATCATGCTCGTACTTCCTCCAACTGTCGGGAAGCAAAAGCGATAACTCAATAGTGCCATAACTGCGAAAAATCGAGCCCCACTCGCGAAACATCACAGTTAAACAACAAAGTCGTCCGAACCAGAAAACAAGAAAGAACTAGTGCAGTTGTCAACCGAATCTCCAACTGCTGAAAACTCCGCACACATACCTCAGTCCACAGTAAAAGAACCTGCTTCCCGGTCAGTTCAGTCAACGGTGCAACGATACACCAACAATCCTGCACGAAACGGCGGTAAAAACCTGCTAAGCCCAAAATCTGCGGACCTCTATCCCGGATATAAGTATGGGCCAAAGCTGTACGGCCTCGATCCTCCTCGGGTCCATACGAAAACCGTCTCCCGTAACTACTAGATCTAGGAGTCAACACAATCAAGCCTGAAAGAACACTCAGAGGATTTAGCAAACAGTTGGTGCTCTCCCAATGTCTGCAAAGCAAATCCTCAAGTGCTGCACCTGTTCCTCACGACACAAGGAATAGACCAGTATGTCATCAATGACACCATAATAAACTGGTCGAGGAACGGCCTGAAGAAATCTGGTTCATCATATTCACGATTGCTGCTAGGGCACTGGTGAGTCCAACGACAGCACCAAAACACACAAAGCCCGTAGCACGCATAAAAGCAGTCTCCGGAATGTCATCACTCCGAACCAGCAACAATGATGACCTGATCCCAATCAACTTAGAAAATGTCTCGCACTCTGGAGCTGATCAAGAAATCATCAATGCGAGGTAAAGGATACCTATCCGCACCGTAAGCCGGTTCAATTGACGATCCATCAACACACAACCACAAACTGCCGTCTTCTCCCTGACGTACAGAAAAGGAGCTCCCCAAAGCCAAACACTCGGTCGCATAAACCCCCCAACAAACAACTCTGCAGCTGATCCTTAAGCTCCCTAAGATCTGCCAGCTCATCTGGAACAACGTTGGAAAACTCTCGCACGAAAGGAACCCGGTCTAACCAACCCACTATGGCTCCGGTATCACGAATAAAAGCCAAGAATTTTCGACATCCTTTCCTCAAAAAGCCGACAAGCGAAAAAGGCTGAATTCAAGCGGTGAGGGGCGGCACTACTGTCCCTCTGCACAACTAGAACTGACTCGCCGGGAAAACAAAATCTAACTGTTTTCTCACGGCAGTCCACAGACGCCTAGCACGTAGCTAACCAGTCCGTGCCCAGGAGAACGTCAAATCCAACATCTCTAGAAGGATCACAACGACGGACGAATCATTATCTCCTATCCGACTGACACACGACTGAAACACGTGTCGCGCAACAACAGAATCGCTGACAGAAGTTAACCCAACAAACGGCCGATCTAGCATACACAACTCTCAACCCAACCAAGGCACAAAGTGTGTAGAACAACAAGTGTATAGATCCCGAAAAAAACCAACCTATGAATTAAAAGAACATACACCACAGAAAACGTGAAACTCTGCACTGGACGCCCATGCGTCCCGATGAGTAGAAACAAACACTCTTGTCTGCCCTCCTACTCGCAACTGGCTGAACTCCTCCTCTGCCAAACTATCCCCTCAGAGCGAACACTCCGTGTCCACGACCTCTCTGAAATCGACCATGACGCGGTGTTAGGGAACAACTCCTGATGTGGTGATGAAGGCTCCCGCACCGATAGCATCCAGAATAAAACTGCTGACCCTCCTGGGGTTGAGAGCTGAACGACTATCCTCGTCCCAAGCCTCTGCTACTTCCGCGACGGTCACGATATCTGTCTCGATGCCTAAGCCTCTGTCTCTGGGCTGGTACACCTGTACGAGCCCTCCTCTGTTCCGGAACTCCCAAAGTCTCGGAAAAAAAGCTCCTCGTCAAAACGGGCTGCATCCACTGGTGCAGTATACGTAACACAAGGCTGAGTGCTGACTGCAAGGAACAACTGGGTAACAGGGATGACAACATCCTGTCGCCGCACTCTACTGGCCTCAACCAAAGACCTCATTTTCTGGCGCAAGTCCTGCATCTCTGCCACAAGCCTATCAATATGATCTATCGAAGGCGGATCCATCTGCTCCGATACAACGAGCGTGCCATCCTGGTCAGTCATCATCCCACACGAGTCAACTCCGACCTCGTCCCTCGCTGCATCACTCTGAGTCCTCATAGTCATCGGAGACAAAGGCTATAAATGGAAGAAGGATTCGATATGAACACGGAAATTGAATCACAAGGATATGTATCATCAAGGAAGGAATTTCAATCAATTTGTACTTAGGTCGCTTTAGGCAGAGTACCGCATCGTGAGTATGCCGTGGACATACACACACTACGTTACTCTGCTTAAGCTACCTACTCCATCATACCAAGCTCATCCTACACTCCAAAAGGTAAAACCCAGCGCTCTGATACCAACTTTGTCACGACCCGAAAATGGCACGTGATGGCCCTTAAACTACGCAACGTCTACAGGCGTAACGCAATTTAAGTAAGCCAAAAACCCAGCAATCTAAATCATCAAAACTAGAAAGAAATAAGAACATTGTTAAAACTTTTGAAATCTCAACCCAAATTCTTTAAAGTCCAACTTTTATCCCTTTAAAATTTTGGCAGCACTTCCTTTGTAAAAGAAGCCCCCAAAAATGGGTACAACATAATATAAGTAAAAGCATCCCAAACGGAAGCAAAATCCACGCCCAACGGCGGAAAACAACTACCACAATAGATATACAACGTCGTAGAGAAGAAAGAGACGATATAAATAAAATTTCATAAAAGACCTCCAAGTCATAAAATGAAATACAATATCGTCCTCACACCAAGTCTCTAAGTCATACAAGATAATGATAGATGGAGAGTACATGATACAACGAATATACAACAAGCAATATCAGATGACCGCAAAACCTACCTAAGAAGAACAACATACTGTCAAGCGAAGCGGTATCCGCAGCAAAGATGATACGATGGATGAAAATAGCCCTGCCTCTGACTATCCTGAGGAACACCTGCAAAACACTGTGGCACAATGGGGGGTGAGTTGCTAACTCGTGAATAGTAAATAACATATGCAGGTAATCGCAAGTATGCACGTACAACGCGAATCTTACATAAGCATCTAACAGTAATGAATGGTCATATGCAATGCAACCGTCATGAAAAGAGCACTAGCAGGTATTACAATACATGAACAATAATATGACAATCTGTATGCAACAATCATGTAAGGTACACTATCAGGTACTACTAATACATGAACAATAATATGACAATCTGTATGCAATAATCATGTAAGGTACACTATCAGGTACTACTAATACATGAAGCAGTGCATATAAAATAAAGTATGTAAATGCAACAGTCATGGAAAGTACTCTATCAGGTACTACTAATACATGAAACGGTGCATAAACAATAACTGTAGAGTATGGAAAAAACATGTCATTCCCACGGAAATCCTAACCTCGTGGTAGGACCAAAATCCAACAAGACAATCAAATTTCCAATTTCCACAAATCAGGCCCCAAATTGGCTCTCATATCATGTAAGTTTCGTATATCCTCAATGTACCACATCAAGTAAATCTCATATATCATGAATGTCCAACATCAAGTACATCTCATATATCCCGAATGTACAATATCAGTATATCCCACATATCCTGTTTGTGTGTGTATATATATAAGTATGAGGATATCAACCCCGTATGTCCACCGACGATACGTAGAAATCATGGAAAACCAGAGTGTCAAACACCGACACTCGAAACATCATGAAACCCGTGTCTAGCATCGACATGTAAATACTCATAACTCAGGTACTGTCACCACGACAGGCCCTGACGATATGTTGTACATCACTCCGGTCGGTATCCCCATGATAACCGCCGAGTCCAAATACAATCACCGGTAGGTACTTGCCCACCTTCCAGGCTCATCGTCTGTACCACGAACATCTTGCCGAGGGGAACCGTACCGGGCTCCACATGTACCCGCACATGGCCCACTCACTCCTCGCATCGGGTATATATCACAAATCTCAGAACCGAGAAATCTCATGGTGGACGTATCAAAATATCATATCAAGGGAAACCGGGTTTTTAAAATAATGCATAATTTCATGAAACTACCACGGTCCCCAAATCCATAAAATATCGTCAAAAATCCATATCTCAATGCGAAAATCCATGAATATAATATACGCAACATGAAACTGAAATGCAAGCGTATAAAGGAAAAGACGCTATTTAACTACAATCGGTTAAAATATAAATCATGTGGTTCATAATTTCTCCAAGTCTATATAACATCAAATAAAGGTGCACATGTAGCTATAACCAGAAATATGGGTAACATGTAGGTATAGTAAGGTATAAGTATCTACCTATCAGTAATGATGTAATATACGCTCCAGGTATAAGCAAGGTATACACGTAGCTATGCCATTATGTGTGTATGTACCTATCTCTAATGGTACAATACCCTATAGATAATACAGGTAACTAGCATGTAAGCAAGTCACGGTATATGTGTAATCTTGTAGGTATACAGGTATGCTATAAGTCATATGCATAAAGAAACATGAATCAATGTCTCAATGTCCCTAACCAGACAATATCATATTTATCAAAAGGTTGTGCATGACATGGAAATTATTGACGGTGTGAGTGGCATACAATCAGTGCTCATGCAACATAAGCCGTCAATAATAGGGCAGTGTCCAAAGGATACTAGTCCAGGCACAACAAGTAACTAAGCAACAGGGTGAAAGCGCAACTCTATATATGCAATAGAATATGCGACAAAACAACATCTCTAGCCCAGACGCATAACGCCATACGGGTGATTCCCCTATAGATGTTAAATCTACTCACCAACCATCCTGGCTAAGAAAAGCCAACCACCTGTTTCCCCCTCTTCGCAGTGTCCGAAGTCCCCGCCTGCGAACCTAAAACAACAAAATGATAACACGAGTGTATATTAGCAAACGACCAAAAACACGTACGAACTACATTTTGCCGACACACCAACTCCAAACCTACTCCCAAGTGTTCGTATTGTGGCTAACGTACGTAGCGACACGACGAAACCATCCAAAGAGCAAAACCAGCACGAAATGCACGGACCGTGTCGGATAGCGTATCGCGCGTAGTCGTATCACTAGAAACTACCTATGTGATCCCAGATTTTTCATACAGAGAAAACTAAACAATCAAACAGATCCAAACACACCTAAACCACTGCAGACACCTACCCACAAAAACCCAAACCCAAAACTCCACCAGAATTCCGGTGTCGCCGGAAATCCCCTTCACGTCGCCGGCCGAGTCCGAGCTCCTTGGGTTCGTTCTCCAGGTGATGTCTTATGGTCACTGGTACAACACAACTACACTGTTTGGTTTTCTAGTAAAATCTCGGGGTCACAGCAAGTCACAGATATCACAAACGACACTAAAAATACGATATTTCGCACAAAACTTAACTTTAAACATTCTAAACTGAAACTAACTAGCTACATATCACAAAAACTATAAAAAGAACAGATAGGGATCATTACCTAACCAAAATAACCCAAAGATCCTAGCCTTCCAAGCTCCTAGGCATCCAAGAGGCAAATCTAGATTAAAGATGTGATTTTGGTGAACTTTTGTGAATTTTGTGCTGGATTTGTGTGAAGAAGCTCAAGGGTTCAGTTTGAAATTGAAAGAGATGAAGAATATGAGAAATGAATAAGTGAGAGAGAGAATTTGAAAAAAAGAAATGATAAAGGGAAAGAGAGAGAGCTGAGTGCACTTGCATTAATTTTCCCATAAATGCATTCACGCTACCTCATCATGCCACTTCCTCTCCCCAAAAGAAATATCTCTCTCCCTCTCACACAATTAACAAGAGGACTAGGTTTAAGTTTAAAGAAAGAATAAATTAAAGCAAAGGATTGGATATTGGGTTAAGTGTCATGGTTGTTAATACTAGTTTAGCACAAATAAACCCCCACTTTTATGTGCACACGTGCGTGCATGCCCATAATAAATAATATTAAAATAATAATTAAATGTTATAAAATGTGAGGAACCCGAGTTGGTAAAATTTTTACAGTAAACCCGCATTACCGTCTAAACTAACACTAACCGAAATCTAAGGCGTTACAGTATGTTACACATACACGGATTGTCGGCTCACACACTTTCATCATCGATAATTGCTATGTCACTTAACAGTAGAATTGCTACATCATGCTATGATATACTTGCTATGTTCACATCACCATACCATGTCGCATGATATACTTGATATGCTCACATTTCTGTTCTATGTTTGCATACATCATGCTTTATGATATTACACATTGAGATGCTATTTTCATGAGATTCTGGATTTGAGAACCGTGGTTATATTTCAAAGGAAATGATGTATTATTTTAAAAAGCCGGTTTCTCTTGTTATGATATTTCGAGACGTCCACCATGTGTTTTCTCGGTTATGAGTTATGTGATACCCGATTCGAGAAGCTGGATGAGGCCGTTTACGGGTACATGGTGGACCCGGTATAGTACCCCAGGGCAAGAAAGGTATGTTGTGCAGTAGACGATGAGCTTGGCAAAGGGATCACTACCTACCAGTGATTGTATTTGGGCTCGGCGGTTATCCGGAGGATACCGACCGGAGTCGTGAGATGATATGGGCCGATCTGGACTGACGGAGCCCGTGGGCCGATCCGGACTGACGGAACCCGAGATATAAGGATTTACGTGTTGATGTTGGACACGGGTTTCATGATGTTTCGAGTGTCGATGTTGGACACTCAGGTTCCATGATTTCGATGTGTCGTTGATGGACACACGTTGGTTGATATCCTCATCTTTACATGCATATGCTTTCATGATATTTACGTGCATGATGTTGTTGTGTCATTGATGGACGCATAGATGTTATCCATATGCTGATAGGCATTGATTATATGGTTGTTACATATGCAGATACGGTCACCCTAGATATCATAGTATTACCTTTATGATATAGTTGACCTAGGAATCGTTGTTTTATTCGATTTTTACTTGATGATGTTTTCTACTCACGAGTTAGCAACTCACCCTCGTTGTGCCACAGTTCATGCAGGTTGACCGCATGGATCAGTAGCGGCATCGCTGGCACACAGCTCGCTTACGGGTGATTTGCTTTGGTAGGTGGGACATATTGGATCGTACCAACTATTGTACTATTATTCCTGTTGTATCTAGTTAACTCCATCAATCAGAAACTAGTATTTGTATAAGTAGTAAGACTTAGCAAGACTTGTGGTTGCGAGACTTAGAGCGATGGGTTATATGTTCGCTTGGTGGGTTTGATGTCTTGCTTTACATTATCCTTTTGTGTTGATCTTCTCCGTTGGTTGTCGTATACTTATATTATGACTTGCGTGGTTGGGATTCCTCCAATTGGCGAAGAGCTAGCTCCCGCTTGGGGATGCCTTTTATGTTATCATGTATATGTGGTTTTGGATCAAAATATACAAGGGAGGTGCTGCCCAAATTTTTAAAAGACGAAACATATTTTTCAACTAGTAAAATCCTCTTGTATTTTTCATGATCCATTATCTATGTATTTAAGAAAACTTTTGATTTCATCATACCTTTATTTCAAAACTTCACCTCTTTTATTTTCTTAAAAAGGTTTAGATTGCTGGGCTTCGGCTTACTTAATTTACGTTGCGCCTTTAGACGTTGCGTGATTTAAGTGCCGGTCACGAACTAAATTTCGGGTCATGACAAAGTTGGTATTAGAGCGTTAGGTTTAACATTGGTTCGAGTCTAGGTTTGACTATGTGGAGTCTGGGGCGTAATCTATTTCGGAACCTAGTCTTCTCCTTACGGAACTTAGACTTGAACAGGGGGGTATTAGACCCGAACTTTCGTTTTATAGGTTGACCCTGATTGATGGAGTAGGTAGCTTGAGTAGAGTGACGTACCGTACGTATATTCCGCGGCATATTTACGACACGATACTCCACTTAAGAAACCTTAAGATGTACATATCTTAAGACTTGTGATTCATTACGTTCTTATGATCATACATCCATTTGAGATCCTTGATTCTATTCGTTCCCATAATCGTACTCTCATTGATTCCGTTCCTCCTTATGATCATGTATCCATTTTAGGATATGTTGATTTTTTTTCATCCCTTTGATCTATCTTCATTGACACATGCTTGAGGTTCCTATCACCATGGTTTGAGCGCAGATTGAGATGCTGCTAGTGATGCGGTCAGGGCGAGCTCGTCATGGACGAGGACTGGCCATCATGTTTTCTAGTGACATGGGAATGTCTCGATTTAGTGTTTATGTTTTGACCTCTCGTTTGAGGCTAGTGTTTGGTTTTGCACCGGATGATCGGGCCGTTATTAGAGGCTGCCAGATTGTGAGAGGACTGTTGATGTACAGCCTACCTCAGAGATCGTGATGTTGTCTACCTTGCAGAAAGATGACCCAGTTGTTGCTGAGATTGATGGAATGTTGCATCTAGAGCTTACGAGCTGAGATCGTTGGATGCTTTCAGGCAGAGATGCGACAGAAGATAGCTAGTCTATCTTGAGTAGAGTTGAGCGACTGAGATGATTCGTCTGATTTGATGCGCCGATGCAGGCTCAGTTGAGTTGAAGATTCCCAGTATGGAGAATCGTATTCAGATCTAGAGTAGATCAATCCAGAGATGACGTTGTTCGTTGGATGATCTGATAGGAGATCGATAAGTTGACCAACTTCGGATAGAGGACCTCACCCAAATGCGTTGTGAGTTGATCGAGAGCGGATGCATAAAGTATATTCCTCCGATGGTTGGGCCGAGTTCCCGAAGATGTGTTCGGCTAGATATCTTCTACAGAGTGATGAAGATACCGAGTTCGTGATTTTGAGTCCGTGTGAGAGATTCCGGAGTGACTGTAGCCGAGAACAATTGCAGTGCGCAGATAGCCTGAAGTGACGTCGAAGTGGACGATAATGACGACGAGTGGAACAAGAGGTTCGTGCGAGATGTTAACGAGCTGTTTTTACTCCCCGTTGGAATTAGAGATCTGATATGTATACAGAAGCGTTGGGATACGACCAGTTCCCGAGGAAATGTTGTGCTGAGAACGCAGATGTCCAAAAAGCGAGAAAAGATTATGTAAGAGTACCAGCCTCCGTATAGTTCAGCATAGGCGAGATCGGAAGAGACCGTGAGCAGGTTCCTTCCAGGACACTGCTGCGATAAGATTTGCACCAAGGATCAGTTGTGTCATGTGTATTCAGAGGGCCAGAGGCCGACGCCAGTGACGTGTTGCTTTACGAGTGGTCATGCTAATTGGCCGAGAGATGACCAGAGGAGTGTCAGAGCGGAATCGTTTCCGTTAGTAAACCTGACCGGGCCGACGAGCCGATGGATTGCGAGATTGGTAATTCATAGAGAAAATGAGGACCCAGAGACAGAGGACGCCAGACCGTGAGCAGGAGGTAAGTAGATGATCTTGCTCTGCCAGTTTTGGGCGCACCGGCATTTTTCGACATTGTGCGAGGTGTACCTCAATGTCATTTGTTGTGATTTGCGTTTGTGATCCGAGTATCACGCTTATATCGCTTGGATTTTAATTTTGATGATTGAGTTTCATGATATTGTGTTTGTGCACCATGGTTGCACCTATTGGATGTTTTCTTTTGTGCACAGTTATTGCACTTGATTTATCTTTATACACCGCTACATCGGTTTGCGATTTATGCATATTTATTGCACTTGATATCGGTTTTGTGCCTTGGTTGCACGTGTTTATGATTTCGTGGATTTCATACGGTTGATTTGATTTTTTGCATGTGGTACGCACTCGATTTGATTTTTGCACTCGGTATAGCTTACATGTGCTTGCAGTGCATTGATACGTGTTTTGTGCATGCAGTGCACACGTTTATGATTTTATACACCTTGTTTCACTCGGTGTTGTTTTTATACGCACTTGAGTTATTGATGAGTTTCCGTGCACCTATTGCACCCGATTTGTATTTTCTGCATTGATTGCACTAGATTTATATTTCGTGCATTTGTTCCACTAAATTTTCATTTTGTGCATTTGTTGTCCCAAATTTATATTTCGTGCATTTGTTGCACTAGATTTTCATTTCGTACATTTGTTACACCAGATTGATATTCCGTACATTGGTTGCATACGATTTATGTATTGAGCATTTGTTTCACCAGATTTAGGTTTTAGTGCGCGTTTGCACTTGACATTCGTTTTCATGCATGCTACTGCACTAGATGTTTTATACGGACCTGACGCGCTTGGGTTGGATTTTTGCGCATATTAGGCGCATGGTGCGGGATTTTATGCGCACCGGATGCACTTAATTTAGATGTTATTCGTGCATGTCGGATGCACTTGATTTAGATTTCATTCGTGCATGACGGATACACTTGATTTGTATTTTCGCGCATGTTCGGCGCATGAGGTGAGATGTGATTTTGTGCACACCGGATGCACTCGATTGGGATTTTCATTCGTGCATGTTAGTTGCACTGGATTGAGACTTTCGTGCACTGTAGATACACTTGGTATTATTGTCGTGCACATCCGTTGTACTGGACAGATGCTTTCGTGCACACCCGTTGCACTTAGTTTGGTTTTGTGCACATTCGTAGCACTTGTATTTGTCTTTGATTTCCGTGCGCACCAGACGCACGTGGTTGTTGGATACGCTTTTTGAGGCTGATTTTGCTCTTGAGCATCTTATTTTCATGATGGGCACTATATTATGTAGTAGCCGAATAGGACTGATCTGAGGACAATACCTGAGTACTTGCATGCATTAAAAGTTTAACAAAAGGTTTTCAAAAAGGAGATATAGTCTCGCTATTTCCTAAGTGTCCGCGAGCGACACGAACTTTTACAAAGGAAAACCTTTTGGGATGTTTTAAAAACGGCAGAACGTATATTTGAGCAAAACATATATAAACGTATATTTATTACTTTACAAATGAGCGTCCATCACTTATGCCGTGAGTTACGAATCACACGGCGATTCAAAAAGGATTTTGCATGAGTTTTATTCAGTTTTAGGAGATTTTTCCAAGGATGCGTACTATATACGAATTATAGTATTTGACTTGTGCATATTGGATTTCGAAATCTGCATCTCCATTGTAACTCCGATGATTTGCGTGAAAATCCGATGATTTGCGAGACGCTTGACGGAGTTCGATTTTGAGTTTCATACTCGTTTTCAGGCGCACGCGATGCGCTGTGGTATTTCTGTATCTTCCGTGATTTCGGAGCCCCGTTGATTTGAGCTGATTATTGAAATGTTTTAGCATTTGGGGGTTTAAATTTAAATTCAGAGACCGAATTTATTTAAGGGGGGAAGATCGTAACATTTCAGAAAATATAAAATATTATTTTTGGAATTTAATATTAAAATAATATATTTCGCGAAAACTACCCGATTTGCGAATTTGGGGTTTTCGTAAAATGGTATAAATATATACCAATATTTGTGAAATAATTGGAGATTAAAATTATTTATTCATTTAAATATATATTTATCGGATTTGACATTTTTATAATTGATTATATGTAAGTTTAAAATTAAACTTGATTAGTGCACTACTAATCGTGATTAAGCCAATTCCGTGTTTCTATATTTTTCTATAGTTAGTGCACCATGACATGTTGCATTTTTGTTGCATGTTGTTTCATAGGTATTTGTTGATATTTGGTTTCAAAAAGAAAAGATATGAGAGTGTATTATCGTGGAGAGAGAGAGGGGGGACCAAATGATGACACGGGGCATGGCATGAGAGAGAGTGAGGGTGAGAATAAGAGAGAGAGAGAGAGGGCTGCCCATTTTCTCACCCCCGTTGTTCTTCCTTCATCTTCTTCAACTCATATTCCCTCCACCTCCACCTCCAAGTATCATCTCAATTTCCTTCTCAAAACCCTATACTCCCTTCATTAAAAATGATCCCCACCTCATCCTACACCCATTTGGACCTTTCAAAGTTGGATTTTGAAGACTTTGAGCAACTCAAGAAAATTCTTGAGTTGCCAAATGAGGTATTTCCTACACCATTAGCTTAATAATTTAGTTTCTATTTTAGTTTAGAATTGGTTTAGTATGGATTAGTGATCTTGGAATTTTCCAAGTTGAGGTTAGGATTTGAGTTGTGTTGTGGTGATGTGTAGTGGCTGTTGTAAGACCTTACTGTGGATTTTATGGCCAAAGAACACAGATTGGAAACCAAAATACGAACTTAGAAATTTACCCGTGTCGGTTTTGTGAAGTTATGTTAACATAATCAAGGATATGCACGATGGAGTAGTGGCAAATGTCAGAACTTGCGGCGGCTTAACGAGTGATTTTCCGATTACAATTAGTTTACATCAAGGATCTACATTAAGTCCATTTCTGTTTACCATCGTGATGGATGAGCTTACTAGAACTATCCAAGATGAGGTACCTTGGTGTATGCTTTTCGCAGATGATATTGTTCTAGTAAATGAGACGAAAGAAGAGGTTAATGCCAAATTGGAATTATGGAGGCAAACATTGGAATCTCAGGGACAGATTGAGTAGGTCCAAGACAGCATATATGCATTGCAAATTTAGTAACCAGAAAAGTCAAAACCATATTATTATAAAATTGGAAGGGAAAAAGATATCACCGAGCGACCAGTTTAGATAACTAGGTTCCATCATCCAAAAGAATAGGGAGATCGATAGTGATATTAATCAAAAGATCCAAGCTTGTTGGTTGAAATGGAGGAGTGCAACAGGGATTTTGTGTGATCGTAACTTTCCGTTAAAATTGAAACGGAAGTTTTATCGGGGCGTTATTCAGCCTGCCATATTATATGGTACAGAATGCTGGGCTCCTAAGAAGCATCATACACAGAAGATGCACGTAGCGGAGATGCGCATGCTTCGTTGGATGTGCGGTAACACTAGAAAAGATAAGGTGCGAAATGAGGATATTCGTGCAAAAGTTGGTGTAGCACCTGTGGAGGAGAAGATGCGGGAAAACCGGCTAAGATGATTTGGTCATGTGCGACGCAGACCTATGGAAGCACCGGTTCGACGAATAGATACTCTCGATATGGGCAATGGCAAAAGGGAAAAAGGGAGACCGAAGAAAACATGGATGGAGGTGATACGAAACGATATGGTTGCCAAAGGACTCAATGAAAGTATATTGTTCGATAGGAGTGAGCGGAGGCGGAGGATTCATGTGCTGGACCCGGCGTGATTCTCATGTTGATTCATGTAGCCTACCCCATATGCTTGGGATAAAAGGCTCAGTTGTTGTTGTTGGTGGTTTTGTGAAGTTATGTAGGCCTACAAGGTATCTGGAGCAACGTGTTTGGCCAGATATCTTCTACAGAGAGATGAAGATACCGAGTTCGTGATTTCGAGTCCTTGTGAGAGACTTCGGATGTGTTGGTTGTATGTATGCCCTAGAGGCCAGTATTGTACAGATGATGTATATTATATTGGATGCTTGGACATATATATAGAGAGGACTTTCTTGCTCGATATGATAGTATGCTATCTGGTTGCACTTTACTTTAACATGTATACTTGTCTCTTTATACTGTCTTATAGTTGCATGTTAGTAAAGCCCTTAGGATGTGTACTTGACTACCTGGACTATGATGCGGATCATACTAGTGGGGACATGGTAGTCTATAAGTACATCCTTCAAGGTCCCTAGTCGTGGGTGTATCGAGACGGGGCATCGATATACCAGTGTAGACTAGCGTATACGCTTCTCGACCCATGAGATGGGCGATGGATGATCCCATATCCATTGGTGTTTGACATCAGAGATGGTATACGGGTGCTCAGTGGAGACTGGGTACACTGGAAGGACTCGTCGAGAACTCCCAGATGGTATTATACCTCACGTCAGATGGCAGTTCTCTGGTGACACTTGTGCAGGTTAGTCTGTAGACCCGAGATCGTCATAGAGTCTTGAGTGATTCCCACTGTGCTTTGATTTCCACCTTACCACGTCCATGAGGGCGTGCAAAACGGTGGTTTTTGGGTACAGTCCCGAGTCACAAGGAGGCAATGAGCGATAGGAGGGGTTTCGTCTCTCCCGGTATTGGGGGTTGATGTTGCGCAGTGCTCGATTGGCCATAACAGGGAAGTCCCTGGCCAGGGCTGATATAGAGATTTACTCGTAAGTGTTACCAGTAGTTTCTCGACCCGTTATGAGCCTCACATCGGCACGACTTATCGGTTATTGGGGTCTGACGTTTACCACCACTAGACTTGATATGCGACATATCAGACGAGGAGACCGGACTGTATGGGAAGTGTTACCGGCAGGCTTTTACAGCAGTTGGAGCGGGCTTTCTTGCTAATCTTCTGATCGCGCAATACCCGGGTAGCCGTTACGTCCAGCTAGTACCGCTGACGGCTTGTGGGTGCTTGATGTGATCATCACCTACTGCCGGCGTATTGACGAGTCTTTAGAGTCCTACATAGAGGTTTTACTGGCTCAGGAAAAACGAAATAGGAGCGCATATGTGATATGTGCGGGACCGAGAATAATGCGAGTATGTGATACCGTATTCTATTCTCGTGACATATTTTATCGATCGGTTATATATGATATAGTCGGGTTATCGAATCAAGTGTTGATTCGATAAGTCGATACATTGGATGTTAGTCGGTTATATGTGATATGACCAGATTATTAAGTCAAGTGTTGATTTAATAATTTATTGTATAATTGTATATTTGATATACTACTTTACATTAACTAACACTTGTTCACTTTAGGTATTTTCTCACAAGCACACTTGAATATATATATATATATATATATGTGTGTGTGTGTGTGTGTGTGTGTGTGTGTGTGTGTGTGTGATATATATTAAAAGTGTTTTCTTTAGTATCATGGTTGATGATACACATGACATGGGTGTACAAGACATACACCATTCTATTTTTATGGTGGGTTATAATTATTTAAGGTAATTACAAAATTGGTGGAATTTTGGAAAGAGCATGAAGCTTGTAGAAGCTTGCTTTGCTTTGACAAAGTCCACTACCTTTGTCTTAACCTTAGATTTTTTATTAACCTAACCATTTAGATTAGCTATGGTTATGGCTCTACAAGAGTTAGTATATGATACTCACTCACCATGGTTAGCCTTCTCACTTGATCATTATCCTCTTCTCTTTCTTTAGTTCATCTTCTTCTTCATTTGTTAAAAGAAAAAAACTTGCTAGGGTTTGATCAAAAGTGAGAAAGCTTGTGAGAAATAAAATTCTAAAGAGAACCCACTTCCTATTTCTCCATCCTCTACTAGTCTAGCACTTTAGTTTAGGGTGTTTGCTTCACTAATTCTCAAGTTAGTGAAGTAGAAGCTTGAGTTGGCATCCCCTCGACGTAGATCATCTTCGGCCTCGAAGACTTCAAGCAAGGACGCGTCTTTCGCCTCGTGAAGCCATGCAAGGGTCCGGGATAACCACGATCGTAGTGAAAGGACTTCAACAAGGAGCTAAAGAAGTGAAGGACTGATCTACAAAGGTTGTATTTCGTGTTCTCTTGGAAGTAAAGTTGTTTACTTGCTATTTGTTTCGCCTAAACTCTAGTATACGATCTTGCTTAGGGTTGTTCGGCACATAAAAATTTAATTTTGGCATGGTCGATGCCTTGTAGAGCCTTGTTAGTATGCCTAGTAACCCTACAGTGGTATCAGAGCCTAGCTAGAGCATTAGGCGATGTGTTAACGAAGTTAAAACCCCGATCGAACCCGGAAACATAAATTTAACCCCCTCTCTGTACATTTTTTCAAAACTGTGTTTTTCCTGAATTAAAAATACCTAAAAAATTCAGTAGGGTTTTCTAAGCATTGTTGTGCAAAATGAGAACATGAATCGTACGGACGACCGCGTTTCCGAGGAAAATACCTCCTTGTGCCGCGGAACCGCGGTAGTAGAGTGACATTGGGATTTTGGTTTTGTACAGTAATGTTCACTTTTGATATTGGATTTTTATGGGTATTTTAAATTTGACTCAAGTGTTGAGTATTCAGGGGTTCATTTTGTAATTGTCGATTCGATCGGGAATTTTTAATTCGTTATTGTTTTCCGGATAATTTAGAAAGTATTAAAATGTTCGAACGGATATCATTAACTCAATTTTTCCCGGCACGAAAAACATTCAAGTGTTGAATTTTTCCCGAGTTTGAATCTTTCGGAAAAACGTGCATGTAATGTGATGGACCCTCTAGAAGACAACAAACCTTAACTCGATTATGTGACCGTCTTGAACTGCCTTTTGAACCTTAGGGTTTGGGGCAGTACGGCCTGCCACATGTGAGGCGTTGGCTTGACCCTTCTACGGCTGGACCGTTGCTACTGTGACGTATTCTGGAATTTTTGAACTCCGCTCAAGTGTTGAGCTATTTAGGAAATCTTGGGTATTTGATTATTCGATCGGAAAGTTTAAAACTGTCTATTTATCTGGAATGTGATACAATATGTGGAATTCACACAGTTAGGCATGAAATGCGAAATATGTGATATTTCGGATTTACGATGTCTAAAGAGATTGTGAATTCCAAATGTTGTAGTTTTACACTTTCTTTTCTGTGACCATAAGTGTAATATGTGATATCACCGGTTTCGTTGCTATATGTCAACGACAATTGGGATGCGTATATTTATTTACGTTGATGACATGAGATGTTATGTGTTGCTGGATATGTTATATTGGATCGTCGCGTTCTGAATAGCCGGGGTTTTTTATGTGAGATGAGGGTTTTTATTTTCATTCATGTAAAATTAAATGTATATAATATTCTTTTATTGGGGCACTTCCGGGATGAGGTCGATGTCACCATTTATATATTATTTACTTTTCCGCACTAGGATAGACCTAAGGAGGAGAGCACAAGTAACCGGGTTCTGGAGTCCAGTGGGAGACCAACTCGAGGAGTCGAGTCCGGGTCTCCTAATTCTAGAATTGGTAGGGTTGCTTGCCGCTCTCGTAGGGGTCTAGGGGTGTGGGTTTGGCTATTCATCACGACCGTGGAATCCGTGTTTTATAGAGGCTCAAAATAAAACACGGACGTCCTAGTATATCCAATGTTTCATGTGTTTCTTCTGCTGCGATATCAGTGATATGATCATGTGATGTGTTGTGATAAATACTGTATATAGTATATATGATATATTATATAGGCGTTACTTATGTTTTACACCCGCGCTAGACCTACCCCGCTCTGCCGTTAGTTACCTAACCTAACGGTGCACGAGGGGACATCGAGGCGAATGCGGATGGCATAAGTGTACGTCGTATTTATCTGTGATGTTTAGGTGACTTAAATGATGGGACTTCATTAATGTGATTAATGAAAGAAAAGAAACCTAAAAGATGTTGTAGAATCAAATTTTTCAAAAAGGGTAGCTACAGTTTTGCTTTGCATAGCGGTATATATGATATACCCTGCACCTTATTCGATGAGGAAAGAGCCGAGATCCCTTCACCGGGAGTGACCTCTTTAGCAAAACTGGCAGATGCTACAACACTCGGTTTGTTTTTTGATTGCTTTTGGAGTTTTGCTTTGCATAGTGATATATATGATATATCCCGCACCTTATTCCATAAGGAAAAAGCCGAGATCCCTTCACCGGGAGTGACCACTTTAGCAAAACTAATGAAAGCCTCAAAATCACTCCATTTCAAAATTCACTAGATTCTACGACGATATCAAGTTCATTACGCAATAGGTTCTCAGAAAAACCTATCGTAGCCCTCCGTCATTTCAGATAAGAACTGTTTAGTATTCGTGCTGCGTTTGTTGGCCTTTGTCAAAGCGTAGTGTGCGGTAGCTGAATGGTGCTTATCTTCTTATGCATATGATGCAGATTGTTTTAGGGTAGTCGTACGACCTTGTTGGCCTTTGTCAAGGGTCGTGCGGGTGGGTTTGATTCAATCAAGAAATGACGGGTTGAACTTGACTAGCATCCTATGATTTGTTGGCCTTTATCAAGGTCATAGGGGTTAGGGGCAAAATATTATCGGGAATTTCAAGTGTTGAAATTTGCAATGAGATTGCATACCTTCTATGAGATAGTTGGATCCCGATACCCACTGCGAGTAATTGTTACTCCTGGGAGAGTTTTATACAGGACAATTAACCGATCAAGTAGGTGTCTAGAAAGGTGTCAACGGGGTTACACCTCTAGGAAAACGAGGTTTACTTTAATTAGGTCCGTGCGAAAGCACGGAGAACCACCCTCAAAGTACCGACACTGGTCTGGCTGAAAGATTGGCGAAATTGTAGGGTGTAATTAATCCCAGCTAGTCTTTACTTTTAGGGTTTGAAGGAAGATTTGATAAAAACGGTGGGAGCCATCCTGATTAGATAAAATAATAACCAATCTGATCTTGCAAGAGCATACGCTAAAATGTTTTCTTCTCTCTCTCTCCAGGTAGCGACCATATCATGCCTTAATCAAGATAATAATATGGATGTATTGACCGAACCCGCATGTTATACTGTGCTGGGGAACGTTGGTTCCGTTCTTTCTTATAAGAGTTATAAGACTGACCAGGATATAGGGGAATACCAGGATTCCCATGCCACCCGAATGAAGAAAGTACATGTTGATGCATTTTCTTCGGGTGTGTTCGTTACAGAGAACTGTTTCTCCATTTCCTCTACGTCCTAGGTATTAGATACCGGGTCAGGATCCCATATATGTAATCAGTTACATGGTCTTAGGAAAGGTAGAGAACTTGGAGAAGGCGATAAAGACATAAGGGTTGGATATGGTGCAATTGTTGCAGCTAAAACCGTCGGGGAATATCACCTTGTATTGCCAACTGGTAATACATTGATTCTGAACGAATGCAATTACATGCCGAACCTGATATGCAACATTATATCGGTTTCTTTGTTGAGTAAAGAAGGATATAATTTTGTATTACAGGATAATGTTATGAACATTTTTCTAAACCAAAAGTTGGTTGGATCAGGCACGATGTGCAATGGCATTTATGTTCTAAATCAATCAACAGTTCTGAGCATAACAAACACACACAAGAGGAAGAGTTCAGAAATGAATGAATCCTTCTTGTGGCATTGTAGACTGGGTCACATCAATGCGACACGACTAGCTAAGTTGCATAAGGATGGATATTTGAATCCGTTTGAATTTTCATCTTATGACACTTGCCAGTCATGTCTCAAAGGCAAGATGACCAAA
The DNA here is from genome assembly GCA_030015575.1 of Agapanthus africanus. Classification (NCBI taxonomy): domain Eukaryota; kingdom Viridiplantae; phylum Streptophyta; class Magnoliopsida; order Asparagales; family Amaryllidaceae; genus Agapanthus; species Agapanthus africanus. Next base: position 530,429,022 of record JASDDO010000014.1, read on the forward strand.
ATTCCGTTTACGGGACACAGAGAAAGAGTTACCGAACTCTTGGGACTAGTACATAATGATGTATGCGGCCCCATGTCTACACATGCCAGGGATGTAAGTCCACGTTACCTCTCCCGGTACTTACGGGCTTGCGGAAATGATGAAAAACGATTTTTCAAGAGGTGGTAACATGGACTCAAAATACGGATCTTTGTTAAACAACTAACTAACAAACCTAACAAAAGTTTTATCTACTCGGTTAGGGGGTTATACCTTTCTTGAACTCATTCGTCTTCAACTCTTTCCGGTGTATGGATCGGCCTCACCTCGTCGTCTCCTTGCACCGAAGATGGATCCACCTGAAAGCTTCTACCTTTGGCTTCTTCTTCGAACTTGAAGAAACTAGAACACTAGGTTTGCTAAACCTTGTGAACTAGGATGAGTAGAGAAGTGATTTGGGTTTTCTTTTATCTCTAAGGCAATGTTTCTCAACTCATGAGAGGGTGTTGCCTTGAGCTAGAGAGAGAGCAAGAGGAATAGCAAGAGGGAGAGCTCAAGCAAGAGAGAGAAATGAAATGAGAGAATGAGTAACTCTTTTGCCATCCAAGCTCTCATAATCCAAAACCATCATAACAAAAATAGTAATCAAGTATTATGTGATGGTTCAAGTCAAAATGGCTATATCATTTCATGCACTCATTTTGCAAAAACAAACAAGCAAGCAAAAGTCTTTGCCATTAAATGATAGCCATTGTCATGATGATGGTCAACTAGTCCAACCTAGTCAACCGGTCAACAAAGTCAACAAGTCAACAAAGTCAACCCCTCAACAACCATGTCACTATAATACTTAATTAATATTATTGTTAATTATATTTCTTATTCTCATTAGGGTTTAGCAAAAAGTCAATGGTCAACAGTCAACAGTCAACAACCCCAATGAGAATCATCTACCTCTGTCTCTCTGTCAACTGTGCATACACACCCGCATCCGCGTTCCGAGGAACACGAATACAAACGAGATAAAACCAATCCCAAAATGTACACTAGGATCTGGCTTAAACCAAAGCCCGCTGGTGTTAACTGTCCGGACACCAAACGTGCACAAGTGCACGGATGTGACCGAACCCTGTCACAAAACCATGCGACCTGTCGCAAAACCATGCGACCTCTACTCTTTTGCCTAAAGGAGAATAGCTTTCTATGTGGGACTCTAAAGACTCGACACTACGCAGGCAGTGGGTTTAACCACAGACCGCAAGCGGCACTAGCTGTGCGTAACGATCCCCGGGTAGATGCCGACAAGAAGACTAACGAGGTGAAACCCATCTGAACTCCTACTGAGCCTGAATGTGACAATCTCTGTACAGTCCGGTCTGTTCGTCTGATACATCGTATGGCGGGCCTAGGGAGCGGTAAACGTCAGTCCCCTAATAGCGGTACAAGTCATGTCGGAGTGTAGCCCAGAACACCCTGAGATAGCACTGGAAACCTACGAGTATATCTCGCTTGCCCTGGCCAGGGACTACTCGTGTAATGGCTCTCCTAGACACAGCGCGATGTCAACCCCCAATACCGGGAGAGACGAATCCTGTCTAACCGTCACTGCCTCCAAGTGCTTCGGGACTGCACCCAAAAACTACCTGTTTGCATGACTCCTTTGAGCCGTGGTAGGGTAGTAATCAAAGTACAGTGGGAACACACTCGAGGCGAAGTGATAGTGTCAAGTCAGCGGACTAAGCTGTACTCATGTCACCTGGGATCTGATAACTGACGATAGGTATAATACCAACCAACAGTTCCCGACGAGTCCTGTCCATTGTACTCGTAACCTAACGAGCACCCGCATACTATCTCAAGTACGACGTACTGACGGCTGTGGGACAGACCGTCTCCCAAGCTGGGATAAGAAGCGCATACGCTAGTCTACTCCGGAGTATCGATGCCCTGTCTCGATAGTCCTGTGACTAAGGACCTGCATAAGGATGTGCTTATAGATTACCCAGCCCCCACGAGTGTGACTGCCATCACAACGCTGGTAATCAAGCAAAGATCCTAAGGGCTCAACCAATATGTAAAGGCGATATGCTAAAAGAAACACATGCACACATTAAAGCAGAAACAAACCAAGTAGCATACTACCATTTTAAGTAAAATTGTCAATACAAGGTGAATATTCCAAGCTTCCATTAAGTAATATACATACTAGTATGATACAATAATGGCCTCTAGGGCATATACACTAACAATCTCCCACTTGCACTAAGGCCATGTACTGGCGTATCGAAGACCTATCATCTCGATCAGCCGCTCGAACTGAGTCTGGGGTAAGGCCTTCGTGAATGGATCAGCAGTGTTATCTTCCATAGCAACTCTCCGAACCTCGATCTCCTGCGACCCACGATCTCCCTGATCAGGTGATACCGCCTCAAGATGTGCCTGGACTTCTGATGGGACCTGGGTTCCTTCGCTAAAGCAATAACTCCGTTGTTGTCACAATACAGCGGTATTGGATCAACAATGGTAGGAACCACCTGAAGCTCCGTGAGTAACTTCTTCATCCAGACAGCTTCCTTTGCAGCATCTGCAGCAGCGATATATTCTGCTTCCATCATCGAGGCAGCAACGGTTTCCTGTTTGGAACTCTTCCAACACACCACCCCTCCATAGAGGGTAAAGACATAACCCGACATGGACTTGGAATCATCCTTGTCACTCTGGAAGCTGGAGTCAGCAAAGGCCTCGATCTGGAGGTCTTTTCCGCCATACACCAAGAACATCTCCTTAGTCCTTCTCAGGTACTTGAGAATGTTCTTTACCGCTATCCAGTGTTTCTCCCCAGGGTTTGACTGATACCGGCTTACCACACTCAGTGCATAAGCTACATCTGGTCTGGTACACAACATCGCATGCATTATAGAGCCTACCGCAGAAGCGTAGGGTATAATAGACATGCGATCCCTTTCCAAATCAGTCTTGGGAGACATCTCTTTGGAGAGGGTGATCCCGTGACAAGCCGGTAGATTACCGCGCTTGGAATCTTCCATACTGAACCTTTTCAGTATGGTGTCAATGTACCTAGACTGTGAGAGTCCTAATATCTTCTTGGATCTGTCACGATAGATCCGGATCCCCAGAATGTATGAGGCATCACCCAGGTCTTTCATGGAGAACTTGTGTGACAAGAACCCTTTGACAGATTGTAGCATAGAAATGTCATTTCCTATCAAGAGAATGTCATCCACGTATAAAACGAGGAATACTACAATTCTCGCTACAAATCTACTATAGATGCATGGTTCATCTGGATTTTTGATAAAGCCAAATTCCTTGACCGTCTCATCAAAACAGATGTTCCAACTCCGTGATGCCTGCTTTAGTCCATATATGGACTTAAGCAACTTGCATACCTTTTCGCTACTCCCACTCTGAATGAAACCTTCTGGCTGGTCCATATAGACACACTCCTCTAAATTTCTATTTAGAAAAGCGGTCTTTACGTCCATCGTGGAAAGCAGCAATGGCAAGAAGGATCCGAATGGATTTCAGAATAGCCACTGGATAAAAGGTTTCGTCATAGTCCAAGCCAGTTCTTTGACGGAAACCCTTTGCAACAAGTCAAGCTTTATAGGTCTCAACCTGTCAATCTACACCAATCTTCCTTTTTAAGATCCACTTGCATCCTACGGGTTTTACCCCATCCGGAGCAATGTCCAACGTCCATACTTTGTTGGTGTACATGGACTCCATTTCGGTCCGCATTGCATCCAGCCATTTTACCGAGTCAACGCTCTGAATGGCCCGCTGGAAGCTAGTCGGCTCATCATAATCAATGATGCAATCCTCTCTATCCCCATCTATGAGAAAACCGTAGTATCTTTCGGGCGGATGAGACTGCCTACTACTCCTGCGGAGTGGCGTAGGAATGTCATGATCTTTCGAACCCTCTGGTTCTACTAAGCTTTCAGTAATAGCTCGTGGTTCTGGAATTTCTTCCAGTTCTATTGCGCTCCCACTTATCTGATTTTCCAAAAACTCAGTTTCCAAGAAGTGGGCATGACGAGAAACAAAAATCTTTTGTTCCTCTTCGCAATAGAAGAAATATCCCTTGGAGTTCTTTGGATATCCTACAAACTTGCACTGTACTGAGCGTGCCTCGAGTTTGTCTGCATGCTGCTTTTTGGCAAAAGCTGGACATCCCCATGTCTTGATGTGATTAAGATAGGGTCTCTTCCCACACCACATCTGATATGGTGTAGTAGGCACAGTCTTAGTTGGAACTCGGTTCAAAAGGTATGCAGCTGATTCTAGTGCATATCCCCAGAATGATCGCGGTAACTCAGCGTTACTCATCATGGACCGTACCATATCCAATAGGGTTCGGTTCCGTCTCTCCGATACACCGTTATGTTGTGGAGTGTATGGAGGAGTAAGCTGAGAGAGAATTCCATTCTCTTTTAAGTAATCCAGGAACTCGGTACTCAAGTATTTACCACCTCGATCAGATCTTAGTGTCTTGATACTTTTGCCTGTTTGTTTTTCTACTTCATTCTTATATTCCTGGAATTTTCCAAAGGCTTCGGATTTATGTTTCATTAAGAAAACATAACCGTACCTTGAAAAGTCATCCGTAAAAGTAATGAAGTAAGAATAACCGCTTCGTGGATGCGTAGACATTGGACCGCACACGTCGCTGTGTACGAGTCCCAAGAGCTCGCTCGCTCTTACTCCGTCTCCAGTGAACGGAGTCTTTGTCATCTTTCCTTTGAGACAGGATTGACAAGTGGCATACGATTGATATTGGAATGGATCCAAATATCCTTCTGTATGTAACTTCGTCAACCTTCTCTTATTGATGTGACCCAGTCTACAATGCCATAAGAAAGTCTGATTTATTTCCGTAGACTTTCTTTTGTGTGTATTCTGGACATTGAAAATCTATGGTTGGTTTAATACGTATATACCATTGCTCAATGTACCAGACCCAATCATAACTTGATTAAGGTGAATGTTTACAACATTACTTACAAACGCAAATTCATAACCTTCTTTAGAAATCAAAGATACAGAAATGATATTACAAGTTGCGTTGGGTACAAAAAAGCAATTACGTAAAACCAAAACATGTCCATCTGACATTCCCAGGTGATAGTCCTCCACGGCCTCAGCATCCATGCTAGCTCCTTTTGCAACTTTGAGGGTCATGTCACCTGCTTTCAAAAACCTAAGCTTTCTCAACGCCTGCAAAGATTACAGATATGAGATCCTGATCCGGTATCCTATACCCAGGACGTAGAGTTTATTGATAGACAGTTTTCAATAACATACACACCTGAAGCTGAAGCCGCAACGTGCTTCAAATCCTGTGTTTTGGCCTTCCAAGCCCTGCAATCTTTCTTCCAGTGCCCACTCTTATGACAGTAAAAGCACTCTTCCTTCCCCACAAGTTTCCCCGCTATCTTTGTTGCTTTTGCCTTTCCCTTCGTATCCACCTTAGTAACACCGCCCCTTGGTTTGGCGGGTGTTTTCTTCTTCTTTTCCTTGGCTTTCGCCTTGGACCTAGAAGAGGAAGATCCTCCTACAAAAAAAGTGGATGTTTCCCTACCTTTCTGTAGGGTGCCCTCTGCACTCCTCAGCATGTTGAGGAGCTCTGAAAGTTCAACTTCCTTTTCTTGGAAATTGAAATTCAAGATGAACTGGGTGTAAGTGGAAGAAAGGGACTGAAGAATTAAGTCCGTATAGAGCTCATTCTCCAACGTGGTCCCAAGATCCGCGAGCTCCTCTATGAAGCCAATCATCTTAAGCACGTGTTCCGCTACCGATGATCCGACGGCCAACCTTGCCGAAAACAGCTTTTTCGACACTTCGTATCTGACGATATAAGACTGCTCTCCATACTGTTCTTTTGTATGGAGAAATATGGATTCGAGGTCCATATTCTCGTGCCTCCTCTGATGTTCATTGTCCATAGAGGCAAGCACGAGACACTTGGCCTTCGCGCAATCGATTTCCCAAGTCTTACGGATTTCCCTATCCGCGACGCTGGTTTTGGGACCTGGGACAGGAAGAGCTTTGGTGGTAAGAAGATACCCTAACTTATCATAAGTGATTGCCATTTTGACATTCCTGAGCCAATCTTTGTAGTTTGGCCCTGTCGTTATGTTTTTATCTAGTAGTAACTTAAGTCCAGTCATGACGATTGGTCGCTGCAATTAGGAGAGAGAGAAGAAACACTCAGCATGATGCTCTTGCAAGTTTAGAGTGGTTTTTAATTTGTCTAAACTGGATGGCTCCCACTGTTTCTCGAATCCCTCCTCAAACCATAAAGGAAGAATTAGTCAGGATCAATCTCACCGTACAATACTTGCTTATCCGTTCAGCCAGGCTAGTGTCGGTACTTCGAGGGAGGTTTTCCAACGCTTTCGCGAAGTTCCTTAATTTAAGAACCTCTTTTCCCTGGGGGCGTAGCCCCGCTAACACCTTTCTAGACACCTACTAGGTTTATAGCATTGATCGTTAAGAGAGAAATTTCCCGAGGAGTAGCATATACTCACAGTAGGATCAGGATCCAAATATCATCGCGTGACAAAATTGAAGGAATCCTACCAGAATCATCACACTCCAAATGGTATGCAACGCTAGCAAGTTTCAGTTCTTTTGAAACTCTCGATGTGGATTTTTGCCCCATGCTCTTATGACCTTGACTTTGGCCAACAAATCATAAGTCACATATCAAGTTCTACCCGTCATTCTCCAGGTTAATTTGAGCCCACCCGCACATACCCTTGACTTTGGCCAACAAGGTAGAACGACTGCCCCAAACCAACACATCTATCTATGCTGCACATGAATACCCAATAGCTACCAATCACTATGCCTTGACTTTGGCCAACAAACATAGCTTGAATACTTATTTACCATTCATATGAAACGACGGAGGGCTATGAATGGTTTTGGCGAAACCGTGAACGTAGTGAACTTGATATAATCGATGGAACGAGATAGCTTTCAAAAGGAGTGGTTCAAGCTCCGCATTTAAAAGTTTGGTTTTGAAAAGAACCGAGTGGTTTTCAAAGTGTTCCAACGACTTTTACTTGGTTTATTTTTCTTGCATTAATTTTAATGTGTCTGTCACGACCCGCAAAGTACGGAACGCGACCGGCACTTAAGTTACGAAACGTCTCAAGGCGTCCGTAAGATAAGTAAGCCGAAGCCCAGAATACAAAACCCAAATAAGAATTAGAGTGAAGGAAACCCAATTATTTGCAACATTTAACTCCATTAAACCACATCATGTCTCATTTTAAAACAACTTTCCCTTTTCCAAAAATTCCAACAGAGTTTCACTTGTAAAATCATCCCCAACAGTGCAAGAAGAATATAAATGAATAACAGTGCATAAGAAATAGCATGTCGACTCAAGTGAGCTCGACCCAGATATATCATAAAATAAATCCCCAAGTCTCACAATCTCACATCTAGTTCAATATACAGTAATCCAAATAAAACAGGTACAACTGAAATGATAGAAGCAGTAGATGGAGTGTTCTAGATACAACAATGTATAAGGTGGTACAAAATGATAATAACCCACCTATGAGCAAAAGCCTCGAGTCCAGGCAAAAAGCGCAAAAGAAGCAAAAGTATCCGCCGCTACAGTGCTGACGGAATGGTCCTGCAGAAAAGCTGTGACACAACGGGGGTGAGTTGCCAGCTCGTGAGTAATAAATAACATCTACTAAGGCTATCGTATGCATGCACACAAGTATCCTGGCATCCCTAAAACATGTATGGCTAAATGTACTAGCATGTATGTATATGTCTCATGGATGTAATAACAGATATGTATTCCATATGAAAGTACTATCAAATATGTATGAGAATTATTCTTTCCTTTGTTTTGAAACTTCCCTTTTAAACATCAGCATAATATCCAAGAAAATCAGTAAAATCCGTGTCCAGCAACGACACCTCAAAACTGTCCAAATCTCATATATCCATGTCCAGTATCTCTAGCCTCAGCCATTCGGCTGATCCATATCAAAACCCATATCTCAATCCAGCGGCCACGGTCGGTACCCTCTGGGTATCCGCCGTGCCAAATGAAGTCACCGGTAGGTAATCCGTCCCCTGCCAGGCTCAACGCCATCATCTGCGATCCTCTTGCCCCGGGGTACCTTACCGGGCCCACCATGTACCCGTGACGGTTCTTCCACTCCTCAACACGGATCTCGAAAACCACAGCAAACTCATGGTGGACGACACTTTACATTACTAGAAAACCGCAACTTTTATATTTTAAAAGGTTATAAGCTTGAAATCTTGCGGTTTCCCCCGAAATCCAGAAATATCATAAATCTCATGAAATCATCATAAATGCATATGTCGATGATTATGGATGCTTATGGTATCAATTTGCAATGTATAATTTACACTAGGCATGAGCAGATGATGTGATAATACATATGCACGGTATGGTAATTCTTATGGTTTCATTTTAAATATTTATTGCAATATCACATTTCTAGGAAATTAACATGTTTCAGATTAAAGGTTATCTAGTGTCGTGACATAGCAATTACCAGGGTGTGTGTGTCCACATGAATAGTGCTCGTGCAACATATAAAACCTGGTAATGGTGCATGTGTCCTATAATGAATCTGCGTATATGGAACATCATATAGATACTAACGACGGCAGTTATCATGCAAGTATTATTATTCTAATGTCACAGGTAAATGTCAAGTCTACTATTTTCAAGTTTACTAAATCTATCGGGCGACTCGCGCCATCCAAACGATCGTCCCCCGTAGATGTTAAGTCTACTTACCCGTGATCCCGTGCTAAGTGTGTCCGACCACCTGCTTGCCTTTCTCCGCTGCGCTCGAAGTCCCTGCCGGTGAACCTGGAATTTACAAAGTCACATACATCAGGAAAATCCTGCAAAACGCGAAATATCGATAAAAGGATACGCGAGCGTGAAACTAAACGCGTGTGCACACGACACGACGCGACGCGCACAAAACACCAGAACCTAAACTGACACGCTGTGTCGCGCAGCGCGCCACAGAACCACACGTATCACGCGCGTGTCGCACGAGACTTCAAACATCGAAAAAACACAATTAGCTCCAGATTTTGCCTCTGGGCCAAACTTGAAAAGTTACAGATACCAAAAACCCTAGCTACCCAGAGTAAACCCACATACCAAAACCCAACACCCCCACCCCCTTCCTGGCCGCAATTTACGGCCAGATATAATATATCTGGAGCCAAGATGGGGAGGTGGGTCCCCGTGCTCTATGTGTGTGTTCCTACTCATCTCACCATGCTACAGTCTTCACAATTTTATTCTGAAGGCCTCGGGTCAACAGCAGATCCAACAGAGGCTAAAAGGTCACTAAAACTGCTAAATTACGCCAAGTCGGGTAAATCGGGTGTCTTTATGAAGTCTGGGGAATTCCTCTGGTTGACTGGCCTCACTAGCACCTAAAAGGGTTATTCTAACTAACACAACTTCCACTTTGCCAATAATTTCCTTAAATCTCTCAAAATCACCACATAAGCTAGAAATACACACTAATCGAGCTAGATTACCATAATTTTAGCGATTTAGGGTTACCCATCAAAATTTAACGACACAACTAGGCTTAAACAGACTAATTAACACCAAAAAGGGTTCATTAAACTACAAGTACTCTAAAGTGACTAAATCTAACATCACTGCACAATTCTAGCATGAAAACTCCATTAAAACACTAAACTAACCAAGCAAACATGTAACCTACACAATAAGGAAAAAGTTTAGGAGTTATACCCTCTAAGAACCTTGCAACCAAGGAGAAGGAGAAGAAGAAGAGAGTAGGTGCAGCAAAACGTGGCTGGAATGAGCTGAGCTTCACCGGGCTGATGCTGAATGATGCTGATGCTGATGCTGGTGTAGGGTTGATATGGTATGGTGTGGGCTGATGTGGTGTGGTATGGTGTGTGGCATGGTATGGTATGGGCTGATATGGTGCTGCCTTGGCTGATGCTGCAACTGCTGATGCTGGTTTGTAGGCTGATGGAGGAGTTTGGCTGAAGCTGAAAGTTTGGGGTGGTGTTGCTGGTGCTGTTTTGAAGTGGTAGCAGCAGCAGGGTTGTGTTTGTGGCTGTTAGGGTTTGTGTGTTTGTAGTTGTTTTTATTTTGAAATTGGGAGGGCTGTAGTGCAGCAGCAGATGACCAAATAGGGGCTGGGATGGCTGGAAAGCTGCTGTTGCTTGATGCTGAAAATAGAGCTGAGCTGGGGGCTGTTTTGTGGTGTTGGATTGGGGCTGAAAAGATGAAAAATGGGGCTGATGTGCTGTTGTTTTGGTGGCTAGGCTGATGTGAGTGAGTGAGTGAGAGAGAGGTGAAAAAGTTTTGAAATGAAGTGAGGAGACTTAACCTTAAATCATCATGACACATCACATCCCTCACCCTCTCTCTAAGTCATCCATAAACTCCCTAAAACACCCTGGTCAAAGACATCCAACCCTAATTAACTAATTAGCTCAAAACAACACAATTGTCTTAACCATGAACCTAGCCCACAATGGTCAAATTAAACATAGCTAACCTACAAGCTCAAATATATGGCAGACCCTAATCTTAACCCTAGATAACGTGCACAAGTGTCCGTGGTCGAGATAAAATTCCACAAAAATAACCATAAAACCAGATAAATTACTAGAATCCCGTTTTGGTAAACTTTTTACCAAAAACCTCACATTAACACATAATTACTACTAACCCTAATCTCGGGTGTTACAGTGTCCCATCATTTAATCCTACCATTGCAGAAAACAACCAAAATATGACGTACGCTTATACCATCCGCATTCGCCATGGGGCCCCGTCATTACCCGTTAGGTTACTTAACTAACGACAGAGCGGGGGCTGGACTAGCGCGGATGCAAAACATAAGCAAAGCCTAAATAGTTATCATATATAGATATATTACAATGATAGCCATTTCAGATCACAGATGAACACATTGGATATACTAGGAATCCGCAATTCGTACGAGCCTGTAACGAAAAGCGGATTACACGGTCGCGATGAATACCCAATACCCCACCCTAGACCCCTACGGGTGCGGCAAACTACCCTCCAAATATCCGAAGTGGAGCAACCTCCCTCAACGACGTGAGTAGGCCACTCGGCACTTCGAGATACCCGGTAGTTTGTGCACCCTACCATGGGTCTATCCTAGGAGCAAAAACAGTAAAAAGAAATTATACAATGACGGCTACAACCCCGACCCAGTTGTGCGGCCATACAAATAATATTACATCAATTTACAAATTTACATGAATTGAAAGAAAAGAAAACTCTCATCTCACAACCCCCGGCTATTCACCCGCGACAATCCAATGAATTCATATACACATACCATCAACATTACAGATCACAGATATGTATAACCCCCACTAATCGACGTATAGCGATTAGCAGACGTTCAATACATATATCACATCACAGATATATACCCGTCAGCTTAAGTCTTTAGAAGTTGGATCAAAATACGGATTTTTAGGCCCCAAACACAAATTTTTCTTTCTGGAAAATCTGGGTAGAAAAATCATATTTTAAAAATCCCAAAACAACCCCAGAAACACTCTGCAGGAAATTTGCACCACGGCCGAGTCAACTCGGCTGCGGATCCGCGGCGGGAGCATGCTCCAACCGCGGTTCCGCGGCGTGTTGACCGAGTCAGTGGACCAAATTTCTTGGGTGTTTCATAAAAAGCCTGAGTCAATTTTTGGTGCATGATTTATTAATTTTTGAACAGAATACAGAATCGACAGAAACTTGATTTTTCGGGTTCGTTTCGCGACTTTTTCTCCGATCGAATTTCTAGTTACTTAGCTAACATGTTAGATAGTGTTTAAGTAGGCTCTGATACCACTGTAAGTCCACGTTACCTCTCCCGGTACTTACGGGCTTGCGGAAATGATGAAAAACGATTTTTTAAGAGGTGGTAACATGGACTCAAAATACGGATCTTTGTTAAACAACTAACTAACAAACCTAACAAGAGTTTTACCTACTTGGTTAGGGGGTTATACCTTTCTTGAACTCCTTCGTCTTCAACTTTTTCCGGTGTACGGATCGGCCTCACCTCGTCGTCTCCTTGCGCCGAAGATGGATCCACCTGAAAGCTTATACCTTTGGCTTCTTCTTCGAACTTGAAGAAACTAGAACACTAGGTTTGCTAAACCTTATGAACTAGGATGAGTAGAGAAGTGATTTGGGTTTTCTTTTATCTCTAAGGCAATATTTCTCAACTCATGAGAGGGTGTTGCCTTGAGCTAGAGAGAGAGCAAGAAGGAGAGCTCAAGCAAGAGAGAGAAATGAAATGAGAGAATGAGTAACTCTTTTTCCATCCAAGCTCTCATAATCCAAAACCATCATAACAAAAATAGTAATCAAGTATTATGTGATGGTTCAAGTCAAAATGGCTATATCATTTCATGCACTCATTTTGCAAAAACAAACAAGCAAGCAAAAATCTTTGCCATTAAATGATAGCCATTGTCATGATGATGGTCAACTAGTCCAACCTAGTCAACCGGTCAACAAAGTCAACAAGTCAACAAAGTCAATCCCTCAACAACCATGTCACTATAATACTTAATTAATATTATTGTTAATTATATTTCTTATTCTCATTAGGGTTTAGCAAAAAGTGAACAGTCAACAGTCAACAACCCCAATGAGAATCCTCTGCCTCTGTCTCTCTGTCAACTGTGCATACACACCCGCATCCGCGTTCCGAGGAACACGAATACAAACGAGATAAAACCAATCCCAAAATGTACACTAGGATCTGGCTTAAACCAAAGCCTGCTAGTGTTAACTGTCCGGACACCAAACGTGCACAAGTGCACGGATGTGACCGAACCCTGTCGCAAAACCATGCGACCTGTCGCAAAACCATGCGACCTCTACTCTTTTGCCTAAAGGCGAATAGCTTTCTGTGTGGGACTCTAAAGACTCGACACTACGCTGGCAGTGGGTTTAACCACAGACCGTAAGCGGCACTAGCTCTGCGTAACGGTCCCCAGGTAGATGCCGACAAGAAGACTGACGAGGTGAAACCCATCTGAACTCCTACTGAGCCTGAATGTGACAATCTCTGTACAGTCCGGTCTGTTCGTCTGATACATCGCATGGCAGGCCTAGGGGGCGGTAAACGTCAGTCCCCTAATAGCGGTACAAGTCGTGTCGGAGTGTAGCCTAGAACACCCTGAGATAGCACTGGAAACCTATGAGTATATCTCGCTTGCCCAGGCCAGGGACTACTCGTGTAATGGCTCTCCTAGACACAGCGCGATGTCAACCCCCAATACTGGGAGAGACGAATCCTGTCTAACCGTCACTACCTCCAAGTGCTTCAGGACTGCACCCAAAAACTACCTGTTTGCACGACTCCTTTGAGCCGTGGTAGGGTAGTAATCAAAGTACAGTGGGAACACACTCGAGGCGAAGTGATGGTGTCAAGTCAGCGGACTAAGCTGTACTCATGTCACCTGGGAACTAATAACTGACGATAGGTATAATACCAACCAACAGTTCTCGACGAGTCCTGTCCAGTGTACTCGTAACCTAACGAGCACCCGCATACTATCTCAAGTACGACGTACTGGCGGCTGTGGGACAGACCGTCTCCCAAGATGGGATAAGAAGCGCATACGCTAGTCTACTCCGGAGTATCGATGCCCTGTCTCGATAGTCCTGCGACTAGGGACCTGCATAAGGATGTGCTTATAGATTACCCATCCCCCACGAGTGTGACTGCCATCACAACGCTGGTAATCAAGCAAAGATCCTAAGGGCTCCACTAATGTGTAAAGGCGATATGCTAAAAGAAACACATGCACAAATTAAAGCAGAAACAAACCAAGTAGTATACTACCATTTTGAGCAAGATTGTAAATACAAGGTGAATATCCCAAGCTTCCATTAAGTAATATACATACTAGTATGATACAGTAATGGCCTCTAGGGCATATACACTAACAAGGGATGGTTCTTCGTACTTCATAACATTCACTGACGATCTCTCTAGATTCGGATATGTGTTCCTGATGAAACATAAATCAGAAGCTTTTGAGAAATTTAGAGAATATAAACAAGAAGTCGAGAACCAAACCGGGAAAAGTATTAAAATCCTTCGATCTGATCGAGGAGGTGAATACTTGAGCAATGAATTCCTGGACTCCCTAAAAGAGAATGGGATTCTCTCTCAGCTGACTCCTCCATATACACCACAGCACAACGGTGTATCGGAACGGAGGAACCGCACCCTATTAGATATGGTAAGCTCTATGATGAGCACAGTCGAGTTACTTATTTCCTTCTGGGGGTATGCGCTGGAGACAGCAGCATACCTATTGAATCAAGTTCCATCTAAATCTGTACCTACCACACTATATGAGATATGGAGTGGGAAGAGACCATGTCTTAAACGAGTTAAGATATGGTGTTGTCCGGCCTATGTCAAAAGGCAAAATCCGGACAAACTCGAGGCACGGTCAGTTCTATGCAAGTTTGTGGGATATCCCAAACATTCATATGGATATCTTTTCTACCATACTAAGGAACAAAAAGTGTTTGTTTCTCGACATGCCACCTTTTTAGAAAAGGAATTTCTTACAAAAGAAATTAGTGGCGACAAGGTAGAACTGGAAGAAATTCCGGCTACACAAACTCAAACTGAAGATTTAATGGAACCGGAGGATTCAGTAGTTCCCAACGAACCTCAGCCTCTCCGCCGATCTAGTAGGGTTCCTCACCCACCTGAGAGATACTACGTTTTTCTCATAGATGGTGGGAGCGAGGATTGCATCATGGTTGATGATGACCCAACTAGGTTCGAGAAGGCCATCACGAGTGGGGACTCGGTGAAATGGCTGGATGCAATGCGGTCCGAGATGGAATCCATGTACACCAACAAAGTATGGACTTTGGAAGATGCCCCTGAAGGGGTAAAACCCATTGGGAGCAAGTGGATCTTCAAGAAAAAACTTGGTGTAGATGGGAAAGTGGAGACTTTCAAAGCTAGACTTGTTGCAAAGGGTTTTCGTCAAAGACCAGGTGTGGACTATGATGAAACCTTTTCTCCAGTGGCTATGCTTAAATCCATCCGGATCATGCTTGCCATCGCTGCATATCATGACAACGAAATCTGGAAAATGGATGTTAAGACCGCCTTTCTAAACGGTAATTTAGAAGAGTGCGTGTACATGACTCAGCCAGAGGGCTTCGTAGATTGTGGGAGCAGTGGGAAGGTGTGCAAGCTGCTTAAATCCATTTATGGATTAAAGCAAGAATCGTGGAGTTGGAACATCTGCTTTGACGTCGTTATCAAAGAGTTTGATTTCGTCAAAAACGTAGATGAACCTTGCATCTACAAGAAGGTGGCAGAGAGTAAGGTTGTCTTCCTCGTATTGTACGTGGACAACATACTCTTGATAGGAAATGACATTTCTATGCTGCAATCGGTCAAGCTCTTCTTATCACAAAGATTCTCATTGAAAGATCCAGGTGATGCCTCCTGCATATTGGGAATTAGGATCTATAGAGATAGATCTAAAAGGATATTGGGATTGTCCCAATCCAGGTACATTGACACCATACTAAAGTGGTTTACTATGGAAGATTCCAAACGTGGGTTTTTACCCACGATCTCAGGGCTCACTCTCTCCAAAGAGATGTCTCCCAAGACTGATTTGGAGAGATCTCGCATGCAAGGGATACCCTATGCTTCGGCTGTAGGCTCTATCATGTACGCGATGCTATGTACCAGACCCGATGTAGCATACTCACTAAGTGTAGTGAGTAGGTATCAAGCTGATCCTGGAGAGAGTCACTGGACAGCAGTGAAGAGCATTCTCAAGTACTTACGAAGGACTAAAGAAATGCTCTTGGTGTATGGTAATGGAGAACTCCAGAGTCCTCTACCGATTCGAGCTTCCAGAGTGATAAGGACGACTCTAAGTCGCAGTCGGGATTTATCTTTATCCTTTACGGAGGGGCAGTTAGCTGGAAGAGTTCCAAGTAGGAAACCATGGCAGACTCGACGATGGAGGCTGAATACATCGCTGCCAACGATGCTGCCAAAGAGGCTGTCTGGATCAAGAAGATCATTACTGAACTTGGAGTGGTTCCATCCATTGAGCATCCAATACCTTTGTATTGCGAAAACAATGGAGCGGTGGCTTTGGCCAAGGAACCAAGGTCCCATCAGCGATCCAGGCATATTCTGAGGCGGTATCACCTGATCCGGGAGATAGTAGATCGCCGGGAGATCGAGGTCAGGAGGGTTGACACGAAGAACAACACAGCGGATCCACTCACGAAGGCCATTCCCCAGATACAGTTTGAGAGACTCTTCGGGATGCTTGGTATGCGATACTACAGCAGCTGGCCCTAGTGCAAGTGGGAGATTGTTAGTTGTTTGTATGCCCTAGAGGCCAGTATTGTACAGATGATCTATATTATATTGGATGCTTGGACATATATATAGAGAGGACTTTCTTGCTCGATATGATAGTATGCTATCTGGTTGCACTTTACTTTAACATGTATACTTGTCTCTTTATACTGTCTTATAGTTGCATGTTGGTAAAGCCCTTAGGATGTGTACTTGACTACGTGGACTATGATGCGGATCATACTAGTAGGGACATGGTAGTCCATAAGTACATCCTTCAAGGTGCCTAGTTGTGGGTGTATCGAGACGGGGCATCGATATACCAGTGTAGACTAGCGTATACGCTTCTCGACCCATGAGATGGGCGATGGATGATCCCATATCCATTGGTGTTTGACATCAGAGATGGTATACGGGTGCTTAGTGGAGACTGGGTACACTGGACGGACTCGCCGAGAACTCCCAGATGGTATTATACCTCACGTCAGATGGCAGTTCTCTGGTGACACTTGTGCAGGTTAGTCTGTAAACCCGAGATCGTCATAGAGTCTTGTGTGATTCCCACTGTGCTTTGATTTCCACCTTACCACGTCCATGAGGGCATGCAAAACGGTGGTTTTTGGGTACAGTCCCGAGTCACATGGAGGCAATGAGCGATAGGAGGGGTTTCGTCTCTCCCGGTATTGGGGGTTGATGTTGCGCAGTGCTCGATTAGCCATAACAGGGAAGTCCCTGGCCAGGGCTGATATAGAGATTTACTGGTAAGTGTTACCATTAGTTTCTCGACCCGATATGAGCCTCACATCGGCACGACTTATCGGTTATTGGGGTCTGACGTTTACCACCCGTAGACTTGATATGCGATATATCAGACGAGGAGACCGGACTGTACAGGAAGTGTTACCGGCAGGCTTTTACAGGAGTTGGAGCGGGCTTACTTGCTGATCTTCTGATCGCTCAATACCCGGGTAGCCGTTACGTCCAGCTAGTACCGCTGACGACTTGTGGGTGCTTGATGTGATCATCACCTACTTCCGGCGTATTGACGAGTCTTTAGAGTCCTACATAGAGGTTTTACTGGCTCAGGAAAAACGAAATAGGAGCGCATATGTGATATGTGCGGGACCGAGAATAGTGCGAGTATGTGATACCGTATTCTATTCTCGTGACATATTGTATCGATCGGTTATATATGATATAGTGGGTTATCGAATCAAGCGTTAATTCGATAAGTCGATATATTGGATGTTAGTCGGTTATATGTGATATGACCAGATTATTAAGTCAAGTGTTGATTTAATAATTTATTGTATAATTGTATATTTGATATACTAGTTTACATTAACTAACACTTGTTCACTTTAGGTATTTTCTCACAAGCACACTTGAATATATATATATATATATATATATATATGTGTGTGTGTGTGTGTGTGTGTGTGTGTGTGTGTGTGTGTGTGATGTATATATTAAAAGTGTTTTCTTTAGTATCATGGTTGATGATACACATGACATGGGTGTACAAGACATACACCATTCTATTTTTATGGTGGGTTATAATTATTTAAGATAATTACAAAATTGGTGGAATTTTGGAAAGAGCATGAAGCTTGTAGAAGCTTGCTTTGCTTTGACAAAGTCCACTACCTTTGTCTTAACCTTAGATTTTTTATTAACCTAACCATTTAGATTAGCTATGGTTATGGCTCTACAAGAGTTAGTATATGATACTCACTCACCATGGTTAGCCTTCTCACTTGATCATTATCCTCTTCTCTTTCTTTAGTTCATCTTCTTCTTCATTTGTTAAAAGAAAAAAGTTTGCTAGGGTTTGATCAAAAGTGAGAAAGCTTGTGAGAAATAAAAATCTAAAGAGAACCCACTTCCTATTTCTCCATCCTCTACTAGACTAGCACTTTAGTTTAGGGTGTTTGCTTCACTAATTCTCAAGTTAGTGAAGTAGAAGCTTGAGTTGGCATCCCCTCGACGTAGATCATCTTCGGCCTCGAAGACTTCAAGCAAGGACGCGTCTTTCTCCTCGTGAAGCCATGCAAGGGTCTGGGAGAACCACGATCGCAGCGAAGGGGCTTCAACAAGGAGCTAAAGAAGTGAAGGACCGATCTACAAAGGTTGTATTTCGTGTTCTCTTAGAAGTAAAGTTGTTTACTTGCTATTTGTTTCTCCTAAACTCTAGTATACGATTTTGCTTAGGGTTGTTCGGCACATAAAAAATTAATTTTGGCATGGTCGATGCCTTGTAGAGCCTTGTTAGTGTGCCTAGTAACCCTACAGTATGGACCGTAGCCGAGAACAATTGCAGAGCGCAGATAGAGGCGTGATGTCGGAGTATATGATGATGTAGATAAGTGGGACAAGAGGTTCGTGCGAGATACTGACGAGCTGTTGTTACTCCCCGTTAAGGTTAAAGGTCGGATATGTCTACAGAGGCGTTGGGATGTGACCAGCTTCCGAGTAAATGCTGTGCTGAGAACGCGGATGTCCAGAAAGAGAGAAAAGATTATGCCAAAGTACCAGCCTCCGTACAGTTCGGCTTAGGAGAGATTGGAAGAGACCTTGAGCAGGATTTCTTCCAGGACACTGCGGCAATAAGACTTGCACCCAGGATCGGATGTGTGATGTGTATTTAGAGGACCAGAGGTCGGGGCCAGTGATGTGCTGCTTTACGAGTGGTCATGAGGATTGACCGAGAGATGACCAGAAAAGTGCCTAGACGAAATCGTCCCCGTTAGCACACCTGACAGGGCCGATGAGCCGATGGATTGCGAGATAGTTAATCCGCAGAGGAGATAAGGACCCAGAAACAGAGCACGCCAGACCGTGAGCAAAAGGCAAGTAGATATCTTGCGCTGCTAGCATTGGATGTACCGACACCTTCTCGACTTTGAAGAAGAATATACCGACGACGGTAATAATGATTTGTGGTTTTGTGGTTTGACTATCACGTATCCGTCACTTTGGATTTCGGTATTTTGGGCGATCTATTCGCATGATTTAGTCTTGATGACTGAGTTTCATGGTTTTTGTTCTCTTGCACCTGATATCGTTTTCGTGCCTTGGCTGCACCTGCTTATGACTTCATGGATTTCATACGGTTGATTTGATGTTGTGCATATGTTACGCACACGATTTGATTTTTGCACTCGGTATTGCTTATATGTGCTTGTAGTGCATTGATATATGTTTTGTGCTCGCATTTGCGCACGTTTATGATTTTCTTTACACTTGGGTACACTTGGTGTTGCTGCTTTCGCACTTGAGTTATGGCTTGGTATTTGTGCATGGGATGCACCAGTTCTATACTTCGTGCGTTTGTCGCACCAGTTTTATGTTTCCTGCGTTTATCGCAACAGACGTATAATTCGTGCCTTTGTTGCACCGGATTTATATTTCATGCACCATGGTTGCACCTACTGGGTATTGATATTTTGCGCATAGTATTACGCTTGAGGTATTGATTGTGATTTCATGCCTATTTTATGCCGGTGATTTGATTTACGCTCCAGCATAGTTTTCATGCACTTTTAGTGTTTTGATTTGATTTTTGCATGCTGATGCACATGGATGTGAGCTTATATACCGCGGTATACCTGATTTGGATTGAGCCGTATTGTATACCGTCGATCTTGATTCTGATATTGATGTTGATTTCTTGCACTCCGTGCATTCGATTTGGATTTTCGCGCGTGTTGAGCGCATGTTTTGAGATACAGTTTTGGTGCACATTAGATTCACTGAATCACGATTCTTTGTGCATGTCTGATGCACCTGATTTTGCTGTCAGGCACGCCCGTTGCCCTTGGCAGAAGTTTCGTGCACACCCGTTGCACCTAGATGATGTTTCTGTGCACATGTATGGCACATATATGGATTTTGATTTCCGTGCGCACCAAACGCACAGGGTATTCTTATATACATTTTTGGGATTTATTCCTTATGGACCAGTACGTTTTTATGATATTTGCTATTTGTTTTCGTACTGAGCAGGACTAGTCAGAGGACAGTGCCTGGATATACTTTTGCATGCATTGTTAGTTATCGAAGGGATTTCCAAGAAGAGAGCTATAGTCTCAGTACTTACCCACGTGTCTGATTTGGCACGAAACGTTTAAAACAAGGAAACCCTTCTAAATTGTTTTCAAAACGGCGGAACGTACATATTAAAAAAAAGATATATACGTATATGGTTATTTTCTTATGATAGACGTCCACCACTGTGCAGCGTTATGCGCATCGCACAGCGACTTAAAAAGATTTGGCATGCATTTACTTCAGCTATTTACATGTATAGTTCTGATTTATATCATATTGATTTTATTTTGGATTTGATATTTGTGTCTTTACCATGACTCCGATGATTGCGGGATGCTTAACGGAGTTTTGATTTTGAGTTATCTACTCATTACTCATGCGCATGCATTGCGCTATGATGCGTTTCATGTATTGATGATTTCGGAGCCCCGACGACTTGGATTTTTACTGAAATGTTTTAGAATTTGGGGGTTTAAATTTAAATTCGGGGACCGAATTTCTTTAAGGGGGGAAGATTGTAACATTTCAAAAAAATAAAATATTATTTTTTGGGAATTTTTATAATTTAATATTATTTTATTGAATATTTTAATATTTCGGTATAATTAAATACCGATAAATGGGAAAAAATTGTGGAAAAATTATGGAAAATTCTAAAATAGGGTAATTTATGGAATTATGCCATTTTTAAGTTTTTATTATTAGTTTGACACTAATTGAGTGCTAATCGCGATTAAAAATTGCTAATCGGTTTTTTAGCATTTTTGTGCAAAACATGCACATATCTTTTTTTTCCTGCCATGGTTGTTTTGGGTCTACTATTCAAGTGAGAAGGAGTTAGAGGGAAAAGAAAAGAAAAAGAAAAAGAAAAGGGAATAAGATATTGAGGTATGGGTGAGAGAGAGAAAAGAGAGGGGTTGCTTTGACTTTGTCATTTTCCCCCATTTCTTCACCCTCATCATCTCTCCCTCTTCTCTCAGCTGCTGCTCCTCCTTCTCCCTCCCCTCTTAACCGCCTCAAATCATCACAAAAACAACTCCGAAACCCTACCCTCATTTCACACAAAAGGTGCACAAGCTCATGAGAAGCCATTTGGACCAAGAAAGATTGTGTTCTGGCGCTGTTGAGAATTCATGAGGGTCTAGTGAGGTAATTCCTTCACAATTAGAGTTGTATTTCTTGTGCTTAAGCCTCAATTCAAGTTTGAAATCGATGTCGGGTAGTTTAGTGCACTTTGGGCATTACTAGAGAAGGTTAGGGTTTAAATTGAGTTTGTGTGGTGAACTTGAGTGTTTTGAGTGACTTAACCCCCCCCCCCCCCATGATGTTTTAAACCCTGACCAACACATATGCATAACTTGAAACCCAAAAATATGGAATTATGAAACTTTCATGTCAGTTTGTGAGTGATTAGGGTGTGCAGAGAGATCTAGAATGAACCGGGGAGTTTACAAGGAAAATAAACAATACCAGGAGCTTAGATAGACCCCAGGAGACCACCCTATGCAGACGAGCACCATTGGAGTGCAGGGGGCCGGCCATGCCGGTTTTTCCTGTCGGGGGGCTCGGCCACTTGGTGAGGGGATGGGCCCAGGTTTCTACTGTAGGTCACATGCACTCTATATATCACCCTAGTGTTGTTTTGGAACCTTGGTTTCACCTGAGACAAAATCTGGGACATGTTTTCAATGTTGCTGCTTTGAATTGGATTATGGTTTTCCGTATTTCGATTTCTAGATTTGATAATTGTGCGTTATCTCAATCGCGTGACGTTTATAAGTCTATATCGAGTGATTTCGTGTTGTTTTGCAAAGGCTAACCATAGGTTCTAACCTATAGGCCTTTTAGCGTATCGTGTTGGTTTTCGCGTGTCGTTTTAAGTTTCGATTTGGTTTTAATGCGATGCGATACGTGTGATATGTTGGTACCTCCACGGAGATCTAAGGCGATGAAGACGATGGAGGCGACATCGACACCGACACGCAGGATTCAAGGTGAATAGATTATATCTACGGGGGAAGTCGGGTGGAAGGCGTATAGTACCCCCGCAGTTCGATGTCTAGTATACTATATACTATATATATATGATAGCTTATTGCGTGACATGGAGATCATAGATGTATTAGGTGTACTATGGATATTTAGGGTTAGAAGTGAACAAGTGTATTTTCCTAGTTGTTAACCCTAGCATAGGTTTACACCCACACGCACACACATGCTTATTGCTATACTTATATTGTGATGATGATGATAGTGTATGATACTGGAGATGAGTCGATGAGTTTAGGCATGGTGCCGTTAGGTCGGCGATATGATATGATGTGATTCGTATTCGGGATACGATACGAGATTTTAGCGGGCCTTTGGACGTGTGTTTTACACACGCGCTTATATTTGTTTAGATGGTATCGATTGTACTAGACTTAGATCAGTACCTCAGATCATGAGAGATGATGATAAGGATACCAGATAATTGATGAGATAAATGTGATATTGACCCGTACCCAGCTATTGGGATGCCGTACGACGATTCACCGTACGAGCTTTATATTGATGATAGATCCGCACTCATGACTCGAGGTCGTCAGATGATATACTGTATCGTACGCGACACTATTGAGGCGGGATCACCGACTATTATACTTATATTTATATGTATATCGACTCAGATTTAGGTGGTTTCCATACCCCTCCCGATTGACTTGATAGTTAGATGTAGATTACTTAGTAGACATTAGACTAGACCCGGGTCATACCGATTTCAAAACTAATGAATCGGGAGTATTTCATAGATAGAAAAAGGGACTCTACGGACATTTTCAAAAGACGCATCTTTTATTAAAATACCGTAGCCCTTATTTTACCAAAACCCCGATACGTCTTATTTCCAATGGTAAAGCAGCATGATATATTCATTGAGGTAGATTCTTTACTGTTGCGTTGATTATTCGATTCCGCATTTTCATGCTATTTGCATTGCATTGCTTATGTTTATTGCTATATTACAATCATGCTGTTAGGACACCAGCACCATTATCGATGATGCGTATGTTCCAGGTATACTGCTCGCCGGCTCACACACTTCATCATCGATAATTGCCATGTCACTACACTGTAGTACAGTTGCATTCAGGATATGACCCTTGCATAACATACTTGTGTACCTATATACTGTGTATTCCTATTGTACACCCATACGTGCATGCATATGTATTTGCACATACATAAGTGATTCTGGCATTGATTAGAGATTTGGGAACCGCAAGATACCTTTTTAAGCTGATTCATTTTAAAGAAGCGGTCTTCCCTAAATATGTGCATATTACTATTCCGTGTTGCATGACATACTGATATGCTTACATTTCTTTTACATGTCGCATACATCATGCTTTCTGATTATACGCATTGAGATATGTTCTTTCCATGATATTTCTGGATTTGGGAACCGTGGGTATTTCAAAAGAGAATATGTAATTGTTTTAAAAACCCGGTTTCCCTTGATATGATA